>OX381710.1:17790373-18990373 GCA_947462335.1 Harmothoe impar | reverse complement strand
CACACACTGATATTGTTGCTTTTTCCATTTACACATTCTCGTATTTGGCATGCGACCGATAGATCATATACCTCTGTTGACCACCAGGTCTGTGTTACTCCCTAGAATAACACCAAAGGACTGTTTACCTAATCTGACGCGGCCATACATTATATATCCGTACAGACATGTTTGGGCAAAGCCTTCAATATAATATATGCAAGCAAGCGCTCTTGCAGTAAATGACTGGTGCCTATCATGTCTGCTCAGCTCATTAGTCGAGTTTTGGAACCATGTATGAATGTGTGAGCCATGCAGGCAGGTTCCTCGGTCACGTATCAGGGGTGCCTCACTCAGTTAGTTACTGGTACCATTCAAGTCATACTAGTAGGGCCTACACAATAGCCTAGGTGCATATGCCTCTGATGGTACTCTGAGGGTACCTATCCCGCCCATGCTACGCAATCTTTATAATAGGGAAACATTTGAAGCAAGCCTACAACCACCTGAAGTTTAGATTGTAAAAATTGCAGTACCTGCTCTTGGAGGAGGTGCCATTTCCCATTGTAAACTGTTTATACATGTTTACGTCCAGACACCAAGGGGAGCTGATCTATGTGTTGTTATGGTACACACCTTGCTGTGCTTGAAACACCTGGCAAAACGCTGGGCTGAACTCAAGGGACATCTAGTGGTAACCACATGTAACTACACTGTACTGCAGCCGGACAGGGAATACAGCCTGGTGTCCTTACCCTTCCTCTGCCTTACCCTGCATAACTTTGCCTTGGTCTACCCTGCTCTACTCTACATTGCTGTGCTCCGCCTTGACCTGCCCTACTCTACTCTACATTACTCTGCTCTGCTTTGTTCTGCCTTACTCTGCCTGGTTCTATTCTACATTACTCTGCTCCACATTACTCTGCCATAGAGAGTATGCAAAACATATCTACCCAATAACCAGTAATATATATATGACATACATGTTAACATTTACATGACCAAACACCAACATCCATGTGAGCAGTATTATCCTATCTTTCTCTAAAAAGTATGTACATGCATTGAGAACAATGGTTAAGGATCAAATGGAATATGTTATACCATTAGGACTGTTAGATTATGATCTTTGTCATATGGAAAGGTTTAAACAACCAAGATGTGTTATTGTGATGAGGGTTTGTTGACCTATTATGCATAACAGGTTTGACCAAATGACTTTTTTTTAGTAGAAAGCAGAAATAAATATATGCAAATTACCACCTTATTATGACATAACAATCCCTCTGAACACTACTTTTTCACATGCAATGACTACATGTATATTGTTTTCTATCATTAGGCTTATCTTTTAAATTTTATTCCATTCTAAAATAATTAATATATATTTTTTAATAAATTACAAATTTATTTTTTACTTTATTTTTTCAAAGTCGTTTTACATGTAGTCACATTAATAAAAAGGAATGTATCCTCTTAGAATCGGGTTCAGCACGTCTCAAAACCCCTGTATACCAAATTGTTTTCTGCCGGAAGTGCCAAACCATTTCACATATTTCTTGTACTATCATAGCCAATGAAGGATGGAAGTCTACATAAACTATAAATATGTAAGAAAAATGTAGGTTGTGCATTTGGATGATATCTAGGGTGAAATAACAAAAATGCCTGCTTGATTCCAACAAGAGACTTTCATAATTATTGTTAAGAATAATTTTTGGCTGAGTTAGTGTGAAAAGAATGTATGTGTAGTCTAGTGAATTAAGGGAACGAATTGGCATTATACTTTATTACTGGATAAAAGTGCCAACTTCGTTTTACACATGTGGCTCTTGGTTTGATCACATCAGGTCATCCCAGTGGTACCATAAACCTTAATAGTGCAAGAATCAACATCTTGTAGAAATAGAGGTGGGATATTGTAATGTGCATGATAATGTGCAATGATAATGTATGAATTGCAAGGAAGGTTTTTCAGAAGAATTGTGCATTTTAGGTTGACAACATGGCGATACCGAGTCTTAAATCGTGCCTTCATGGTTATTAGGCAACATAAAATCAATGTAAATCATCATTTATCATGTTGGTTCATTATTGAGGATTATATATTGATTCAGCATGGCCTTAATTATCGACGTTGAATCAGCATAGCCTTATCGACGTTGAACCAAATTCCATTCTTGCATCAACCGTTGATATCATGCTATATTTAGGAAAACGGACTATGCTTCTGTTTACAACAAGCGCAACCACTTGAATGATTTCATGTTACATTGGTGGGCTCACTGGGTTATTGCAATGTCATGACCCTGAACAATTATATTCTAGATTGGAGTTTGATAAAACTAACTTATCAAATAAATCAATTAACCTTGATCAAATCCAGAGAAGCCCCTCCCGTGTGACTAACAATATACTTCATACCTCTATTAAAGCATTTAGGGAGTGGTCATTTTTTAACAACAGGGGGGGTTGGTGGATTTGGGGGGGGACCAAAAAAATTTGGACCCCTTGAAGGGGGGGGACCAAAAAAATTTGGACCCCACTTGAGGGGGGGACCAAAAAAATTGCACCCCTTTTTAGCGAAAAGCCAGCGCGTTACTATAGCTCAAAGGGGTCGGCCGCGCTCAATTTCAACTTGCCTGAGGGGGGGACCAAAAATATTTCGACCCCTCCCACGGGGGGGGACCAAAAAAATTTCAACCCGCTCACGCCAAAATCCACCGACCCCCCCTTGTTGTTTAAAAATGACCACTCCCTTATATAATCTCTCTTACCTACAAAGCACCCGAGATCATAACCTACTCGGACATTCTGGTCTGTAGGAGAGCACTATCTATATCAGTAAGAATAACACACAGGAGATCTGTAATTAGAAATTGTGTTCTCTAATGCTTTTTAAAGCCTGACCGCACAACATTATACCCATACTAAAAAAACTTATGACTAGATAACTACTAATAGTGTCTAGAAGTGCGTATGTACCCTGGATCAGTCACATTTAAATATCTTGGCATGCATAATTCTGGACAAGACACTCGCTTTCCAAGAGCAACTAGTGGATACCAATAAAGCAATGAACTCTAAAATTTGGCTCCTGAGACAATTATGACCACAGCTCACCCAGTACTGAAACCATTGATCCTGCCACAAATTGATTCTAGTCTAATTTTCCTGTCAGGGCTAACACAACTGGAGTCCAAGTACTACAGAATATTGCAATTCACATTTGTCTGAAGAGTTAGGTACTTAGAGAGGTCCATGTTCATGTGATTCACTCTCGAGTAGGGACTCCAGAAAAAAATGAGAAATATTAAATGATCAATTCTATTTCTTTTATGATATAGAATGTGAGAGATGTAAACTAAATCTTTTGGAATTTTCTTTCTATCTATCATAGAACTCAGACAATCTTCAAATAGGTGTAAATGAGATCCACCCAGTTCCTCTCGTACATTTCCTATATAATTGCTATCCAGCTTTAGAGTCCCAGTGAACCTGTGTGGGGGAGGGTGATAGGGTCTGCCAGGTGAGTGGGGTATGTGGGAGGTAGTTATATAAGGGGTTTGGAGGGCATTTGAAGTAATGGCCAGGCTAGGCCATGATTGACAGGCCCTCTTAACATGATCACCATTATACTAGTATAGAGTAAACCAATTGTCTTAATTACCCAATCATAAGTATTATGATGTTATGGTCTAGAATCAGGTGAGAGGATCCTCTGATTGCTTCCATTTTTTAACATGATATAAAAACAAATTGGATGAGATCACAAAACGAAAAGCAACGGAAAGCATTCATAAATTCATAGGTTTTTGATATAATCTACTTTATCTCCAAAATATTTGGTAACTTCTCTTAGCAGCAGTCACTTATTATAGGGATGGCTGGATAGGCCTTTAGTGTATTTCTGTGTGCTTACCTAAAAGTAACAGATAAATGTCACTCCCTAAGAGGGGAGTTTTATAACAGTGTCTATGAGGCACAGCTGCACCAAAATACTCTACTGCTGTGTGCACCATGCACAGGGGCTCACCTTGCGGATTCTTGAGTCCCTATCTAGAGTTAGAATAACCAAGGCGGATATGGCTGTGGGAACTGTACTTAGCCAGTAGATTGATTGTGATTGAGGGGGGGGGGCGGCGTGTTCCCGCCCCTCCCCCCCCCCCCAGATTTAGAGACCTCTCAAGCTGGAGCTCAGGCTAAGAGAGTCAGTATAGCAGATCCACGAGCTGACCTGAATGGGAGTTGTCAATACTTTTGTGAAATTTCTCAGTTGATGGTTGGTTGCAGGTTGCTCGGGTGGGGGCATACAAGGGGAGGGCCATTTTTGAAATCTACATCAATTATTCACATATAAAAAACATTCTGGGCCAAATATGCTGGCTATTACCTGGACCTCCCCTCCTAAATCCACGCCTGGATTGCCCGGTCAAATATCTGCTTATTGAGCACTAATTTTACGTTCACATTAATGTTTTGTATCTCATAGAAATGTCCCCTGTTCATATAAGGGATCCAGAGAAATAGGTCCTCTATTATCTACTGACATTGGATTGAAATTTCTATTTCATGTGTGGTTGTTTAGAATAATGAAGCTAGTTGACCTTGATGAACTTAACGCATGTTTAGTAACAGCCAACAAAGGCTGCACCATGGATGTCCCCAAGGGTGTCTGAAGCAACCTAACTTTAGGGGGGCCGTAGCCGAACCAAACAAAGTTCAGAAGGGTGCGTGATTCCGAGCTTTAACAGGGACACACTAAAGTATATGGGGGGTCTGGGTGCATGGCCCCCCCCCCAAGGAAAATTTTGAAAAACTTGACATGATTTGGTGCATTTTAGGGTCAATTTGTGGGTATTTCTTCATATAGCTATAGAGTAATATGCTGTAAACGTAGATATTTCGCGTGTATAAATTTCCGCGACTTTGCTTAAAAGGACTTTTTCGCTGGTACTAAAATTCTCGGATTTCGGACATTTGGCTATTTGATTCAATATTGTATAAATATTCGCTCTGTACATATTTTCGGGGACATTTAAAAATCACGAAAATATGTACAGCGCGAAGATATCTCCGTTTACAGTATATAATCCATTAGCATTTCCACCGTTTTTTGGGGGCCAAAAGATACTCTGCCCTCCCCCCAATGGCCCCCCCCCCTGCCGCCCCCCCCCCCCCACTGTTCAGACACCCCTGCATCCCTCAGAAAGATGCTTTCTAGACAAACAGTAATATATACTGTTACATGAATATCAGTTATAAACCTGGGGACTTGATTGTTTATGTATATTTCTGATGTTGTCCCCATAGTAGAAATGTTACATTATTGTATAGATATACGTTGGTGTACAATATAGACAGAAGGTGTTATTCATTACAAATACCAACCCTACCTACATTCTAAAGGGGGATAGTGTACTGTGACTACCACTATTAAATATGTTGTGTATCTTCTATTACTACAATGTCATAAGAACACAGTTGATATTCCATTTGTAACTCATTTTATTCAACCCTCATGGATATTGACAGTGTCCATACATGTTCTGGCATATTGTCCTTATTGTATCAATATTAATTAACTACTGTACCAATGATAAGTCTCATTATCTATATACATACCGCCAAACGTCTCTGTTGGTGATACACATGTGACCTCTTTAGACCTCCGTACTTCACTTCTGTTGGTGTCTCTTTGCAAAACTATAAGCTTACTAACTACAATATATTTACATTAATATTGACCACATCAATATGTCGATGACAGGTATCATACCAATTGTAAGAACAGAAACCCAAGAAATAATCTCCACATCAATCTGAGTAGAGGAAAGTAAACATATAAAGAGAGATGAAGATGCAAGCCAAATGCCAATTCGACAAAAACACAACAAAATTGATAAAAATAGATTCTTTTCTGCTTTTGAGAAGTTTTGCCGGCCACTCTTATTCTTTTGGTTTACCAAAATTATTAGGGCCAGAATGGAGCACAACAAACTGATACCAAGCATGAATAAAATACTGATAACCTGAAAAAATAGATAAATCCAATCATGTGGGACACTAGATTTTGGAACAAGGCATGTCATGGTGTAATCTATATTTGGCAGCACAGCGACTGGTATTACCACTATTACAGGAGCAACAAGCCAGCAAATGGTGACTAGAAAAAGTCTTTTCATTGTTGTATTTGGCATGATACCATAGGGTTGCACAGTTATTTTTAATCGTATCCCAGCCATCAGGAGAGAATGAAATGATGTCTCTATTCCTGATAGGAAAAGGCAGAAACGAGCAACATCACAGTGCACCTGATATGTGTTTCTGATTTTTACAGATATGAAATCATCCAAATCTTTAGAATCTAAAGTCACCAAAACAACAAAATAGACACTTAGGAATAAGCTAGCCAAAATCTGGTTGATAACATTTGCAATATTCCTCCTATGAGAAACTAAATGAACAGCCATAATAGCTTTCAGTAAATTCAAAATTATTGTTAACAATGAGCATACCATTTGAATGTATAATACATATTTGATAGATGACAATGGGAATAGTCCCCTACAAGAATCACTGTATTCAGATCTGATTTCAGGTTGACAAACACTTTGCTGCTGTAGGACACAGCACCACCCAGAATCTGTGACCAAAACCATGGTTAATAATAGATGCATTGGTATGAAAGCTTCTGTGGACACAAAAGCTAAAGGATTACCAGATATATCTAGGTGATTTAATTGTGTTAAACCACACAGTGCACATTTCTGAATCACTCTCAGACTCCCATTTCTAAGACACAGAGTTGTCAAGAGAGTCAATTTATTAAAATAATACGCATGCATTACTTGCATAATGTGTTGATCAAGTCTGATGGAAGTAATCAATGGTGAGGTCAGGAAGGTATTTCTGTGAATAACAGATATAGGGTTGTTCATCAATGAAAGTACCCTGAGAGATGTAAGCTGAGAAAATGCTTGTATACTATGTATATTGTTATTATCAAGAATGAGAAAAACCAAAGCTTGTAATCCGTCAAACACATCTTTCCCAAGTTCATCAATGTGATTGGATGACACATCAAGAATGAAAAGTTGGTGAGATTTATTAAATATTCTGTCACTCATTTGCAATGAGTTATAAGAGAAATTTAGTGATTTAGCAGTGTTAATAAACATGGGGAGGTGAGTAAGATCATTGTAAACACAGGTTACAGCATAGCCATAACACATACACCCATCAGGGCACGGCTGAACATCACACAATGTTTCATCATCTCCTGACAGTGGACAATGTACAATACCATCACACACATTAGAGGCATCCACACAAAGTCTGTCCAAGCTGCACTTCAGAGGTCTGGCACATTCCAAGGTGTGACAATTTGCTTCATCTTTTCCATCAGGACAGTCTCTCTTTCCATTGCATACTAAATGAAATGGAATACAATAGCTGAATGGACACTTAAAGTTGTGACTGCATTCAAAGAATTGACAAGAGGCCAAATGCTCACCATTTGGGCAGCCTAGTTTCTGGATAGGGTCAAATAAGCAGAGATCTTGCAGATTATATTGATCATTCATCAAAAGAGAACATCTTGTCATGGTATTTTCTGAGGTATTTGAAGATATTCCACTGATTTGATTAAAGGAATTTTCGCTTTTATACCTTGAGTCATTGCCAAGTTTTATAAAAGAAAAGGTCTCATCTGAACATGAGCTACAGTCACAGTTAGAATCATGGAGTTTTGAACTTGGAATACATTTATAATCATCACATTGAAAGTAGAATTCTGGACATGTGCAGTTGACAGTATAGCAGTCTGTAAAACAAACAGTGACTGAAGTATTACTGGTAACCAATTCATCAGATCCATCTGGGCAGTCCTGGACACCGTCACATCTACGATGACTGAGAATACATGTTCCATCCTTGCAGGTCCAGTGATGTCTCATACAGTGGTTAACAAGGTCTGCTGGTCTACATTCCTTGTACAATGAGCTAAAATCTTCACTCTTATATGTATGCAGCATGTCCTGGAGTGTATACAGATTATTTGGGCTGATAACAAGAGCACGTTGGTCACTCAAATCAAGTCTCAATATATATATATTGTTAAGACCATATTGGTAGTCTCTAAAAAATATCATTAGCTTCAAGGAGATGGAACGTACAATACAACAGGGAATAGAGGAGTGAAATGGATAAGGAATGGTACAACATACATGTTTCCTTTTGTAATGATCATTCTGGTGTTGGTAAAATAATGCTCCTTCAGAACAGACATCTTCTGGTAAAGATAATATTAGGGGATTGTAAACATTTATTGGTTCTCTTCTTTCAGAACACATGACGTTTGCCCCAGCAATAGGTTGATTGCATGGTATGGAGACCCATGAGATGTTGAATGCATCTATTGGCATGGCCATTACACATAGTTTATCATCTGCAGAAGTATGTTGCTCCTCCACTCTTCCAGATCTGCTGTCTATGTTAAGAACAAATGAATTTTCTGCATCAAAATTAAAATCTCCTGTCTGACTGGAATATATGTTCTTCATTGTTTTCTTGACAACCGTTTTCCTTATGAGTAATCCTGCTGTTCTGAAGCTGTTGTATGATAATGATATTCCATCTAACCACGTAGGCACTGGCTATGGGTGCAACAATATGCATATCAGTATTAAGTCATTTTTGTGTGCCCTTTTGGAAATGTAATATGCAATAGGCTAACAATAAAGGGAGTTTATTATATAAGAGATACTTGCTACAATGTTAAACATGTGTATTATTTATTTTGTTTTATTTAATATAAACCAGATTACACTCAACTATGATGAGTATGTATGTATGTATGTATATATTATATCTATCTATATACATATATATAACTATAACTATAACTATAACTATATATATATATATATATAATATATATATATATATATATATATATGTGCCAGCCAATTATACTTACCTCATTCTTCTGGGGTGTGTATAGTGCAAGGAAAGTCCCAAACACCATTGGTGTCCTTAATATACGCTTCATAACGTCAAGATATTCCATTGGTTGAAACAAGGTTTTGTTTTCACTTCTGCAAATCTCATTTGCATTTTGCCAAGATATATTCCTCACGAGGTTTATTACATAACCAAACATTGCCCTGAATAATCCTTTTATTCTGAGGCTGATGAGGCATTTCTCTAAGGTAATTGTGTTCATCTTAGGGGTGATCCATTTAGTATGTCACGCCCGAGGGGGTGGGGGGGTCTTTTTTTTGTGTGACAAAGTGTGACAAGGGGGTGGGGGGGGGGGTGTATAGGATTATGTGACGTCACACTTTCAAAAAAAATTAAAAACCCTATATTAAAAAATAAATGCTGTATAATTAGTGATATCTCCAGGCTAAAAACATGCTGGTGGTTGTAATAGACCTACAACTACCAGCCCCATCCACTATAGACAGGTCAGCCTTCATCATCCTTCAACTGCTTTACTGACCTCGGTTCCATGCAATCACTGTAGAGGGTAACACAAGATCCCGTATACATTGATGTGCGACTGGCAAGGCTATATTTTGAGCAAGACCCAACTTGCCATGGGTCTGCTTTTCCCAAGAAATCCCCCTCACAAGGGCTACTTTTCACCAAAACCACCCTCACCAAGGGTCTCTTTTTGGAGATTTCAACAAAATCTGTAAAAACAAGGGTCGCTTATTGGAGGTCACTTTTGACTAAAAATACCTTTCACCAAGGGTCGCTCCTCAGAGAATTTGCTCTTCCTTTACCGATTGCGCCTTTTGGCGAATTTTTGGCCGATTTTGAGTACTCTGTCATTAACTCAGAAATTGGTTTAATCCTCAGATCTCTGGGATTCCGTCTGTCCAATATATTGTCTCTGATTACCTTGAACCATTAGTCTCTGACATCATTTCCCTTAATATGGAAATTAGTCCGATTTTATCCAGATTAAATAGATTTTTAGGGTTAAAAGTCATGAAATACGGCAGACAATATGATTTTTTTAGTGAAGACCTACTTTGGGCAGTTTTTCATAATAAAAAAAAGATGGTCCTATCATTTCTTGCTCATTTTGGTGCATTATTGCCAAAACTATTGGTTGCCATAGCAACAGATTCACCAAAAATAACGATTTTGTGAGACTTTGGTTGCCATGGTAACCAAATAGAATGTGCATAACATACTCATTCTATACACAATATTCCAAAGTACTTATAGGTACCTACCCCATGAATTTTATTTCATCTCAATTGATGAAGGGAGGCCTGAAATATTACTGTTTGAACTTTGATTAATTCATCACTTAAAAAAATATGAATGATAAATGTTGAAACTGCTTTATCTCCCTTATTGATATGAATACACATAACTGGCGTATTGGCTTTTCTGCCTACTAGCCTAGGTTGAAACATCACTATTTGACTTCTATTTGGAATATTTACATGATTGATGCAGTTTTGGAAAGGTTAGATCATCCCCTAGTGTCCGAAAATCGCACAAAAATGCCTTGGTAAAGGAAGACTTAAACCCAGACACAAAAATCTCCCCCATTAGGGGTCACTTTTCACGTCACCTAGGGAAAGGGTTGCTGGAGAGCCAACCACATACCTGTGTGCCCCCTCCCCCAGGTAGCATTACCAGCACACCTTTCATAGGACACCTAAGTTTCCAGATAAAATGTTGTTGTAATTTTATCACCATTTCTAACAAAAAGTACCCAGATCTAAGTTGGCCTAAAGAGGTCCTAGATCTGATTTTATATACCCCAAATCTCGATATTAGTGGATATATATGGAGACAAAAAATGTCGCCCATCCTTCAAACCTGCAGGTGATAATATGGGGAGCCCATAAGCGCCCGGAAATCAGGGGCGTGGCAAGCAGTTTCAAAATAGGGGGGACTGAGGGGTATTTTGACCCTTTTTGACCCCTTTTTACTTGACCTTTTTGGTTTGACCTTTTTTGGGGTTGATCAAAAGTGGGGGGGACATGTCCCCCCCGTCCCCCCCGGTTGCCACGCCCCTGGGAAATTGGCCAGACTTAGGCGCCCTATTCCTGTGACCACTTGCAAGAATCCATGGATCAAGGCCACAAAAACCTAGGGTGCCATCAATATTCATATAATTTTGTTACCGCCTCTTTGAACAGTTGTAATCTGAAAAGGTTCTAATCAATAAGGTACATCATGCCTAATAACATCACTATTTGTAAGGGGGGGGGGTGTCAGCAGATTTGTGACATACTTTTCTGGGAGGTGTTGGGAGAAGTGTGACAAAGTGTGACATGGGGGTGGGGGGGTGTTCAAAATGGCCCAAAAAAGCGTGACATACTAAATGGATCACCCCTTACTTCTGATATCCACAATGAAAATGTCACCTCTTGTTACCCATTTCATGTCTGATTTCTGAATTTCTAATAGAGAAGATTTCACTTCAAATAGTGAATCTTTCTTGAGTGAATCATAGTAGAAGTAATCAGTAATTGTTATGTTGAATCTATTCAAGCATACTGTATCCATCCCTATAAAATGTAAAATATTAAATGTCTGATATGTTTTAAATATAAACTTTCCATGTTGAAATATTGATGGATTTGGAAATTTGATAAACAAGGGCATGGGGTCCCATAAGATGGCACTTCGCTCAGTTAACACAGGGGATTTGAAATACAATTTCTGGATGTCCATTTGAGATCCCCTATAGCCAGTTGGCATTATAGATACCCAGAATGCAGATTCTACCATGTGGAAACAATCACCATGTTTCCAGTCTATTATAAGATTATCATCATGAGTTACAAAGGATATCTCATGTTTCCCTTCTTGTTCAATGAAAATTTATTGCCTAAAGTATCCTTAATTAGCAGATACCCTTTCATTTACTCCTCAAGGGTTCATTTAAATATTTGCTACCTTTGATATAAACTATCCCCTTTACAAAGTATGAGAATAACCATTTAAAATTCACAGTCATGTTGCAAGGGGAGAAACCCATGTATTGGTTAAATGCGTCATGTGGGCCACGAAGGAAATTATTTCTCAGAAACTGTCTATCTGGGCAAAGCTTTGTATTTGGTGATAACCAGTGATAGTTGAAAAATGTGATTCTAAAGACCAATGTAGAAAGTGAATGGGTATGACCCAAAACAAAGGCTCTGATCTGGGGCCAAAGGATCATATTTGTTTGTGGTGAAAGTATATCCATCATCTCACAAATGTGCATTGGCATGAACATTGGAGATTTTAATGTCAATATGTGAATCCCACCAAATTCACACAGCTCTGATGAAAAGCCTTCATATGAAAATTCTGTGACTCTCCCTGAAAGTGCATTGACACGGGGCATTCTCCACACCTCTTGTCTAGTATTATTGCCATTGAATATTACAGCATCATTCTCTAAAAGTTTATAGTCCTTAAGAATTGTAGAACTAATCTGAATATGATAAGACAATTTAGAGGGATGGTTACTGATAATCAGCACTCTGATATTTCCTGAGAAGTACCTCTCATAGAGTGTCTTATTACAGTATGTGTTATACCTGTCCTTAATCAGCAACTTGGACAATTCACTTGGACCCGAATACACATACAAAGCCCCAAATGTACCTGAACAACGCACCTGGATGAATGTGCTCAATATACTGTAAATGAATGAGAAGATAATGTCAAAAACAGATATAATCTTCCACCTATAAATAATGGATCTTCCATCTAGCACCAAAGATGTCTCATTGGCCAGTGTTTTTACTATGACTCCATTTTGCACTTGGACCTCGTGTGCTTGATGCACTTGATATAACATTTTGACAATTGATTCATGCCTCACCATCATTAAGTCAAACACAACATACATGACATGTCCTTTAGAGTACTCACTCCATGGAGGTTTCCTTCCACAGTGACGAGATGGTGTAGTAGTATTATGAACCTTCATATGGTTGTATCTACAGCGAGGAGATAATGGCAGAGAGAAGTAAGACACAGTCAGATTAATCATGAAGCCCATATTCACCTGGATATAGAAAGTTGGCATGATGAAAGATCCTCTGCTCTCCACATGAAAACTTCCACATTGATGACGAAGGTGAGAAAAGCTGCTTTCAATATGATTTTGTGAATCTAGGCCAGCACATTTTTGATGTATGCGCTCAACCCTTTTAAACCATGCTGATGTTGATAGTGACAGAGACCATAAGGGGATATCCAAGGGTAGGATAATATAATGAAATATACAGCAGTCCAACACTATAGCACTCCAATGCACTATATGGATATATATCTAAAACTGGACATCGACATCCATGTAACAGGATCCTTCTAGCACATACCTGGGCGGGTGGGACACGGCTCAATGAGCCTATAATTATAACCTGAGCGGACTGATATGTATAGGGAAGGTTACATATACAGGTGAGCTACGTCATAGTGTGGGCAAACAAAGCCTACACGTGGTTAGGTAACCTCACCATGATAGCCACACACCAGGATAATTACTGTAAAGTTTATTTCTAATTGCCTTTGGGTTGTATTTATGCACAATAGGTGGGATAAAGGGAGAACGGGATAAAGGGAGAACGGGATCAACAGAGAAGGGGATAAATGGAGAATGGGATAAACAGAGAATGGGATAAACAGAGAACAGGATAAAGGGAGAACGGGATAAAGGGAGAACGGGATGAAGGGAGAACGGGATGAAGGGAGAATGGGATAAACAGACAACAGGACAAACGGAGAAGGGAATAAACAGAAAATGGGATAAAGGGAGAACGGGGATAATTGGAGAACGGGGATAAATGGAGAACGGGGATAAATGGAGAATGGGAGAAAGGGAGAATGGGAGAAAGGGAGAACGGGATAAACGGAGAACAGGAGAAAGGGAGAACGGGAGAAAGGGAGAACGGAAGAAAGCGAGAACGGGATAAAGGGAGAACGGGATAAACGGAGAACGGGATAAACGGAGAACGGAATAAACGGCGAACGGGATAAACGGTGAACGGAATGAACGGCGAACGGAATGAATGGCGAACGGGATAAACGGCAAACGGGATAAACCGCGAATGGGATAAAGGGAGAACGGGAGAAAGGGAGAACGGGATAAACGGAGAACGGGATAAAAGGCGAACAGGAGAAACGGAGAACGGGTAAACAGAGAACTGGATAAACGGAGAACTGGATAAACGGAGAACGGGATAAACGGAGAACGGGATAAACGGAGAACAGGATAAACGGAGAACGGGTAAACGGAGAACGGGATAAAGGGAGAATGGGATAAACGGAGAACGGGATAAACGCAGGACGGGTAAATGGAGAAGGGGATTAAGGGCGAACGGGATAAAGGGCGAACGGGATAAAGGGAGAACGGGATAAAGGGAGAACGGGATAAAGGGAGAACGGGATAAAGGGAGAACGGGATAAAGGGAGAATGGGATAAAGGGAGAAAGGGATAAACGGAGAACGGGATAAACGGAGAACGGGATAAACGGAGAACGGGATAAACTGAGAAGGGGATAAAGGGCGAACGGGATAAAGGGCGAACGGGAGAAAGGGAGAACGGGAGAACGGGATAAAGGGCGAACGGGATAAAGGGGGAACGGGATAAAGGGGGAACGGGTTAAAGGGGGAAGGGGATAAACGGCGAACGGGATAAAGGCAAATGGGATAAATGGCGAACGGGAGAAATGGAGAAAGGGATAAAGGGAGAACAGGATAAACGGAGAACGGGATAAACGGAGAACGGGATAAACTGAGAACGGGATAAAGGGCAAACGGGATGAAGGGTGAACGGGATAAACGGAGAACGGGATAAACGGAGAACGGAATAAACGGCGAACGGGATAAACGGTGAACGGAATGAACGGCGAACGGAATGAATGGCGAACGGGATAAACGGCAAACGGGATAAACCGCGAATGGGATAAAGGGAGAACGGGAGAAAGGGAGAACGGGATAAACGGAGAAAGGGATAATGCCGAACGGGATAAAAGGCGAACAGGAGAAACGGAGAACGGGTAAACGGAGAACTGGATAAACGGAGAACGGGATAAACGGAGAACGGGATAAACGGAGAACAGGATAAACGGAGAACGGGTAAACGGAGAACGGGATAAAGGGAGAATGGGATAAACGGAGAACGGGATAAACGCAGGACGGGTAAATGGAGAAGGGGATTAAGGGCGAACGGGATAAAGGGCGAACGGGATAAAGGGAGAACGGGATAAAGGGAGAACGGGATAAAGGGAGAACGGGATAAAGGGAGAACGGGATAAAGGGAGAATGGGATAAAGGGAGAAAGGGATAAACGGAGAACGGGATAAACGGAGAACGGGATAAACGGAGAACGGGATAAACTGAGAAGGGGATAAAGGGCGAACGGGATAAAGGGCGAACGGGAGAAAGGGAGAACGGGAGAACGGGATAAAGGGCGAACGGGATAAAGGGGGAACGGGATAAAGGGGGAACGGGTTAAAGGGGGAAGGGGATAAACGGCGAACGGGATAAAGGCAAATGGGATAAATGGCGAACGGGAGAAATGGAGAAAGGGATAAAGGGAGAACAGGATAAACGGAGAACGGGATAAACGGAGAACGGGATAAACTGAGAACGGGATAAAGGGCAAACGGGATGAAGGGTGAACGGGAGAAAGGGAGAACGGGAGAAAGGGAGAACGGGAGTAAGGGAGAAAGGGAGAACAGGATAAAGGGAGAACAGGATAAAGGGAGAACGGGATAAGGGAGAACGGGGGCGGGGGGGACAGGGGATCGACGGCAAAGGCATGGACACTTAACACACGCTGCCCCGCAGCCGACCGACAGGGTGAAACGGAAATGGCGATGGTGTCGCTGCCGACGCTCGGATCGACTCGCTTTTCGGCCGAGACGTAAAACAGCGGTTACACGCTGCCGGGCGCTGACGCCCACAGCCACCTGCGCGCCCCTAGCCACCTGCTTTATAACCTGAGCGGACTGATATGTATAGGGAAGGTTACATATACAGGTGAGCTACGTCATAGTGTGGGCAAACAAAGCCTACACGTGGTTAGGTAACCTCACCATGATAGCCACACACCAGGATAATTACTGTAAAGTTTATTTCTAATTGCCTTTGGGTTGTATTTATGCACAATAGGTGGGATAAAGGGAGAACGGGATAAAGGGAGAACGGGATCAACAGAGAAGGGGATAAATGGAGAATGGGATAAACAGAGAATGGGATAAACAGAGAACAGGATAAAGGGAGAACGGGATAAAGGGAGAACGGGATGAAGGGAGAACGGGATGAAGGGAGAATGGGATAAACAGACAACAGGACAAACGGAGAAGGGAATAAACAGAAAATGGGATAAAGGGAGAACGGGGATAATTGGAGAACGGGGATAAATGGAGAATGGGAGAAAGGGAGAATGGGAGAAAGGGAGAACGGGATAAACGGAGAACAGGAGAAAGGGAGAACGGGAGAAAGGGAGAACGGAAGAAAGCGAGAACGGGATAAAGGGAGAACGGGATAAACGGAGAACGGGATAAACGGAGAACGGAATAAACGGCGAACGGGATAAACGGCGAACGGAATGAACGGCGAACGGAATGAACGGCAAACGGGATAAACGGCAAACGGGATAAACCGCGAATGGGATAAAGGGAGAACGGGAGAAAGGGAGAACGGGATAAACGGAGAAAGGGATAAACGCCGAACGGGATAAAAGGTGAACAGGAGAAACGGAGAACGGGTAAACGGAGAACTGGATAAACGGAGAACGGGATAAACGGAGAACGGGATAAACGGAGAACAGGATAAACGGAGAACGGGTAAACGGAGAACGGGATAAAGGGAGAATGGGATAAACGGAGAACGGGATAAACGCAGGACGGGTAAATGGAGAAGGGGATAAAGGGCGAACGGGATAAAGGGCGAACGGGATTAAGGGAGAACGGGATAAAGGGAGAACGGGATAAAGGGAGAACGGGATAAAGGGAGAACGGGATAAAGGGAGAACGGGATAAAGGGAGAAAGGGATAAACGGAGAACGAGATAAACGGAGAACGGGATAAACGGAGAACGGGATAAACTGAGAAGGGGATAAAGGGCGAACGGGATAAAGGGCGAACGGGAGAAAGGGAGAACGGGAGAACGGGATAAAGGGCGAACGGGATAAAGGGGGAACGGGATAAAGGGGGAACGGGATAAAGGGGGAAGGGGATAAACGGCGAACGGGATAAAGGCAAATGGGATAAATGGCGAACGGGAGAAATGGAGAAAGGGATAAAGGGAGAACAGGATAAACGGAGAACGGGATAAACGGAGAACGGGATAAACTGAGAACGGGATAAAGGGCAAACGGGATGAAGGGAGAACGGGAGAAAGGGAGAACGGGAGTAAGGGAGAAAGGGAGAACAGGATAAAGGGAGAACAGGATAAAGGGAGAACGGGATAAGGGAGAACGGGGGCGGGGGGGACAGGGGATCGACGGCAAAGGCATGGACACTTAACACACGCTGCCCCGCAGCCGACCGACAGGGCGAAACGGAAATGGCGATGGTGTCGCTGCCGACGCTCGGATCGACTCGCTTTTCGGCCGAGACGTAAAACAGCGGTTACACGCTGCCGGGCGCTGACGCCCACAGCCACCTGCGCGCCCCTAGCCACCTGCTTTCCCACAGCCACCTGCTCAACTACAGCCAAAATCATCTGTAACGCACGCCGCCCGTGGCGGACAGACACAGCGAAAAAGGTAAATGCCGCTGCAGTTTACGCTCCAACGGACTCGCTTTTTGGCTGAGACTTAAGGCGGCGTTTACGGGCTGGCGTGCGACGACGCCCACAGCCACCTGCTTGCCCCCAACCACCTGCATGCCCACACCCACCTGCTTGCCCACACCCACCTGCTCGCCTGGAATTTGATCAAATAAGGCATGTGACCTATTAAAGTGTATCAGTTTTTCCTGGGGATTACGATTCTGCTGTCAGAAATGAGAAATAACGTATTGTACTAAAATTAGATCTGCAGTGTCCAGAAACAAGGCTGTGTGCCGAGGTACGTGTATGTTCCCCCCCCCCCCCCCCCCACAAACACACACACACACACTGACTGAGGGGTGACGAGGTACAGCCTACTTGACCTCTGCCTGCTAGACTTGCCCCCCCCCCCCCCAACACACACACACAGGCAGTGGCCGCTGCAGTGTCCAGTAAACAATTAAGGCAGTGTAGCGAGGTATGTCCTACCCCCCCCCCCCCTCACCCCCAACCCCCCAACCCCGGGGGGGCCACTCCCTATCTTTTCTATTGTCACTATGTGTGAACATCACCTCAAATCTGGTACCCTTATCAAGGGGGGAAATTTTCAAAAATCATACCCTTTTCAAGGGGAAATTAGCAAGAAAACAGACCTAAATCACTGATGATCCTGAAAATATACCCTAATTACGGGTGACCCTGAAAAATATACCCTAATTACGGGTGACCAAGAAATATTATAGGGGAAAAAAGTAAAAATTACCCTTTAAAGCTCTGAAAATGTACCCCTTTCTCCCAAAATTTGCCTAAAAAGCACCCCTTATCAAGGGCCCTCGCGGGCCCATGCCTAGGACCCAAAAACGGACCCTTTCCCTTGGAATCGTGTTCACACATGGTATTCAAATCTGAGGGAGTGGCCCCCCCGGGCCCCCAACACACACACACACACGGAGGGGTAACGAGGTCCCGGAACGAGGTACAGCCCACTCGATCGGGTGGGAGGGGGTGACCATCAACAGTGCATAAACACTTTGATTGGATGACAATGCAGTTTTTATATTACAACCTAAATTTGTGCAACGAAAATCATCAAGAAATACTAAGTATTTTTTCCAAAGAATAGCTTTTCTAGAATGGCTCGGTATTCAGGAATCCTACTGCGAATAAAAAAATGTCAAATTCTAATTCTAAATACCTGAAAATTGAGAAATGCTGACGTTCACGGGTTATGTAGGAAATGTACTAAAAACAGCAAAAAAGGGCAACAAAACCCTAATTTTCTCAAAAACTGTTCAGTAGGATTTTTTCTAACTGAGGTTCCACTGTTTTCTACCCTCATATTACACATTGGCATAGAGAATATATTGACACCTAGTCAGGATTTTGCGCTAGGAGCAATCTGTGAGGCGAAAAACAGCCAAAATGAGCCACTGGTCTGAAGTATAAAACTGGGCATCGATCACTATAGAGCTACAAAGAGACAGAGAATCGATGTCCAGTAACAAGGGATTTCCAGGTATAGTCCTCTTGTTGGTCTTCTCCATGTTCAGAATTAATCATCTGAAGAGTCCCAGGAAGTAGAGATAAGGTAGATGTCAAATAGATCACCGAGGAAATGTACAACCATATCCTGAGATTTGCAAGATACATAGTACGTGTGTATGTACACCTACAGTTGTGGGTATTATAGATGTGTGAAATTCCACAGGGTGACTGTGTTCTGTTGTGAACCAAATTGTTCCCACTTTGAAGCACAGCCAGCCTCGTTCCTGTAGGTCAATATTTCAAGTCACCAGAAATACTGTTGTCTGATTGGAGAATCTGCCCGGACGTTCACTATGAAAATCCGGTAACTATCTGTATTGCATCTTTGTCTCAGGATTGGAGGAGTCTCAGGTACTTGCTTCTGATTGGTTAACACCAATTGTTCAATTAGATATGATAAGTATAGCATACGCAATCCTTTCTACCTGAAGAGCAGACATGCTTATCTTTATTGAACCAATTTAAACACCCTTTGGACTTCTACATGAGGACCTCAACTTGGGTGTGTCCAACTGGGTGGTATTACATACCTCAAATCATTGAAGACGTTCATGAACCCTTTAAGGGCTGCACACTGCTTTAACACATTATGCGTATCATGATGTATGAATGCAGCCCTGATGAGTAACTGGCCAGTGCTTCTCTCAAGCACCATGTGAACACTACAGGTTGATATACTCCAGAAGGGCCGTCAAGATACACGAGTTACTCGCTAGGAATGCATACAAGATAAAGACATAGCACTTAAAGTGTTAATCTACATACATCCCTCCCAGATCACGACACAGCTTTATTAGGCCAATACTATGATACACAGCTCCCAGCATCAATAGGGTCCTGGGCGTGGACACAATTTATGGGCATGTCCACCCAGCTTCGGCAGACTAAGGCACTTAGTTCTTCAACACCATAAGAGATATTGGCAATCTCCAGTTGGCAGATACATCTCTTAGGGCACCTACTCTCATCTTGTACAGAAACTTTTTTTCGTCCAGCATATGGTTGAACTGAGCACTGGCGAGTTACTAACCAGCATTGTTCTAATGCATCTTGAAGACAAAGGAAAATTCACTTTAAAGCACTATGCAGCCTTTAACTCGCTGCATTTAAAGGGTTAATAAACATAAATTAAGAGGCAATTAAGCCATAAAGACTAGGTTCATTTCCTCTGTAAGTGCCCCAGCTGCTTTTTCTAATTAGTGAATATATCATTTTCCTTATGGTTATAGGCTAAAGTTTTCCAATATCTTATAATATTATAGATGAGTTAAAGTTATCATTCTTTATATTTTGCCTTATACTTCGATGTTTTGCATGTTTCAAGAGTCTATTAATCTGAGTAATGCTAGCATATACCATCAAACCCTGTCTATTAACAAAGCCAAATTTAATTCTTGTTTAACCCCCCCCCCCCCCAAAAAAAAAGACAACATAAAACAAACAGAACACTCAAAACATGATATTGTGATCCCACTGTGAGTCGGACAAGTAGTGTAGCATTTTAATTTTTATTCATATAAAAATGTGCTTTCACGTATGAACATTCTGGAATTGTCATATTTTTTCTTCCTTCATCAAATGGAAAGGAACCGTATACATGCTTGTACACTCCATATAATATTGTACAAGTATTCAATGATTTCTAGACTATATACACAGACAAGAATCCTTAAATTGAGAGAAAACTGATGTTTCTCAATTCAACAGTATCACAGGCATATTCAAGCAGGGTGTTCCTATATACAAACCATCTATACACAAGGCCTTGCCCGAAAAGGAGGGCAATGGTAAAATATTACACAACAGTTTAGTGTGAGAATAATATTATTTGCTATACAATAAGATTCATATATGAAACGAAATATCAGCATCCGTGAAGGTATGGTGGATATCTCATGTATAATTGGACAGCAATACTAAATTTATGTATTTTTCATCCTAAAGTAATATCCTTAGTTTGGTAGACCACCCTTGTACTATTATAAATCATATGTTAACCGGACGTCCTTACTCCATTAAACAATATCACAGTCTCATTGGCTTCTATCTGGCAAGATGCTAACATAGATACATGTATCATACAGTATAATAAAATTAAGAGTTTACAACTCCCTGCATGTCCCATATTGTTATGGCAATACATCATTAGGAAAACATTACTCTCTTTGTCAAAATGTCACGTTATAAGAAGGATATCCATTTTAATCGGATTAATATCATTTATATAAATACTATTTATATAATAAATAATGTTCAAGACATCAGCAGCATTTTCTTCTTGCTGTCCACTCTAAATTGGAGTATTTGTGGCATGACACTTTTACCTTGTTTAAGTTGGACGGCATAGTTTAACAGATAAGTATTGATATAAAATAATATAAAATAATCAAAACCTCAAATCTGCATAGAAGATTACAAACTCTGCATGTGGGTGACTTTGTGACTAAGATGAGTCGGCACGGAAATGGTTGGTGTGAAATTCTAAGAAACTCCAATGTCTAGTGCCCAGTGATGGCAGGAGTGAGACTAACCCTTTAAGGGCTGCATAGTGCCTCAATGTACTATGCCCCTGTGTCGTCATGATGCATGGATGCATCCCTGACGAGTAAACCGCCAGTGCTGCATCCATGCTTCATGCCTACCCAGTAGGATTTACACCTGAAGGATCAGCATGATGCACCAATGCAGTGCCAGCAAGTTACTCGGCGGCACTGCATTGACGCATCATGACAAAACAAGCATGAACCTCGAGATGTCATACTGTCATGATAGGGTTACTAAAGGGGGTCAGATGGACGGCAAGCTAGCACTATAGTGAAGGGAAGAAGTCAAATTGATTGTCTTTGTCTCCTTTAAACTTGGGTTCTGCGAGTGCCGGTGTGGGGTCCAGACTGTAGCACGTCAGCATACGGTACTCACTCGGACCGCCACGGTCTATCCTGATGGGTTTCTTCTGTTCATGACGGAGTCTGTCAGATGAAACGTAATTTTGTAGCATTTATTTGGCTTTAATGTTTTATCAGTCATTTTTCATCAAATATGCGGTCAACTCGTTATGATCTATCATTAGTTCTCCGCCCACACAAAGAAACTGTAGGAAAATGTGGGCTAGGGAGGTAAGGATTTTAGTTATTTTTTGTGTACAGATTGGCCCTTTTAAGGTAAGATCAGTTAAATTGAATAACATATTGTAGGGCCTTATATACATATTGTCAGCAGTAAATGCTGGATAATGCTACCGTAAAACACCGCCTTTAAGACAGCCTTATTTTGGGGATTTATTTCCCCTAAACTAGGGGGTCGTCTTAAAGGAGAGGTTTTCTTATATAGGATATAAGAGAAAACCATTCTTTAAAAAATCTCATACGAGGGGGTCATTTTAAAGGTGAGGTCGTCTAAAAAGATGGGTTTATGGTATTCTCAAAAACATCAGGTTATGGTCAACAAGCATAAGCCTTTGGTAGGGCATGTATCTCAGGCATGAAGCTTTCAATATGTATTACAACTCCAGAAAATTGAAAGAATTGAAAGGAGCAGATATAACAACCGATAACTAAAGCTGACTTACCGCTTGCCTTTGTTCTTCATGTCTTTACCACGTAGAGTGGGGGCCAGGTTTCTGACCTCCTCCGCTATCTCCTCGTCACCCACGTACACCGTATTCTTGCCGTACTGCGTCGGCGTCCACCGCTCAATCTAGATTATACAAAAAAATTGTACACCTTTTTTCTCTTATGATTTTAAGAGATTACAAGAATCGTTACAAATCTTAATGGCGTGTTTGATATGAGATCATTTTGCAAAAGGTAAACTAATTTGGAATGTCATTTCAACTCAGGTTAAAACATTATGGACCCTGCTTAGGCAAAAAAAAAAGAAGGTATGTTTCCGGTAACCCGACCGGGTCTAGCAAAACAGTGCCGGGTCCCCCTCTTTTTTCTCACTTTTTCACATTTTTTCCTACATGCCAGTTTTACAGTTTGTAAATCGGATAATTTTGAAGGATTTTAGACAAAAAACGCTAAAACTAGGCCTAAAATAGGAAAATGCAAAAGAAAAAATTAATCCGACTGGCCGGGTCTGCTTTGTCTGACCATGTTACCAGAAACCAACCTTTTTTTTAAATTTGGACTTATTCGTCATCCCCAATGGTTATAAAAGCCCCTCTATCTTCCACATCACTTTTACAGCCCCAATAAGCTACACAGAGACACAGTATACGGAATTCTAGGGTTTAAGTGAAAAATCTATAGTATATTTTTTGGAAATTCCAGGGGAAAAGTAGGAATTCTACAAATTAAGAAAAATGTGCATCTCTGCTAACAGTCTCCTTACCCTTTCGTCGTCATCAGAGTTCCGTGCGGAGTCCTCGTGGACCACTTGGTGTACGTTCTGCTTGTCGGCGAGGACCGGGTGGTCGGGGAGGGAGTTGGGGTCTACCAGGACGTCGTAGGGTACCATAGGGTGCTGGTAGGTACCCGAGTTGTAGATGTCCCATGTGTCAGCCTGCCCGAACGTACCTGTACACAGACCGATGTGGATTCACCATTTAAGTTGAGTCCATGGCTATGGATATACTTGCCGTAAAACTCCGTCTATAAGACGAATTTTATTTGGCGTTTTTATTTTCTATAAGCCGAATTTTTTTTCTTGAATCGGGGGTTCGGCTTATAGGTGGGGTTTTAATACATCAAAATAAAGAGAAAAAGATTCTTATACCTATATTGCATAGGACCTTTTTTTTCTAAAGTAAGGGGTTCGGCTTATAGGTGGGGTTGTGCTATAGGAGGAGTTTAACGGTACTTTATTATGGATTCTAGTAATTATATGTAAGCATGCAACAATTTTCCCATTGAGGCAATTTAGAAATATTTCGCTCTGTGTACAACTTTGAATGTAGGCTGAAATGATAGTGATATTGTTTGCAAGCCATATCGATGATGAAACAAGAATTATCCTTATTCAATTATTGAAACAATAAATTCGCAAAGTACACGTGTAGTCATATAACAATAGCATAACAGCAATGCCTCCAAAAGGGCCGACCTACACCCGGGGATGGGGGTTTGGTTTTCACTTTTGTGTCAAAACTTGTCCTATCACCATTACTTGTATACTTGGGCATATGACATTATGTAAATTAGATACTTACCGACATATTCCCCATCAAATGACCAGACCCGCACAGTGCAGTCGGTGGAGGTGGTGAGGATGGTTTTAGTCTCCTTCACCAAGACTATGTCAGTCACACTTTCCACGTGCCCTCTCCACGTCCGCATCACTACAACATCAAGGTCAACATCAAGGTCAACATCAAGGTCAACATCAAGGTCAGCAATAAGGTCAGCAATAAGGTCAGCAGCAAGGTCAACAGCAAGGTCAGCAATAAGGTCAGCAGCAAGGTTAATCAGGTCACTCTCCACCTTCAAGGTAGGTATTACTACTTTACAAAGGATAGCATTAAAGTTATCAAATTTAGATACCGTATATCTTCTGCTTGACATTCCACATCACAAAGATAAACTCTACACCTTAATGAACACTAGGGAATACAATTGTGTCTGCTCCAGAGGGTTGTGGGGCAGAAAATGTTCCTCTTTTTCAGGCAAAAAAAAACAAACCAAACCCACACGTTTCTATACTTCAATGAAGGGGATGGGGACCTGAAAACAATGTATGGATATTCTGGCGAAAGATTAGCAAACTCCAACATGCTAAATGATGACCACGACCTAAAAAAGACTTATCATGTTGTCTGGTTGTATTGTTATGATCACCTCAACACCATAAAGCTCAGACCTCAGAATATACATGTACCGTAAATTCCCGCGTATAACCCACATCTCGCCATTTTAGTACTGTTCTATTCAAAATTTCAAAAACCCTCGCATTATCCGCGCCAAGACGAGAGGTTAGGTTCGCGTATAACCCACAGTTATACGCGGAAATTTACGGTACCACCTTTATAAATACTTACACTCAGGACTCTCCTCCTCCTGCCCGTTGAGACAGTAGCCCTCCACGTTCCACTGGTAGATGAAGCCCATGTTGTCTGCAGAGAACAGCACCGTGTCGTTGTCTGTTATAGCCATCGCCGTCACCATGGCACCTGGCATCCGCGACTACAAGCAAATATCAGAGTAAAACATAAAATAATGATTGATAATTGTCCTAGATTATTTCCCAAATTGGACTTCATTTGAAATTTATATGCTGAACTATTGACAGAATTAAAATATTTTCTTAGTGGAAGGGATGGATTTCTATGCCTCTTTTTTTTTAAACCCTTTATTGACCTACAGTGCTCTACTGCGCTATGGCCTTTTTCATCATGATGCATGAATGCAGTCTCATGCTGACCCTTCAGGGCTGTGTCAACCCTGTATGCTCGACATGCCCGCACCCCCTTTTTCTTTCTCTTTTTTTTCTTTTTCTGGAATAAGATTACGCCAGAAGTGGCGATTTAAGATTACGCATAGAATGGGCGGCGTCTAGTGTCTACGCAGGTTCGTCCCTTGTTGCATACATGAATGCATTCATGCATCATATGACGACAAAGGGCACAGAACTTTAACGCACTATGTGTCCCTTACATGGTTATTATAGAGTTGAGCCTAGTACCTACCCCAGGGAACTGTGCTAACATGGAGCCGCCGCTGAAGACGTTCCAGAAGTGGATGTGGGCGCGGGGCCCGGAGGCTATCAGGGTGCCTGCCTCCTTGTTGTAGGCCCGCGACTTGATGAACAGTAGCTTGTTGATGGACAGGTCTCCGTCCACTGTAGGAAAAGGAGGAGTATATCTTTATTATTGGATTATATAAAGTTACAAGGTTTAAAGCAACACAAGAAGTAGGCCGTTTGATGGGCTCAAAAACACGTGGGAAAGTTTTAGACTTTGGCCAATTCATCTGTATTTATATTTATATTTATCTATATAACTAAAAAGCCAAGGTATGAAGGGCATTTCTAAATTGACAGTAATGATTGTATTTCAGCAGCGTCTTGATGGACAGGTCTCCATCCACCGCAGCACAGAGGAGTGTATAGTTATTGTTGGAGTACTTATGCAAGGTTGTAAGGTTTACAAAGATTTTACTGAATTTTTGTGACTGTTTTTAAGTTGGATATTTGGAGGCGTTGGGGTAGGATAGTTGAAATATTCCTTGGTGCGTCATGTAGGAGGGATTATTCAATACCATTTGTCAATATGTTTATAGGATGAATATATCCTAGGTAAAATTCACTCTAAAGTTGAGTGACTGACTATCTTGAAATGCTTATAAATATCTATTCATATACCTACTAAGCCAAGGGAAGAAAGTAGCATTTCTAAATTGACAGTATTGGGCGAGTTATTTACATTGTATCCTGTGTTGGGGGAGGGGGTGTTACTTACATGATTGGTCCTCGCATCCCCCAGGTGTTGGCGGGTTATTTACATTGTATCCCTGTGTTGGTGGGGGGAGGGGGGTGGTTACTTACATGATTGGTCCTCATAATCATATCTCTCAGGTGTTGGCGGGTTATTTACATTGTATCCTGTGTTGGGGGGGGGGGTGTTACTTACATGATTGGTCCTCGTAGCCCTCAGGTGTTGGCGGGTTGAGGTGACAGAAGATGTGTCCAGACACCATGTTCCACACGATGGCCACCCCGTCGTAGCTGGACGTGGCCAGCAGGTTGGGCGGACACTGCGCCACTGACAAGATGTCCTCCTGGTGACCGTTATTCTACACAGAGGGAAGAGTTTGAGTTATTTTCCTCTTTTTTTTTGTCTGTGTAAAACATACAGCGGGTTTTGTTTTTAAATTCAGGATGATGTATAGGTATTCCAGTTTTATTTTCTATGGACGGACCGCATTTTTATATCAACATCTACTCTAAATTCTGCACATTGCCTTTTATTAATTTCTTCTCATAGACATAGTAAGAGATCAGTACTATTTCCTCCCATAGTACTAATAGACCAGTACCTTTTCCTCCAATAGTAATACCGGGTAAGTAACTGTAATTTACAGAAGAAAATTAATATGGGTGCCGTATAAAATTTGAAATATGCTTATAAAATGATTTCAATGACATTTTAGTAATTGACAGATTAATGCTATTCCAAAACCGTGAAAATTTGAGGGTTTTCTAGTTTAAACCTGCACAGAGGGTGGGGCACTTATTGAGGGCAGGGCGCTTATTACGTTGAATGTGGTAAGGGAGTGGTCATTTTTTAACAACAGGGGGGGGTTGGTGGATTTGGGGGGGGGACCAAAAAAATTTGGACCCCTTGAAGGGGGGGACCAAAAAAATTTGGACCCCTTCTGAGGGGGGGACCAAAAAAATTACACCCCTTTTTAGCGGAAAAGCCCGGGCGTTACTATAGCTCAAAGGGGTCGACCGCGCTCAATTTCAACCTGCCTGGAGGGGGGACTGAAAAAATTTCGACCCCTCTTGCGGGGGGGACCAAAAAAATTCTGACCCGCTCGCGCGAAAATCCACCGACCCCCCACCTGTTGTTAAAAAATGACCACTCCCTAAGTGCTAAGACTATGATGGGGTGAGAACTCACCAGGTCGTCCTGCCACTTGGCTAGTGGGTGCTGTATGTGGTGCACCCCCGCGTCTGTAGCGTCACTGTAGATGTTGATGCGCTTGTCCCAACCCACAGCCACCACGTATCTACGTGTGAGACAACAGGAATCATAGGTTCATCAGGAGTTTTCAGTTAACTTAAATAAAATGGTATTTTTTTTCTCTTGCCAGAGGCCTAGGCGAAATATGTTAGCCGTTGTTCCATGAAGGTAAGAACAAAATTAAGTATTGCAAACATATACCGTAAAACCTCGCGTATAAGCCGCAGCTGGTACGCGAGTCAGATCGGGGGTGCGGCTTATAGGGTCAGCCGAAGGTCAGGGTGCGGCTTATACGCAAGTTTTTGCTATATGGTACAGTATTAAAAGTCACCATAATCAGATCGCTGGTGCGGCTTATAGGATCGGCCTTAAGTCGGGGTGCGGCTTATACGTGAGTTAGGCTTATACGTAAGGTTTTACGGTAGGATATATGACAACTGCAAACAACTTAATGATAGCAGGTTATTGACTTTTTATACATTCGATAAGGATTATAAAATATTCATATTTGATAGTCCTATTTTCTATACAAGAATATTTACTACTGTTAGTAGAAGCCTCCATTCCCTTACCTGTTTTTGTTCATCTCTACATAGCTTATATCACAGATCTCTTCATTTTCTTTTTCTGAAAGAAGAACAGTGGTGAATAAGTGAGGTAAAATAAATTGTGTGAATGTGAAATGATAATTGGGCAAATTATAAACTTGAAATTATGATATTGAATATGAAAAAATATATATACAGAATATGACCCTGTGAGTTTATACACTCCCAAGTATTTTTGTATGTTTTGGTTGGCATGATGTACCAGCGAATTGCTGACCTATGCTGCATTGGTGCATCATGAGGACTAATGTCATTTAAGGCAATATGCCGTGCACAAAGAATTGTAAAAAAATAAATATGTTACCTTTCATCATAGTCTTCAAGCAGTGCCCATTGTTATAGTTCCATATCCGTATACATCCGTCTCTGCCACCTGTGATTAACCTGCCAAATATAAAAAAAAAGTAGTTTTGTACCTATTTGCGGTCAAAATAGATTTTCTATATTCCTTGGACAAAATGCAAAACTTTTGTCGAAAACCTGCCTATGATTTTCAAAGACCAAATATGATCATTTTCACCGTCTGCCGTGATATAGCGCTGGTCAATTTGAGAGCTTTGGCTCTGCGCTATGTGGGGATTTTCTATGTTCACTTTCTTATTTTTATTTTCTGCCCTGACTTGCCTCCACAAGATTCCCTGCCTTTCCCTGACCACGTTTCTTTTTATCTACTTTCCATGAACCGTGGGAACCCTGAAACCCACACCCCCTTCCCAACACCGGCACAGTAATTTATGGTGAACCACTAAGTTGGAACCTATCTCCCCCACCACATACCCCATAATATTGGTAAGGCCACTCAATAAAAAAAAAACAAGTGGTTTCTCATCACCAATGACTGAAAAATCTGACGAGGGTTAAAATGTATAGAATGAAATGCATTTTTGGTGACCGAAATTCACAGTTTAGTACCTAAGAATTTATTGATCTTTGAAAGTGGGGAAACTGTACGTTATTTCTATTCCACTGCATTGCTGTCAGTATAAGCTTTAATTTGATACCAAATATGCCAATATTTGTCCATTTTTATCATGTTTTTCATTAAAAAAAGTTTCCCTCCAAAGCTAATTTGTATGATGCGCGCGGTGATGAGAAACCATTTTATTTTTTTAAGTGGCCTAAGGGAGAGATCTCCCCTGGATATTATCGAACAGTTTTTGTACATCATATAAAACGCCGACATGACCTACCTGCGGTCAGTGTTGTCAAAAGTCATGCAGGTAATGGCGTGTTCTCCGTGTGCCTCTCCGTACTCAAAGATGAGGTTTCCTGTTTCAAAGTCCCAGATCTTGATTACCTATCAAGGATGAAGAAGCACAGACTATTATAATCATGGTAAATTAGTCAATTACAAGAACAAACATGAAGCGTTACGCATTTATCCCATATTACATCATGAGCTACTCATTTATGCCATATTACACCATGAGCTAGTCACTGACCCCATATATTACATAAAGATGCTCCTGCTGTTTTTTATGGTTCTAGGGGGAGGTGCGCTCATTACGGTGAGAAGCACTGATAAGATTGGCACAAGCCTGTCTAAGGATATGGGTATTAGTCATTGGCAAAGTGCCCATAGTGGTATCTGTAATCAGTACGTTTCACCTCACCCGGTGACATTATTAATGGTAGAACCACAGAGTGACGGGGCTAAGCCCCTATACTTACGGATCCCTCAGAGGCAGTGATGACTTGTTTGAATTGGGGGTTGTAGACGCAGGTCTGGATGGGGTCCTTGTGTGTGATGACGACATCGGCGTGTAGTGCAGGTCTGTGGGATAGGGTGGAGGAGGAACTCATTATAATATGTGTGTCCATCTGATATAGACTACACTAGGTGTATGCCATTTAGTAAGGCCTACAGACCAGGTTGACACCAGGTGAGGTTTTATAAGTAAGTCCAGGTATGGCGCATTTCCCAGGGCGCATTCTCAGCTTATCACTATATATGTTATACAGATGTACAAACTGAGATTGAGTTACGCCTGATTTTAACCTTTAAGGACCGCATGACGCTAAAATGAGACATCATGCATCATGACGAGCAAGGCAAGATGCATTAATGCACTATCAATCTAATTAATGCATTAATGCACTATGCGATCTTTAAAGGGTTAAGGGGGGACCTCCTGGACACCCCCCCCCCCCTGGGTTCTATGTAAATTTGAGTGACTCACTTGAGTTTGAGTGAGAGTCCGTTCATCTGGTCGGTGGCTATGGCCAGTGCCTTGCTGACGTTGGAGTAGTGGCAGGCCTGCAGGTCTCCCCGGATCTTGTGGCCCTTGGGCCGCACCGTCAGCAGGCAGTTCTGGTCCTGGATGTCCCAGATCTAAAGAAAACACGCAGGTAAGACTATCTTTTGTACTGTTTTGTACTTTACTTTCTGTTCTCTTTTTTTTTCTGTTAAAAATATCCCTTTATTTTGTATTTTAATAGGATACTTGACGGAGGGAGCATAATCTGTTATGTTACAAAATAAGTAACTACCCGGATATACCTTGTTTGGGTAGATTGGGTAACCCGAATCACAGCTCATAAATTGTTTGGCCTGATTGGATCATATGATACACGTTTTTCAAAATATATACTTCAAACTGTGAATTAATTTTCATTTAATCAAGCGACCATCCCTTCGGATTCTGGATCTCAGTGATTTTTTTTTTCTAGATTATTTCTCAATTTCAGTTAATAATGCTTTAAGCCTTACCTTTATACAGAGGTCGGTGGATATACTGAAGATGCGGTTTTCCTCCTCGGCTATGAAGAGGTAGAAGATGGGTGCGCTGTGGCCCCGCAGCATGCCCGTGGGTTTAAGGGCCACGTACGGGTTCCACAGCCGCACTATACGGTCCATACCTCCCGTAATGATGATGTTTTTGTGTTTGGAAAAGTCAAAGCATTTCACACCTTTGTAGACCTGTGGGTGGGAATGTACCATCATGAGTTATACGCCACAAGGGTAACTGTATAGTGCTTTCAATACGCTATGTAATTTTATTGGAGTGACAAAAAGCAGAAAAAAACATCATACAGGTCAAAATTACAATTGCATATACATATATAACTACAAGCGAAAAAAAGAGGAATTCCTACAAAAGTAGGAAAATGACATTAAAATTGAGTATCTCAAGATCAAGAAGAAAACATCTGACAGTAATAGCGGATGCCTGACCTTGAAGACGGTCTGGTCGGCGGCGAGCCGCGTCTTGGGCTGCCCGAACTGGTAGGTCTGTTTGCTCTTGTTGGCGCCTGTTGTCTGGGACGGATCTTTGATCTCCTTCAGCTGCTGCTCCACGTGGGTAGAACCCATCGTGCAACCTGCCAAGTGGGGTTTACATTTTTATGTTATTATTTATTAAAAGAATTTAATGAAAACATGTTCTGATGGGTAAATATCAAGATGGTTCATGATGATGATATCCAGAGGGCATAATGGTCGGTATACAGGCTATTTTCACTTGCCTAAAGGAATACCCATTTACATGTACATGCATATATTTATAGATCAAATGTGTTACATTCTATTCTATATTCTATCCTTGTACAAATACACAGAGACTTGGTACTTACCTATGACTAATGCTGTGTTAGAGTGGTTTGAGCAGGAGATAACTTGACGGATATTGTGGTAATATTTTAACTGAAATGAGAAAAGTACACAGTTATCAATCTTTGCAAAGTCAAGTCTTTTTCTTTTAAAAATGAGAGAGGAAGTTGTATATAAAAAAGGTTTTCTTGAGATGCCTTGGGTTGGAGTTAAATTCCGTACTACTCAATAAAAAAAAACTCCTCAATTGTTAGTTCCTCTCTTTTTAAAGATGTATTCCGTAATATCTGTATGGTCTGTATGTTAGAACTGCTGTACACAGAAAACTTGGTATTTACCTGTTGGACCCAGTCGCCGTGGACCTTCCACCGTATGAACTCGGTACTGGAGCCCTTGGCGATCACGTCTATACTGACACTCGCTATACCCTCCGCCTTAGGTGCCTTCTTCCACATTCTGTAGGAAATCAATGCACACTCAATACATTAGCTTACATAGAGTTGCCTACATAAATATCAGAGACATACACAAATAGGTTGTCTTGTACTTCTATAAATATCTGGAAATCCCTATTAAACTTAAACAGCAAATATAATTTTTTTTTTTTTTTTTTTTTTTTAAGACAGCTCCTTGTGATGTCACTGTGACGTCACTCAGAGGGCGGCGCTGTCGCAGTAGCAGAAAACGCCGTATGAAATCTTAGCGCCATCACTGGAGGCCGCCTATCAGCCACTGTGCGACTGTGTGCACTGGCCCATGACCCCTGGAAACTTAGTCCAGCTACCCTGCCCCATTCCACCCATGTAGCATCTTCTAGTCATATCATGCATATCCTGTATTGTCACATTTAAGATTCCAGATCTCTTTGTCAAGACTAAAATAGTAAATAACTATGGTAATAACCTATACACAAGTCAATAGCAATTGGGGTACTCAGGGAGAGATTGTGCCTATGTTAGTTTATTGAATATTGTTTTGTATTATTGAGCCTAATAATGATGACATTCTGATATAAGCGGGATGCCATTCAATATGTTGGATGTTCAAGCAAGAACGTTTTTCTTATTAAACTTGTCTCAATGTTGTTCAAAAACCTAGCATGAACCACAGTCTTGCATAGGAACTATTTACCCAATACTTCTAACCCTCTTTTCCTATTCTGGTATACATAAACATTTTATATCCAAATTGTCACTTGTTCCCTTTTTTTCCGTGTTAGTAGCAATGATCTTTGCACATTTGGAGGACAGGTTCATGCAATTTTTGACACGGCGCTATCTGACCACGGCGCTTTTCATTACTGCAACAGCGCCATGACAACGGCGGCCATTGAAGTTTCAAATTACTTCATAACAAGGTTGCATCGCGGTAGACACAGACGCTTTTTCAGCACTCGTCCCCAAAGAAGCAAATATAATTGTGAACAAGTAAAATACCTCAATAAACCTCACCCGTATCCAGTGCAGCAGTATCATAATATACCCTCTGTCATAAAAGTACATGGACCTCTACAAACCACAATTCTGTCACAAGGTCATCACTATGACGAGTACTATCAGGTAGTTGTATAGTAAGTGTTACCTGAGACACTCGCCGGCCGACCCGATCACCAGGATGTTGACGCAGCCCTGGCTGTCACCGAACATGATCATACACTCGTCATGCCCAGTCGAACTGTGGGGGACAAACAGAGTCATGTTAAAAGAAATTGGCTAAATCCGACTTAAATTAAGAGTCAGAGGAAAAATTTTATTCATGCCTTTTGTTTTGTGAGAGGCCGCCTATTTGCAAAGTAGGTTCTGTGGAGCAGCAGTCAATTTAACGTTGAAGATTGGCTCATATTAATGATAATTAGCCTATGGACACGTGTATATTAGCAGTGTTTATTAATAGAATAATAATAAGTTGTTTATCAGTTTGTATTTGCAGTTGGATATATACTCACCAGTAGTCAAGCTTGAGCGGTACGGTTTCTAAGCCACTGATCTGACAGTATGGCTCAAAGGATGACAACTCGAAAAATTGTATTTCTCGGTCACTGAAAGCAATCATAAAAATCATGGATTACTTTGCTTTTAAAAACAACTTTATAATTCAAAACAGTACAGTTTTCTCGTAATCTCAAGTGTTTAAGCTAGAACATTCCAGATATCTGTGCAACGGCTTCATGAAAATGATTCCGCACTTTTCCCCACTTTTTTTTTTTTTTAATATTTAACTTCATATTGCATCGACACCTATACTGCTAGCATCTTTATTTCTACCATGCTCTATATTTGAAGGAGCATTTAGCACAGACCAGCTCACTGAGCAGCTCACAGACCAGCTCACTGAGCAGCTCACAGACCAGTTCATAGACCAGCTCACAGACCAGCTCACTGAGCATCTCACAGACCAGCTCACTGAGCATCTCACAGACCAGCTCACACACCAGCTCACTGAGCAGCTCACACACCAGCTCACTGAGCAGCTCACACACCAGCTCACTGAGCAGCTCTCACACCAGCTCACTGAGCAGCTCACACACCAGCTCACTGAGCAGCTCACACACCAGCTCACTGAGCAGCTCACACACCAGCTCACTGAGCATCTCACAGACCAGCTCACTGAGCATCTCACAGACCAGCTCACAGACCAGCTCACTGAGCAACTCACAGACCAGCTCACAGATCAGCTCACAGACCAGCTCACAGACCAGCTCACAGACCAGCTCACAGACCAGCTCACAGACCAGCTCACTGAGCAGAGCGTCACACACATAGTAGCTGACTTACCCCGTGCCCACAATGAGTTTGTTGTACTGTGGCATGAGACAGAAGTCGGTGATCCACTTAGGCTTAGTCCTAGAACTCTGTTCAGCTGTCTGTAGGAAAGGGAAGATAAAGTCGTAATGAGTGACACACTAAGACAATTCACACTTAAGCATTTTTGAAAATTTATCATAACAAGGTCTTTATTGGGTCTATATTTTACATGAATTTTTCTTCTAATAATTGTGAGAAAGTAACAGATTCGGTCTGGCCGCTCTGCCACCTGAGTCCATTAGTGGGAGGGACACAGCACCGGATAGGGCGAAGGACAGAGAAAATGACAGGCAGACAAAGCACTAGATGTATACTAGGCTCCTACATACCACGACGGTGCGGGTCCGTTTATGGTCCAGACCTCCAGTCCAGAACGTAACGAGACCATCCTGACTACAGGCGATGAACACACCATCGCTCGTGTCGGTAATCCGCAGCACCGGCTCCCGATGCGGCATGTTCTCGATCTTGGCGGGCAGCCCGAAGGCCACCTCCTTAGCCCGGAGGTATGAATCCTCCTTCTCGGCATACTCCAGCTGCATATAGGTACAGAACTCATCCCAGGTGATGGCGCCCTCTGACGACCAGTCTATCTTCTGGAACAGCAGGTCGATCTGACCCTCCTGTGGGTGGGGTGAAGAGGAGCAATTGCTTTAGGTACAAAGGTAAAGTATTATGTTGTCCTTAAAGGGTTAATGTAGAACATTTCAGAGCTGGTTAAAAAGTAACGTCTGAGAAGCACGTAGGGACGAACTTGCAGAGTCACTAGATGCGGCCCATTTACCTGTAATCTTAAAAAGTCCACTTTTCCCGTAATCTTAATATGGATGGTGTCTTGTGTTGATATGGGGGGCTCTGCCCCCCAAGCCCGCTCTTCTTTTCCCTTCTTGCACATATGTATGACAAATACACATTCAACCCGTAATCTTATAAGGAAGGGGTGCATCAAATAAGGAATAAGATTACGCCAAAAGTGACGATTTAAGATTACGCACAGAATGGGTGGCGTCTAGTGACTCCGCAAGTTCGGCCCTTGTTGCGTCTGAGAATGATTACCTGTAGTCCGTTACTCAACAAAATGCTGTAGCAAATTGTGACTTCTACGTTAACCCACTCTGTGTTCTCTGAGCTCTAACGCTCCAATACAGCATTGCCTTTCACGTTGTTTCCAGCGAGCATGTGCCCTTTTGGTGGTTTATCTATTAAAGGTTACTCTTTACTGAGCATAACGTTTTTAAGACTAACTGCAATTGGGTTTCTGGGAAATGCCTAGATCTCCCTATTCCATGTACACAAGAACCTATGGTACCCGGTACTCGAAAACTTCCTTAAACCCCTAGGTGAAGCAGGTAAGGTCAAGGCATATATTTTTATGGGTTCTTTGGAAATGTATATTTTTACCGGCATGAGATAAACAGAGCTGCAAGGCTTGCATATTTCATCTCCTTAATGACCAGGGTAACCCATTATTGTAACAGGCAGAATTCACACCCTTTTCGCTCCAACGTAATGTAGACCATTGATAGCTAAGATAAATTATTCAACTGTAATTCAAGTTCAACTCAACTTCAACTCTTAAACTTACGCCTTTTAAATTAAAGCTGTACATAGCATTATAGTCGAGAAAACGTTGACTTCAACAACATAATTCTTCCTCACCAGATGCCACCTGTTCTGTAAACAGCAATGGGATAAATATAAATCATCTTAAATCCATGCCACTAATATTTACTTGAAATCACGTTTCACTAAAATAATATCAATCTCTACCTATACGCAAACCGGTATATAAGATGGTGCAATAGATCAATTCGTCGCACGAGTCAAACATACTTCCTATGCAACACTTACGGGGGAAGATGTGCCAGAAACGGAATTATGAGGGGCGGGAGTCCAGTGTGTGCCAACCCTCTCTTTTGGATTTTTCAAAAAGACTTTTCCAAAGACATTTCAATCAGCCACGATGGCCGCAAACTTTTAAGTACTTTGGTGTTTACTAGACCCCCCTCCACAGCCCTCCTGGGTCCCCCCTAGTATGCACATTTCCTGAATGATTAAGAGAACTAACCTTGCTTGTGGCTAGGTTGAGATGGTTCTTGAGTAGCGTCTTAAACTCGTCCAGTTCCAGTTTCCCTGTGCCGTCTACGTCGGCCGTGTGGAAGGCAGTCTTGAGGGACTCTAGTGTGTCGATGCTGATCTTCTCCTCAATCTGGTAAGCGAAAAAAGGGAATCGGATTAGATGAGGAGAAAAAACTAGGAATTCATTTTAAATGTATCATACATACTTAGCAACAATATTTAGCGCTGGATATAACACCTATTTATTAACACGGTAAGAACGACATACATGGTGCTTTGATGAGCTATGACCCCCTTGTTGTCATAATGTAGTGAAGCAGCTCTGGTGTGTAACTCGCCAGGACTGCAGGAATACACCATGCCAATCTTGAGGGGTTAAAATACCATGTAACATGTAGCAATTCTTATAAAAAGGCATGGCTTCCAGCGATACAAAGATTTCATAGCAACCAAAAACAGGAGAACGCCGTGCATGATGACGAAAAGAATGTTGCTTAAACTTAGACAAGATGCTGTCTTTAAAGGGTTAATATAGTTACTTAACCCACGGTGGGCGGCTAAGACAAAGGGTTCGCACCTTGGGTATTTCGCATACCCGAGGGTTAAGTCAGATAGACGACACCTGGCCAGGCTTCTCCCACATACCCACTGCCCACTGGTCAGCGACTCGGTGTATAACACCTCGTCTCGACCTGGTGGGGCAGTGGGTATATGGAAGAACCGTGTCCAGGTGTAGTCTATCTAACACTTAATGGAGTATACATAATAGGCCTTAGGTGTGGTATGAGAAGTAATATGTCTGAGCTGCTCAATAACGGGTTGTGACATTATTGATATGACCTTGGTCTACCAGGCCCTGTATCGACACACGCACTTAACCCTGTAAGGGCAGAATACTGCTTTAGGCGTTGTGCCCTTAGTCTTCGTGATGCATGGATTCAGCCCTGGTGAGTCTGCTCGCCCGTAGGATCGGTATGTAGGAATGCAGACCTGGTGAGTTACTCACCAGGGCTGCATTCATGCATGATAACGATAAGGGGAATAACGCATCAAAGAACCTAAGGGACTAGAGGTGTCACGTCACTATATGTACCAAACTGGGGGTTGACATACAATATGAATTATGTGGACGGTAAATAGCCAGATGCAATAATACACTCCATATGTTGACGTAACAATGTTACTAGTGACGTATACACAATGTTACTTGTTACAATAACAATAATGGTAACAACGACATGGGTGCTAACGATCGACATAGTGACTGGGATGGTGGCAGAAAATGTGAACATGAATATTACCTGAGAATACCCTTAACCTAGAAGAGTCAATTTGATGCATGAATGCCCGCCTACTCGCCATGGCTGCATGAATGCATCAAACTGACATAAGGCGCGGCACATTAAAGCATCACGCTCTCTTAAAAGGTTTAGTGACATTGCTCAACATACAGTTTACATACAATTTATATGATAGTCAAGAAACGTGTGATATGGACTGAATGGGTAAATGTTCGTATATCTATGATGGAAAAACAACAGTACATAATTACCCTGTACCAAACCTTCACCAATCATTACTTGCTCTTCTGTTGATACCTCTATTTATATAGGCATAGATCTGGCCTCTGACATTACCCCCTCATAGATATAGGATTGTATCACGAGCTGGAGATGGGTGGTCGACATGGTGAGCACGTCACCCTGACTCCAGTCAAGTGAACAAACAGAATAAAGCCACGCTATCTAGGTCATCAATTATCATATACATGTATATGTATACACCTTGTGTAGAGTACAGCTCCGGGCTGGGTGGTGAACAGATGTAACTGTGACACTTCATTTACTGTCGTTAAATCATGACCATCGACCAAACTCTTCGCTTTAAGTTTAACAATAAGTATATTTATGGGTAGGGCAAACTCTATATATATTGTAATATTTACCCCTTCATTAAGGGCTGCATAGTGTCGCATTAATGCAGCCCTGGTGAGTATCACACATTCAAGTTTTATAGGTTCGGCACTTCTGAAGGGTCGGCAGGATGCATTAATGCACCTGGCCAGTTACTCACAAGGGCTGCACCCACGCAGTGGGACAACAAAATAGCAGAGAACTATCCCTAGAATTTCACAACAATCTGTCTTTCTGGGTTGCATGCATGCATCATGACGATGAAGCCTTCAACGTCATTGAAGGGTATACAATATAAAAGCACTTTCACGTTGTGACCCTTAAATTAATCAGCGATTTTCGACGTTGTTTTAAACAACTGTTAATGGCGTTAATGGCAATTTCGCATCATCTAGAAAAGAGTTTTATTCCATGTGGAGAAACTAAGTTACTATGCTTTAGTACTAAAATGCCTGTTCTCCACAACCCCATGGAGAAACTTATGCTCATTCTCCATGGACTGTTTCTGCACGTTGACATCACCAATATAGCTATGAACCCAATCTTTAAATGTATAGTTTGGTGAAATTAATTAAGAATTACATGAAATAAATACAGAGATCCACTCTAATAAGTCTGAACTCCTGGATTCTCCACTTGTGGTGCATTGAATCGTATCATATGAGCCTCGTGTGATATGATCCAATGCACCACTCGTGAAGAAACCTGTCGTTCAGACAAATTATCGTGGACCTCTGTCTATGTATACCAGTGGGATGAAGACGTAGTAGATACGGCGGTACGGGGGAGGCGTCACCGTCACGTGCTCGGAGGAACCGGAACTCTCAGTATCCTCCGTCTCACTTCCGCTTCGCCAAATCGTCAGGAACAGGTCGGCCGGAGTCCTGGGAACCGGCATGGTAATGGGATGACTCAACGGTCCGCCAGGCAGACTGATTCTACGGACCACCTCCGTCATGTCTGCTGTATGGAGCACACTTGTAGAATAGTCCTAAAAGGCTATTATGTCCCTTCTGTCCTTGAGGGTAGAATAATGATATTCTAACTCGGGTTCTCCTAGTCAGGCTAGTGCAGATGCTGTAGGTGGGAAACGAACCTGATTCTTGTCTTAGACACTGCCCTTACTGAGCACAGGTACAACTCACACCTTGGTATTGGTTGTATAAAAAGAGCGACTCTGTTTATATCCAAACTGGTCCGACCCATTGGTTGTGTGCTAACAGGGGCAGTGGAACCCCTGCTGTGGCAGTGCCATGATATCAATAACCATGACTAGATCTAAACCAGATGCTTCCTCCAGCCTTTGTACAAGGTGTGTGTCCAGGTTCCAGTACATACACGATTCCAGCTTTGTCTGTGTATCAGTCTGATGTGATGCAATATGGCAATGCCACTGGAGTAGGTTCATGTATGTCCACACACTGACTGCTTCTGGTGTGTATTACAACATGTAATGCTGGTGTGTAGACACCTCCAGGGTGTAATCAAACCCTGCAGGTGTAGCCTGGTTACCTGCCCCTACCTGTCTCAATGCTACATTATGTAGTACAGGGAACCACACAGCCTCACAGGGTGGGGTGCTGTACCAGTAATCCCTTCACGTGGGAGCATGTAGAACAATGGCCGGTGTATAGTTAATTAGGTCATTCACCCAGATCAATCATGGTGTTAGGGGTGGTGTAGGAGGCCCCGGTCTGACGGGGGCTTGAAGTGGGGATTATCCCCTCAGGGTGTAACTAACTCCGGGATAATCCTCTACCTGATAATAACATGCACCATTAACTCTTTAAGGGCCGCATGATGCCTAGATATTGCATGTTCATTTGTAGGTATGATGCACCACTGCAGCCTCAGCGAGTAAGTCGGCAGAGTGTATCAATCCTGTAGAGTCGGCATGATACATGAATGCAGCACTGGCGAGTTACTCATTCTGTATGCATGCATCGTGCATGACTCAAAAGCGCATATCAGATTTTAGCAGGATACAGTGATTAAATGGTTAACAAACACTATGCATATCCCTATACTAATCAGGGTTACTCTGTGGGTACACATATTCAGGTGGTAAATTCACAACCTCTACACAATTGACATCGACTGACCATTTTATGCGATGGGCATGAAAAAAAACATTTGCCCGGGACAAATATTTCCCTTTTGACCTGTTAATCAAGATTATGGGTTGGATGTTGAAATAAGGTGAGGATAAGGAGATGCACATTCCCGTTATGGGTATTGACGATATTGTCTGACCTCTTTAACCTCATTTACTGAAAGCAACACTTAACTTCATGATGTACCAAACAGCACCGTGAGATGCTCCGCCTTACTCACTGCCACTGCCATCATTCCGACCGTCACTGCGTCAGAGATGCATACATTTCATGTGACCGCAGATGGGTCAAAAGCGACCTGGCGACCTGGGCCGTTTTGGAGGCGACTTTCGACCTAAAGCAATTTTAAAAGCGACCTAGCGACTTTTGGGCAAAAATTACCATAGGATAAAGAGTCTAAATAAGCGACTTTGTGACCTGGACCCCTTAATTTTGGCGACTTTCCGACCTCAGGGGGGGGGGACCCTCTGCACCCCCTTTCATAGGCTCGGCATGATGCATGCTTGAAGCACTGGTCAGTTACTCCCTAAGGCTACAATCACGCACCATGCCCACAAAGCACCCAATGCATCATAACACTAGACCCATCCTTGAGGGGCTACATGGTCGAGCTTAAGGAAATTTCCATGTCCCATGTCACTATTACTTCATTCCACCTGACCCTAAATGTCCCCACGTCGCCATGTCGAATTTAAGGGTCTATGGCAACTGGTCTAGGGTCTATAAGGGCCATAAATATACTATAATCTCACCTCAGTGGTTCCTCCTCCAAAACAACCCTGCTGCACCGAGCCTCCCCCTGGTGGGCAAAACGTCTCCCTGTTAGTGTCTCCTCCTTGTGAGACGCCGTGGAACCAGCCCGGTAGGTGTGAGCAGCTCATCTTGTAACGTCTAACCATACCAGGTGACACAGAACTGGTTGGTGTGTATATACCACATGTATGTGTGACTGGTATCTCCAACACACAGCTGTAGTACACTGTAGAGCTACTCCAGGTATTGCCTTATCAGTGCAGGATCAACAGGTGTGGACATACATGTCCGGCTACAGATAGTGTAATGGTCAGGGATCCAGGTATGGACAGGTATAAGCACGCCGTTACACGGACCTGGACACACGTCCATACTGAGGGGACACCAGCTGTGTGGGCAGGGATAGCCTGTATGTGGTCAGGAGTGGCTGGGGGGGGGGGGGGGGGAGAAAGGGTACACCCATGTGGTTATCTGATACCACTGGGGTTTGTGCATGTATACATGTACATGTAACACTGAGGGGTTGGGGGTTGGCTGTAAACTAACCCCAGTATGGCTGACCACAGAACTGTTTGGAGGTTCGGGTAACACGCCCACTAGCTAACTATAGGCATTTGCATAACACTTGATTGAGCAAGACCCCACAAAAACAACAGAGTAATCTAGAATCAAATGGTCGAGATAGTATGCACATTGAAATTCCAGGTGCCCTTCAGTGGGATCGTACTGGTGAGGTGTACTACAGTATTGAAAGGATACCGAGTACCCCCCCCCCCCGCCCCCAGACAAAGCATTACTTTTGTGAGGCTGGTTGCTTGTATTCATAGCCAGATGGGTTCTTTATACCCAATAATATTGCCATGTGCATGGTCACGATGGTGATGCTTTATCGTATATATAAGCTGTGGCTGCCACCAGGTATAATCCCACAAATAAATTGACCCTTTAAGGGCCGCATAGCGCTTTAATGTGATATGCCCTTTTGCATGAATTCAGACCTGCCGATACTTATAAGAGTATATCAACCCTGTATGGTCAGCATGATGCCTGAATGCAGCTGTGGCGAGTTACTCGCGAGCGCTGAATTCATGCATCATGCACTGAATTCATGCATCATGACGATAAAGAGCATAATGTATTAGAGCACTACGCAACCCTTAGAGGTTTACGTACTGCAAACTAAGTACAAGCACGGCTCTACCACATACAGAGGGTTGTTGTCTACAGGCGACCTTTGGGCTGTAATCGATAGCTTTAATCAACCCGTGTAGACGCTTTGTACACGGCCCATCAATAATTACTACACCCCAGCATGGGCAGCACTCAGGCAAACCTACACCCTCGTGATTAAACTATAACCTCAACCTATCTGTCTATCAAAACCCCCGGTGAAAGATCTGCAAGGAGAGTGTACATCGGAACGTTGGTGAAGAGACTTTTCTTTTTTTATCTTTCGAGACTTTAAAAAAATCTCTTAAAATAATGGAAAATTCAGTTTAGAGTTATCGACCTAGTATGACAAAACAGGGTTGACCCTAACCTGGGCCTAGGCCTAGAGGTTGTAAGGCAACATCCGCAAGTTTGAGATTTCTCATAATTAAAAAAAAAATCTGGAGCCTATATGAAAAGCAATAATATGTGCCCAGTACTTTCATGTAAAACATGTTGTTTTCAGCAAACAAACAAAATGCCTACCTACTGATTCAAGATTTCCTGACCATGTACCCCCAAACACATCTTTTTCCTTTGGTCCAATTAAACAGAATGATATCATGTGTGCCCATATGGCACTGTCCCAGCAGTGGCCCCCAGTATAGATCAGCCCAGAAGGCGTGTGTATTGACAGGAGGCTATTCATCTATATAGTCCTGCAGTCAAGGTACGTACACGTGTGGAGTAACACTCCAGGTATATAGCATTGATCACTATTCCAATGTGACATTATACTAATACATACATATCTCCGGAGATATGTATATCATATGAAACGAAATGATACTGTACTCGCTGTAAAATTGACCAATCGGATTGAGTATCACTCCCAATTCGATTAATGTAATGTACATATGGTATAACTTTTTAATAGTTTGTGTAGGGGTTGGGTTAAAGTGACATGGTCTGATGATTAGGGCACAAAAATCAATTTTGTTAAAAATGAACAAGAATGTTCCATATGGCCATACTACATGTCCTGCCTATTTTATTTAACAATATTCCCCACATTTCAGGTTAGAATTCAGTCAAACTTAAGTTTTATGCTAAATTTAAGACTTTTGGAGTGCACGCTAGAATTCCTCCATTGAAAATACACTGTAAAATACTGTATCTTGGCTACATTTAACCCTCTTAATGGGACCTTATTGTACATAGATGACATTGTCTTGTTTCCTATCGTCATAATATGACATTGTGCTAGCATTTGAAACACACTCAAGTAGGATTTTAGATTTGGAAAAAATCGGACCATGTCACTTTAAGAATGTAAGCTGATTGGGGATTGTAAAAAGAACTAAAATTGATTCCCTTTTGGTTTAACCCTGCTACGTAAGATCCTGTCTTTGTTTGTTATCCCTTGTAGGAACATTTGTCATCCTGGTGCACCAACACAGTTCGGGTGAGTAACTTGCCAGTTTTGCATTGGTGCATCATGATGACCCACCAAGAGCGTAACAATCTCACAGGGTGGATACGCGCTGATATGCAGCACTTGCGAGAGGGTGGGAAGGCACTAGAAAGTGAGCGAGGCAGTTAGCAGAGAAGGGGGAAGAGATGCAGCCAGAAAGAGAGCTGGTGAGCGAGGGTACACAACTCTGAAATTTCTAGTATTTTGAATATGTATTAAGGGAGGACTTTAAAATCCTCCGTCTTAAGGAAAATCCCGGACCACTTACATCGTTGAAGAATGTAGAGTGACAGTGGTGGAGGAGAGAGGGGCACAGATAGATGTCGCACCCTTCCTAGAGGGGTCGAAAATCAAAAATGATAACAGTCCACAAAATTGGGAAATTAAGCTCGGGCCGGTCTTATTCTGAAGCTATAGTGGGATGGTCTGTAAAAAACACTTTACTTGTTTAATATTTTCATATTCTGTATTATCTTTTTACCTTGAGTCTGAGAAAGTATTGCTCCTCTGACACAAACACCACAGAGTGCTTCCTCAGAAGCGGCTTCTGTTTGGGCTGTGCCGACGTGTGCCTCTTCTTACTCCTCTTCTCCTTAGGAGTCTTTGGTCTCTTCTTGTAGGTCTGCGGCCATGACAACCACGAGTGGACTGAGTTAGGCGTCCTGGTGTCCCTGTCCTCCTGGTCCTCTCCTCCAGGGTCCGGGAACTCTCCTTCCTCCAGGGTGGCGTCCTCTGAGACTGTACTCAGGGTGTGGATGGACAGGCTGAAGCTGTGTCTGGAGGACGACCAGCTCGACCTGCATGGTATGGAGGCCAATCTGACTAACCATTTAAGGGCCGCATAGTGCTTCAATGTGCTTAAAGCCCTCAGTCACAAAGGCTGCATTCTTGCATCATGCCGACCATTTGAGAGTGTATCAACCCCATAGGGTCGGCATGATGCTTGAATGAGTTACTCGCCAGGACTGCATAAATGCATTATGTCGACCCTTGGGGAGTGTATCAACCCCATAGGGTTGGCATGATGCTTGAAGGCAGCACTGGATAGTTACTCGCCAGGGCTGCATTCATGCTTCATGACAACGTATGGAATCATGCATTAAAGCACTATGCGGCCCTGTATAGTTACTCGCCAGGGCTGCATTCATGCTTCATGACAACGTATGGAATCATGCATTAAAGCACTATGCGGCCCTTAAAGGGTTAAACTGATGCACAAGGTAAAGCATGGGTAAATATCACCACGCAAAGTGATACCTTACCTGCGTGCAACAATTTAAGCAAATTGACTCCATGGCTGTGTGCCACTCGATCGGGCCGATGTGGACGTCTTTGACCGGGTGCCATCTTTGACCGCCTGACAGAAAACGGTCTTTTTAGGGCAGGTGAAGATATAAATAGATATTTAACCACTGCCATTTTCGTACTTTATCCCTTATATATCAGAGAGAAAAAATCTAAAAATTCAAATCTATTTTTCATGGTGGCCAGTCAAAAATGGCAACCGGTCAAAGACTTTCCCATTGGCCCGATCTGGTGAGACACAGCCCCATACCTGCGGCTACTGGAGGAGGAGCCTGTAGGGGGTCTGTCATACAGGGCCTCCACGGTGTCGGGCTTCTTGATCCTGTAGGTGATGAGGTCAGCGCCATCTGCAGGCGTCTGGATGTTGGGCAGGAAGGACACGTGACTCACCGAGGTCCCGCGGGAACTGAGCGGCCTCCTGAGGGCACTCCCAGGGGCCGGCCTCCCATCCAGGCACCCCCTGGAGGAGGACCTGCTGGAGGCTTTGGAGCCTGCAGTATTAGGTCTCTGTCTGGTATCATAGCTACCTCCAGGGTGGAGGCTGCCCACACCAGGTAGACTTTGCAGGCTCTGGGTCCCTGGACCGGTCAGGGACCTCCTCCTGGAGTCCTTCTGCCGCCCTTCTGCATCTATGTCTGCTAGTGACGATAAGCTCACACTACCAGCACCCCCACCCCGCAGCGTCCTACGGCGACTGGCGGCAGTACTGGAGGTCCTCTCCAGGGGCAGGGTGTCCTCTGATACCATTCCCACTGGCTCCTCCCTCTGCCTCTCTAGTAGCCTCCCAGGGCTGCCCTCTGCCTGGTGGTCCCCCTGTGTAGCGGCAGACCTGTCCAACACACGGGGAATCATGAAGCCGGCCATGGAGGCCTTCTTGTTACGTGGGGGCTGCCCGCTCACTGTGTACTGCCCGTGGTCCTTGGGGGATCTCCTGAACTTGTGCTGCGACTTGACAGGCAGCTCCTTAGACCCTGTGGGTACCATAGGGGGCTCCTTATGGGCCCTGGTGTCTGGTGGGGAGGTGAGGGGAGTAGGTGCCACCATGGAGGAGGGTAAAGTGGGTGCCTTAGTAGGGCCAAGGTCCGCTGGTATGTCCACCGTCTTCATAGCTGTGGATGGCCCTGTAGCCATTAACGGCTTGGGTATTCCTGCTACCTTTGCCATGGCTGACAAATGTCCTATACCCTCTGCAGTTATAACTCATTCAAAATCTAGAACACAATATGCTAAGACACATAACTGCATAGCTGTAATGTTCCGTCGCAATGGATTCCCGCTGTTGCTGAAAAGAGCTATCCATTATCAGTGTATTTCAACCCCAGAGGATACTGAAATTGAGTAATCCAGATTTGACTAAAGAAGCGCTGCTTAAAACTGGTGTTATGTTTGTGCTCAGATCGGCTGGACGTATCCAAGTCACACTTGTTGTCTAGGACTGCTTATACAAGGCCGTTCCAAGACAGGTTAAACCCTTTCTGGGCGGCATCATGCGTTGATGTCTCATTTGTCATTATGATGCACCACACAGCCCCGGCAAGTAGCTTGCACGCGCCACCTTCGTGAATTGTGCCAACACTTCGGGAGTGTATCAATCTCATAGGGTAGGCATGATGCATAGATGCAGCACTTGTGAGTTACTAGCACAGCACAGGCTGCATTTATGAATGATCAAGTATAGTGCATTGAAGTACTATGCGGCCCTTAAAGGGTTAATGCTTCAGTGCCTATATCAAACACGAAGACACATGTCCCTGGTCTGAATACAGACCGTCCTGGCCGTACACAGTGCCAACTTACTGCTACTGACGGAGTGGTCATTTTTCAACAACAGGGGTGAGGGTGGTCGATTTAGGGGGAGGGGGACAAAAAAACAGACCCCTTGAAAAAGGGGGGGGGGAGAAATTTGGATCCCTCTTGAGGGTGGACAAAAACATGTCACCCCTTTTTAGCAAAAAAGCCTGCGCGGTACTATAGCTAAGATGGGCTGAAGGCGGTAGATTCAGACAGTCTTGGGGTTGGTGGGGGGGGGGGGGGGGTATGGGGACTGAAACGATTTGAACGCCTCTCGCAAGGGGAACGGAAATATTTTGGCGTGCTCACTCAAAATTCCAGCGATCACTCCCCTGTTATTGAACAATGATCATTCCCTAAGCGGTCCCTGACTCACCCAGATACTGTAGACAATACTGCTCTACCTCACACTATGTGGTAATCATGAGATCATACGTCAACCAGCAATATAGATCAGCCACATGAGGCAAACACCGATGTGTTTCAGGGAACATGCAACATAGTGAGAAAAGGAAAGTAATATATAAAGTATGAGGGACAATTCTTCTAGTCTCAGTCTCTAAAAAGGCCACTAAAAAGTTAATGTTCCAAAGTAGTTTATCCTATTGAATCTCACGCTAAAGCACTGACAGATTTGACGAGGACGTTTTCTTACCCAAGTTATTTTAGTATTGATGAACGAAGATGAGGAAATGTCTGTTATTCCTAGCCCACTGTATTACAGTACTGACCATTTAAGCTTTGAATTGCTACCAAATAGGGCCAACACTGCCTATCATTGATGAGAAAGGAGTATTTTTGTGAGTGGCCATAGACTCACCCTACGCAAGTGCAACAAGTCAAAGTGAATTTCCCAATCAATGCAAATTCGCCACGTTTAATGCAAATTCATAACATCCAACTCGGATACACTCCATACTAATTCTCCACGTTGTAGGTGATAAGTGTCACGCAATGGTGTTGGGGTGGGGTACTGACAGTTTTATTTGATACCAAATACACCTCTTGTCCATCTTTAAACTATATTTTCATGAAATCCTTTTTTTAGAGTGGCCATAGACAGGGCCCCAGACGGGTAAAATCGACAAGGCGACAAGAGCCTGTTTTAGCCTATTATGGACAAGGGACAAGGGAGTGCAGGAGGTTGGCGACAAGGGACAAGACCACTTCTTAAAATCAACAAGGGACAAGACCCATTTCTTAGGATCGACATTAACCTTTCTTATATTCGACAAGTGACATGGGCCCTATAGACTCACCCGCCTGTGCCTGTCGTGTGGTGGCCGGTATCCTCCAAACTCCACAACGTCGTCCTCCGACTCGTCACTGTCATAGAGCCGGGTGACCTCGGCCAGCAGCTGCGGGGGCTGCTTCCTGCTCCGGGCCCCCCACTTACTGCGGTAATCCTGTCTGATCTCCTCCAGCCGCTCCTGCAGGTTCTCCCCACTGTCCTCCTGGTCCGCCTCTCCAGTGTCAGACCCAGAGTCCAGTGCCTCCCCGGCCAGCTCACGCCGCATACGTTCAGCTTCTTCAGGACTTATATCGTCCTTACCACCGTTAAAGTAGCCGTTAGCCTCCCGCATCATGTCCCACAGAGGGGTGGGTTTGACCTCTTCTTCCTCCTCCTCCTCTTCCTCCTCTAATTCCTCCGCCTCTACGATGTGCTGGAAGGGTTGGAAGGGTGCAGGGTCATCGTCGTCGTCTGAGGAGGAAGATTCACGCAGGAAGACGTCCCTGACGCCGGACATGGTGGCTTTGATAGTGCCGTGGGAGGATGACTGGGTGTCGTTATCCTCCTCCACCACCGTCTGGTCATCCTCTGTCTCATCTGTGTCATCATTCAGGTCCAACTTGGACATCTCGGTCTCTATCTGCTCCGGTACCTCGGGGTCTGGTGGGTCTTCTTCTACCTTGGCCGGCTCAGGTGCCTCCACCTTCTCCCCGGTCTTACCGCGCCGCCCGATGATCATGTCGAGCACGACTGATGCGAAGACCTCATCCTTGGCCACACTCTTGTGCCGCTTGAGGAGGTCCTTCCTCTCCTCCGCCACCACCTTGTTTATCATGGATGAGAACTTCTCCATGGTGGATGTTTTTTTGTAGGATTTCCCACTCACGCCTGATTAATGCCACCGATGTTGTATAAAAGGCTTTGAGTAATAGTTCTCACTAGCTCCACTCTGACTATCAGGGTAGCAAGCTGTGGGGCCTTAACAATGAGTTATCTTATCTTTGTGTAGTTGCCAATGATAGTGAGGTTTAATGGTTATGTTCCAAGCTAGTTCATCCCAATGAATCTCACGCCAAAATCGCACTTTGTATGATTAATCCAAAGTGATTCATTGTTGTGTATTTTAGGTAAAAACAAATTGATGTCCCATAGGATTTATAGCTTCCTCCTCAAAACGCTCAACTAACCCAGGAAGGTGAAGCACCTTATTGTATCCTTGGGTAGTTGCCAATTATGGTTGGTGATTATGCTCCAAAAGTATCTCCACTTTGGCTGTTGAATCTTGGAGTTTGAGCTACTTGGAGAGTAGCTCAGAGAGAAGCTCAGTGAGCGGTAGGATGCCACATCACCTAATGGCAGAGGCCCCTGCTACCTTGGTGCTATACCTTAGGGGTAGGAGGTAGATTGGGAGAGGCCTGGGGGGAGCAGCTATTGTGTCCAGCCTACTGCTTTTCTATAGGGTTGCTGGCTGAGGAAAGATTAGCTAACTCTTTAAGGGCCGCATAGTGCGTCAATGTCCCATAACCTTTATGGTCGTGATGCACGAATACAACCCTGGTGAGTCTACTCACTTTGGCTTTATATCAATTTTGTGCATCATGACCAACCTAGAGTTGATACACTACCACAGTTCCGGCATGATACATGGAAGCAGCCCTGGCTAGAGTGGCCCCGATCACCAGGGCTGCATCCATGCATCATGACGACAAAAGGAATAGCCCATTGCAGCATTATGCGGCCCTTACAGTGTTAGATGTGCACGCACATCTAACCCACTCACCTACCTGCACCCCTGGGACATCCCAGCGGAATTCAATAATGAGCACCGGACGCTAGGCCTGCATATGTGATTGGGTTTTTCTTTTGTGAATTGTTTATTGATCATAAGCTTTTAAAATATGGATGGGTATTTTATGACAATATCTTCAAGGCTGTACCCACTTTATTGTAATGATCAGAAGAACAATAGCTTAGCGATAACTTCAGCTAACCATGCATTAACTATAATATATGTATGCTATTCCTTTTTAGTATTAACCCTTTAACGACAGCATAATGTTTAATGCTTCATTCACATATATGTTGGTCACCAGGTAAGATTAATGAAAGCAGAACCGGTGACTAATTTGCTGGTGCTCGAGTTGCTGACCCTGAGGGGTTAACTAGATGCACCAATGAGTTACTAGTAGCCATCAGTACAAGAATGGTGCATCATGGTGGCAAAGAATATGATACCTTTAGACACCATGCCGTCCTTAAAGGGTTAAGGCATGTACCAAAATCTAGTCTACAGCCCTGGTAGAGGGAGGATGCCTACAGACTGCATGCCTACAGAATTTCTCCAGGGCATTAACGGGCAGCTGATAAGGTGCATGCAGACTGCCTCTGTGTGGGAATCTTCTCGCAGGAAAAAAAGAGAAATCAGTAGCATACTTTTTCTGCACTATCTCATTCATCTAGTATGAATAGAATGGATTTCTGCTTCGTTATTTCCTTACACTTTATAATGGCATAACCTTGTGGACACAGGGCAGTTCGGACAGTGAGTGGTTTGGGGTTAGATTAAAAAAAGAGTATAGTATACTGAATATCTTACTCGATCTGGGTTATTTCCTAGACACACAACAAATCTCCTGTCTAGTATATCAAACCTTGCCATCACCATCATGACAGCTGGGCTATTACACTGAACTTCTTAAAGCCTCAGGTGGTTTTGAGTCTTATGACAGATTTCTCCCAAATCCCCACTGCCATGGCAACACTCAGAGTATGCACCTCTCACCTCACCATAAATCAGGAACTCATAACTAGGTAGTTGCCGCCAAGTACCAGCATCACCATGGATGAACGCTTTAAGGATGGCATACTGCTTCAATGAATCATGTGCCCTTTGTCGGCATGATACATGAATGCAGCCATAGCTAGTAACTCGTCACAGCTGCATTTGTATATGATGCCGACACTATGGGGTTGATACACTCCCGACGGGTCGGCATGATTAATGGCTGTTGTCCTGGCAAGGACTCACCAGGGCTGCATTCATGCTCCATCGTGACAAAGGGTATCGCACATAACAATACAATGATATCTTCAAAGGGTTAACCATACTGCTGGTGTTCTTCTGATGAGACGTGGGTAACAAATGTACAATAATGCAGGCCCCCCAGACACCATAACACACTGCACAGACCGGCCATGCCGCCTGGTATGCCGCAATAACAGGACCATGCACAGCCACAGCAGCTATATTAACCCTGTAAGGGCCGCATAGGGATTTCATGTGATATCCTGTTTTATCGTGATGATGCATACATGCCGGCCTCATGGGTAACTCATTGCTGCATCAATGCAGCATTCTGACTCTTTGGAACTGATACACTCCTAGAGTTCTGGCATCATGAATCATGCCGGCGCTGCACAAGGCACTGTTTTCAGGACATCAACACCACAAATGCAGCCTAGACGTATAATGCTGTCCTTACAGGGTTAATGCTGTAGGATGATTTGCTGTGTGGTGGCAGGATATCTGATCAGACACAATAATCACCCACACCCACAGGCACATCTCATATCTGTATTCTACTTTAGATGTCCCATATACAAATGTAATTATATGGCCAAGTTTTTTTTTGTCGTTCATAATAACTTATATTCAGGTGGTCCCAAAGGTTAGGTTAGGTAGGTATTTCTTCAGGATTATTTGGTAGATTTATCACATTTTACAGATAATCCCCCATTTTTGGCCTTAAATTCAGGGGACATTTAGGAGAAAAATATCAGAACACAACCACCATATTTATAGGAGGTGTAGATGGGGGTGTCCCCATGTCACATGTCGATTTTAAGAAATGGCAATGTTACCTGTCACTTATATTGCCACGTCCTATGTCGCCTCTAAGAACATGGCATGTCCCAATATCGAATTTAGGAAATGCTCCATGTCATGTCACTTCTTCTTTTCCTCAGGTAACTAAGCTCCATGTCTAAAGTCGATTTTAAGAAAAGGCCATGTCGCCATGTCGATTTTAGGGGTCCGTCCCCATGTTACATCTAGTCATTCACACCTCCTGTCCGGTAACCGGGCTGGGGGAATTACTTAAGGGACAGAGCGTGGGGGTGGAGGGTATGGAGGGGATCGGGGTACGGGCTGGAGGAGAGACTAAAGAGTAAGCCGTGAATCTTGTTGTAAGTCCGACATAAGGCGGTGATCCACTGCCGCGAATTTGCTGCGAATTTGCACTCGTGCGAGTGAATACGCAGAAAACCTTCCAGCAGTGGATCTGCTGCTGCGAGTCCCTGCGACAACGTCGTAGCGAGCGGCGTGTGGCTGCGAGTAAATTCGCAGAAATCTAAAAGTTTTGATTTTTGCGAGTGTACTCGCAAGTGCCTCTCGTACGACTAAATTCGCAGCAGACTCGCGGCAGTGGATCACCGGCTTTACTCCTGCCTCCCCCGGACCCAGTGGTGTAAAGGCCGTCCCCAATCAGCAGGCGTGCTGCCTGAGCCCCCAGAGCGGCAACAGGTCTCCGGGGTCCCATCTGGACGTCCCATCCCCTCCTCCTACACACAACCCTCCCCATCTGCCCCAATACAAACTCCATTCTGTAGCAAGAGATGGCGACACTCGTCAAGGTCAGTTATCTCTGTACCGATAGAAACATTGTTATCCATCCGTGGATATTGTATGCTAATTTATGCAGTTGGAGTTGAGTCGACATAGAATCTGTGAGGGGATTGATGCCTCTGCTGGAGATTTGCACCTAGCAGAGAGGCCTTCTGACCACTCCCTCTGCTGCAGAATGTCCCTACTCCTCCCGAGACTGCTCCTAGATCAACCCGAATGGGGCGACACCTCGTGGCCGGTGCACAAACTACGGTAAGGCAATGAGAGATGTGGCGCCGCCTAGTGGACTTTACTGTTTCCACACCACAGAGCTGCTCGTTGAGCTGCTCCCGGCCTGAGTCGTAAAGCAGGCCGTATTAGGACCAGCCGTCACCGGGAGGGGGAGCTGTGTGCTGCAGCCATGGGGTGTGAGGGATTCTGGTTATGTCAGATTAACCATTTAAGGGCAGCATGGTGATTTAATGTCCCATGCCCTTTTCAGATATATGCCCCTCTTCGGTCAACAAAATGTAGGAACATTTTACCGATTTCCGGAAATAAGGTTTATAGTTTAATACCAACATCCAAAGAGTAAACTAGGTATTCCTACAAGAGTAGGCAAATGGCAACTTCTTCCCTTTTTTGTCATGGTACATGCCGACCCTAAGGGGCTGGTATGATGCACTATACTTGTACATCGCATGAGTTACAGCATGCCCAACCCTGACCCAGGTCTCATTCCTGGAACTCGGCCCGGCGTCTGTTTATTACTTCTATAAGACAATAGCTCACGATAATCTGGGACAGTATGAACCCAAACAAAATCGTGATTTTGACATATATGGTAACTTGTGTGACTTAGAGAATTCCAACTCATGTTTCCAATTTCCCCAAACATTTAGAGCCTCCTCCATTGCTTATTTACATTTCTCATGTCTGCGGAACAGATTTTGAATGAATACATAAATGGCGTATAAATATTTATATAAGTGTTTTTTTTTTAAACTTTACATTGCTAAACAGTCATGGAAAGTTTCTGTATATGGATATATTTAAAGTGAATAGACCGTCAGAACACATGCAGTGGTGCTAGGGGTAAATGTAGCTGTATGTGGCAGTGAGTAGTATATAGGGATGATACTTTGTGAGAGGCGACGATAACGTCTACCAACCACCAGCCTTGTAATTACTAGTACCGCTTCCTGAGCCCAGTGTTATTAACCTCATCATTTCTCATTGCAATTGAAGTGAACGTTTTTTCGTTATCTGGAGTCGGTGGTATTGCCTATAGATTTGTAAATGAAGGATTGAACATCTATAATTATGACATTGGAATTGGCTGTCGTTAAATCACTCCCGAAATAATTTGGCATACAAAGTGTAGGGTAGATTCACCCTGAGTCGAAGACATACCCCGAGACGGACAGTAAAATTCGAGGTTATTTCTGTACCCTAACACATATCTCTAGTGCTTTTTGGAAAGAATAACACTATTTACAAATAAAGGGCTTAAAATGCTTGAATAACCACAATACCAGGTGTCCGTCTCAAGGTATGTGTCCGACTCCAGGTGAATCTACCCTATATATGACGGCAAGCAAGTTACTTGTGTTACACTGTAGACGCGTCACAAGGTTCATAGTGAGCATGCATCATGCGTGATCCGTCCACCATGGGGCATGTTGGAAGTTACGTGCAGTATCTTACATTTATCCAACCCGGCTGCAAAGAAACGATGAACCATTCATGAAGAACTTAAATCACATTGTATATGGGGCTTTTGTATTCCCAATCGCATCCCCGGTGTGTTTCTGTATGAAATTACGTACTAAATGTTATTGGAATAGTAAAACGTAGTATTATCTAGGACTTAAACTGTATATTGCTCTTCGTTTCCAAGTAAGATAGATAGCTTTAGTCCTTTACGTAATTTCATTTCAAAAAGCAATCATTTCAACGCTAACTCATTTTTCAACAAGTCTACTTTAGGTGGCATATCATAGTTGGTCTAGCTGACGTCATACATATGTCACGGTGACGTCGCCGTGACGTCACTTGTGACGTAACTTACCTCCTCGTAGCTGTCAGAGGAGGTGGTGGACGTGTAGTCATCTTCTTCACTCTCTTCTTCACTCGTCTCTTCCTCCCCTTCCCTGTTCTCTCTCTCCCTCTCTTTCTTTTCCTTCTTCTCCTTCTCCTTTTTCTCGGCCCGTTTGAGTTTGGCCTTGGCGCGGAGGACAGCGAGTTTGGCTTCCTCCATCTTGGCCGCCTCCTCCTGTGCCAGCTTTTCCTCCTCGGCCTGGGTGAGTTCCCGCACCAGGCCCCTCTTGTAGTTGTGGGGGTCGTCCTCCTCATAGACGTAGTCATCGTCTAGGTACCGGAGGAGGGAGGGGGCGCTGGGCATCTCCAGGTCCTGCATGGTGTGCTCACTCTCCTGTTTTTTCAGGAAGAGTGCCAAGCGGAGCGTCACGCGTGACATGCGGGTCCGCTTGGGTTTGTCTTCCTCTCTGAGCGGCTTCTTGACCGGATCGTCCACTAACGCACTGACGACTGGAGGGGCAGGGACAGGGGACACAGCGGTCGGCACCTCGATGGGGTCAGGTTTGGGGTCGTTGACGATGACATCTTCCTTGGCGATGGTTTCGGGGGCGGAGGGGGTCTTGCCGCGGATCATGTCCATGACGACAGAGGTGAAGATGTCGTCCGTAGCCACTTTAGGGGAGGCCATTTTGAGTTTGGACTGCCTGCGCCGCAGTTTGACCATCTTGTTGACCATGGTGGTGAACCCGTCAGTGTGGCCCTCGTCACCAAGCACGTCCACAGGTTTCGGCCAGCGCGCCCAGGGCCGCCTCTCGGCTTCCTCCCGGACCGCACCACTACTCTTCCTGCCCCCGGACCCCACCTCATCCCGATGCTCCGGGGACTTAGCGTTAATCACAATGAGCGGATTACTGCCTTTCTTACTGCCGCGACTCGAAGCGCGACTCGAAGCGCGACTCGAGGTCCGGACTGGTTTCTCCACATCTTCCTTCTCGGCACCTACCGCTGTTGCTGCAATCGCCCCCCAGAGACTGACTTTGCTGGGTGCCGGGCTACTGGGGACGGCTGCAGGAGGGGTAGGAGGAGGTTCAGTGGGTACTATGGGAGGGAGCAGCTCGGTGATGCTCGGACGGGCTCGCTCCTCGCGGTCAGCCAGTTTGCTGATCTGGGTCTCCAGGTTGCGTCCTTCCTGCATGTCCCGCTCCCGCTTACGACGCTCACTCAGCGCCGAAGCACGCTTTTTCCTCGCCTCCATGGAAGCCATTTCTGATGAGCGCAATTACCCTCTTTTTGTGCGTTCAGGAGCTGGGGATTTGGGGAAAATTAAAGTCAAGTGTTCCCTGAAATTGCACTGCACTGCTGAAGCCGGATGGTTCGGCGATTAGGGGCTGTTTGCCTTGACTTTGATGGCTTTAATGACGAGAGATAAAAGCCATGGCAGCATAAGGCAATGGTTGGTCTTATGCCACTTCAATTTCTGAATCAATACGTGTTCCTGCTTGCCTAAAGAGAATATTCTAGTAATAGTTTCAGTGGTGGTTTGCATATCATGGGGTAGCTTTAATTCCCGGATCATAATTCCAAGTTCATCAGAACAAGAAAGAAATCCCTCGGTTGTCTGTGATGCTTTTTCTCACACAGAGAAAAAAATGACCTAAATTCCTAGTCTTAATCATAAAACAAGATGGCGATCCAACATGGATAAAGATGGCGATCCAACATGGATAAAGATGGCGATCCAACATGGATAAATCCCTTTTTTATAGTCTTTGTACAATCACTGTCGAGGTGCAAACGCCTACATGTCCTGCAGTAGAGAACATCCCAGTAAGAGCCTCATCATTCATCAGCTCAGTCCATTATGGTATATATCCATGGTTAAATTCCATCCAGGGCGGCACAAAGGTATGTCCATGTATACACATCCGGACGGTGTAAGCAATCGCTGCTCGCCGCTTCACTTCCCCACCCAGAGAACAATGGGGCCGGGAGGGGGTGTGGAGATGAGTCTTAGAGTCAGACTCTATTGTTTTATGCATGGCCAGTGACTCTGGGGACCCCGACCCCCAGCCCGCGCCCCCTGTGGCCTCGGGGAAAGGCTGGAGGAGCCGGGATGCAGAGGAGGAGGCACCCTGGAGGAAGGGGGAGGAGCAGGGGGTGCATCACACACGTGCGGAAATCAATCAGGCATATCTCCACCTTACCCATCCCTTACCACCTTCACGCTCATCGCCTCTCTCCCTCTTAACCCTTATATATACCAGTAGGCCTAAAGGCAATGCATTAAGGCGACATTTGTCATTATCAGGCTTTTATAGAGCGCCACTAGGAAGAAACTCACTGGCAATACATTGCTGCATCATACAGACCCTTCGGGGCTGTATCAACCCTGTGGAGTCGACATGATGCATGAATGCATGCAGACTCACCAGGGCTGCATGCATGCATCATGACGACCACAGCTTATTGCAGCACTATGCCGCCCTTACCGGCTACAAGCCCCCCCCCCTTCCCCCAGCAGGGTGAGTTGCTCCGTCAGCGGCGTCAATAGGCGCGTTAATGGTCAGTGCTGGCAGCTAATGAAGCAGGCCAGGCCGGACAATGCAGCTGAGTGGCACCCGAGCTGCTCCCTGTACGGGGGGGGGGGGGAGTAACCCTTTAGGGGCAGTGTTGTACTTGGAGTTTTTATTCATGTTCGCAATTTGCCTTGAATTCACCACACAGCCCCAGTAAGTAACCCAACCCTTGATCGGCATGCTGCATGGATGGAGCACTGGTGAGTTACTAGCCACGGATGCATGAATGCAATATTGTGAAAAAATGAGAAAATGACATGGTGCCATACTTTAAGGCTTTCATTTATATTCATTTGTACATTTGTTTCCATAAATATACCACTAGGATGCAAAGGTTCTGCTCTAGGATTTGCACACCGTAGGTGTGATGACCGGCAACCAAATTAGGATTAAAAGGTTATTGTCTAAGATAAACGGGACGGGATAAACGGAGAACGGGATAAACGGAGAACGGGATAAACGGAGAACGGGATAAACGGAGAACGGGATAAACGGAGAACGGGATAAACGGAGAACGGGATAAACGGAGAACGGGATAAACGGAGAACGGGATAAACGGAGAACGGGATAAACGGAGAACGGGATAAACGGAAAACGGGATAAACGGAGAACGGGAGAAAGGGAGAACGGGAAACCGGGAGAAAGGGAGAACGGGATAAACGGAGAACAGGATAAACGGAGAGCGGGATAAAGGGAGAGCGAGATAAAGGGAGAGCAGGATAAAGGGGGAGCGGGATAAACGGAGAGCGGGATAAACGGAGAACGAGATAAATGGAGAGCGGGATAAACGGAGAACGGGATAAACAGAGAACGGGATAAACGGAGAACAGGATAAACGGAGAATGGGATAAACGGAAAACGGGATAAACGGAGAACGGGAGAAAGGGAGGACGGGAGAAAGGGAGAACGGGAAACCGGGAGAAAGGGAGAACGGGATAAAGGGAGAACAGGATAAATGGAGAGCGGGATAAAGGGAGAGCGGGATAAAGGGAGAGCGGGATAAAGGGAGAGCGGAATATAACGGAGAGCGGGATAAACAGAGAATGGGATAAACGGAGAATGGGATAAACGGAAAACGGGATAAACAGAGAACCGGAGAAAGGGCGAACGGGAGAAAGGGAGAACGGGATAAACGGAGAACAGGATAAATGGAGAGCGGGATAAAGGGAGAGCGGAATAAAGGGAGAGCGGGATAAACGGAGAGCGGGCTAAACGGAGAATGGGATAAACGGAGAGCGGGATAAACGGAGAACGGGCTAAACGGAGAACAGGATAAACGGAGAACGGGATAAACGGAGAACGGGCTAAGCAGAGAACGGGATAAACGGAGAACGGGATAAACAGAGAACGGCCTAAACGGAGAACGGGCTAAACGCAGAACGGGCTAAACGCAGAACGGGCTTAACGGAGAAAGGGAGAAACAGAGAACGGGAGAAAGGGAGAAAGGGAGAAAGGGAGAGCGAGAGAAAGGGAGAAAGGGAGAAGGGAAGAAAGGGATAAACGGAGAGCGGGATAAACGGAGAACGGGATAAACGGAGAACGGGATAAACGGAAAACGGGATAAACGGAGAACGGGAGAAAGGGAGAACGGGAAACCGGGAGAAAGGGAGAACGGGATAAACGGAGAACAGGATAAACGGAGAGCGGGATAAAGGGAGAGCGAGATAAAGGGAGAGCAGGATAAAGGGGGAGCGGGATAAACGGAGAGCGGGATAAACGGAGAACGAGATAAATGGAGAGCGGGATAAACGGAGAACGGGATAAACAGAGAACGGGATAAACGGAGAACAGGATAAACGGAGAATGGGATAAACGGAAAACGGGATAAACGGAGAACGGGAGAAAGGGAGGACGGGAGAAAGGGAGAACGGGAAACCGGGAGAAAGGGAGAACGGGATAAAGGGAGAACAGGATAAATGGAGAGCGGGATAAAGGGAGAGCGGGATAAAGGGAGAGCGGGATAAAGGGAGAGCGGAATATAACGGAGAGCGGGATAAACAGAGAATGGGATAAACGGAGAATGGGATAAACGGAAAACGGGATAAACAGAGAACCGGAGAAAGGGCGAACGGGAGAAAGGGAGAACGGGATAAACGGAGAACAGGATAAATGGAGAGCGGGATAAAGGGAGAGCGGAATAAAGGGAGAGCGGGATAAACGGAGAGCGGGCTAAACGGAGAATGGGATAAACGGAGAGCGGGATAAACGGAGAACGGGCTAAACGGAGAACAGGATAAACGGAGAACGGGATAAACGGAGAACGGGCTAAGCAGAGAACGGGATAAACGGAGAACGGGATAAACAGAGAACGGCCTAAACGGAGAACGGGCTAAACGCAGAACGGGCTAAACGCAGAACGGGCTTAACGGAGAAAGGGAGAAACAGAGAACGGGAGAAAGGGAGAAAGGGAGAAAGGGAGAGCGAGAGAAAGGGAGAAAGGGAGAAGGGAAGAAAGGGATAAACGGAGAGCGGGATAAACGGAGAGCGGGATAAACGGAGAACGGGATAAACGGAGAGCGGGATAAACGGAGAATGGGATAAACGGAGAACGGGCTAAACGGAAAACGGGATAAACGGAGAACGGGAGAAAGGGAGAAGGGGATAAACAGAGAACAGGATAAAGGGAGAGCGGGATAAAGCGAGAGCGGGATAAACGGAGAGCGGGATAAACAGAGAACGGGATAAATGAAGAACGGGCTAAACGGAGAACGGGCTAAACGGAGAATGGGAGAAACAGAGAACGGGAGAAACAGAGAACGGGAGAAAGGGAGAACGGGAGAACGGGATAAACGGAGAACAGGATAAAGGGAGAGCGGGATAAACGGAGAACGGGATAAACGGAGAACGGGATAAACGGAAAACGGGATAAACGGAAAATGGGATAAACGGAGAACGGAAGAAAGGGAGAACGGGATAAACGGAGAACGGGATAAACGGAGAACGGGATAAACAGAGAACGGGATAAACGGAGATCACATAGGTACCAATATAATCCGACAAAACGAAAATCGCAAATATCTTCGCTGTGTACGCTCCGATCGGCCCGATTTTCGGAAGGGTAGGAGAACTTCAAAATCGTTTTTGGGTCAAAATCGTTTAGGGGCTCAAAATCGGTTTTGGGGGCAAAATCGGTTTTGGAGGCAAAATCATCTGCAGCTCATGCCGCCCCCCGGCCAACCCGACACGTCGAACCAGAAACGAAGCTGCAACGAAGATGGTGTCGCTGCTGACGCTCCGATCGACTCGCTTTTTCAGCCGAGACGTAAAACAGCGGTTACGCGCTGCCGGGCGCTGACGCCCACAGCCACCTGCTCGCCCCCAGCCACCTGCTTTCCCACAGCCACCTGCTCACCTATAGCCACCACCTGGAATTCGATTATATATGACTTCCAATATATGAAATTAGGGTAGCTTCTTCTGGCGATTACGATTCTGCTGTCAGAAATGAGAAATAACGTACTGTACTCAAATTAGATAATTCATTCGACTTTCTAATGACAAAAGCGGTATGTGTGAGGCTTGTGGTGGCCTGGTAAGTAGCAGAGAGCGGCATAGGAAATAGCAGACGACATTCACCATATAGTTAACCCTTTGAGGCCAACATTACCCATTACTATATTCGTATTACAAGGTGTACAGTGTGTTGGGGATGGGTGTATATAGAAGGCCTTAAAGGGTTATTATCCAGGTGTCACAAACATGTTGCCACTTCCCTTTAAGGGCCGCAATGTACAGATTAAGCCACCGCGGTGGTACTGGGGAGCTTCTATGGGAGGTGTGATAACCTTGGGCGGGCTCCAGTGAGTTTTCAAATGCCATGTACCTATTGAAAACTCAGCAGACCGGAATGAGGGAGTCAATAGACCATATGGGGCTAGGTATATTTTAGCGGATTGTGAGCTAGGCAATGCTGAGGAATGGGAGGAGTCAGCGGAATTAGTTTATAATCACCCTGGCAGAGGGCAGCAGTGCAGGGTGTCTAGTACTAATCCTACGGAGAATAGAGGATATGCTGCTAGGGTGCTAGGTCCGATCCGTCAATGCTATTTCAATGGGCTCGCCGTTTGTCTGTCTTAGCTTACGGCCATCTGTCTATCTTAATACCTGACCGGACACATAGTGCCGGTCAATAAATCATACATGCAGTCCCAGTAAGTAACCCATGCCAACCCTTTGTTGAGCACATAGTATCGGCATGATACATGGATGCAGCATGGGCGAGATACTAGCCAGTGCTGCATGAATGCATCGTAACGACAAATGAGAACAGTGCGTTGAAGCACTACGCTGCCTGTAAAGGGTTTAGGGTGATGGAGGGCGATTGGGGTCTCACAATATGCTCATCAGGGTGTGGGTTTATCTCCGAGTTACACGAGCTGAGATTTAATTACCGGGCCCTGGTAGAGGTGAGCGGGGCGTGGGAGGGTGGAGGCAGGTAGTGTGGGTGGGTGGGTGGCCTACATCGATGTGTAGAAAGGGGTCAGGAGGAGGAAGAAGTTGGACACCTAAATCGACTCAAAACTAGCCCTGCATGGAGAGCAGGGGCAGGAGGGGGACGAGGGACCCCCGGGAGGGACCAAAACACGAAAATACCCAGCAACTGACGCGCAAACCACAATTGGATACTGTATTGTTTTGTCCGCATGAAACATTTTTGGCCTCTGCAGAGAAAAGAAACGGTGTCAAAAGGGAGTCCAGGTTGCACCTATATGACCTTGTCCTTACGTGACTCCCTAAGGTGAGCCAGGGAGCTATGTGACTCTCATATCTGATTCCCTTAGGTCAGAGGGAGTCACTTAAGGTCCGTTAAGCTTCCTTAAGCAGTCTGGGCTCGGCTCAAGAAGGGTGTCATTCTGGAGGGACTCCCTCTTGACTCTGTTTCTTTCCTCTGTGTGGGCAGAGCGGGGGCAGGAGGAGGAAGATGCTACAGTGTGTGTGTGGGGTGGGGGGGCATGAGGCTTCTTCCTGACGTGCTTCACGTCAATAAGACATGAGACACAGGCTGTTGGCGCCAGGTGAGTTCTGCAATGAGGCAGACAATGACCGCCCATCTCACCCCCTTACCCCTTACTGCACTGAAAATCTAAATTCCCCCTTAGTCTGAATTGGCTATCCCAGGTTAGTCATCCCAGGTTAAACATTGGTCAGGCATGACCAAGTGCTATTCAAAAACGATTGAGGCATAACAACATATGACTAATGCCTTACGCAAAAGGACTTAGCCTAAAACTCATTTGAATAGAAAAGACTAAGGTGAGTTGGCCAGTACTGACCAACCTGAAAATATAAACTATGCTAGGTTGGTAGTATAGGGAGGCAATAAATGACCAACTTGGGTAGGTTAGAGACTGAGATATTTGTCGTATAGGGAGCCAAAGAATATGAGTGTACACCAACATCTCAACCCTTACTGTACGGACACCAGGAAGTGCTCTCTGCACGTGCAGCTTAACCACTAACCATTTACGGGCTGTATAAGGTCTTAATACACCATGCCTCTGTCGACATGACGCGTGTATGCTTCATGCCGACCGTTTGAGAGTGTATCAACCCCATAGGGTCGGCATTATGCTTGAATACAGCACAGGGGAGTCACGTATCAGAGAGGCATTCAAGGATCATGACGATAAACGGCATGATGTATTGAAGCGCTTTACATGGCTTAACCCATGTATCATGACGACATGAACATTAACACATGGTGCAGGCGTTCAAGGGCTAAGGTTCAATTGGGGGGACGCCACTACTATTGAGGACTATTGCCTGTTTTTTCTTGGCGAAATCTCCTCGTTTGGCTGTTTAGTTTTTTATAGAGGGGAAGTTTCTGGATGAAGGGAAGGTCTGTTTCATTATCCTTTCACCAAGGAGAAATGAGTTTAAACACTTCCTTCAACCATTATTCAAATTATTTAATCTCATCCAAGCCCTACGGCTAGTGCTTTGTGGGGATGCACTTCAGGCTCCATTGGCAGCCTTTTTTTTTGTTATTTTGCTTACTAAGCAATTCTATGGTAGATCACATGAATTGAATCCTCTTAGAAGCACTATAGAAGCTCCTCAACTGTTATTTCTAAGAATGAAATTACCCGCTATATTATATCCTTTAACACTATGGATTTACATGCCTCTAGGGAGTCTATTTCTCATTTGTAATTCACTTCATCAAGCTCACAAAGTTATTTCACTGTCATTCTCTCCTTTAAAAAAACAAGCCGTAAGACATTGCAGTCGATTTTACAATTGCAGCGGTGATATTTAAAACAATGAAATATTAATTAACTGACTGAAATAATTGATACCGAGGGAGTCTTGGGAGCATTTGAGCTCAGTGAGAGCAATATCGACTGTCCAGGATACAGTGTGGACGAGTGTCTACTGGTTTTTAACCTTTAAGGGCCTCATAGTGCTTTAATGCAGTATACCCCCTATCGTCATCATGCATGAATGTAGCCCCGGTCAGTAGCTCATCAGGGCTGCATTCAATCATCATGCCGACCCAACGGGGTTGATACACAAAAAGGGTGTGCATGATGCATGAATGCATGAATGCATTCCTGGGGAGGAGACTTGCCAAGGCATCACTTCAGGACGACAAAGGGCTTTGCTCATTATATCATTAACTGGTTAGTCGGCATAGTGGATCATTCATGAGTTTCTCATTGGCTAGTTCTGACTAATTAGTCAGGTTGATTGATACACTACACAATGATTATCGGTTTGACATGGCTTTCTCCAGATCTCCCTGTACACCTGTAGTTCTCACACTTCCCATGTAAATAGGACAGCTAACCATTTAAGGGCAGCGTATTGCGTAAATGCATCATGTCTCTTGTCTGCATGATGCATTAATGCAGCACGAGTTATAACTCCAGAGCTGCATCCATGCAGGGTTGATACACTCCCGACCGATCAGCTGATGCATCAGCTAGCGCCAGCGAGTTATTTACCGGCGCTGCATTGTTGCATCAAGACGAGACATTAACACGGAGCCTTGAGATGTATCACACTGTCCTGAAATGGTTAAATAATTTATTTCAGCTACGTGGGCGGCAATGAGGAGTCCCTTCAATGTAATCAGAAATACAAAAAGACACCCTTTTTCTTGAGTTCAATTACCACCAGCTCCCACCACTCAGGGTGATTACCAGTGGGAGGCTTACAGCTTGGTAACTCTACCAGGTAGCCCTTTAAAGTCCCGACTCCACCCAAACTGTCGCTGGAGGGGCACCGAGATCTGCGCCTTGAAAGGCTGCATACCGGTAGTGCTCTAATATAACATGCCCTTTGTCAGAATGATGCATGGATGCAGCCCTGGGGAGTCTACTCCCCAAGGCAGTATTCATGTATCATGCCGATCCTTCGGGAGTGTATCACATCTGTAGTGTTGACATGATGCTTATATAATTTATATACAGCACTGACTATTAACCGATAAGGGCTGCATCCATGTATCATGAGGGCACTTAAGCACTATGCGGCCCTTAAAGAACTAAAGAGCTGTAATTTACTCTGCATGAATCCTGAGGGGGCGTCGACTTGCTGTTATTAGCTCAGTTACAATGTAGATAGCGTGATCCTTTACTGACACAAAGGCCAAAAGTATGTTTATAAAAAACTATTGTGGGATTGGATTCTTTAGTATTTCACCGTTGGTATTACACTGAAGTAATAGACTCTAGAGTCCTACATAATAGTGTTTGAACTTTGATAGTTTTGTTGTCATTGACAATACATGTAGATATTGTCATATGGGCGACACATGCAGGTTGACTAGGATTTAAAGAAACGTAGTCGATAGTGCCCTTGTATTCATTGGAGGTAGAGGAATACTTATTTTCATGAGAAGTAGTTTTACAACCAAGCAATGCGGTCAAATTGTGTTCAGTATCTAGCACAGCGTCAAAATTAGAAATTCGCCAATCCATGATTTTATCTGAATCAAACTGCAAGGTTGATCTTGCAATCAACTGATGTGAAATGTGCTCGAGAGATTGTAATTATCATGTTTATATCAACCTACTATACATCATGAAGTAAATGGGGTGTATATAAATGTGGCTTCTACTATCACCCACTAGCACGCTGTATTTTATGTGAATATTTGTCCATATCTGACCAGATTATATCGTGATGGCCGAGATGATGGAAACTGTTCTTGATTTCACCTACAGAGCAATTCATAACATGCTCTAAAATAGCGACAGCCCTGGGTCTGGCAGCACAAGGATAGGGACAGGTGCGGGTTACCCTAACCCTTTAAGGACCACAAGGTTCTTTAATGAAACATGCCATTTGCCGTCATGATGCATGAATACAGCTCTTGCGAATAGCTCGCCAGTGCTGCATCATATCGACCCTGCTGGAAGCTGATCATACAAAAAGGGTCGTAATGATGCATTCATGCAGCCCTGGAGAGTAGAATTACATTCATGCATCATATCGACATAGGACCTAGTGCATTACATCAATATGGGTGCCATAAAGCGCCAGTGTGGAGGGTATCAAGTCCACGTTATGAAGTTCACTAGGTGTACATGGAAGTGGTCCAGACCAGACTTTTTTAAGTACCCCCTCCCACCCTATCCATGACTGTGAATGCTACTAGCTCAGGGCTTTGGGGTGTATACTAGATATTACGTAGGATATATAACAGAATAGACTGTCTGGGGAGAAGCCGGATGAATTGAGTGATTTACGGAGCCAAACGTCAAATTATTTTGAGAGGTATACCAAACAATTACATATTTAAATTTGATCTTAAAGATCTGATATTGTGATATTGGAGAAACTCACAGGAGACAATAACATATAAATGAGCATCTGCTGAAACCAAGACTGAAGCCACCATGTGGCTTCAGAGTGCCAATGGTCATAACACTACCCCTGAATACACAAAACTTACTATCACCCGAAATATTTCCATTCACTGCATTTGACTCACAGTCAATTTGTGTTGTACCATATTTAGTCATGTATACCTAGTTAACATGTACACGTCGTTCAATTTACCATTCATCATACCAGGATAAATAAAGGAAATCGAAATGACATGAAATTGAATAAATGTAATATTCTGATAGAACACCATTGAGAGGAGATGTATTGGAGACCCTGGTACCCGGTAAGCAGGGTTATGGCACTGTCCAAACACCAGCTGTAACTCAGTGCTACCTGTCCTGTAGCTATAAGTCTGATTACTCTGCCATAAACACACCTCTAGACTCAGCCCCTGCCCACCTAGATTGACGCACAGTATTCCCAGAGGCATCCTTAACCATTTAAGGACAGCACAGTACTTTAATGTGTTTTGCTCTTATATTAGTCGTCATGCTGCCCGGTGGAGTAAACTCACCAGAGCTGCAACCATGATTCACATGTGAAGACTCTTTGGAGGTAAATCAATTTCACATGGGTCGGCAGTCGAGATGCATGCATGAAGGCATGGCAAGTAGGCTCGCTGCATTTATGTATCAAAACGACCAAGGGAATAGCACATCAGACATGTCACTCCCTTGTTGACAAAAAATAGGTAATCTAAAGATTTTTGTCAATTTTCTGAAGGCAACTAGTTTAGTTCAATAAGGAATTCCAGCAAAAATGTAGGAATTCCTGCGAAAGTAGGAAAAGTGGCATCTCTGGCCGCACATTAAACCACCATGCGGCCCTTAAAGGGTGAGCTGTGTGTTATCGCCGCCCACCTCAATCTCTCTGTTATCTTAGGTAGTAGACTGCTATGGATCAGACAGAGAGAGGCCGGGGGGGGGAGGGGTGGCAGTAGAGTGATGGGATGAGTTATGGTAGACAAGTGACACCTCCTCCACAGCCCCAAACACACACAGGGGATGGATGAGGCTGCCCGGTGAGCCGACACACTCCCTGATTTGACGTCCACCCTTATTTGTTTAGCACACATCAGCCTCTCTGTCCACAGCCCTCAACGCCTGCTGCAGGCTACCAGCGCAGCCAGCAACCCACGAGAGCTGCCGCGTGGTTTGGCGAGGTTTGGCGAGAAGCCTCTACATTAGGTGATTAGATCAATGGCCGCTAGGGGGTGTGGGGGAGGGAGAGGTAGTGCCGGTAAGTGCCGGCAGGGGTCAGGACTGAGCCGACACACAGAGCTGTCAGGACGGCTGCATCTCTGTCTGATGCATATACCAGACACTGATATAGCAGGCACCTAACTGCTGCTATACCAGACACTGATATAGCAAGCACCTAACTATTGCTATACCAGAAACTGATATAGCAGGCACCTAACTACTGCTATACCAGGCACTGATATAGCAGGCACCTAACTGCTGCTATACCAGACACTGATATAGCAGGCACCTAACTGCTGCTATACCAGACACTGATGTAGCAGGCACCTAACTACTGCTGTACCAGGCACTGATATAGCAGGCATCTAACTGCTGCTATACCAGACACTGATATAGCAGACACCTAACTACTGCTATACCAGGCACTGATGCCTGGTATTGCCTGCTATATCAGTGTCTGACATCTAACTGCTGGTATACTAGATAACTAGCTGCTGATGTACCAGACACCTCCTATAGCCTGTAGTATTCATAACTCTAGCAATGTGAGAGGAGCTGACCCTTTAGGGGCCGCATTGTGAATCAATGTGCTATGCCATTTGTCATCATGATGCATGAATACAGATCTGGCGATTGTACGGATCGGTGCTGTATTTATGTTATAGTGTATCATGCCGACCCTTTGGGGGTGTTACAAAGCGGTGGGCTCGGCATGATGCTTGAAGGCAGCACCTGCGAGTTCTGCGCTATAGGCCTACATTCATGAGACACATGAACGTCAAGTGCCACGTGAATCAAAAGCATCATGCCGACCCTACGCAGTATATACCCTCTCATAAAATCACCATGCAGCCCTTATTTGATAACTTTCAAAATGGCATTCTCCAGGAATTGTATAGAAGACAACGTCAAGACGTCGGTGTCTATTGGCCGTGTAGAGGAGGGTCTAATGGTGGGATTCTTAATATTCATTGCCTTTCCTTCTCCACATGTGTTCATGTGAAGACTCACTTACCTCAATCCTCAATGTACAAACCCCAAACTCCAATGAAAAGCTCCGATCAACTTACCTACAAGACAAAGAGAAAGGACAAAGATGAGAAAAGTCTTCTATTCAGATTGTCCGAGTAAACTTGTTATTTTACCAAGAAAGACACTACGTGTTCCGAGGAAAATCGATTTAATATAACATAGGTACCGGTTCACAAAATGGGCACAATATGACCAGAGGGAATATCTACGTTTTACAATATTGTGTCACCCTGATGAGGGATGTGCACGTCTGATTATTATAATTGGTGTCAGAATGTCCTCATGGCAAGCCGTATTCAAACTGAGTAGCGTAGTAAGTAGTATGTCAAAATGAGGCCAAGTTTCAGGATGAAATATTTGCTGAAAGTCTTCCCGTATGGCATGTGATGTCACTGAATTAAGACAGTATTTGTATTTCCCGGCAGTATTTCCCTGGGTATTTTTATATGCAATAAAGTCAAAACCCCGCTTTGTAGAGTCGGTTTACATCACTTTTAACTCGTTGAACCCTGGCTTGTTCCACATTTTGCCGACGACCTTGTGTGATACGACCTAGGTTCAACATCTGACAGACAATGTAAACACACTAAACTGTCATAGGTCTTTGTCTAGATATCAAAACGACCAGCTGGTCGGCAGTTTATCTCGTCAGGTGGCTACATAGGCCGTTACCTGATGATGGTAATCTTGTCCCCTGGTCAGGCTGGTGCTCTACAGTAAATGTTAACACTTTCAAGCTGCTATACAACTTGGCACACTCAAATCTATGTTTTCTTCATTTGTATCTCAGATGATTGTATAACCCTTTCTCTATTATAATCCGCCATTCATTTTGGCAAGAGATTCTTAATATGTGCAAAACAAGACTCTAATTACAACTGCTATTTACATTCTGGTGGGCTTTGATAATTTAGTGTTAAAAATGACATCAGGTGGCAGCACTGAGTGGCCCGCTACCTGAAAGTCTTTCATTGCTGATCTTACCAACAGAGTCTACTATTTCTTACCAGGAGGCAGCATTGAGTAGGCAATTAGCAGAGTGTTATTGTTATCCGGTTTACAGTTGGTTGACTTTTATTCCCAGAAGAGGTATTGCACCTATTCTTACATAGAATGGAGGGCCTATGATGTTCATAATTGAACATGGCCACACATAAGCCTGTAAAGATTGCGGACATGTTAAAATCTAAAATTCGCTGCTCTGAGGTCGAGTTACTGCTAGGCCGCCTAATGCTGCATTCAAGTATCAAGCCAGGCCGGCCCTATGGGGCTGATAATGAATGCAGCCCTGACAAGTTGACTGGCCAGGGCTGTATTTCTGTATTAGGACGACAAAGAGCATCGTGTATTAAAGCACAATGCGGTGCTTAAAGGGTTAACACGAGCTGCTCATCCGCACATCAATCACCTTCACACCCACCATGAGCTGCTCCCAGCCTCACACAAAAAGGTCCATTTTTACCCAGTCCATCTTTTCAATATACACCACACAGACGGCCCCCTGTGACTGGTGGAGGCACCACGGGTCAAAAATAATTTTCTCATTTCAAGAAAATAAGAATGAGCTTGACTGGTGGGCAAACAACTAGTCTTAAGAAAACTGTTCTTCTTTAAAACTATCTTATTTTCTTGGAATAAGGCAATTTCTTTTGGCTATTTGGGTAGGTGTGGGTGTGGGGGTATGGGTGTTGGGGAAATTGATGGGTGTGGATTGGAGAAGGGAAGTCTCCCTTCTTTTGCGTTTTCATCTTGTCCAACTAAGGCAGGCAGGTCCCAGAGGGCTGATCTAGGACTGATTTAGCCAGACGTATATAGCAAGCCCTTCCGGGGTGAACGACCGCCGCCACCTAAAACGCCTTTGTCCATATCCTACGAGCCCCGTATGGCTTTAGATATGTAACAGATGCGGCTTCGCTCTGAACCTGGCATCTATGCCGGCATTTAGAAAGGAAATTATATTCCCATCACAAAGCGGTCACAAAACTTTTGAGGCGAATGACCGCCCATATACCTTATTTCATGTACTCCATCATAGGGTCTATCAGAAGTCACTGACTCCATGTACAGGCAGCGTGTGGCTTTAGAACTGATACGGCTCTATTCCGGGTATGGACCTTTTATAGACATTTAGAAAGACATCGTATTCTCATCACACAGGACACCTTTCTCAGGACTTTTGAGGTGAACGACCGCCACAGCCTTTGTCCATACACTACTGCTTCTCCTACTACTACTACTACTACTACTACTACTACTACTTCTACTACTACTAGCACCAGATGCCGCAGATACTGTTACATTTTTCTAAACGTGTGGATTCCTTGTGTGTGTTTCTGGTAGGTTTGGCGTTGGTTTTACACGCAATGCCACAACGGAGCTTCTCCCGACCATCCATACGCTAACCATTGTAGTCCCCATACTAGAACATTGCGATGCATCACTGTCATCGCTTGGGTTGCACCGTTTAAATTAAGAATACACCAAAAAGCAAGCTGGTCCATGAATTTCGCTCGCCGAATTCTTTCAAAAATTGAAGATTGATTTGCTTATCTTTCTCTCCGGACCCATGTGACGAGACAGCATTGCATTACATTGCAGTGGGATCGGGGCTGCGGGGAGGTAGGTGGCAGGACGTGAGTAAGATTAATTGACAAAAGAAACTAGTTTTCAAAATCAAAAGAAAGTCCTCGTTTGCACCCTATTTTGAGATCAACCTAGATCATGCCATGTGGTAGTACTGAGTCAGGCCGGGTGCAGGCGGAGATAACGGGTGCAGAATTAAGCTGTGTGGATGCTTCCACGGTCCATCTTAAATCAGAGATGTGACGATGCAGCAAGGACCCACTTCTCCCGGACACGCACCTAATCCCACCCTCTGACACACACCGCTGACGGCACTATTACCGGGCTTTAACTCTATAAGGGCAGCATAATGCCTTAATGCATTATCATTATACCCTAGTTGAAAGTGACCGATCTATCAGAAACAGGCTTGAACTATTGAAATTGAGGCTCCTGCGTAAAGGTCCTCTATAGATGAGTACATGTCTTCGCGACTTGAAATCAGAGGAAAAGACTTTCACCCCATGCCCATGCATGAATGCAGCATCGGCGAGTAACTCACTTGTGCTGAATTCATCTATCATACCAAGCCTATGGAATTGATACACTGGCAGGGATGCCAAGTTACCCCACTCTAAATTCGTATTTATTACGATTTTTGGACCCCAAAATCGCAATTTCTTTAATTTGAAATCGTAACAAAATCGTAACAATAATAAGTCTTTTAGAAAAAACGTTTGCTCTACATGCTCCATTATATATTGTTGTAATTAATGCCTACTAACAGTAGAGCAGATCAGTTAGTAGGCAGGGATGTAAGATGCAGTTTCTAAACAAGGGGATCAAAGGGTATTTTGCCTATTTCTCTCTTTTTTTCTACCCCTTTTGCAACACTTATGGCAGAAATCGTAATGGTCGTAATGGGGGTCCAAAAATCGTGAAATTACGAAAAAATCGTAACACTTGGAATCCCTGCACTGGTGCAAGATCAGCATGATGCACCAATGCACTGCAGGCGAGTTATTCTATGCATTGTAGTTGTGTATCATGGCGACAATCCACATGGAATCTTGAGGCATTCTGCCGTCCATACAGAGTTGTAGCGGGTCCTGGGGGACGTCAGTAAACTTTGGTTTATGAGACTTCAATAGGGGGCGAAAGTAACCCGATGCCACGCAAAAAACGGGTGTTGAAATAACCTCGAATCAGGACAGGAAGTGATGTCACGCTATGGGAGTTTTTGGAAAAAATATTAATTCTCTGCAAATAGACATCTCTACTGGAAATCCTTTCATACGGTTGTGTGTCAGACATTCCCCCTGTTGTACCTTGAATGCCTTATAAAAGGGATTCTTCTGGAGGAAGAAATCTGCAAGTTTCTGGAAGGCCGCATACCTAATACGTACCGCGCCGTGACTTCCTGTCCTGATTCGAGGGTTTAAATCACCTGCACAACTGAATGTAAACGGGTAGGCTTTCGCCCCCTATGAGCCGTGGGTGCAAAACGCATCCGCTGTGGTCGCTATGAGCAATAAACTGACAAATCCAGTCCCTTATTTGAATGACTCACGACGTGAGGGAGAGTCCGGGCCCGGCGCCGCGACTGCAGCAAAGTGCCATTTGGGAGATTGCCCAACCACCCTAATATAGTTTACCATGCCTGACTGCATATGGCCAGCAGTCCCGTTAGCCAGGCCAAAAAGTGTGGCTTTTCCCAGAAAAATACATCCGGCGCTAGGAAACCAATTTATATATGGCAGCAATTAGGTTATCGGGTGGATATTGCGGGCAGTAATATGGCTGAGCTCCCGTTAACCATTTATGGACCGCATAATCATTTAATGCCGTTTATCGTCATGATGTATGGATGCAGCCCTGGCAATGAACTCGCCAGTGCTGCACCCATGCATCATGCCAACCCTTTGGGACAGTATCAGTCCTACAGCGTCAGCGTAACGCTTGAATGCAGCCTTGGCGAGTTACACGCCACGCCTGGTCCCATGCATCATAGCGCCAATAAGCATACTACATTAAAGCACCATGCGGTCCTTACAGTGATATGGCCGAGGTCCGAGTAACATGGCAGCAATACGAGGGGTTGCTGTGATTACAGACCAGGAGTTGGGTTAGTCTTTGTCCATCACCTCACTGCCAACTGACTCTGACTACAGCCGGGAACATTGGGGGTTGGAGATACTATAGGGCAAACCACACTGCCCACAGTGGTAGTATTACTGTGAGGCAGCATGGGTTGTAGCTATAGAGATAGCATTTTTAAAACTGTAAAATCAGCTACGCTGAAGATCATCCAAACTTTTTTGGTCAAGTATTATATGGACATGTATTCGGTCACACAAATGACAAAAATAACAAATAAGTACCGGTAAGAAAACTGTGATTAACTTCGTGCAATGTGAACAAGACTATTACTTTTATTTTATTGTGAATTTTATACTCCACAAGATACCATTTACCAGGAGAAACCCAGTCTACTCCAATTTTACTGTACTTCCCTTAAATCCTTTGTATACATGGAGTGACTGAAGGAATAAATGTAACTGTGATATTCAAAAAGACTAATAAAGGTTAAATTGTCTCTTAAAAAAATTGTCTCTTAAAAAAAACTGTTTTAAGCCTGAGAATACTAGTTGCTTATCTGTTTGGTGTGTGTGTGTGGGGGGGGGGCTGGGGAGTGGTATCGAACACTATGTTATGTTTTTCTTTAAATTCAATTAGTGGCAATGTGTTTCAAGGTAGAAGGTTGAACTTGAAGCAATTCGTACATGAATTACACAAGTCCTGAACACCTCACTCAGTAGTCGCTGTGTGTTTAATTTGTCGGTGTTTTCCATTTTCAATGTACAATTTCATCTACAATACTATTAACATGTAGAAGAATTACGATTCACTACTCATTACAGAATTTAATACATCATGTATTTAAAACAGAAACTGTCATTGTAACTTCTCAAAGAAGAATACCTCCCAATAATGTACATTTCTCCCCTATAGTTGTTATCAATACTCTATAATATGTAATCGCTTTGTTTCACGTATAGCATACAACAAGTGCAGTTTGTTTAGAATCATCTTGATTTGCATGCCTTAACAGTACCGCTAGGTTGTCCTATGCACTGATATTCCTAGGCTCCCTATACGCCCAACCTCTCAGTCATTAGTGCCTAAACTAGTTAGTCTTTTTTTGGCTCCCTATACGACCAACCTAGATTAGTTATTATTGTCAGGTTGGTCACTACTGACCAACCCACCTTAGTCTTTTTAGTTCCAGGGGGAGCCACTGAGTGGTCATCACAGGTGGCCCCAACTAGTGGTATACAAATACAACACACCAATGATGGGCCTAGGTTAGCCACTACTGACTGACCCCTTGGTCATTTCTGAATATAACTTTGCCATTGTGACTAACACTCATATGACCAACCTAGCTTAGTCTGTACTGACTAACCCTTTCAACCTATGGATTTTCAGTGTGGGCCGTGCAGTCACTAGGGGACCCGTCCACGGCAGGGTGAATAACCGAGGTGATGGATGAGGAACTAAAATAGATACAGGATGATAATTCCCTTAGATCCAGATCAATACATCATAGGTGCTGAGGTAAGAACCGCACTAAATCTTCTCTAATGGAGTATTTCCGATGATTGATATTGTATGGGTATTTTGATTTGATTTATTAACTTGGATATGGATGTTACCATATTTGCTTTTGTTTAAGTCTAGGTATGTACATGATTTTCATTGACAAAGAAATTTACATTATCTTGACATCAATTTCCAATACATGTGTAGATATATGTCATCTTATTTGTACAAGGCATGTAAAGTCATGTTGGTATGTACATGCAGTGGCTTAAAAAAACGTGTGAGTGTGGGGGGGAGGGGGGGGGGGAGGGGCCCTCAATGAAAAAGCAAATACATATAGCCCCCTCCCCTAACCTACACCCTTGACCCCCCTCCCACGCACAATGTTTCTTCCTACGCCTCTGGCAAGCGGCCAGATAACCTTACATATCAGGCCAAAGGCCAAAAAGAAGCCATGCATGGTAAGGTCAATACCAAGAAGAAGCTAATTATGGTAAGGTCAATACCTCCGAGCATAGTGAGAAGAAAGGAGACGACGTGTAAGACGGGCGGTAATACAAGGAGCCAGGTGGGAAGCCATATGTGGTAAACCGGTGAAGCCACATGGAAGCCACCCACGCCCCTCACTGGTAGATACACTGGTAGTTACAGCATTCAGCCTGCATAGTTTGACAGGGTCAGGATGATAGGGACATGCCTGCAACATGCACATACTATGTATAAATCAGCTGTTCCCCTTACTTATGCTTATAAACATGTATTATTGTTTGTGCTACATACCAGAAGTGTTTTGATGTAAATAAAGACTTGGGTGCTTCATAATCTAACAATGCCCTGCGTTATGTTCCCTTTGAACTACATCGCTAAGCTCATACCAGGTTGCTTGTTTCTTGTGGCATTTTGGGGAGCAGCCCTTACTTTATAATTCACTGACCACTTCTTTTCCCCACACCATAGCCAGCAGAGTCTTTGTCTGCCATACATCAAACAGGTCTAAAACTCACCAATATAAACTGACTTAAAAGACAATTAGGTCTGAATTACTGCATTCCCCTAAGAGAACCTGACAACGTTCACTATCTATATCATGGTTTGTTTCCTTGTGAGTCAAACCAGCCGGCCGTCCCAAAATAATACCCGACCCTGACTTGCCTCTGAACATCTGCATGCTGCAGGAAACATGAATACTACATTAGTACGGCGGGCTGCACCCAGGTGGCGCGGCGGGCGGGGCGCTTGTTCCCGGCGGCCCATGTCCACAGTCATGAAGACAAAGCCTGGTACCAGCGACATGCAGGCGACTTGCGGCAAATCTAATCATGCTCAGCGCGTCCCTGCGTGGGTAGGCCTTCCTGCAGGACACATGGTGCCTTTAATGAACTTAACCCTTTAAGGACGGCATGACGCTTCAAGGCATTGTGTTCGCTATTATTCGCCATGATACACCAAGGCAGCGCCTGTCAATGGCTCTCCAGCGCTGTGTTGACCATTTGGGAGTATATCAACCCTGTAGGGTCAGCAAATTACTCACCAGGATGGCATTCGTGAATACTGTGGAGAAATGGTGCAATAAAGTACTATGCAGTTCTTAAAGGACTAAGTGCAGACTGGCCACACCTCTCCATGCGAACATGTCGAACATGTCGGCTCAGTCTGAGTGAAATTTCCGCAGCAAATTTGGTGTCGTTTAGCGATCAGCGAGCGACGCGCGTCTGTCTGCTGAAATATGCACGACATCCTGTTGTGGCCAGGAAGGGTGGCGTGAATGTGGACCCGGTCTGCTGCTACAAGTATTACACGTGTCAGACGGACTAACTCTTTAACTCTTTAAGGATGGCATGTTGCTAAAAGATGACATCTGTCACCATGATGCACCAATGGAGCCCCAACAAGTAACTTGCCGGTGCTGCATTGGTGCATCATGCCAACCATTCGGGAGTGTCTCAACCCAGTGGGGTCGGCGTGATGCCTGAATGCAGCACTGGCGAGTTAGGGCTGCACTCATGCCCTTGCTGTTTAGCTATTGTAAAATAATGTTGTCAAACAGTTTAAATGTGTTATATTGAAAACAGAGGTAAACAGATGCGTACATAATTAAATGTGTTCCTATCCAGTTTCTGCAATAAAACATATCACCAGTAGGACTAATTAGACACGCACACTTAACATGTGTGCCAAAAAGCTAAAAGGAAATTATGTTTTAACTTGTAAACACAATTTTACAACATGAAAGCACAATGGGTGGCTGTAAAGCTTTATCATCTGACACGGACACGTTTGTTCCCATTTAAAAGGGAAGCATCCCAGATATGATCAATTTTATGGGGGGATAGTAAGATGATTGGGTCCGTGAATTCTCATCTCCCACTGGTCCATCAGCAATCTCTGTCGACCTCCATTCGGGTGGGCTATCTGGGGGGTAGTTTAGCATTCTGGAGCAGAGGGAGAGATCAGAAGGCCTCTCTGTGGGGTTCTAATCTCTCGTAGAGGCATAAACTCTGCTGGTTCCAGATCTTGGTTTAAACTCGAATCCAACTGCATTAATTAACATGCATTATGCATGGGTAGAAAACAATGGTTGTATCACAACAGAGAGGTAGTTGACATCGGTGGGTGACGCCATCTACAGAATGTGTTGTTGAGTTCACATGAAGAAAGCAGTGGGGCTCTACCCCAACAGAGCAGGAAGACTTAATGCGTGATAAATCTGGTTTTATCGGTTCCTCTCAATTCATCGTCTCTGCTACACCGGGCCATGTTTACGATCGTAACGAGGTGGAAATATCGTTAATCCTTGAAAGGCCGTCTAGTGCTTTAATGTGATATGCCCTCAACTGTAATGATGCTTGCATGCAGCCCTGGCGACTCTACTCACCAGGACTGCATTCATGCATCAATCCAAAACTTCAAGATTGAATCAATCCAGTAGGTTTGGAATGACCCTTTAATGAATGCAGCCCCGGGAAGCTACTTGCCAGGGCTGCATTCAAGAATCATAACGACACAAGAGCATATCACATTGAATCACTCTGCTGGCCTCAAAGGGTTAATGCAAATGTGGGAACTGCCTACGTCGTAAAGGGGCGGCCGGCCGTCCCGCCCTTTGTCTGCGGGTGCTGACGGGAGGGAGGCCATGTCGGAAGCGGACATCAACACAAACCGCAAATCGATCTTGCATGTCGTGAAATATTAAACCTACATCCTGCCGACTTCACAGCGCGTGTAGTCAGTGTCTATGGGTGCGTGCAGCAGTGGTCGGATGGACTGTTTCTCATTCAACCATTCCTCAATTTAATTGTAACATTTCCTGACAAATAAAAGGTTGGAATGTGCTTTTTCAAGTGTGCCTTCCTTCAGTTTTCTAGTGGTGGCCCTTTTCCTAATTAATCTTGTTCAACTTGAATTGATCATTTTCTCTTGAGCATCTGCCAGCATTCCTTCCTACTATTTGAAATCATGCAAGGCGCACCAACGTAGCTCGCAGGTAACGTTTTTGTACATGATGACCACCCTTCGGGAGTGTATCATAGGAGTGTATCATAGGTTCCTTGTGATACATGCCTGGAGCAGTTACTAGTTTAAGTTACTAGTGGGAGATGTATCGATGCATCATGCCGATAAGGCCAGAAGGCCTAGTCCATTAAAGCTTCCTGCTCCCCTTAAAGTATTCAGTCCTAGTCTACCTGGGTCATCCTTGCTATGGTATAGCTATTACAGTCCAACATATACATCACATTTACCTGAATGCCCCATCCTACTGATGCAGAGATATGGACACGTTATCTGCATGAAGGGGCGCTATGATGGACTTGGATATACTGTCCGACTGTGTCTAGGTACCATCCCTAAATGAAACTCTAGTGCAAACTTGAATAATGGATTGGACATCATTATTCATTGGACGTTGCAGGCACTGCTTGCCGACCACAGAGTTGATATGAAGGTCTCGGTGAGACGAGTCTATGTGATTATGTATATGGAATACAGTCGTGTAGAGCTGTGACCATGTTATGTGTTATATAGTCTGCATAGTCCGTCTGCTATCCCTACGGTGAGGTCGCAATACTCTGTATTACCTGGTCACCAAATGTTAACAATGCGTTCAAAACGACATTAGGGATATATATTATTTGATCGTTGGGCGGTTATTATGAAAGATACATGTTCCATGGCGTGATATGGCTGACCCCAAAGCTGTTTCCATCATTCCCCTCTGAGGGATTTACACATAATCGTTAACGCCCGAGATTAAATCAATAGATTGGGGATGTTAGTTTAGGATCCAATAAAACATGAATGTTGATATTAAACCTGTTATATCAAGTCTATTTCATTCAGGAATTCACTTGTGTACACATATACCACAGTGAATAGGCCAAATACAGTAAGCTCACAAGAAGAAGCCATCCATGGTCAAGTCGATAACGAATAGAAGCCATTTATCGTTAAGTCTGTAGCAAGAAGAAGCCATGTATGGTTAAGTCGATGCCAAGAAGAAGCCAAGTTCAAGGAGGGGGCTCCATACACGGAGACAAGAAAGAAGCCAGCTGTAACACGGGCGGTAATACAAGGAGCAGGCCGGGAAGCCACCAGGTGAAGCCACCAGGTGAAGCCACCAGGTGAAGCCACATGGAAGCCACCCACATCACTCACTGGCTGTCACCCCACCTGGCCATTTGGGGGCCACAACCAGCAAGGTCTATGTCGGCCAGTGGGTGCCACTTTGTCCCCCCCCCACCATTAAGTTAACCCTTTAATGGTAGAATAGTACTATGGTCTTTATCATTGTGATGCACAAAATGAAGCACCTGGGTGTAACTCGCCAGCGCTGCATTGGTGCATCATGTGCACCCTAAGCAGTCGATACCCTCCTAGAAGGTAAGTCTGATGTACCAATGCTGCCCGCGCCGGCACTGCATTGGTGCATCATAATAATAATAAAAAAGAGCCTTTGTGCATCATGCTGTCCTTATATGGTTACCGCCCACTGCCCCACCCCTGCCCACAGCCGGCCCATGTCGACACCAAACAAAGGCAATTACGGCTGGACACAGCAGCCAGGCTGAGAGTCGGGCTGAGAAGCACCTAATGGTCTCCCGCCTATTGTTCCTCCCCCGCCCAGCCCTCTCAGAAGATACATTAACCCTTTATAGGCCGCATAGTGCTTTAATAGGCTATGCCCTAATGCTCTTTGTCATCATGATGCATGGATGTGAGTCTATTCAGCAGTGCTGGATTCAAGCATCATGACGAGCATAGAGGATTGTGAACTCTAACATGGTCAACATGATGCATGAATGCAGCAATGGTGGGATACTCACCAGGGCTGCATTCATACACTATGCAGACAAAAGGCATAGCCCATCATTGTAAGGCATTTTGCTACCCTTTAAGGATTAAGATGTCGCCGGCCCTGGGGAGCCTTTGTGCCGTCCTACTTCTTATTCCCTTTCTCTGTTTGCCTGCCGCCCCCTTTGTCCCATTTTCCAACATCCATTCCACTTTGACGACCCCCCCCCCCACCACCACCACACACACACACCTGTGCATGTCCAGCATTGGATTGCCGTATTAGGATATCCTACTCAGAGGCAAACATTGTTTCCTACTTCTGAAGCTAAAAGTTTCAGGTTACTTGTTGATAAGGTGTATGTACATGTTGGTCGGATTGTTTATCTACATACCGACGTACTGACTCTAAAAAATGCCATAAAGGGTGTGTCTCAAGTTACTCAAAACTACCTAGAAAATGAGCACTGACCATAAAAATGTTTTCCAATTTTGTGAGTCTTTTCAGAATGTAGTTTTTCTCGACCATGTATCCCGAGAGTGCCAGTGAGACATACCATTATTATCCAACTAATCCCAATTTGTCTTTTTTCAAACGACATAAAACATTTGTGGTTGCTATGAACATCAATTTACACCAATAGATACAACTATAACTCTTCATAAAGGAATGTAATATACACCCTACCCTGAAGTTTTCCCAGTTCTCCAACTTTAATATCCAATGTTCATTTATTGTGGCGGGGTATTTTTTTCTCTGGACGTTTTGATCAACTTCATACCTGTCAGGTTGCTAGAAAAATATAGGGAAATCATATTTTTCTTTTGGCATCATAACCGACTAGGCTGGCGTGGGGAAAAAAGTTCATTTCTTTCTTCCTTTAACTGTAAACTTGCTGCATGTCCCTTTCTGCAATGTGGACCGTCCCCATGTGGCCATGTATGTTTCCCCTACCCCTAACAGCCCGATGTTCCTGACTGCTACAGTACCCCACCAATATTCTCCTCTCCCCTCCCACCCTGCCGCATATCTGTCCTATTCCGGCCGCAGGCGGCCCTTTAAGGGCCGCATCGTGCGTCAATGTGTCATGTCATTGGTCGCCATGATGATGATGCATGAATAAAGCCTCAGGGGGTATACTCACCGAGGCTGTATTCATGTATCACACTGACATTTTGTTGGTGTATCAGTCCCATAGGGTCGACATGGTGCTTCAATGTAGGTCTGGCGAGTTACTCATCAGGGCTGCATTCATGCATTATGACAACCAAAGGTATGATAAAGTACTCTGCGGCCCTTAAAGGGTGAGCTAATTTGGTATGGATGGGGAGGAGTGATCCACCCAGAAGCAGCGCGGTGTGAAGACGACATGGCACTAGATTGGGGTTACAAGATGTTGTTTTGCCGCTGCCAGGAGCTGCCTTCTCGCTAATGACGACACGCGAGCAATCATTACCGTCGTTAACCCTTTACAGGGTGCATAATGCTCTGATGCATTGTGACGATGTATCGTCATGATGCCCAAATGAAACCCTAGCGAGTAACCCTGGCGAGTCACTCGCCAGAGCTGTATCCAGCCACCATGCCGACCACAACCCAAGAGGGTTGGCATGATGAATGGATGCAGCGTTGGCTAGTCATACACCAGAGCTGCATTCATGCATCATGACGACTAAGGACATTAAAGCACTATGCTAAGGACATTAAAGCACTATGCTGCCGTTAACGGGTTAAGTAGCGTCCCGGCATGTGGCTGGGTAGGTTACCGGTGGGTGGGAAGACACTAATGCTGCACCACATCTGCCTCTTTCTTGTGTTACCGACAGTTGTCACTGAGAATCGATACCACTGCACCCGGATCACCTGTCTGCCTCTCACTTCTATATGTGCCTCATTATGATATTTCTGAACAAATATTTTATGGAGTTTAGCACTCTTAAATACTTGTGTTAAATTGGGAGCTCAGCTTTATTTTATTTTATTTTTTACATCAGCTGGAATATCTATTGGGGTTATACCACTGCACCAGGATAACCTGTCGTCCTTTCAGCTCTACATCGACTTCAATATGAGATTTCCGAACAGATATGTCATGAAGTGTAGCTCACTCAAGAAGTTAGTTGTTGTTTTTTATTTGAGAGCTCAGCTTTGTTTTTTAGCTTCTACACATATACATATTGGATAGGTATAAGTATATATCCACTTGGGCGTTAGCATGGAATTGCCAAATGCCCAAATATTTCAATAAGTGTAAAATATATGGGGAAAAGGGGACAAGAAACTTTGGAAATCTCGAAGCAATACTGGTCAAAGTTGATGTCTGCATATTGTATCCGCCAGGTAGCACCACCTCGCATGAGGGGACCACCAGGGAGGTAACTTAATCACTGGGTAAAATGCTACTTACTACTCGGGGGGGGGGGGGGGATCTAATCTAAACATATTGTTATTTCCCTGACTAAATCGATCTAATATTCAATCTCCTATCTAAGAAGTAGACATTATTTAACAATACCTAGGCGTTTGTGGATTTCCACACAACTGCCCATAAAATTCCCCTTCCCCTTTGAAGGAATCAGACATTTTCCGATCCCGTTTTAAACTAATAGTAAGCTGTATGTTGTAGTGCTCTTTCTTCCTTCTCAAAATTTGAAATTTCATGACATCTGTTTAGAAAATCTATTTCCCCTGACAAAATTAGAAATTCTCGACATTTTCCGGACCTGGATCAAATAAGTTTTTTTCCTAGCGGTGGCAACACTGCACTAGCTGAAAAGGCTCACATGACTTTAATATTTTGGAACATAGATGAAAACATGCCCATTATATTCACCATGGAAATACTAGACACCTCATCAGCGGATATACAGACTTCAACCCAGCTTATCAGTCCATTGCAGGCTGTGGGCTATGTTACAATAGCACACATTAGCTAGGTGGGTATGTAGATTGCTACATCATGATTTCCCCAGCCACTGTTACTCACCCAAAGTCCCCACTGTAGCCATTATCACCCTCATAAAAGCCACAGGCCCTGCACTGGGACCTCTGGTTCATAATGTGTGTTACAAAGGAATCATTCTGAGAGAGATGTGCACTACGGAATCCATCTCTGAGTGGTTAGAAATCTGAAGCTGCGAGACCACTCACCTAACACACTCTTGGGTTAGACTCAAACCAAGTTGATTGAATTGTGATGCCTTAGACGTATGTCTTATGTAAGGTCATTATCATTAGGAGACACTGTTTAGCATAACTACCACTCAGCGGCCACCCCAGGGTCAGCCCTCCTCCTGTGGTATACCAGTATGGGTTACTGGGCCTACGCCCGTAATGCATTATTTGCTGGTGGGTAAAGAAAGATGTACATGTACATGGATTACGGACCTCACATAGCTTTAACATAGAAAGGGCCGTATCCACCATGTAATAAAGAGAGGTATCCAGCTGAAGTGGCGCCACCTTTCGGTTCAGAATATAAAGGCACTTTGAGGAGAATGAGCTGCAGAATTCAATAGGGTAGCACTGGACACAGACTGTAGGAGCTCAGTGCCAGAGTAGGTAGAACTGAGTGAACAGATAGAGTGAGCTGCTCCAACAAAGAGCTGAGCAGCTCGGACCACCCACTGACCAGCAGGCTCTTAGCGTCCATGGCTGAGTGGGGATGGATCTTCATCAGGTGCTGACGGGGCAGGAGGGTAGTGAGGTGTACACAGCCTGAGCCACTCACAGAGCTGCTCACTCCTTATCCAGGTCCCCTCCAGGCCCCCACCCACCCCACCCCTACTGCTGCTGCTGCTACACCCTGAGACTGCCACCCTAAGGCCTTAAACCACTGCAGCCTCAGCAACCTTAACCATTTCAGGACGGCATGATGCCATCCTATACCCTAGCTACTGCTACACCTACATCCTGAGACTGCCACCCTAGGGCCCTAAACCACTGCAGCCTCAGCAACCTTAACCATTTAAGGACGGCATGATGCCATCCTATACCCTAGCCACTGCTACACCTACATCCTGAGACTGTCAATCTAGGGCCCTAAACCACTGCAGTCTCACCAACCATAACCATTTAAGGACGGCATGATGTCATCCTATACCCTAGCTACTGCTACACTTACACCCTGAAACTGCCACACTATAGGGCCCTAAACCACTGCAGCCTCACCAACCGTAACCCTTTAATGACGGCATGCCATCCTATACCCTAGCCACTGCTACACCTACACCCTGAGACTGCAACCCCTGGCGCCCTAAACCACTGCAGCCTCACCCAGTCATCAACCTTAATCATTTAAGGCATTTGTGCCTTCAAAGACCTCTAATCAAAGCTGTATACCTATAAACGCCTTAAGGGGCACAAAGTGCTTTCATGGATCATTCCCTTTATTGGCATGATGCACGAATGCAGTCCTGGTGACTAACTCAGGTGCTGCATTCAGGCATCATGTAGACCCATGGGATTGATACACTCCAAAAAAGTGGTTGCGTGCACCAATACAGCAAACCACCAGGGCTATACATTTGTGCATCATGGCGACAAATGTTGCATGATGTCTTTTAATGACGGCATGATGCCATCCTACACCCTAGCTACTGCTACACCTACCCACTGCCTCTGTCACTCCTAAGGCCCTAAACATTTACAGCCACACCACCTTTCATTTAACCCTTTTAGGTCGGCATGATATCATCCTATTGACACACCTACACCCCAATGCTTTATAGTTATCTGTCGTTGTTGCTAAACCAGCGGGGCCATTACCTGGTCTACAGAAGGAGGAAATATTCCGATTTAATTCGATTTTCTACCGGAAGTAAGAGGATATCCCGCTAAAAAGTAGAAATGCATCTAAAAGTAAGTAAATGAGCATCTCATAGAAAGCTTCGCGAGCGTAGGATAGGTGTACCACCATATGCTGCATGAATTCAGCACCGCTGAAAAAGCGCCAGGCTGCAACCGGGCATCATGATGACAAAGGGCTATATAGTGAACTAGGCTGCCCTTAAAGGGTTAATCTCGGCCTCCACCCCTGCCCCTACACCCTTCCCACACCGCCACTGTCACCATCTGTATTGATTTGCTCTAAAGAATTCATGACCTGGGTCACCGATGGCTTCCCATGGGACAGTGATGCCATTCGTCTTTTTTGTCCCCAGCCGCCAGACGGGCCGGTACATTGACCGGCCGGGCGCCGGCATTAACCCTGTAAGGTCAGACTGTTGTCTAAACTAAACATTTTATTGGCATCATGCACCAATGCACCGCCACGCAGCAATTAACTCACCAGGGCTGCATTGGTGCATCATGCCAACCCTTTGGCAGTGTATCAACCCTGTATGGTCTGCATGATACTTGAATGCAGCATCAGCGAGTAGCTTTCCAGGGCTGCATTCATGCATCATGACTATAAAGAGCATGATGCATTAAGGCACTATGCGGCCCTGTAAGGCCTTAATGCCCAGCACTGGGCGGCGCGGGCCGGACGGGCTATTTATTACCTGTCCACTCGGAGAGAGACGTCAGAGTGGGAAACCATGGAGAAGCCTCTCTCCTCCCGATAGCCACCATTCTATAGCGAGAGATGGCGCCATCTAAGCCCATTACCTCTCTGTGCAACCACGGCCATTAACAGCCACTGGTTCGAGTGCCATCTCAAGTTATTGAACTGAGTTTGAGTCTATACTAAGATTGTGTTGGGAGAGAGAAGCCTCCATTACAGATGTGGACCCCTCAGACAGGGATTCCTCAGTCAACCTCTGTCCCAGAATGAGTACCCCACAGCGCTATCTCCAACCCACATCACACCGTCTACTTATATCCAGTCTAGCAACATCTCAGCTATTATACACAGGGATTTGTAAAGGGCACTCCCAAGCCCCAACTCATCCTTAGTCATATCCATATCGGCCTCTTCTTCACCTTCCCAACACCCCCAATTCTGCTCCCACCCCAATAGGTGCTTTTGAAACCTCTACACCTCCCCACGTAGTTCTTTGTAAAACTGGAATTCTAAAGGTGTCGATGTCAGAGGAAGGTGGTCCAGGAATTGGGCTTTAACTAAGGGAATATATAATCAGAGAGATTGGGTTATTTTCAAGTACCTGTCATCAGAGAGATTGGGTTATTTTCAAGTACCTGTCATCCTCCCATAGACTCTAATGGCTAATGGGGAGGGCTTACCACTGCTTACACTGTCCAGTTGGACACAGCATGAAGTGAAGGACCCTACCCACCCTTTTGTTACCTCGACCTACGCCAGCTCCATAGGAGTAGTGAGCAAACACCGACACAATGCCTCTGTGAGCTGATCTGCTCAGTGAGCTGCTTTGTGCCTTCCTCAATGAGCTGCCCTGCTACTGACTATGCTGCTCTTTGAGCTGCTCTGTGAGTTGACCTATGAGCTGTTCTGTGAGCTGACCTCTATGCCACCGTGTGTGCTACTCTGTGAGCTGCTCTGTAGGTTGCACTGTATGCTCCACTCTCAGCTGCACTTTGAGCTAGCCTGTCTCTGCAAGTGAGATGCTAATTTTAGCTAAATGAGTTGTGAGCTGCCCAGTGAGCTGCTCTGTGTGTTGCCAGTGAGCTACCCTGTATGCTGCTCTGTCAGCTGTTCTGTGAGTTGCTCTGTATGCTTTTCCCTGCTAAGTGTGCTGCTCTGGGAGCTGCTGTGGGAGCTACTCTCTGCGATGCAATATGAGCTGCTCGGTGAGCTGGTGAGAGGCCTTTGTGGGTACATTATGGATGGCACTAACTCTATGGCTACCAGAGCAGCCACCAGGCGGCAAGTGGTGGCCAAACATGTTCAAAGAGCAGCCTCAACAATGAGGTGGGTCCAGAGGATAACCAAGTTATCCTTTGTGAGCAATTGTCCTTTGTATCATTTGTTTATGATGTATATAGATTGACGTAGGTGATCTGGTAATATATCTAGATGTGATTACCAGAGGCTATTCAATCAACATCAATAGAAAAAAACAATCACAGTTAATTTAGATGGCTTCCCAACATACTGCGAACCTGGTATTTATAGACTTGGGCCAGTTACTCACTATTGATATGTGCATTGCTGACGCATGTCTAAATGATACAAAACAACATTGTTATGGCAACCACTGACGTTCAGCCATGTATACGCTGACTTAGTTTCCTTGGAAGTGCATAGGTAATGGAAGTGAATAAATGTACGCAGCAAAGCAGAAAGGACGCCCGGTGGATTGGTGGGTTTTTTTACTGTGCAGGTTTATATTGAAATAATTTGATAAATGTTTGTTATGAAGCAGGTATTTAAAAGAGTGGAGCAGCCAAGCAGGGATGATACAATTGCTTCCCCATAAAGCATCGTTTCTGTGTGGCCTCTTACAAATATGTCAGCCTGTTGTTGGATGACTGAGTCATTTTATGTTAATCTTACAGAAAAGAGATACATCGGCCTGAGGAAAGTAATATTACTGAGAAGAACATTAGATAATTACTGGCAAATTTAATCACCGGTTCTATTCTGGGTGAAACACTCTGACAAACTTGGAATGTAACCTTATATTGAGCCACAGCATTAAGGAACACCTTTCAGGCAATGCTATAAAGTTCTGTATCCCATTAACCCTTTAAGGGTCGGAGAGTGCTTTAATGTGCTATTGATCTGCTGTCTTGATGAATGATTGCAGCTCTGGTGAGTTTACTCGGCAGGGATGCATGTATATATGGTGCCTACCCTCCCATAGAGTCAGCTTGATGCACGAATGCATCACTGCTGAGTTACTTGCCAGTGTTGCATTCATGCATCATGGCTAGGAAGGGTATACCACATTACAGCACTTTGCGGTCCTTAAAGGGTTAAGCACGGCTATCTCTGCTAGCTTCCCAACCTAATCACCATGGCGTGGGATTTAACGCCGTGATGTGGTGCTTTAGCCCAATTATAATCCTAATATCTGGTCGTAACGACGTTACCGTCCCCCTATATAGGTACATGTACCGCCAGGTAGTGTTCGGCCTAATAGAGCACCTGATTACCGCCTCCAACACTCTTTAACCTTTTAAGGGCAGCATATTGCTTTAATGCATTATGTAATTTTGTGATCATGATGCATGGATGCAGCCCTGGTGAGCAGTCCGCCATAGATGTATCCATGCATCATGCTGACCCTGCAAGGTTTATACACCCCCGAAGGGTCGGTAGAATGCATGAATGCAGGACTGGTAAGTGACTATTGGTCCATCAGGACAACAATTCAACATGCAGCATTAAGGCATTATGCCGTCCTTAAAGGGTTAACAATGTGTAATCCTATTACAGCTTCAACGTTACAAAGCTGTCCGCTCTAATCACCTCAATCAGTCCCGCTGCCAAATGGGTCCTGTTGCTGTTGGTGCAACAATGTGGCAGCCATAGCTGTTTACTTCTCAAAGCATGGTTGAGGAGCTAAATGTTAGTTTTTGTGTGTTTTTTGTCTCCCTTTTCCACTTTGTGTAAGAAACTGTGAATGTTATAATGAATATTGCAGTCAAGATTCATTGGTCAAACCATATTGAACGGAGGATAATTTCCTGGTAATGGTTGGTACTAAAATCATAAAATTAACATGTGAAGAACTCCAAATGCATGAAATAAATTATTTAACGGGTTAAATAAATATTTTCATTTGGTTTCCCTGAAATGCATGTTTCAGCGTTGGAGGAAAAATTGAACGGTGTTAAATTATATTGTTTAGTCGGTGCTAGTTATTCTGTGTCCCTTGTTCACCTCTTGTGTGTGCAATATTGTATTGGTATGCCTACAGTATACCTAAACTAACCATGCACAGTGCTTTGATGCGTCTTTTTTCCTTTGTCCCCATCGTTTATGAATATAGCACTAGCAAACGTAGTAAACATCTACATACACCTCATGACGACAAAGGGCATACCACATTAAAACAATTTGCGGCCTTAAATTGCCTTCATAAGATGAAACATGTTGTGAAATACTTTATGAAATAGGTCACCATATTGGACCCATATACCATATGGCTGGATATGAGGCTTTACATGATTCGGTGCCAAGTATAGCGACGTCCAAACACATTAACTTAATGTATCCACTGTAGGTCGTCCAAGTGTAATGGACTCAAATAGCTGCACTGGCTGCCATGGCTCTGGAATGCAGCCAGTTCAGGGGAGAGAGAGGTAAGTTATTGAATTTACAAAGTACTGCTGCCATATGGAGTGGGGGGGGGGGGTGCACTGAGTCTCATACGTGGTAATTATCCCAGCCGTCCACATTGAATATAGAAGAAAAAATATTTAATTCCATTGACGAAGTATTCTATTTATGTAACTGTATGTACTTATACTTATGAGAATATAGGCTGAGAACGTATCCATATATCTCCAGATTAATGAGGAAAACTAGTAGCACGTTCTTCAGAGGATGTCCTTTCGATTTAAACCTATAAATGCATTCCTTTCAATGTGTGATTTTAACCCCTTTACGGCCGCAGAGTGTATCAAGATTCATGTTCGTTTATCGTCATGATGCAGCAACGCACCACTGGCGTGCATCACGCCGCATCCTCATGGGTGCATCAACCGCATATGATAGTAAAGATGCATGTGTGCATCATGACTACAAATAGCCATAGTACATTAAACTACTATGCTGCCATTGAATGGTCAGTGTTAGGTTTATTATATACCTTACACAATGCTACACATACATCATGTGATTTACAAATACTTAACCGTCATTATCAAGGAGCGGTCATTTTTAACAACAGGGGGAGGAGGGGGGTTGGATTGGAGGGGGCACAAAATTCTAACCCCTTGAGGGGGGAGGGGGGACCAAAAGATGTCCCTCCATTTTATCCAAAAAGCCCATGTTTTACTATAGCTTAAAGGGATTGGTCGAGCTTAATTTCAACCTGTCTCGGGGTGGACCAAAAAAAAATCGACTTCTCTTGTTGGGGTACCAAAAAAATATCAACCCGCTCGTGCGATGGGCCACTGACCGCCCCCCCCCTCCCCCCCGATTGTTGTTAAAAAGTCCACTCACTAAAGCGGTGATAACTGACAGAAGGCAATACACGTCAATAGACGACAAGGACGTCTTCTCAAAGCGGCTACAATTAACCAAGGACTAAGTAATTGATTCTGGACAAAAAAATACAATATCATTCAGGCCTACCCTCGCACCTTTCATGACAAGTTTGCCACAACAGGCCTTTGTGCCTTCAAAGACCTCCAATCAAAGCTGTCTATATATAAAGCTTTGAGGGGCACATAGTGCTTTCATGCATCATGCCCTTTATCGCCATGATGCATGAATGCATTCCTGGCGAGTAACTCGCGAGGGCTGCGTTCAAGCATCATACTGACCCTACGGTGTTGATACACTTCCAAAAGGTTGGTATGTTTTCTGAACGCAGCTCTAGTGAGTAGTCTTGCCAAGGCTGCATCCATGCTTTATGACAACAACGGGCACAGCACTTCAACGCACTATGCGGCCCTTAAAGGGGCCGTCTTGCCTATCAGACATGCACCCACTTCCTTCCGCATAGAAAGCACGACGGGGCTATGGGAGCGGTCATTTTTTAACATGGGGGGGGGGGGGGGTAAAATACATTAGACCCCCTGAAGGAGGAATAGACCATGTCACCCCTCTTTAGCGAAAAGGTCAGTGCGTTATTATTGCCGAAAGGAGCCATGCTCAATTTCAATCTAATTTTCGATCCCTTTCGGGGGGAGGGGGGGGGGGCTAAAAATAGTTTCAATCGGCTTGTATGAAAATCCATCGACCCCCTGTTGCTAAAAGACGACCACTCCATAACAGAGTCGTTTAGGGTGGGACAAGCAGCGTGGTCGTCTATAGTTCAGATAACACAAGGTAGATGGCCATACTATCTTGGGTTGATGTGGCGGCAACCTTTTATTGACCTCATTTTATATATGGATTCTCCCACCTGGAAGTGACATAAACCCATACACTGGCCCTCTGATCATACATTCTAGGACTTCAGTCATCCAAAGTGAGCCTGTCGAGTGTAGGGCTATCCGAACCTAAATAGTTGATCCATGGAGCAAATGAGTTTCTCTCAGGGGGTATCGCTAATTAGGTACCACGGCTACTTGGTCAGAGACTGCTTATACAATCATAGTGCTGCTGTCTAGAAATGTGTTTCAGGTTTAAAACATGGCCTCAAACGCATTAAAACATTTTGTGTTTTATCTTAGGCCTCGCATGATACCCAGAGATTAACTCACGAATTATTCTCTGCAAATCAAGATGACATTTTCTCGAGTCAGCCCTGGTTTTTTTCCTAGGTAGTTGGGTCGGGTAACGTGAAACACTTTATTTTTTCCCCTATAGCAGCGGCTGTAGAATAAGATGCCTCTTCATCCCCTAGCACATCCCCTTAATTCACACCCTATACCACCCCCCCCCCCACACACACAGCCATTCCCTAGCACCATAGGGCCAATACACAGCTATATCCCTGCGCCGTGCACCCTATCCCCTACTCGTAAATCCCGGCCGAAGATGCACTGTAGCATTATGTACTGCCCAAATCTGGCGGCCGCCGTGTGATCGATAGAGTATCGGATTCCGCCGCCGCAGCCCAACAGGGGGCGACACTGTCCATACAAGCTGCCTATAGGCGCGTTTATCACGCCGCCCACCGTACGGGGCGTCGGTAGTAGCCCTTTATTAACACTCTGAGGACGGCATGCTGCTAAAATATGACATTTGTCGTCATGGCGCACCGATGCAGCCCCGGTAGTGATTTATTGGTGCATCATGCAGACCAGACTATATTCGGGTGTAGGGTCATGATGCTTGAATACAGCACTAGCGAGTTACTCGCCATTGCTGTATTCAAGCATCATGCCAAGCAAGGGCATGCTGCATAATCAATGCATTATGCCTTCCTTGACGAGTTAAGTAAAGGGCCGCATAGGGCTTTAATGTGCTATTTCCTTTGTTGACATGATGTATAAATGCACCCCTAGTGAGTCTACCTGCCAGGGCTGCATTTATGCATTATTGTCTACTCATTATACTGATCCTTCGGGTGTGTAGCAACCACTTACACTCGTCGGTGCTGTATGCATGAACCATGGCGACAGAGGTTATAACAATTTAAAGCAGCATGGGGCCTTTAAAGGGCTAGAATTATGACAGGGTCATCCAATACCCCCCCCCCACCCCCCCCCCCCCCACCGCCATCCCATAGACACCTCCAGCCGGCACATGAAGAGGTCCACAAGATGGAGAGTCCATGCGCACCCACGCATGTCCATAATCCATACCGCTCTGTACGGGTGTATAGCTGCTCTCTTTGAGATCCCTCTCTGTCCATCTCTCCCCTTTAAACCCCCACCTCCTCTATAAAGGTCCAGAGTGCCGGGCTAGTTATCAGCTCTAACTGTTACTGTAGGGGCAGCAAGAGCTTCGCCTTTAAGGGGCGCATAGGGCTTCAATGTGCTATGATCATTATGGTGATGATGCTTTAATGCAGCTGTGTGGAATAGCTCATCAGTGCTGCTTTCAAGCATCATGCCAACCCTATCACATTGATACACTCCCAAAGTCTCCTCATGATCCATAAATGCAGGTCATGAAGACCAGGGTTTCATTCAGGCATCGTGGCGACTAAGGGCGTATGCAATAATGCTGATAATACACGTTCCTTCTTATCTTGGACACATTAACCAATGCCCACCATCCAAGCTGCAAGCCTGGACTAGTGTGGCTAGGGCACATATGCTTGCCCTTTCTATTCTGTTTATTTTAGAGGTCCATAGAATGCAAAAGCAGCGGAAACCAACGTTGGTATTACAAGACAACGCTCTATAAGGATAGGTGAATGTAACATCGGTGAGAGCGGCGTGAAGACACCCAGCTTACATTAACGCTATACTGTTGTGACTGAGGTAGCGTCGATATCTTTGTCATGTACAGAGATGCTATTGAGTTCAAGGTTGGACTGAAGAGTCACAACAGTGATCTAGCTGCAGTAGTGTGTGAGGACGAGGGAACTATGTTAGCAATGCAGTATTGTAGGCTTCAGTAGTGTGAGGACAAGAGGCAGTGCCTTATATTTTTGTCTAAGCATGCTTAGTGTTCGCTGTCCAAACTGCCACTTGACCGGCCAGCCCCTGGTATCTTCCTCCACAAGAGGGATCACCTTAGCCATTGGAAGAAGGGGGCAGAGATGACAAGTGGTGTTCTGGGAAAAGGTTTCTGGTGAGTGGTGGGGTGGTCATATTTAACTCCCTCAGCACATGGAGCAGACACGGTTTGCGGGCTGGTTTCTTTTTTGTTTTCTTCAGAAGTTATGAAATGCCCCCTCGATGATGCTAAGGGCTTAACCCAAAAGTATGTCGTCTTGCAGAAAGGTTTTAGAGACCCAAATAAGCCCTTTTTTGGATTTCTTTTCAAAGAAAAGGCGCAATTTATAGAGTGAAATCCGTGGAAAAGGGGGTGTTTTTGAGAATCTTGCCCTGGATTGCAGGGACAGGAGGGGGAGCTAAGTAAGTAGGCAGAGAGCTGGCTGGTTAATGTGCTCAGGAAGAGCAATCTGTGTACAAAGTGGCTGATGGGGTGAGGCTGATCACCAAAGCCCCACACCAGGTCCAACAACAAGACCGGGGGTGATCACTGGTAACGAGATGGCGCTGACATTTTGTGTGGGTGCATATTATTCATCTCTTTTTAGCCCTAGCCCCTATCCCCCGTTAGTGTTTATCAGCCCCCCCCCCTGATTTTTAGCAACGCCCCAACCCCCTCTCTAAAATCAGTTTGACATTCTGCATTCAAGCATGACGCCAACCCTGCTGTAGCACAGAAGGGTCAGGATAATGCATGAATGCAGTATTGGCGAGTAGACTTGGCAGGGCTGTATCTATTCATCATGACAGTGCTACAGTTATAATGCATCATGCCAACAGAGGTCAATATGTGTTAAAGCAATATGCCAGCCTTAAAGGGTTATAGATATGTATACCCTGCGGACTGTCCCCAACGGCCTCCCTACAGCAGCATCAGGATACTGGGTGTTATTGGGATAGATGCAGATATCTCCGCTGATATCTCTGCTGTTGTAAATCAACCATAGCTCCCGTGTTGCAGACTATACAGTTTAACAATCATAATACCCCTCCCCCCCCCCCCACACACCCTCATACCAAACAGCCACATGTCACATCTACTCCTAGCTCCATATTCCACTGGTCAATATATAAACTCCCTATATCAACATTATGCTGCACACTCTTCTGACCACATCACTTAGGGAGACCTGGGTGGTAGTATTAGTAGTAGCCGGCCGTCTTGTAATTAAGATGGTCCAAACTGGTAATTAACCCTTTATGGGCCGAGTGGTGTTTTAAAGTGTTATGCTCTTTGTCGCCATGATGCAGGGATGCAGCCCTTCTGAGTCTATGAGAGTGTATCAACCTTGTAGGGTAGCCATGATGCATAATTGCATACGTAGTGACCTACTCGCCAGGGCTGCATTCATGCATCATGACGACAAAAGGCCTTATTGGACATCTCCTTACGGCATCTAATCATCTATACACACCCATCTTTTTCATTTTCTTTTCTCTCACAACCGTATGTGTTCATGTGAAGACTCACTTACCTCAATCTTCCAATGTATAACCCCAAACTTGCATGAAAGGCTGCCAATAACTTACCTAGAAAAGACAAAGAGAAAACATAAACATTAGAAAATCAGTATCACTAGCAGATATTTATATATACAATGAATAGACTTCTTATTTATTTTTATTTCTCTTTTTTTGTCCATCACTGGCTCTGTCAAAAATATCTGGACTTCTTATCACATGCAGATGTCTTATTCACAAAGGCAATGGTGTTATCACAACAGCAGTTAGTTGTCTATAAATAGGAAGCCCCATGCAAAGTCACTTAAAAAAAAAAAGTAAGTCCCTTACGACATGAAGCCATATCCTTCATCCTTTTTTCATCAGCATGAATGCTTTCCATTTTATAGTGGGTGGGCTAAATCTAAAAACTGATGTAGGTTAATCTAAGTTAGGCTATTACTTCAGTGAAGCCACAGTTGGTGATTGGACCTTAAATCAGGCAGGGGGCTATATACGACAAGGCAATTGCTCTTTCCAAGGCAAGACCCAATGGGCTGTAAAGGGTACATTAGGCTCTAGTATTAAAGCAAAGCAGGCCTATTCTTAGCAAATAGCATAAGGCATAGAAGCCACAGTAGAGGCAGGCTATTACAGGGGGCCTTAACCTACCAAGGGCCGCTTAGTGCTCATTGGGCTTTACCCTTTACCACCATGATAGATGAATGCAGCCCTGGTGGGTAACTCTCCAGTAATGCATTCAAGCATATGCTGACCCTAAAAATCTGCCATAGGTTCAGCATGATATCAATGCAGCCTTTGCAAGCAGACAAGGGTTGCATTAATATATCATGACAAAATGGGTCATATTACTTTGAAGTAAACTGCGGCCCTCTGAGGGTTAGTTCCTGTGTGAAGTGACCAAGGCCGTATACCTCCCCCTCCCCCACACACCATGCCAGAACCATATCCGATGTTCTATACGCAACGCACATTTATCTTGTGAAGCAGGAAACCCACTCTGTCTCACGACGCCGAGAACCCGCTTTATCTCATGCTCACCAGCATAATCTGAGCACCATAGTCGCAAGCAGTACAATGGGTCAGGCTTTGTGTTTTTTAGGGCAGTTTTGACCTGAAACTTATTGTCTTAGAACAAAATCCTAAAGAAAATACTTTGAAGAAATCTGCTAAAAAAAAAGCCATTGTTTAAAGGATGTTGGTAAAACTTCTTTTTTTTGGTGAAATTGGGCCCTTTTTAATGTTTTTGTGGGAAAACAACCCTTGCCAGCTGTACATATATGTACATACAATATATGCTCTGTGTTTCCCCCAGGGTTAAAAGCAGCAATGGGGGTAGGGAGCCACTCATAGATGACTGATGGCCATCAGTCAGCCATGGGAAGCCACTGGGGCTGCACACAGGCCTGTATTTGCATGACGTTATTTCTGCATGAGACTACCCAGATTGTTGCCCCTCTCGCTACTTTTTAACTGTCACCTCTCTCTATACTTCTTCCCTACATACAAGCACCCATCCATCACAACACACCCTTAATATCGTCCAGACAGGCTGAATACAGCTCTGGAATAGAGAAATACTGGAAACATTTCTTATCACTAGTATCAGCCGTCTGGGTAAGTGTGCTGTATATGGACTCTATAGGATGATAGTCCACATACTGACTACTCAAAAATATGTACATGAGATACTTTACTATGGTAGACAGTGACAGTGGTGCTGGAGGTGGTAGGGGGAGGAGGTTGGTTGGTGGGAGATAGGGGGATAGGGGTGTTGTAGACTTAGGAGAGTGGGGGTCCCTACTCTTGACACTCATAGAGAACACTTATTCATGTCCTATGCCCTTTGTCAACATGATATGTGAATGGAGCACTGGCGAGTTATGTGGCAGGGCTGCACTCATGCACCTTGACAATAAAGGGCATAATACAAAAAAAGCCCTATAGGGTTATAGCTATTCCATGGAAGCACCCCTTTGTCAGCCCTCCCAGGCTGCCCTGCCTACAGCACCATCAGTGCACCGGGTGGTATTAAGATAGGTGCAGATATCTCCTATCGCTGCTGTTGTAACTCAAACATAGACCCCGTGTTACAGACTATACAGCATATTAATTACCTCCTCTCTCATTACATATTCAGTATCATGTATACAATCTGCCAGCCACATAATATCACAGTTTTCCCCTACACCCACTATTTCCCAGAGTCAATATTTCACCAGGCCATATATAAATTCACTATATCGACATTATGACATTATGTTAGGAAGCCTGGTTGACAGTACTAGCAGTAACTGTCTTGTAATCAGAGGCCCAAACGGGTAATTAAGACAAGGATCGCCAAGAAGTGCGCACTGGGACAGCACATTTTCCTGATCCTCTGATAATGGAGAAGGTGTGGGGTGAGGTTACAAGACAGGGAGATAATCCACTCCCGCCTGCAGAGTCTTTCCTTCTAGGTGGTTTCATAAAGGATTGGTGGAACTGGGGGTGAGGAGGGTGCAGACATTTTTCAGCCCCCCTTGAGAATCCCCACTTTATGAAACCACTCCCATACATAGGCTTTTCCCTGAAAATGGTGAAAATATTTTACCTCTCTGGGGTCAATATTTAGCATCCGACCCCCTTCTATTGTTATCTGAGACATGGAGCTATGTTAGGCCCTTATCTTACAAAATTGCCCTTATCCTACAAAAAAATTGCCCTTATCCTACAAAACCTATGCATTTTGTAGGATAAGGGCAATCAGTCAGGCCCTTATCCTACAAAATTGCCCTTTTCCTTCAAAACCTATATCAGGTAGCTTTGTAGTGTATTAGGCCTGACTGATAGCCTTTATCTTACAAACCCTCCCTTATATAGGTTTTGTAGGATAAGGGCAATTTTGTAGGATAGGACCTTAACTGTTTGTCCTTATCCTACAAAAATAGTATAGGTTTTGTAGGATAAGGGCAATTTTGTAGGATAAGGGCCCATACCGACAGCCCTTATCCTACAAAACTATATATTTTTGTAGGATAAGGTCAATTTTGTAGGATAAGGGCCTGACAGGTGTTTTGTAGGATAAGGGCAATTTTGTAGGATAAGGGCTTAACAAGCTATCATAGAGACATATAGAGCGATTTATACACACTGAATGGACTTCTTATCAGGCAGTAAACAGATATACATGGATTATTCACAGGCGATAACGTTACGACAAGGGCAGTTTGTGGTTTACAAATAGGAAGCCCTTATTGCACGAAGCAAGATGATTCATAGATTTACAGAGCAGCATGAATGCTTCCATTTTATCTCTAATAGTGGGTGGGCTAAATATAAAAACTGATGTAGGTTAATTTGAAAGTTAGGCTATTACTTCAGTGAAGCCACGCTTGGTGATTGGACCTTAAATTGGACTGCAGACCACAAGACAAGGTAATTGCTCTTTCGGAGGCAAGACTTGACTGGCTGTGAAGTGTACATGAAGGGCTAGTATCAATGCATAGTAGGCATATTCTTGGTAAATAGAACAAGGTAGAGAAACCACAGTAAAGCAGGCTATTACTTAACCCACTAAGAGCAACATAGTGCATGTATTATGCCAAATATCATTGTGATGAATAAATGCAGCCCTGGTGACTTACTTGCCATGGCTGCATTCAAGCACCAGGCCCACCAGCTAGGTTTTATACATGTATGTATAAATGTAGGGTCTGCATGATGTATGAATGCCACGCTGGCAAGTAGAGCGCTCGAAAGTAGACTCAACAAAATACTGAAAAGGGCAGATTGAAACACTATGCAACCCTAAAAGGGTTAGTCCCTGTGTGATGCAGCCAAAGTGGCATGCCCCCTCCCTACAAGCCATGCCAGAGCCATATCTGATGTTCTACACAACCCACGTTTATCTTGTGAAGCAGGAAACCCGCTCCATCTCGTGACGCAGAGAACCCTTTTTATCTCATGCCTGCCGGCATAATGTGAGCACGGTAGCAGCAAGCAGCTTCATGGTTTTGGCTGGAGGCCTGGTGGGGGGGGGGGGGGGGCACTTTCCCTCTCATTTTGTACATATTGAAGAATTGTAAAATATTCCCAAAACCTTATTCAGGTGAGTAGGCCTAGTTACTTAAATCAAAAAGTCAAGACGAGCATCTTCTGTTTGAACCAACGTTTCGACCTTGTGCAGGTCTTCTTCAGGGTATGAAGTTTTATTACAATTGAGTAGGTACATCACATTGGAGTCATTTCCTTGGAGTTACATTATGTGACTAGATTGGATACATTGTGTATTTGTTGATTAAGCCTTGGTAACAGGTGAATAGGTATCACAGAGGTATTTGTATAATAAAGAACAAATGATTTATTTGAAGGATTATGAAAATTAAATATAATTAATTAATTATAATTATTTACACAATTTAAAGACCCAATAAATGTAGGCCCCCTGAATTCAAAAGGATTAAATTCAGCTGAAAGTTAATTTTAATAATGCCAAGTACCGGTAAATTTTTCCTTATTTGAAAAAAAACCCGGGAGGGTTCCCATCTCTTATTCAGAGATGGGTAGTGTTAGGTAAAACCAACCAACATTAAGTTCAATGGTAAACTGTTCATAATTTATAGTTGGGTTTGATCTCCTTCCTATCATCACGGCATGTTATTGCTTGGTAGCTACGACTCAAGTTCCTACAGAAGAAGGGGTGCTCAAAAAATCTGAAGTCCACCTTCGGATTTTCACTACCCGGGCTTGGGATGGGTACACAATAGGGGAAGTCTATGTCACTCATATCAGGGGTGGATGGTGGACAAGGTTGTGGATTTTCATCCAATAGATTAGGGGTGCCCAGTACCGGTAGAACTTCAGGATCTTTTGTACATGCTTGCTCTGCTGGACCTTTGGCTTATAACTGGAAAATGTTGGTGAAAAAAGGCCAACGGGAATTCCAAGTTGGACACAAGCGTACAAAATATATACATATATATACAGCCCCCAGATATATATATATATATATGTACAGCCCCCAGAGCCGCAGTCTGGCAGGGAGAGGGGGAGCCACTAGATGACTGATAGCCATCAGTCAGCCATGGGAAGCCACTGGGGCTGCACACAGAGCTGTATTTGCATGGAGTTATTTCTGCATGCAACTGAATACTCCTCTTTTACCTCTTTCCCTCTCTGGATACTTCTTCCTTACATTCAAACCTCCCTCACACTCACATAATTATAATGTTGTCCTGTAATGGGCGGGGTTGGGGGTGTATGGGGTGTAAAAAAAAGGGTGTGGATTGAAGGTCCTTGCTCTTGTCACTCATAAAGGACACTTATTAATGCACCATGCCCTTTGTGATGTATGAATACAGCCCAGATGAGTAACTGGTCAATCAGTATGCATACCCTACATGGTTGATACTTTCCTAAAGGGTCTGCAAGTGTATGCGGCACTGGCAAGCTCCTCTTCAGGGCTGCATTAGTGCATCATGATGATGAAGGGCATACTGCACTTAAGCCCTATGTGGTCTTTAAAGGGTTAGAAATAATCATAACCAGGAGGCCATCCTGCCAACAGCACCAACAGTCCACTTGGTGTTATGATAGGTGCAGATATCTCCTATCTCTGCTGTTGTAACTCAAACATAGACCAAGTGCTGCACACTATACAGTATTATAACCCCCCCCCCCCCCACCTCCTCACACTGATACCATATCCGGCATCCCATATACAATCAGTCAGCCACATATCACATCACAATTTCGTTGACTGCCCCGACCACCTCCCCTAGTTCCATATCCCACAAGGCTGTATATGTAAACTCACTACATCAACATTAAACTGGACATCATCCAAGGCAGCCTGTTTGGCAGTATTAGCAGTAGACGTCTTGTAATTAGACACCCGATTAGACGGCCAAAACTGGTAATAAAGACGGAGAGCGCCTTCAGTGGAAGCAGTGGGGCGCCGCACTGTCCTAATCCCCTGATAATAGACAAGTTGTGTGTGTGTGAGGTGGGGGAGGGGACAGGGAGATAATCCAGCCTGTCTCCATTGCCTCTCCTCCAGGGAGATAGTAGCTGTATAACGCTGTATAACGTACTGGGTAGTGGGAATTATTTTTAGATGAGGGGGGGGGGGGGGGGGGGTTAATTGTGATCGCGCAGATGTTTTTCAGCCACCCTACCCCCATTGAGAGGGAAATCCATTTTCTTATCCCCTTCCTTTATAATGACATGAATGGTAACATGGGTCTTTTGCTAAGGGTAAAAAATTAGACCCCCTGCACCTTAGTTGTTAAGTAATGACCACTCCTTAAGGCACCTTATCTGAGATGCTGTGAGGCTAGTAGCAGAGGCTGTCATCGCACATCTCGTTCACCAGCTATCATAGAGACATCTACACCAACTGGCATACAGCTATTTATATACACACTGAATGGGCTTCTTATCAGGCAAACAGCAGAATACATGTACATTATTCAGACAGGCTATAACGTTATCATAAAGGCAGTCAGTTGTCTATAAATAGGAAGCCACATTGGAAGGCACTTGAGAAATGGTGAGTCCCTGTTGTATGAAATTGTATGGTTCATTCTGCTAGGCAAGGAAGAGTGTATTTAAAAGGGGTACACTATAGAAGGGCATAGGAGATGCATGGGCATAGAAGGCACTATGCGGCCCTTAATGAGTTAGTCCCTGTGTGACGCGGCTAAAGCAGCATGTCCCCCAACACACAAGCCATGCCAGAATGATATCTGATGTTCTACACAACCCACGTTTATCTTGTGAAGCAGGAAACCTGCTCCGTTTCGTGACACAGAGAACCCGTTTTATCTTGCGCCCGCCGGCATAATCTAAGCACGGTAGCGGCGAGCAGCTTCATTGGTCGGAGAATGTGGGTGGGTTGGGGCGAGCCACTCATAGATGACTGATGGGCGTCAGTCAGCCATGGGAAGCCACTGGGGCTGCACATAGGCCTGTATTTGCACAGCATTATTTCTGCATGCGACTACTCCTACCGTTACCACTTTCTATACTACTACCCCCCTAACCTCTCTCTCTACTACCCCCTCCCCCACTCTTACCCCTCTCTCTACTACCTCCATCTTGCCTCACTCTCTACTACCCATACTCTTACCTCTCTCTCTACTACCCCCACTTTTACCTCTCTCTACTGCCCCCTCTTACCTCTTTCCCTACTACCCCCCCCCCACTTTTACCTCTCTCTCTACTACCCCTACACTCATTTCACTCGCCAACCCCCCCCCCTCTTACCTCACTCCCTACTACCCCCACTCTTATCTCTCTCCCTACTACCCTTACTTCTCCCTCTCTCTACCTTTCTCTAGCTCTTTCTTCACGGACATCCCCCAACCCCACTCCCACACACAAACACATAACTTTCTCCAAACAGGCTGAAGACTGGGCAGGAATAGATAAACAGTATACTATACATGGCCTATAATTCGTATATATTATATCATAAATAGTAAAGTAGACATGAATGGTACTTTTATTCTTTACATCTTATCATTAATACCTTACTGAGACCCAATTACTGCTCCGCCCTCTAGAGTAACCGCCCCCTATTTCTTCAGAGCACAGAGTCACCGCTCTCTAGTTTTTAGACCCACTAGTTCATTTGGCAGTGGGCACCCATTTCAGACCAGAGTACCACCCCCCGCCCCTCCCCGTGGGTGTGAGGTGAGGGTGTGGGGTGAGGGTGTGGAGTGAGGGTGGGGGCTGTGGGTGAGCAGGCTGGTAGAGGCAGATGTGGTTACAGCCGCTGAAATATCGGTGATCACCGATGGGCCTGCTATCGGCGGACAGGCCAGGCCGACGGAAGCTGGCGAGAAGTGCGCTGATATATCAGACGCTGATAACATCTATCTCAGGATGACAAGGCTGCGGCGCGGAACGACGGGGGCTGCTGGGTGGAGAAGGAGGAGAGGGGGGGTCTGCCAAGGAGATGGCTAAGTCTTTAAGGGTCGCATAGTGCTTTGTGTGCAATGCCCTCTGTTGTCATGGTAGGTGAATTCATCCTTGGCGAGACTGAGCTATACAGCTATACACTAACTGTCTTGCCGACCCTTTGAGAGTGTATCAACCATATAGGGCACAAGCTGAATAACCTTTAAAGCAATCCAATAATGCCCTCTGTTCACTGCAGAATTCTTTTGGTAATAAGTGGTACCAATTCTGACAGCTTAGAGCTGCTATCTAGGCTTATCTTACCAGTATAAGATAAGGCAATGGCCACGCCAACAGGCTCGACGTGATCCATGAATGTATCCCTTGCTAGTAGGCTCACCAAGACTGCATTCATGCCTCACGACGAACACTTTCAAAGGGCATATCGCATTAAAGTACCCTGCGGCCCTTACTACAGTTAGCTCACAGTGACGACTCGCACGGCAGGCTCAGGCCCCGAGCACTGGGATCACGTCGCCGACTGGAACCAAATTACCCCCCGTGATACGGCCTGGGCAGTGCTTCAAGCCTGGCCGCCGTGGATCACGAGATGGAGTCCCCGCAGTAAGCCCACCCCCGGCCGTATCTGTGGTCATCTTAATGGAGCCTGCCCGGGGATTCATCCAGACCAGAGATGCCATTCCCCAACGACAACCAAATGACCATAATAGAATACTGGCTCCATAACTAAAAGATCATGGTGGGATTTTCCATGCCCCCCCCCCTGATCATCACAGTTAACCCTTTAATGGTGGTATGATACCTCAAGGATTCATATGTTTTGTTGTCGCCATGATGCACCAACTTGCCATCTCAATCATTGGTGCATGCATCAAGTTGACCAGAGAGAGGGTATCATCCCAATGAATATGGCCTGAATGATGCATGGATACAGCACCAGCATGCTAATATCCAGGGCTGCATACATGCATCATGACGACAAGAGGGCCTTTTGCATTAAAGCACTATGCTGGCCTTAAAGGGTTAAACCCCAGGCTGTGTTGTGGACATGATGAATGGTCAGTTAGATGCGCCTACTGCCATTGTCTGCTATCTTCTGTCACGTCCCAGTCCTCCATCCAGTACTCCAGGGGCGGGGATTATTATGTCCGGGCATACATTATCAGTGATTGTGACCATACAAAATGATGCCATACATCTGATTAGTATTATAGATGAGTCATATATCCTACTGCTAAAAGGGAACAACAGGGACCTATATCACGATCCACAGGCAGATCACACTATATAAATGTAGTCTTGCTAAATCGATAATATTGCTGTTTAACGTCCAAAGACTATAATTTCTCGTAATTAGATATATTTCACAATAGATAATAGAAGTAGTATACCCGGGCGTATACCCTAACCCTTTATGGGCCGTATAGTATCTCAATGTAATTATGCCCTTGGTCGTCATGATACAAAGGATCAGCACGATGCAGGGATGCAGCCCTGGAAAGCCTACTCACCACGGCTGCAGCCATGCATCATGACGACCAAGGGTAGCCCATTAAAGCCCTATGCGGCCCTTTAAGGGATATTCCTAGTCTATTCATGTGACATGACTGCAGCTCTATAATGGACCCCAAATTGGACTGAGTGGTGCTTCCTCTCAGCCACTTAGCACGGAAATTAAAACCCGCCCTTCTATGGCGGCCCAAATAGCGGCCAGAATGCTGTAACGTGGGACTCATTACTACCGTTAACCCTTTAAGGACCGCATATATAAAATGCCTTAATTTTCTTTTGTCAGCGTGATGCATCAACGCAGCCCCGGCGATTCAGCGGACGATTTCGCTAATGCTGTATTGGTGCATCATGACGTCTATATCTGGGAGTTATCAATCCCGAAAGATCAGCATGTGGCATGAATTCTGCGAGTCACTCACCAGGGGTGCATTCATGCATCATGACGATAAAGTCCTTAGCAATACGCGGTCCTTAAAGAGTTTCCACAAGAGCTAATGGTGAAACATGCCACACCCTGAAGCAGAAAAGGTGTGTTTTGGGTAACCCGACCTAGTTTACCAAAACACGACATATACACATGTATACACTTGACAGTGTAAGCAATTGTCAAAATCTGTTTTATTCCCAACCAAGCATATATAGGTGACAGGTGTACTAGAGCATGGTAATAGAGAGACTGTCGGTAGCCACAACATCAGAAATATTCTAGTTTCTGACCCTGGCAGCCATTGCAGGGTGGTAGCTTACAGTGCGCTGTAAGAAGCTTTGGGCTGAGGTCATGCTTTCTTTCAGGTAACCCAAACTAGTCTAACAGAACAGCATCCCGACAAACAGTGTGAGCAATTCCTGAGAAAACTTCTGGAATCTTTTTATTCATTTTTTTTTTTAAATCTCATGCATTACTTCCATGTTGAAAACCTTTTAGATATGAAATGATAAATTCGACCTAGCTAGCCTAGATATAATTTCCTGAAACACATTTTTATTTGGCTGGATAAGGGATAATCAGTGGTTGTGTCACACACCTGTATCCCCTGCCTCCCACTCCCGTCTTCCCATCTCAGCTAATTAGTCTTAGCAGTCAAATGCCTCTGGTATAACCAGAGATAGGCAGTCACGTTGTGGGGTGATGGGTGGGGTTGGGAAATTGTGTCAAGCACAGGCTCCAACTGGTGGCCTGTTCAAGAATTAGTCAATAGCTTTTAGGAATAGGGTAAAGGCCTGACAGCCCACAGTCCCCACTCATTTTGGTGCCCTGGCCCACATGCTTCAGACTGCTAGTTACTAGTGTGAAATGACCTGACTTCTAGTGGCTACAGGTGGAACTACAGGTCTGAAGATTATAGACTGTCAGACCTTTTTTCTATTCCAACTACCTACCGAATAACTCAGGAACAAGTCATCAGTAAGCGCCTATGGGAGAGACTGTCAAGTCATGGTGAGGCAGGGAGAGACGGGGTTGTGGAATTCTCCCAGGAGACGTGGGCCCGATTACGGTATACTTAGCACACCTTACCGACTAATTCAATCTGCGGCTGGTAATTACCTGGAGCACGGAGCATCTTAGATAGCAGTATTGGGGAGGCGCCCCCTGCCGGAATGGCAATGAGCCGCTCTGAGCAGTTACCAAGACGCGCTGAGCTGCTCGGTTTAACCATTTAAGGGCCGCATGGTTCTTCAATTTGCTGCGACGCATGAAACCAGCTTCGGCCAGTCTATTTGCCAGTGCTGTACTCAAGCGTCAAGCATCAAGCCGACCCTTCAGAGGTGTATCAACCCCATAGGGTCGGCATGATGCATTCATGCAGCTCTAGTAACAAATAGCATAGCATATTAAATCACTATGAGTGCTTTCACCAATATGCACAACTGTTTGTTCTCATATACACCTCAGGCAGCGGTAACTATTCAATACTCTAGGGTAGAGTCCACCACATACCTTGAGATGACCACCTGTATTTGTAGTTAACCATGCATGATAAGCTCTATATATGTGTCCTTTGTTGGTAAGGATAATACTTATGGTGTCTTATTTTACAGAAGTAGAGGGATTACGTGAGTAACTATACATTAAGGTAGACATATCAAGGTATGTGCTCAACTCTATCGGTGAATCTACTCAATAGGTGACTTGCCACTCCCAATACAGTCTATCATATTTACAAACTATGAAGCCTAGACTATCCCAATTCTACTTTTTATAGATTCTAATGTGATCTAATCCTATGTAGAAATAGCTGTGGCCTTTGTCAGCACTATTAGCATACAGAGTGACGTCTGGTATACCATGTGCTTATAAGGCCTCCACAGGAAACGGTCGATATCACTAAGCTCTATGTTGGACTCGAGCCAAGCTGCAAATCTTTACCTAAGAGGTCAGCAGTATTGTATGTATACTACTGGGTATACCTTGGTAATCCCTTAGATTTTCACTCCGTCCTAAGATCTTTATTCTAATTCCGTCCCTGATCTCCTGGGTCCTTGCTGCATAACCACTTACATCCCTGCTAGTCTTGCCTAGTCTGGCCATAACCATATTTGTAATGAGACTCAGAGTCGGTGGGCATGGTCCACCTTTACTGCTTGTGTTTGGTCTGAGTTCTTCCTCTTCCCATTTCACTATTGAACTGTCACTTCTGCATTAACAACACACACTACCTATTGATACACAATATTGCCGTCTATAGAGTACGCCTTTCCATACGTATACCAATAAATGGAGGTGTATTTCAGCATCTATAGGCTTTTATTATTTATTTAGTTACAAAGCTATATATACCATGTTTCAATCCAACCAAGAGCATAACTTTTTTATACTCTCTACCGATTGCTAATACCTAGCATGGGTTCTATACTCTCTTTCTCTCTCTTCTTTGGAAGAAATTATCATATGTAAATGTATATACCAAACTTACCATTGATCTTCATGATCATTAGATTTCTCAACATTTTAACATGTAAATTTCCTAAAAATAGGTAAGGTATACATAGCAGGAACATTGATTCATATCACTGTCACTCAGGAAGTGGAAATGGGGTTGTTAGCCATGTCTAATATGGTTAAGTGTGGCTCTGACCGACGATAACGTATTGGTCCAGAAGAGCGTCCGGTTGTTTATCGGTCTAAACTCCCCTATACCCACAGTGCTTATTATTATACTAGACCGGCGCTCATTTGAGACCAGAATGTTGTGCACTAAATCATCTCAAGACACATGTAGTCTGGCTATTTATTGAGACCCTGCCGCTTATATAGGCCGATGAAGTATACCTCACTGACTTGCCTACCTGTGCACGGTATATACATTCTTCACCGTGATATACACCATGTCAATGAATGCCAAGCTCAACCCAAGAGTTTAACCGAATTGTGTATCTATTGTGTATAAAGTATTTAAACACTTGGCTGCTCATGGTACATTATTGAGGTCCTCTGACACACCCACCTACACCTCCTCACCATGCTACAGCCCCTGGAGCAGCCACCCATCTGTCTCCTCCAGCCGCTAACCCTTCAAGGGCAGCATCATGCATCAATGATAGGTCTTCATTTGTCGGCATGATGCTGCAATGCAGCGGCAGCGAGTTAATCGCGCGTGCTGCATTCACGCATCATGTAAATCCTTCAGGAGCGCTTCATCCTCCATAGGCTCGGCGAGTAACTCGCTAGACTCATGCATGATGGCATAGGGGTTGGTGTATTAGCGCACTATGCTGCTCCTAAAGGGTTAAAACATGGGGCTCCATACCTAAATCGGCTTTTAACACTGACAGATGACTGACAAATGTCATTTGGGTGGGCGGCGGTGTGACGTAGGTAAACCCTTAGAGCGTCTTCACCTCAGCCTCCCCCAGGCTTCATCCTCAATTACCTCCCAGCCCGGGCCCTGCCCCGCCCCGCCCGCCCCCACCCCGTCACTTAGACGGTTCATCAACGTCCTACCACCTGGTCTAAGAGGATTTGGACAGGGTAACCAAACTTTGTCCATAATTCTGCCCTCACCAGACAGCCGCCTACGGCCCCCAAGGCTGCTGTGTACTGGTCGTGGTGCCAGCACGGGGCTCCGGGGGTTGTCCACAAATAACACCAATCTAGTTTAACCCTTTAAGGGCCGCAGTGGGCTTTAATGCACTATTCCCGTTGTCGTCATGATGCATGAATGCAGCCCTGGTAAGTAATTGGCCAGGGTTACATGCCGACCTTGCGCTGCTGATACCCTCTGGATTTGACAAGAATGCAGCCCTGGTGAGTCGACTCACCAAGGCTGCATGTGTGCATCATGACGACAAAGGCAGAGCACATTAAGGCACCATGCAGCCCTAAAAGGGTTAGGTATGGGCCGGCTTCAGGTCCCAACTTGGTTAACCCTTTAAGTGCAGCATAGTGCTTTAATACCAGATACCAGTGTATCTTCGTAATGCATGAATGCAGCCCTGGTGAGTAACTCGCCATGGCTGCATTCAAGCATCATGCCGACCCTATGGTGGTGATACACCCCCAAAGGGGCAGCATGCACTCATGCAGTAACGGCGAGTTGCTTGAAGGCACTGTGTTGGTGCAGCATGCTGCAAAGTATTGCTTTAGGGGAGTGGGCCGTCCATAAAGAGTTAATCTAATAGCCTCCGCCTACCCTGCTGACGTTATTATAGAATTTATGTACTTTTATAGGTTTTGTGCATGTTCATACCGAGGCACCGTAGAAGTTTAACTTTACTTGCTGATAACATCAAATATGGATCTTTTAATATTTACCGTTGTATGGAATAGAATTGAAGGTGAGATGTTGGCGGCAGATTCCGGAGTGATTTCACGTGTTTATTGATCCGCGTAATGATTCACTTTGACAGTTATGTCACTAGAACCACATCTGCTATAGGGACTATTGGAAGTGGTAGAGGGGTAGTGTCTAAAATAGTAAGTACCATGTTTCCACAATTGGTGAATCAGTTATATCATAAAGCACTCATAGTGTGGACATTGTTCATATAAATGTAACGAGGTGTAAATAACTAATGACAATCACTGTAAGCATTATCAGTGTATGCAACATAGAAACTCACTACCTCGTCCTTAGGGAAGGCAGTAACTACATTTGAATGCGTCACTTTAAACACCAAATCGTTTACCAGACACTTGAGGTGGTTGCCTACATGCTTTGGTACTGCAGTTGCCTTCGCCAACACCATAATTATCTCACAGGGAGGTATTCATGTATCAATGACAACAATGGGCATTATGTCGGGGTGAGTCCTAAATAGCCCTATGTCTCTCATAAAGAAACACTCAAAATTGATGTTTTGGGGTGGGGAACACATTTGAAGAATATATCAGAACTGTGAAATGATCATTTGAAATTTTAACTCTCGGTAAACTTTCTTCTGAGGTAAAATATCATTTTCAAACCTCGGAAATGTTTCAGGCATCTGAAAAGTTGACACGTCTTAAAAAAAAAGATGTATGCTTTCCTGGAAGGGTTAAACCCTATACCGTGGGTAGTAGCCCTGTAGACCATGGCGTCTCACCTGACAGGTTCAATCTCCCCAGCACCACCACTACCACCACCACTTGCCGCCCACCACCACCACCTCTCACCCCGTGTACACTGGAGGAGCGGGCAATCCCCGACCACGGCCACCAATAAGTAATTTCGGTCCCCCATCTTCATCTCCATGCTGCATGGGGGCCGCCATGCTGACCTATAATACTGCCCTCTGATTGGTCAAGAGAGGGTCAGTGTAGTGCAGTGGCTGTTGTATCACTGTGCAGTGCCTCATCACACAGTAAAACGTATAGAAATGTAGTTCTATGTTTCATCAATGATTTCTTATATACTGCAGGATTGCCAATGGAGAACTTTTTTTTAAAGAATCAGTGAAGGATAATACATAGTTTAAAGTAAAGATATTGTAGTGCCCCTCTCATGGGAACGAAACTTCACGATCTGGGGTCTCACCCCACGGCCTACAACCTCCACAACACGGGATCAATACTGGTGCTAAAGGTAGAGTACGTATAAGCTACCTACAGTATTACACTGGGAAGCAAGGGCTATGTGCTTAACTCTCTAACTGCCACATACTACTTTAATGACTTATACAGATAGAGTAGGTAGAATCTACCTACAGTATTACACCGGGAAGCAAGGGCTATGTGCTTAACCCTCTAAGTGCTGCATACTGCTTTAATGACCTATACAGGTAGAGTAGGTAGAAGCTACCTACAGTATTACACCGGTGAGCAAGGGTTATGTGCTTAACCCTCTAAGTGCTGCATACTGCTTTAATGCCGTTTTATACCATGATTTATGAATGCAGTCCTGTTGAGTAACTCACCAGTGTTGCATTCAAGTATCATGCCGACTATACACTCACAGAGGGTCGACATGAAGCATGAATGCAGCCCTGGTAAGTAAATTTCCTATGGTTGTATTAATGCAGCGTGACAACTATGGGCATAAATTCGTTATCATAAAGAACTATGCGGATGATTCAAGCCTGCTTTTATACTGGCGTTGATGCATAAATGCAGTATTTACGAGTTATTCACCTGGGCTACATTTAAATATCATGCCAAGAAAATGACATAGTGTGCTAGGGCGCTATACTGCCACTAAAGAGTTAGGGTACCCAGTAGTGGGTACTGGAGAGGTATGTGTAGGGGGTGGCTTGAGGAGAGTATGTAAGGAGGTATGGGGGGTTTACATGGCCGTCTCATGCTAACCACCTTACATACACTCCCCTACCCGGTAGTAGAGCCCACCGTGTACCTGTCCACGTAACAGTCTCCTGTCGCACAGTGGCCGTGTCAACACCACCCAGCCCTCCTCCTGGCCACCCACAGGAGGATTGACCCCCTGTCTGATTAACTGTTTAACCCTTTAAGGATGGCATGTCGCTAAAAGGTGATGTGCCGACCGTTCGGGCGTGTCTCAATCCCCACAGGGTCGGCATGATGCTTGAATGCGGCAGTGGCGAGTTACTCGTTTGGGCTGCATTCATCCATGATGACGATGAAGGGCATGATACATTAATACATTATGAGGTCCTTAAAGGGTTAAAGCTTGCATAGTGCCTTACTCTTTTGCCCTGTGTTGGCATGATGCACGAATGCAGCCCTGGCGAGAAACTCGCTGGTGCTGCGTCCATGCATCATGCCGACTCTTCTGCTCCTTCGCCCTCACAAACCCAGAGGCGCAGCACAGTGGCAGCTCTAATATGTTATCGGTATCTGTTTTCTTAAAGGAGAAAACAAAACAAAATATTTGAAAAAGGGCTGTATTGTATTTCAAACACTACTGCCACACCCATGGGCGGATCCAGGATTTTGGAAAGGGGGGGGGGGCGTGTAATAGGCAATGTACTGGGGGTATTGGAAATTGTCAAATTAAAATGTACAGAAAAATAGGGGGGGCGCACGCCGGGTCAGCTCCCCCTAAATCCGCCCCTGCTGACACCTATACTGTATACATTGGTGAGATACCTTAAGTATATGGGTTACACATGAAACATCAGCCTAGATGTGTGTCATCTCAGTGTGATCCCCAGGTGGTGATACCTCACACTATAGACCAATGCAGCAAGAAAGGGGGACTTTTCAGAAAAGTTGTTGATAAAGTTTTTGAACATTCCTTATGTGTGTCTGACAAATACATAGGTATAACCTCAAAATCCTGCATTATTTTATGCACTACCTAAAAGATACGTCCTATGAATCTCCTTATATAAGATTTTCAAAACATAGCCATATCAGACACTGTTACGAGGATTCGCCATGAACACAACTTTATTATGAAAATGTCACCTTTTCTTGACGCATGGCTATATAGACTAGGGTCCCATATCAATAACTGCCAGGCAGCCCTCAGCCCCTTTATCACGCCCCCCCCCCCCCCCAGCCTCAGTACAAGGTAGTGGGCTGATGGTCACTCTGATCCTCACTCACATACCCAGCAACGCATCACACCCGCCCCACCTCAGGCCAAAAACATCAAGTCTGTTTCAGGTTAGATGGTCTGGAAATCTAGGGTAAGCAGGTGGGATTTTTGTTCTGTTTTTGCGACTCGTGGACCATTAAATTGACACTAAAATAGCCGAATATTAGTATGGGTTACTTTTTTAATTGGGATAAAAATGTCTAGGGTCAGCAGTATTTTGGCAGGTAGGGTGTGGTAACCTGAAACACACCTGTTGTCTTTTCAGCCTCAGCAGCCCTATCACACTCCAGTGGCGTGTGGATCTGAGGCCTATATCACAGGGCTTCCACGCGCCCTTTACCAACACATACTATGCACAGTCGTGTTAGTTTGATATGACTGAGCGTGCTCTTCTGTTACTTAGACCTCTAGCTAACTAATTATACAAGTTAACATTGGGTTGCTTGCGCTTTTCATAAACACGTCAGTTATACATTTAGCATTCCCTCGGCCATGACGTCATCACTAACCAAAGTGGATTTGGGTTAGTACTAGTAACAATACAACCACTCTCTAAAGCTCCCAGCTAGAGGCCTGAATAGGGCTGAAGGGTGTGAGGTTGGTTCTGGAAGTCCAAGATTTAAGCAGGTGAACAGAGCCACCTATGTACCAGGTAAGGGACTGGGTTGGAGGGCCAATATTTAAGCAGGTGAATAGACAAATACGCACTTATGAATATATTGGGTGTGAGGTTGGAACTTTAAGTCAAGGATTAAGCAGGGTAATAGATAGACACACATGTATGTACTGGGTGAGGGGTTGGGGCTATAGGTCCACGATTTAAGCAGGTTAATAGATCCAACTATATACTGGGCACGAGTTTGGTGTAAGGGTAAAACTTTTAAGCAGGGCAATAGATCGACACACCGCCTATAGCGAACAAATGGGAGTAACTCATATCATGGTGTGTATGAATCTGGTATGTACCTAAATCGCAAGAGATAGAAATGAAATGGCCGCGCTTACGGGTCCACCTGAAATCTTGCTATATACTGGATAAGGGTTACCCAAGATATAAGCAGGTCGATAGGTACAAGTAAATACTGCGTAATTCAAGGTCGAGGAAATCCCATGATTTAGGCAGAGTACTATATAGGCACACAACCTAGGCCCTATACTGATGAGTAATACCAAAGAGCAAATAATACTTTGAGGCTAAAATCCGATATCTAAGCAGGGGCATACTGTCATAGGGGGGGGGGGCTACCATAAAGTATGTACGCACACTTTTAGGAAATAGACCCCCCACCCTCTCCGAACGTACATACTTTATGGAAGCCCCTTAGACACAACAGCTACCGAGTATGCTGAGCTCAAGTTCCACTATTTAAGCAGGGCAACAGATGGACACACGGAGCGGGAGTGTCATGTCCATATACTACTTACACGTCAGACTACCCATAGAGTCTGCGACCAAACTGTGACCATACCCTTTATGGACAGCATGATGCTGAAGGGCTTCACGTTCATTTGTCGTCATGATGCAGAGACGCAGCATATGGGACTTGGCCAATGTAGTGACCGTACATTCATGCATCATTCTGAACTGCATTATTATGCTGCCCTTAAAGGGATGGACCCTGGTGAGCACCTAACTGTAGTACCTCTGTAAATTGGCTTCTGCTGCGTAGAATCCAGCCGAACCGTTACTATTGCAGCACTAGACAGCCAGTTTGCTGATTTCGCCTGCCTTTATTAACCTATGATATGGGTAATACCGGGATAACCTATGATATGAGTAATACCCTCCAGGGACTTAAGCTTCTTATGGTATCCATTCCGCTCGGCGTGACTCAGCCAATCACCAGTGCTATCTGACTTATCTGGGCTAATTTGGCCACTAGTGAGTGTGTATTGGACGGAGGTGATATGCTGATTACGGCACCTGAGGGTAGAGTATTGACAATGCTGATCCCTGACTGGTCTATATAAACATAACGTGGTTCATAATGTACCAACATGACTGCATATAGACTAACCAGTAATACACGAACACATCTAACCCGTTAAAAACTTCATGGTTCGGATAGACTGTCTGCCCTTGAATATGCCTCCCTGGCAGACTATAGAGTACGCTTAGGCCAAAAAAAAGGTGTGTTTCAGGTTACCCGACCCTACCTAGCAAAACAGGGCCGACCCTAGACATTTTTATCCAGTCTTGAAAAAATATGTAAATTTTAAGTAATTTTGGGGCTATTTCAGAGTCAATTTGATAGTCCACGAGTCAACGCCAAGGACTATTGGGCAAAATACAAAAAGGGGCATTTAAGGACAGCACACTTTTCAAAAATGTCTTTTAGACTTTCAAAAGCCTTGACTGAGATTACATTTTAAGAAATGATAAAATTTCCGAAAATGTAAAAGAAATAGTTGGGTCGGCCCTGTTTTGCTCGGTAGAGTTGAGTGAATACAAGGGGACAAATTCAAGGATTTTACGGCAAAGCCGTAGTGGCTTTGGGTTTTATAGGATTGTTATGAACTACAGGTGAGAAAATGAGGGGGCATAGATTTATAATTTTTGGTGTTTCTGGGGTTCTTATGCAATTCATGTCTGATGGTTTGCAGCAGCACTGCATGGTCAGTTAATTACATGCACTCAGCTAAATCTTTTTGATTTTTATTGGTTTTACTGCAGCTGGTATAACAATAGAACCCAATATGTGCCAATGGAATCAAATAGGTACCAATGCAATTCCATTGGTGGCGATGCACTCCATTGATGCCTATGCAAATATATCTTGGCAGCCATCTTGACAATTACCTGGATCAAAAATCGGAGCCTACAAATGGATTCTACACCCCAGAAAACCCTATTATACATGTGTCATACAAGGAAATCAGACAATCTTGAGTTTTTGGTGGCCATCTTGGAAATTTCTCGGATTGAAAATCTGAGCCTGAAAATGGATTCTACAACCCAGAAAACCCTATTATCCATGTATCACACAAGGAAATCAGACAATCTTGAGTTTTCGGCAGCCATCTTGGCAGTCAGAGGGAGGAGGAGGGGGCAGAAGGAGGGAAGGCAGAGGGAGGGCAGAGGGAGGAGAAGGTAACAGGAAGCAGGGAAATGGGGTAGAGGGGGGGAGGAGGGGAAAGATGGGGTAGTAGGAGGGGGCAGAGGGAGGAGGAGGGACCTAACAGGAAGGAGGGAAATGGGGTAGAGTGGGGGGGGGGGTAGAGGGGTAGATGGGGTAGTAGGAGGAGGCAGAGGAAGGAGGAGAGGACAGAGAGAGGAGGAGAGGGCAGAGGGAGGAGGAGAGGTCAGAGAAAGGAGGGAGGAGGAGGAGAGGGCACAGGCAGGAGGAGAGGGCAGAGGCAGGAGGAGGAGAGGGCAGAGACAGGAGGAGGAGAGGGCACAGGGAGGAGGAGGGGGGCACAAGGAGGACTTGTGATGGCCTTCCTTTAAAGACTGTAAAATATTATTTCAGGGTTGGTGCATGTGCGTGTGTGGGTGGGGGAGGGTAATTATGTTGGACTTCACAGTTTGTCTTTGGGCGGGCTTGAGTGATTTCAAGAGCCACCCTGGACCCACTCAACTTCTAGTATAGGTCCTGTATGTGCATAGTATGGGAATTGGCATTGACATTGACAGCTTGGCTTGGCATGGGAGTCAATAGTTATTAGGCTGGTGCCTATCCTTCCCATTGACAGCCACATTAGAGAACTCAAAATATGGCTGTTCACAAGATGTCTAGGCCTTACCACAAGGTACATTGGTTCTACATGCAGTAACTGAAAACAAGATCTAGGATAAATTAGTCTTGCACACACCTACAAGGACACATGGGGATGCCAGTCCTAGGCAAGGTTTAAGGGCCAGCTAGGGCTATATCTAACAATGACCAAGGGGGCCTATGCTAGTCATTTCTTGCCGAAAAAGCCACACTCTGGTCTGTGGTGTAAATGGCTTTGGGGACAAGGTCCCAAAGCCAATAAACAAACCTTTTATTGAATCTTTATTAATGCTTCTGCCTTCGTGACCAGCTGACCCATCCTTTCCTTCCTCTCCTATCGAATGTACTATTTGGCGACCTTTCTAATCCAGAGCCATAGACTTTCTCTCTTTTCCTTTATTCAAAAGAAATCTCATCAATTTTCATGATATTTGATTCATTTGATCTCATATAAATCCGCTCACACTTGGTACTACTTTCAGGTGCCTACCCACAATGCATACAGTAAATAGTCAGTGATCTACAGGGGATCTTACACCTACTGTAGATCCCATATAGGCCGGTCTAGGGGTTTGGTTCCACCTTATAGTGCCTGGGGGTGAGAGGCAGGGGCGGACCAGGATCGACCCTGAGAGTCGGGTCGGCCCCATGACTACTGAGTGAGTTCCTATTGATTCTCATTGGTACTGGAATCTACAAAACTCCAGCGTGGGTGGAAAAAACGCCAACTCCAGTTGACACTCTGCAGGCCTACTCTGGATTCACGACTGTACTCCCAAAGCTATCCGACCATGATTGTTACAAACCGACGCCCTTATCTGAGTAGTATAGTATGTATCGGAACGGGACTATAGTTAAGTACTGTTTATTACTCAATCGGCATGCAGCCAATCAGAGGCCTCCATTTGGTCACGTGACCGGAAGTGACCTACTTAGGGGATTAGTGGTGCATTCTGGGTAACCCTGCAGCCAATCAGAGGCCACCATTTGGTCACGTGACCGGAAGTGACCTACTTAGGGGGATTAGTGGTGCATTCTGGGTAACCTACTGACCTACTTAGGGGACCGGAAGTGACGTCATATGACCTAATTTAGGATCACGTGACCGGAAGTGACCTGGTGAGTCACGTGAGCGGAAGTGACGTCACATGACCTAATGGCCGACCGGAAGTGAGTGACCTCATTGAAGATCACGTGACCGGAAGTGACTTGATTGATCACGTGAGCGGAAGAAGAAGTTTTTTTGTTTAGGAAGTGAGGGTCTTTAGGATCACGTGACTGGAAGCGACGTCGTCACATGAGTGACGCTTTAAGAGACTGCGCGACTTACTAGTAAAAGAAGACGTATGAAAATAAAAACACAACAATATTTTATTTTATTTTTTTTATTTATTTTTTTTTCAATCTTGATAAACACTCTATTTTTGAAAAGATGCACACGCTTATTTATTTTTTTTTCATATCTCTAAAGGACTCGTCACACCGTCAGAATGCACGCGACGCTTATAATACAAGTAGCGCACGCCGTCTTTCTCTATGGTGTAGGTGACCATTTTGTTTCGCACCACTTTGAAGTTTCTATTTACAGCAATGAGAGTTTTTCGTTGGCGAAGAACATCCAAGAAGTCGTCTGGTTCCTGAGGGTTTTGTTTCTTCTGTACGCCTTTTGCACTCCATTTTTTGGATTTTCTTTCACCGGTGTCGCTGACTCGATCGTAGCAAATGTAAGTCTTAGGGTTGAGACTTAGGATCCCGTCACCTTCCCACTCCGCTTTCATAAGCCCCGAAGTTCTCAGATCGTGAAGGTACCGTCTCTCACAACATCCGCCGGGCGGCGGACACCATTCTCGCACTCTTTCCGTTTTTGTCTTCACGAAAAGCTCTAAGTGATCGTCGCACACCGCTGTCGGAAGCCACTTTCGTTTCTCTCTGAAGTACGTCTCTCTCAGGCGAGGTTTGACTAGGTCATCCAACGTGTCACCGCTGAGAGCCATGTAAAGACTGTCGGTGTCCATTTGACAAAGGGCATAATCGCGCCGATCGACGAATCTATCCAAGAAGTCGTATGTGAACTCTAACATTTTCAACTTCGCGTACTGGTATACCATGAACCCTATTTGAATAGGGAGGTTGTTGTTGACTGTTTTCGGTTGTAGTTCGACTTCAAACAGATCGGAACTCAACTCGGACGCCTTTTTGAAGCGCCACGAATTGGCCAATAGTTCGAACTTCCGACTGTCAGTGTATCTCACCGCCGTGTGTTTTTCTTTGTTGCAGATTGTTTTACCGTACGTAGCGTTTCCCATTAACTTGTAACAGTCTGACAGAATTTTCTCGTTCTCGTTCACGTCGCCACGTCTTCGCGCCGCCGTTACTTCGTCCGCAAAACCGGCAAAGGAGCGTTTAGGTAGGTATTCTACCACCAGCTGCACTTTGGTGACTATCAAACCGTGCTCTAAATACCACTTGAGAAGCGGCGTTCCCAAGAGAATATTTTTTCCGTGGTAACTCCCTATCAGACATCTCTGAGGCGTGTTCAACAGCTTTTCTTCCTGCGCAAAGTCTGACATGTGAGGGCCTATGTCCGATTTTGAAACGGTCGCGTTCTTGAAAACGGGGGTCATTTCTTCGAAGTAGTCTCGTAGGTGAGGCGGCGTAGTGATGTCCACTTGAACTAAACCGAACATTTTCTCCTCTTTCACAGCGGAAAGGATGTCGCTCTCGCTCATCGCGTTTCGAGACACTTTCAAAGCGTCAACCTTCCAGCGTTGTTGGGAGGCCTTGACCCGCTCATCTCGACGCTTCATCTCTCGCCATTCGCACTCCCACACGACGACCAGCTTGTGACCTAGCGCTTTCAAGTAAGCGCTTACTCTGGTCGTTCTGTCGCGTCTCTCCTCTCTCAGTGAAGCGCACTGATATCGGTGCGACGGTATGCACTCGTGAGCGTGGAACCAACACCCGTGAAACTGGAAAACCGTATTAGAGGCCGCGTGAAACCCGTCCACGCGAATTCTCCGACAGCCTACAACCATCTCGCCGCCGTTCAAAGCATGGCGCAGTTTCACGTCGCGGTCGTGCTCTACGAAGCGTAACCACTCCAAAGCGCTGTGAGAGTTTCTTTGCCTAATTTCGGGCTTGAACTCGGTCTCGGGCCGTCTCACCGCGTAATAGCCCGTGCAGTGCGCTTCGCTCATGCAGCGCAAGTACAGAGAGTTAGCGTCTAGTCCTAGGATGTGTTGGCACGGTCTCGCTTCTTCGCCGTACTTGTGCTCCCTTATCCGCGTGGTGCCCTTCTCGTGAAATCTATGGAAGATGATGGAAGGACCGCCGACTAGATTTTCTTTGATCAGAGCGTGGAGGACGGCGTCGAACTGGGGGAACGTTGTGAACGCGTCTTCTAGGTTTTGGAAGAGGAACCGTAAAGTCAAACCAGCGAGAGAAACTCCGTCTTTCAACATGTCAATGCCGCGATCTTGGAAAAATTTAGCGTGATTTTTCAGAGCTTCTATGAAAGGTTTGACGTCTTTGTTGTTGTAGTGGATCAAGTAGTCTTCCATAGTTTGCATCTTCTCGTCGGACCAAACTTTCTGACATGCGGCGTAGTCGGATTCGGACATTTTGACGCCCGTCAGCTCGCTGTCGAAAGCCGATCTCGGTGGCAGCGTTCTGTTTGCCAGTTTCCTGGTAGACGTCATCCATTCGTAAGGAAAGTGACCTTTCTCTTCGTTCCTGGTGAAAGCTCGCAAATAGGTCGCGTAGTTGTAACCGGGTGCCAAATAGTTGACTACGTCCAAGAAAACCGTGTGCTGTGTGTAAACCGCCAAGTATTGATTGCTTCTCTTTATGACGCTGAATTCTTGGTTTCTTCGGTCTCCGGAGGCGAAGAACGAGTGAAGGCGTATTTTGATCAGGTTCAAGTCGTAACGCCCCGAGTTGAAGCCCACGACTGGAGCTTGACGGATGTATCTCAGAAGACGCTTCTTCAGTTGAACTAACGGGTGTCTGGTCTGAGCCGCAGCGAAGCCGCCTGGAGAAGGGGTGAACGTCGCCTCCTCCAGCAGGAGAGCTTCACCTATCGCCGCATCTAACTTCGCTAAGGTCGGTCGGTAAAGTTCTAGCACAGCTTCTCCGATGACTTTGGCGTTCTCGTTTATGTGATTTAAAACTCGGTCCAACAAGGGGTCGGAATCTGCGTCGGATTCTCTGACGAAGCAGACGGGCCCCTCCCACCCCGGAAAGTCGGATGCGACGCTAGCCGACAAAGGGACGTGATCCCACAGCAGGGACACGTGTTCCGTCGACGGTTCTTTGCACGGTCTGAAGAAAGCCTCGAAATCGAAGGCGATCTTGTAAGGGTAGATTCCGGAATGTCCGTCGGGGGGAAAAATGGAGAAGTCTGCTAGCGCTTCGAAAATCGTTCTCGAATTTTGGTAGATGCCACCTACGTAGCGCAACTTGACTTGTCGGCAAGAGGAAAGCTGGTTCCTGTGTCTCTTCAGCAAGAACTCGGTGGTGAACGCCGCCTTACACTTGCAACATTCGTATATGCCCGCGTACGCGTTGAAGTCCGTGACGAGAGAGACGTGCAAACCGCCTTTCGCCGTCAGGTGTAGGTTGACTTTACCTCGGGCGGCCAGAGTTCTGGAAGGCGGTCTGATCAGAGTAACGCGTCTTCTCAACTTCCGCCCCGGCACTTGACGCGACGCGGTGTAAACCGCTATCTGTACGTCAAACAAGTTCTCTAACGCGGGTAAGTCGCGGATGTTCAGACCCGGAAAGGATTCAGGTGTGGCAGCGGGACAGAACTGACGTAACAAATCTGAAGCGCGCTTGCTGGTGTTGTATAAGTGAAAGGAAATGCAGCGGAAGATGCAGAGGTTGTCCTTGTTGGGAAAATCTAACACGCCGCTTCTCTTTCCAACTCGACCGGCCTGAGTGATCCTACCGCCTATGGGGAATTCCCCCGGTCCCATGTAAACGCAAATGTTCAAATTGGTAGGAAAAAGAACGTGCCACTTGGTGTCAGCGTCGCAAAGTTTCCGTACTTCCTCGCAAGCGACGGTGTTTTCCATCTTTGAGAGGAGCTCTTCCAAAGTTTCTGAATTAGTTATAGTAGGGAGCGGTTGTATGAGAGTTGCGTTGTTCTGGGAGGCGTGAAAGTAGCGCAGTTTGCTCTTGTCTTCTCTGTGTTGTAAGAGTAAGCCTACCGAGAAACCCACTTTGTATCTGAATCTTTGTGTCAAGTGAATGCGACGCATAGTATCTACAGCGTCACTCAACTCGCCGGTTGGTAGCCTGAAGTTTGTTACACTCACGCGAGTCCCGTGCATCCTGACGCCCGTTTGTATCGCAGGCCAATTCGCCGTGAACGTTTCCTCCCCGTTCGGTACAGCACATATGCGCGGAGGGACGGTCACCCCGTCCAGAGATTCGCGTCGACAGGCGATCTTTCGGCAATCGCCTTCGCCGCATAGAGGGCAAAACTTAGGTACTACTCTACAATTTTCTACGTGTCTCTCGTGGTTGTACGGTCTTTTAAACATTTTGAAACACTTTTCGCATACGTACTGTGTCATGTTTTTTTTTTCACTCAGTTACCAACTACTTAGCCGTCTAACTATCTATCTATCTATCAATCTATCTGTCTATCTATCTATCTATTTATCTTTCTGTCTGCTGTCTGTGTATCCGTCTGTCTGTCTCATACAGCGTACGTCAAACGCTGTGTGTGTGTGTGTGCGCGCGTGAGCGTTGAGCGTCTCTCATTCCGAATCTATGCCGAGATATTTCAGAATGATCTCTGTTTTGTCATCCAACTCTTTGAGCGCTCTGGCGGACAGCGTCACTCCCTGCTGTGTGGGTTTTTTGTCAGGACCTTCGTACTTGCGCACGTGGACGAGGTTCTTACCGCTGTAGTAGCTCACAGCTGCGTACACTTCGCTCTCCTCATCCAGCACTGCGAACCAGGGGGTGTGATTAGGTTTTCCTTGCGCGGCCGCTGTGTCGCGTATGCGCACCACTGCGCGGATATCGGCGATGCGTGCTATGAGCTCGCGCAGCGCGTCGGCCGTGAAGTGCACTCGCTTGCTTCTGGTCAGAGACGCCTCTTTCACCTGGCCGTCTTTTGTGTAGCGCGGCCTCCTAGACAGTCTAGCCACGTCCTCCCAGATCTCCAGCGTCAAAGCTCCGTCTAAGCAGAACTCTAACCCGAGAGGACGGGAGAAGGTTTTCTCTGCTTCTTCTCGTCCATCTCGTTCTTTTTCTTGTATTTTTCTCTTCTTACTAGGCCTTGTTGTTCTGGAACTCACCTTAGAACGTTTCACACCCGCAGGATGAGTAACACCATCAGCGTGAGCTGAATCAGCAGCAGAACCGATAGCAGGAGCAGCGTCAGCGCTGGTGGTATCCGAGGCCTCGTTGTTGGAACAGCGCAGCCACACGCCGTCGGTGCTGAGTGTAGCGGTAGAAGATGAAGCGCCGCCGCCCTCGTAAGGTGGCGGTGAGGGCAGTCGCCACGGACCGGACGGGACGCTACTAGTGGAGGAAGTGAGGTCGAAAGGTCGAAGAGGGAAGCCGAAAAACGTACCGCCCACCCCTTTCCCTTCGGGTTGTTCATACGCCTCGTCGTCAGCGTCGTTCTCTGTCTCACCCTGTTGCTGCTGCTCCTCCTCCTCCTCCTCCTCTTCTTCTCGGTTTAGGGGCTGAGTGTCCGAATAGCTGTCACTCTCAGCGCGAGCGGCGTCGAGGGCGTCAGTCGATGTAGTGGTGGAGGAGAGGGGCTGTGCAACGTGCGGCAGGTCATCAAAGTCATCAACAGTAGTGGGGAGGTAAAAACCCGGTTGCCAGTACTGCGCTGTGCCAGGAGCGTTGTCGTCAGTAGTAGTAGCGGTAGCAGCAGGTGCAGCAGAAGCAGCAGCAGCAGCAGCAGGCGCAGCAGCAGACGCAACAGTAGCAGGCGCAGCAGCCTCAGCAGGCGCAGCAGTAGCAGGCGCAGCGGTAGCAGGTGCAGCAGCAGCAGCAGCAGCCGCAGCAGGCGGGGCGGCAGTAGCAGCGGCAGCGCGCTTAGCAGCAACGTGTACCGTCGCGAGTGTAACAACGTCGCTAGCACGACGACTACTACCAGTAGTACTACTACTACTACTACTACTACTACTAGTACTACTACTGCTACTACTACTGCTACTACTACTACTACTGCCGCGAGCGCTCGCTACAGCGGGAGGGTGATAAGACCAAGCGGCTGCGGCGGTAGTCTCATGTTCAGTAGCAAGAGGAGGCACTGACGCTAAACGAGCGCTGTTCCGCGTAGTCTTCTTGTTCTTGAACGACGCTAGATGTTGTCTTTTGCTCATGGTGGTGACTGTAGAGAGCAGCAAAAGAATGAGTGAGTGAATGGAGGTTTCCAGACCCCTTATATACGCCTTCTCGCTTCTAGAGCTAAGCTACTTACTGACCCTGTTCAGCTGCCGCCGGCTGGCCGGCGGCCATTCACAAAGAGAAACAAAAGACATAAGGCATGACGTTTTCAGCTGGATCCCTTTCCCCCCTTTTGAGAGATCGACTGTCATGAGCTAAGCCGCTTAACACCCTGTTCAGCAATTCAACGCGCATTAGCTGTATAAAGGATTAAGCGGTTGCTGCCGTCGACTGACCGGCGGCCATTCACAAAGACATAAGGTATGACGTTTTCAGCTGGATCCCTTTCCCCTCTTTTTTTTTTTTTGAGGGATCCACTGTCGTGAGCTAAGCCGCTTACCACCCTGTTCAGCCATTCAGCGCGCGTTAGCTGTATAAAGGATTAACGGTGACGAGCTTAGAGTGTGTGTACAAAAAAAACTACAGGAGGCGTGTGGCGTGAAGCAGGACCCCCCTAAGACGAACGTGTCTGTCTGTGAGTAGAGGCGTGTGCATGTGGTGAGCGACTTAAGTGTAAGACAAAAATCACCACCTCCTGCCGTGGTGAGTAGACCGGGCCGGCCAGGCGGCGGCCAGCTAGTTCAATAGGGAGGGGTGACAGCTGACTAAGGCTGTGCATGAAAAAAATCCGATTTTCACCTGACCTCTGACGTTTGTTACAATGAATGTCAGAGGGAGGGAGACGTCCTCAGGTAGGGGGTAGGAGGTAAGGCTAATGGATGAGGAAGAAACACCGTTTTCAGCTGGTCTCCACGGATAGCGATGACACACCCCTCGTCATCTAAGCTCTTAAGGAGCGGAGCGGCTGAAAAAGCGTCATGCGGACAGGTCGCTACACAGCTGGAGTGCTGTTGGAAATGGGATTAAACTCCCTCTGTATAAAAAGCTCTGATTTCTGTTGGAAAAAAAACATATCGCCTCTGACCACAGTAACGTCTACTACCACCACCGCCGCCACCACCGCCGCCGCCGCCGCCGCCACCGCCGCCGCCGCCGCCGCCGCCGCCACCGCCAAGACGAGACGAGATGGCTCAAGCTATTCCACTTTCAAGCTCGCCTTCACCGCCTTGTCCACCTGAAAAAAAGTTAATGCGGCTTGACGACGTGAGACGCGCGAGGCAGACCGATGGGGAGAACAGAGAGGTAGGACAGCGGCGGTTAGCCTATAGCGACGCCTTGCTTCGTCAACTAGGTAAAGAGTTGAGCGGCTGTTGGAGAGAGTTGGGCAGTAGCTTAAAAGTTACCGCCGCCCGTATGGATGCTCTAGTAGAGCGCAGTGTCAAGACACCGGAGGAGCTGTGTACGGCGATGTTCCGAGTCTGGTGGGGTGAAACCCCGCATCGTCATAGATGGGGAGAGCTCGGTCGCGTCTTCACCCGCATTAGACGCGTGGAACTGTTGGCTCAGTGGATGTCCCTTCTCCACAGACAGGGGTTGGATTTCGAAAACCCCGACTCGCGCGCGATGCATAAGCACTTGGGCACCCTCGGCAGACGTCTAGGTAGCAGGTGGAAAGAGGTGGGGGACCATTTAAAATTGTCGCCTGAGAGGTTAGATAAGATCGCTGAAGAATGCGAATACGGAGGAAGTCCCGCTGAGTGGGCCTTCCGAGTGTTGAAAATGTGGCAAGATGAAGCTGACGGTGCCGGCGGTACACCTTTTGAACTCCTTCGAGTGTTGACTGAGGACATGGGAAAGTTTGACCTCGGCATCACGATATTACTTGACTTTATCAAGCAAGAAACAACGAGAACGACGGACATGTGAATTGTTGTGTTTTATTTTCATACGTCTTCTTTATTAGTAAGTAAAAAAAAAATAATATCATAACAATTAAGAAGCGCGCCCTCTTAAAGTGTCACTTCCTCCAGTCGCAGCTGATCGCCTCATCGAAGCACGTGATAAACAAAAAAAAAACGAAGAGACACGCTTCTTCCTCTCGAGAGGAAGAAGCGTGTCTCTCGATTGAAATCTTTTTCTTTTCTTTTTTTCTTAAAAGAGACAAACGCCCCTTAGAGTGCCCCCCCACCCCCCTAGAGTGCCCCCCTCCCCCCTCCCCCCCTCCCCCCTACCACCCGCCCCATGCATCCTAAAAGCGCCCCCCTCCCCATGCATCTTAAAGGGGCCCCCCTCCCCCCCCTCCCCTCCCCTCCCCTCCCCTCCCCCCCCCCCCTTATACACTCTAAAGAACGCTTCTACCTAGTTCAATAAGTCACTTCCAGTCGCTCGTAAAACAATAAAAAATGAAAAAAAAACAACAAACTTATATCGTAGTGTTTTTTATTAGTTTACCGAAAAAAATAAGAGACTCGCCTCCTCCTCTCCTTCTCCTCCTCCTCCTCCTCCTCCTCCTCCTCCTCCAAAAAAAAAAGATATCACATTTTAAAGCCCGTGACCCCTTAAAGACGCTCATCTCTTCATTAAGTCGCGTGACGTCACTTCTTCTTCTGGTCACGTGATCAATCAGGTCACTTCCGGTCACGTGATCCTCAATCAGGTCACTCACTTCCGGTTGGCCATTAGGTCATGTGACGTCACTTCCGGTCACGTGACTCATCAGGTCACTTCCGGTCACGTGATCCTAAAGTAGGTCACTTCCGGTCCCCTAAGTAGGTCATATGACGTCACTTCCGGTCCATAAGTAGGTCATATGACCTCACTTCCGGTCACGTGACCAAATGGCGGCCTCTGATTGGCTAACTAGGTCACGTGACCTCACCACTAATCCCCTAAGTAGGTCACTTCCGGTCACGTGACCAAATGGAGGCCTCTGATTGGCTGCAGGTCGATTGAGTAATAAACAGTACTTAACTATAGTCCCGTTCCGATACATACTATACTACTTATCTGCATGCAAACTCACTTTACATCTCATTAACCCTTTAACGGCAACGCAATGTTTTAATTCTTCTAATTCGATTTTACTCGCCATGGTTGTATTGATGCATCGTGCCGCTCCGTCGGGAGGGTATCAACCCCACAGAGTCACCATGATGCTTGAATGCAGCGCCGACGAGCTAATCACCAGGGCTGCATTCATGCATCATGACGACATGTGGCATGGTGAATTAAAGCCATATGTGGTCCTTAAATGGTTATAGTCACAGTTGTTCTACAAGATGTCTACATTGCCTATGCATGAATCTCACATCTCTCAAAGAACTGGACTTGTGTACTAAATCTAATGGGCAGACTGTACAATATGGTATACATGTGATGGTGTCAGGAAAGGTAGACATAGAGAAGGCTGCTTTTACAATAGACTCAGACCCTTTCATTTACCACCTTATTAGTAGTATAGCCATACATATACTACTGGTGTACATTCTCCCTCTGCTACACTGTTGGTATATACTATAGACACCTCAGTTAACAATTTAAGGGCAGCACAGTGCTTTCATGTAAACACTTTGTCGTCATGATGCATGTATGCATCCTTCGTGAGTTACTCGCCAGGGCTGTATTCATGCATCATGCCAACCCTTTTAGAAATGTATCAACCCCGTAGGGTCGATATTATGCATCAATGTAGCTGCATCCATGCATGATGGCACATTAAGGCACCATGTTGTCCTTAAAGGGTTAAGTTCTACTCAGCTACCTACAATGTAGTGTTGACTGTAAGTAAAACACTGCCTCCTCCTAACAACCGCCGTAATAAGACCTAAGCACCACACGGCCTCTGGGTCCGGCTCCTGAACACCCCCCTCTCCGTAGCCGGACACCCAGTGACTCAGGATTTAGGAACAGACCTAGACCCTCGATCATAATATTAAGCCGGCAGCACGGAGTGTGGGAGTGGGCCGTACGTTAAGTCGGCCTGACACCACGAGTTGTACAGCTGTAGTTATGTACCTTGGACGCGGTGCTGGTCACTTGTCCCACGCGCCATTCCGGCACTTGCAGACACCACTACAACCTTGAACTTGAATTTCTGCTGGCTTTAGGCAATCACTGTGGTTTTAGCTTGGAACCAGCGGACAAGAATCAGAACTGGAGCCAGAAAGCAAAGCATGATGAGAGGACTTCCATCATACATTCTTGTTCCTGATTGCTGGTTCCAAGTTTCCAGCAGGGGCTGCCCAAACCCAGCAAAGTCCAAGTTCAATGTTATAGGGATTGTTACTAGAGCCTTCCCTCTGAAGGATCTGGGGACTAGAGTAGTGGTGTTGGGGCAGTGTTACACTCTATGTGAGGGAAGCCATTTGTGTAGAGTTATGGAGATTTGAGATGGACTGGATCTGGCGTCTTCTAGATACATTTGTGTTCTGTCATGAAGCAATATACAGACCAGGCCGTGGTCTCCGTAACCATTGTGATTGATACCCACAGACGGACAGCATATCACTCCCCTTTCAAAACGGACATCTCTTTGATTGAGAAGCATTTGATACCTCGCCTCGAACCTTCCCAAAGTATTCCCTGTCTAGACTTTCACAAACCCCTTTGCCCAAAACTATGTACTATGACAATAATGTACACTAAATAAATATCTAGTCACACCATTCAAACAGTGTTGGTATGTCCATTATACAGGGCAGATTTTACTCTCCTTGTCCCATATATATATACAGTGCTCCCATTACTATGAGAAAAACAGAAGACTCTAAGCTAAGTTAGGCAGATGGAGAATCGGAGGTCTGAGGGCGACTATCTTGATCCCCGGTGACTCTGTGTGTAATATTTCACGCTGGCTGTAATCAATTGGTGCGTCCTTCTCTGGGGGAAGTGATGGATGGCGGTACAGAAACCTGACAGGCATTCAGCCCGCTAAGGGCCGCATGGTGCACAGTGCCATAGGGCGTCATGATGCTTGGATACAGCCCTGGTGAGTAACTCACCAGTACTGAATGCATGCATCATGCCGACCCTCTAGGAGTGTATCAGTCCTGTATTGTCAGCACGATGCTTGAATGCAGTACTGGTGAGATATTCGCTAGAGCTGCATTCATGCATTATGATGACCAATGTGGCATGCTGAATTCAAGTCCTATGCGGCCCTTAAAGCATCCAGGAAGTCACAGCCAAGGATGGAAATGAAGAAATTGCTCCGTGGAAGTAGGGAGGAATTGAGACAAAAAGCAGGCAGTGTATTGGGGTTGGCATCAAGTAGAGGGCTAACCCTTTAATGGCAGCCAAGCTTCATATGGCCAAAAAAAAGGTTTGTTTCAGGTAACATGGCAAGAGAATGTAGGGTCGGTAGGTCGGATTTTTATTTTTTTAAACTTTTTTTTAACATGAAAATACTAGCCAGCTTTTTCGAAGACCCTAAAATTTACCAAAAAGGGGTAAAAATATGATAATTTTTTTCAAAATTGCATAAAAAAAACTAGGGTCGGCCCTATTTTGATAGGGTCGGTCGGGTGACCTGAAACAAACCTTTCTTTTGGCCTATTCACTTGTCGTCATGATGCACCAACAGAACGACCGCCAAGTAACTAATGGGTGCTGCATTGCTGGATTGTGCAGACCCTTCAAGAGTGTATCGACCCAGTAGTATGTACATGATGCTTTCATGCAGCACTGGCGAGTGACTCGCCAGGGCTGCATTCATGCATCATGACGACCAGATAGCACAGTGCAGCAAAGCGCTCTGCTGTCCATAAAGGGTTATGGGATTAGATGGCGTGGTGCCAGACATTGCCCATTTGCTGTGAATGTGACAGCCGGTGGGGGCTGAGGGCGTCTAGCCACCTCACATTCCACATAGCCCTTTAAAGACAGCGTACCGAATTAATGTACTATGCATTATATCGCCATGATGCATGAATGCAGCACTAGTGACTCCACTCACCAGGGTTGCATTCACGCAGCATGAGGGTCCCATGGGGTTGATATACATCCAAAGCGCAGGAATGAATGAATACAGCCCTCGCGAGTCGAGGTATGTACCATTAAAGCACTATGCGGCACTTAAATGGCTAATGATAACACACCAACAATAACACGGACAGAAATGAAGTAGTTGGACGGAGTTGATGCCAATAGGAGAGGTCAGGGAAACGTGGGTGTTTGATGGTGTTAGTCCATGACAACGGTTCTCCTGGGTGGAAATGAGCGACTAGATTGGGTCTGCAACACATCATCATACGGGGAAAATGGATGGAGCCATGTTAAGGCCGCATGTACCGTATTGGTCCATGGGAGCTTATTTATATCGATTCTCCAATACTTCCAGCGCTCATAGGAGACCGGTGCTTTTTAAGACTTTAAAACAGTGCATTAATCTATTTCAAGACACCTGTACCCCTCCCCCCTCACTCCTACTCAAGACCTGCGCTTATTTGAGACTAATGCGCTTATATGGGCCAATATAGTAGGTGGAGTAGGCCTCAATGTCCTGGGAATGTGCAAAACACGAGAAGCCATACAGAATGGTCACATCCCAGACTATCGGGAATAATATCGGAAACGCATAAGGATCTATTGGATTAGCGACATAGTAGGGATAGCCTTTGTATCACTGCATAGATGCCACATGGGGAGCGTAAATATCCTAGTATTGAGGTGGTTCTTTTACAGTAGAAGCCATCAAGGAAGCCACACAATTAGGGTATAAACCGGGTATAAGCCACATAGCTATAGGGGTAAAGCCTCAAAATATATGCAAGGTAAAAAGAACATGAGAAGCCACATAGAAAGGGGAAACCTCAGGTTCGGTAGAAGTTGTAGGAGACTATATGGGACCTATATAGAAGGGGTAGACAAATTACACGGGGTAACCCTCACTGCATTGGGAATCTGAAATCGAGAGACGTCACTAAATAGGGTATGATGCCTCAGGGCATCGGGAAACTACAAAATGAGAGAAGCCATTAAATGGGACATGATGCCTCAGGGCATCGGGAAGCTGCAATATGCGAGAAGCCAGTAAATGGGGCATGATGCCTCGGGAAATAATTCACCATCACTGTATGTGTGCATCACAAGCACAAATGTAGCTCCAATGCAACATACCATACTTAAAGGGTTGATGGTGTAAGTTGCCTCATGGTACTGGGAAACGCAATACGGGAGAAGCGGGTAAGTCGCAATGCTGCAATGGTGGAGTAGTTAGATAGATAGCATCAAGCCGGTCATCAGAGGCGGCCGCGCAGCTTGTTAGTCCTTTAAGGGCCGCATAGTGCTTTAATGCATCAAGCCCTTTTTTGTCGTCATAATGCATGAATGCAGCCATGGCGAGTAATTCGCCAGTACTGCATTCAAGCATAATGCGGACTTGACAAGGTTGATGCACTCTCGTTGGGCTGGCATAATGCATTAATGCAGCCTTGGTGAGTAGACTCACCAGGGCTGCATCCATGCATCATGCCGATCAAGGACCTTAAAGCACTCTGCAGCTATTGCAGGGTTACGCCTGGGCCGGGCGTGGTGTAAGGCCCGGTGGCTGGTGTGACTGCCGCAGATTGCGGCTCTGGGAGACTAATGATAAACTCCTTTATTGCATGGTCTCAGACTGACTGGACGCCTGGCGGCGGTTGATGAAACCAGAGTAGCTCTGATTTGCTCATCTCGTGAGTTGGTACCATCTGGAGCGTCCCGGATACCTTGCCATTACCAAAGGTCTGCTGACGGTCTCAGAACCCAGCAACATGCGCGGGAGGGTAGTTCATATCGCCCCACACCACTGATAGCTTACAGCGACGTGCTGCAAGTCTTCCGAGTCAGTGCATTAAAGGGATGCTACTCACCTTGACGACACAAAGTAGGAAATCCTAAAATTCTGGGACATTTTTTAGCAGGAAATGATGGGCTCAACTTAATACAGAAATTCCATCAAAAATGTAGTAATCACTTCAAATGTAGGAAAAGTGGCATCCAGCACGTATACTGTGACATGAGCCAATAAGCCGGCTACGATGTGTATGGGAAGGTTCAGGCCCATGCATAAAGTAATACAGGACCTGTGGGTTATTTCACTTTATTTTTAAGATAGTATTCATGTTTCAAGGGAGGCAAGCATTATGTAGTCTGAAGCAGTACTTATACACAGAGCCTCTCATTTCCACCTTTCCCAATGCTTTATACAGGCATGTTAAATTATTTCGCTCAGCGGTTTCATTCCAGCTATAACAGTTAAACCAATACTACAACATGTAAGTATGTGCAACAGTTACACCATGCTGACAACATCCAACTACAACAGTTACAGCCATACTGACAACATGTTTTACGTCCGACTGTTGTGCTTTAGCTAGCTCTCATAATGGGTGCTCCCAGTGGTTACAGAATATCCAGAATAGACTCTCACTGCCTGCACCTCCACTCAAACACACAGGCACTTACGTGTTTTAACAACAAGGGGTGGATTTTAGCACGATCTATAGCTATAGTAACTATATAACCCCAGACTTGAGCGCTAGATAAACAAAGGAAGTGAATTTCTTTGATAATTTTTTTTGGACCCGCCCGAAGGGCTCACTTTTTTCCCTGCTCCAAATTCGGTATTATCCACCCCTCCCCTTTAGTTGAAAATGCCCACTCCCTTACACCCCAAGTACACGCAGCCACCCACTTCATCCTCATACAGCAGTGACCACCCCACGGTACGACCCACGGTACGACCCCTAACCAATCATGTCCCCCGACATGAGGGTTAAACGTAACGTGTGAAGGTAAGTGGGTGTGGCCCTGCACCACGACCTACGTCCAGCCCACGCGCCCACCACTCCCACACAGAGGTCCACTGTGAGGAATCCCTCTCTGAGAAGTCTATATATGTAGCAGTGGTGTCACTCTCCCAACACTTTCTTAGTCTACCAGTTGCACAAACTGAGACATGAAACTGCTTTTGTGAATGGATCAAACGCTCAGTATTGAGCTTTATAGAGATGCCTCCCCCCATTATAAGTGATTGAAATGTATCTCATTGGATCTGGACGAATTACAGGACTAACCCTGATGTTGAAAGAAACTGAAAAAAAGAACTGAAAAAAGAACTGTCGGTCGCTGCCGGTATAAAAAATATATAGATCTGTATCCGTAAAGAGAGCTATATCTGGTTTATGTGGCACCATTTCCCCTTACAGAATGCCCCCCCCCCACCCCCACCCCCGGGTGTCCTAATAGTGGGTTGCACCCCCAGTAGGGGGGGACACACGATAGGGGCGTGACTGGGTGCGACCTCTTCTCGCTACCTCCCTGTTAAATCCCGGTTTCCATGACAACTGGACGCGCGGCGCCTGCTTAGCGACAAACGACCCGTGCACATACTACTCCGTCTCTAGTAGCGGGCAGGACAGGGTGTCCACGCCCCTCCTGACCCCAGCTTTCTTCTTCATTTGACATGTCAGCCTCAGATCCGCCCTACCTGTTTCTGTGAGAGATGGTGAGTGACATGATAGGCTCGGTGTACTCTACTTCATGTTAGGTCTTTAGGGACAGCATCGGTTTCAAGGGAACATTTCTTGTCATGAAGCACCGACACAGCATTGTCCACGAGTAACCCACCTACATTGCATTGGCGCATCATGACGACTCATTGGAAGAGTATCAACCTCATAGGGTCGGCATGATGCATGAATGTAGCTCTGGCAAGTTACTCATCAGGACTACATTCATGCATCATGACGACACACGGCATAGAGCGTTAAATCACTATGCTGCCCTGAAAGGTTTTTATATGTCTGGCGCACTTCCCTTATGCTATCCGTAGAGGGTTTATGTGAGAGCTTTGCGAATGGATCTGCCCCCTGCTCTTTGTGAGGGAGTGGTGCTTTACCGACAGAATTGAGATTTACTACAGAGTGGATAGTTCTACTGTAACTCCCTTTATGTGCCATGTCTCTTTTTAGAAATCCTTTTAAAGCACGAGCCATGTGTGTTGCCACCTCTTGGAGGGCTTAACTCTTTATTGCGATAACTTGATTAAAGACCTGAGAATGAAGCCACAATAAAAGCTACACTGAGATCACTCCACACAGTCATTTGCCATCATTAACTTGTGAGGGCCGTTTCATGAATGACAGAAGATCACAGTAAATCAAAGCGTTATGCTGCCCACTTCAGATATGAGTGCATATATATGTTAAGACAGGAAAGTTGGCCCCTAGCTACACGTTATGCCACAAAGAAACCGAGTTGAGATCTGACTCAGAAACATGCCTTATTAGCTCCGACATGTCCATGGTTCTCCTCCCACTTTCTATACAGTCAAATACAGCCTCACTGACCACTAGTATATACCTTTTTGCCTGAAGACCTTATATATGTCATTGTGATGCATCAATGCGGCGCTGGCGATCAAGTTATCGGGGAGTCGGCCCATAGGATTGGCATGATGTATGAAAGCACCCCTGACGACTAAACTTGCGAGGTCATCATGTATACCACATTAAAGCCCTGTGCTACCCGTGAAGGCTAAAGAACAACCAGCCGGAGCCCCGGTGTGTCCGTGCTTGGCAGTGCCCACTGCTGACCAGCCTGTAAGACGGCTGTGCACCTGGGCACCATTCTCCTCCTCACCGAGCTGCTCGCACAGCACCGAGCTGCCCACACAACACCGAGCTGCCCACACAACACCGAGCTGCCCACACAACACCGAGCTGCCCACACAACACCGAGCTGCCCACACAACACCGAGCTGCCCACACAAAACCGAGCTGCCCACACAACACCGAGCTGCTCACACAACACCGAGCTGCCCACACAACACCGAGCTGCCCACACAACACCGAGCTGCTCACACAACACCGAGCTGCCCACACAACACCGAGCTGCTCACACAAGACTGAGCTGCTCACACAACACCGAGCTGCCCACACAACACCGAGCTGCTCACACAACACCGAGCTGCTCATACAACACCGAGCTGCTCACACAACACCGAGCTGCCCACACAACACCGAGCTGCTCACACAACACCGAGCTGCTCACACAACACCGAGCTGCCCACACAACACCGAGCTGCCCACACAACACCGAGCTGCTCGGCCGTGACACCAGCCTGGCACCAGCACACCTGGTATATCCTGCAGGGGGCGGACAGGGGCCAAGGTCGGGGTCCAGGTCAAGGCCCGGGTGCACAATGTGCCCATAGAATACACACAGTGGTTGCACAGAAACTAAATACATGTAGAAGCCACGTATATAAGCGACGTGGAAGCAATGAGATGCCACGGCGAAACCACGTAGAAGCCACCAAGAAGTACTGTATAAGAGAGCCTTTTAATGTTTTATCACTTTAAGGGCAGCATAGTATTTTTATGCATTATGCGCTTTTGTCGTAATGATGCAGCCAGATGTGACGCTTCACCGGTGCAACATCGTAAAAGATATTTGCACTCGCTAAAGGAGGCAATGCCAATTTCATATATTTCGCCATGAAGGAAAGCAGACATTGCTTTTAATATAAAGAAGGCGGCGATGCAATACAGTAATATGAGCTGGTAGGGTAAGGTTTGTCATGAGTGGTGTCTTAGAGTGGGAGTTGGGTTCTTTTGGGGTTAACTTTGAGGAAGTAGTACAAGGAAAGTAGGGTTACATCAGGGACAACCTAGGACACGTTCAGGCAGGTTGAGTAAGGGAAAAGGTATGCTAAAACGCAGTAATGGTAAATGGGTGAGAATTAAATCCCTCGAGCAGGGCCAGTAGACATTTTACTTTGTATTATATCATTTTTTAAACACTTGTTTTACAATAAGGTGAAGAGCCAAGCAGAAAGGATAAGCCGATTTCGCTCACACAGAGAATCTTTTCTGCTTGCCTGCTTACTATCTATCAGTATGTGGTATCCGAGCTAATACTGGGGTGGGAGTCTAGATACAGCAATGGGCATGGGGGTTTCTGACAGGAGGGGCCGGCCGCTGGTACTGGGCGGGGTTGGCCTTTACACCTTCATCCCTAATAACCTGTCAGGTGGACCCCAATCGATACAGCACTGCCCGATATAGGGAACATGCGGGGCAACCAGTGTAGACCGCCATCTTGTCCCCCGATGGATTTAGCTGGCCCCCACGGTTTAGAGAGTCAATCTCCATTTAGTAACGGGGAAGAGGGGGTGTCGGTGGATTTTGGTGTGAGCATGCCGAAAATTGTAGTAACTCGCAGGCCGTTCGCTGAAAAGTGATTGCATCGTTTTGGTCCACCTTCAAGACCCGTCCCTCAAGGAGTTCAATTACCCCTCCCACATACACCAACCCCCCTCTGTTGTTACAAACTGACCATTCCCTAATGGCTAAATCTTGCAGAATGTTAGCATTTAGCAGAATATTAGCATTGACAATAATACCAGTTTGCAAATTGACCTAAAATGACTAGGGTCGGTCCTGTCTTGCGGGGTTAGGTCGTGGATATCTGCCCCCTTCGCCTCTAATGTATGGTAACTGTCTAAGATGCCATTTGCATGTATGTTAGTTCTCTTCTGCGTGTTCTAGTGTTACTATGCAGCCACTGTCAACGTGTGACGCCCCTATGTGACAGTGGGGTCCCACCCCTGTCGTCAGCCTAACTAGGCAGGTCGGTGACAGTCAGATGTCCCCAGGGTATCGGTGACAGCCCAGCCTATATGATCAGCGTGATCTGTGCCTCAAAGTCACTGTGGGGAGGTGGGCCAATTGTATACGTGCTGTTCGACCGTTAAGGGCGGCATAGTGTTATGTACTATGTCCTCTGTCGTCAAGATGCATGAATGCAGTCCTAGCGATAATATACTCACCAGATCTACATTCACCCTTTGGGAGGATATCAATTCAGTTGGGTCGACGTTATGATTGAATACAGGCCTGGTGAGTTACTCATCGACGATACAAGGTATAGCCCTATGCTGCCCTTAAATGCTTGACCATGATACACTGAATCCCTTTTGAGCGGCATGTCGCACCAAGCGCCATGGGAGGAGTCATTTTGGTATATGATGGTAGATACTATTTACCCCCCCCCCTCTCAACAACTGCTCAATAGGGGTCCACAATTTCCACCCCTCCCCCCACAGTCTTACCTTCTCCCCCCCCCCGCACCCCACCACACATGCATTGATAGGAGTTGTTTTTACATCTCCAGTGTACACTATTTGGTGCATGGGTGGATATGTCTCCTCGTTATTCAGTTGTAACATTCATTGCTACCTATGCTCACGTTGCTATCATCAAACTAAAATAGGCAGAAGCATGTTTTCATTTTTCATTTTCATCAATCTATTCTAGGTGAAGGTAAACACGTTCTAGTTATAAATTCTATAATCAATGAATGACTGGCCGCCTGTCTAATAAATCGAACCGGGGTCGCGTGCGTTAATATTTCATATCTCAGTATTGATTCTGTATTGCTAGAGTTAGGGAGGGCAAGAAAGATGAAGGAGAATAAGAGAGATTTTAAAATGTTGTGACTGTGTTGAAGAAGTCATATCTGCATTGCGAACTTCCCCTCCGGGTCCTCTTAATCAATCTTCCCACAGAGGATCTATAGTTTGGAAGTACAATTTGTTTTCACTTTGAAATACTGAAACAATTGATTATTCAAGTGGTTTAACCTCTGGCTATTCTAGGCATTTCAGACTTTTCTTTTATGTCACATATTGTGAAAATGCCAATTTTGTGGGATTAATTTCGCTTTGAAATATCGAAACATCATTAAAAAAAACAAAAAAACTGTGCGTTTCCATGTGTTTGTTTGTGTTTATAATACAAAGATGCCACTCAAGTCATCGACAAAAAGTAGGAAAACTTCCAATTTTGGTCGATTTTCTGTGTGAAAGTAAACACAATTCAATACAGAAATTCCAGCCAGAAAACATAGGAAATTTTTTTTTTTAAGTAGGATAAGTGGCATCTCTTTAAAGTGAGGAGCTTCCTACCAGGGTGGCCATGCTCTTGAAGATGTTTCCTTCCACCACCGTCTCCTCGGTGATCTTCCACGAGCTGGTCTCAACATCGTCGGGCCCGTCGTCGTCCCGCTGTATCATCCACGACTCGCGGCGGGACCGGGGGGTGGTGGACAGGGACGGGTTGAGGCTGATGCCGCTACTGCGGCGGGACGGGTTCAGGCTGGTCCTACTACTGCGGCGTGAGGGCGGGTTGAGGCTGGTACGCCGACTTAGCGGCATGTCTAGTCTGATGGTGTTGGGGGTGGTGGAGGTGGTGGAGCGCGCCGACAGGACGCTCTGTGGGGTGCGGGACCGCCGTCCACTCGTCACCTGGAGGGTCAGGCGGCTCGTCCCCTCCGCCCCCTCCCCCCTGGGGGATAACTCCAGGGTCCCCTTACCCCCTCCTCCAGTACCATCCATCCCAACACCTGCCTCCTCACTGCCCTCCTCCTGTATCCTGGGCGGGATGCTTGGGGTAGCCATAGCGCAGACTGCTTCTCGGCTCCTCCAGTGCTGATTTTTTAAAGCTTTATGATCTTCAAAGGTGACGCGGCAATAGGTTTAATTGATCTTACACTGCGCCGTCAGTCATGCGGAAAGGGGAGGCACACGCCGATCGATCAGTGCTTAAAAACGTACTCACTGATGGCGGCAGCACAGACTGCCTATTTTCTCCCCTTTTTACTGTATTATTTATATTTAATGTTGGGCTTTATTTATCTTTGTGTTAGTGCACTCATTTCCTCACATGTCGCGCTCTAATCCGCCATTTACCTTCATGTGACGGGTGCAGTATATAAGAAGGATGGTGGTTCTCTGTGGTTAGTTTTATGTATAATGTAGCTGTGTGTTTTGTCAGGGAGCAGGGTGCCAGTGTTGCACTAATCAGTCCCCGTGTACAGGGCCCCACCTGGGCCCGTGCGGCGGAGATTAGGTTGGCACCCACCTAAAGCACACGGAGGTAAAACACTGCCGCTGCACCCCTCCTCTCTCCTCTCTTCTCTCATCCACACACACAATAGATAGCAGCTTGTTCGCCGCTCGGCCCTGAGATAAGGATCTATTTAGCCACCTCCACCCACCTCAGTGCCACCTGACACACAAGACAAAGGCAATGCGGCTTTAGTATAGGTGGGAGATGGGATGGGGGTAGGGATGGGGATGAAGGTTGGTGGGGAAATGCCCCACGGCAATGCCCTTGGAGTAGAAGACAATGCGCCTCTAATATAGGCGTATTTGTGGTGGTGGTGGTGGGGGGGGGGGATATACAGGGTATACAGGGTGGGGGTGGGGTTAATATTAGCAGTGCCCGTGGCGTGCGTCACGGAGATTGGCGGCACCCTTTACAGAGTACCCCTACTCTAAGTGTGTGAGGCCCCACACCACCACACCACCACACCCACACCCCGCCTGTGTTCCTGCCCTTGGGAGGCGGCGTCAAAGCAGGGAGACCATCCTATTCCCATCCAATTCGCCTCTAGTCATACACCTCAATTATGGCGGGGCCTTGCCTGCCGCGGCGCGTGCTATTTCATGGCAGGCCGCCCGGTTTCCGCCTGATTAGAGACGCGCCCTCAGCCCCGGCCACAATCCAGATTAAATTCCGCCAGCTTCCCGCCACGCCGCAGCACAACTAGCGACAATATTCGGGGTTTATATATAATTCTGCCGCTCAGAGTTGGAGCTGCTCATGGAGCTGCTCGAAGTGTAGACGCTGTCTGACTTGGCTATGTGGTGAGTTGATGAAGAGGGAGGGAGGGGGAGTGTGAGGGAGAGAGGGACGTAGGGGAGGAGGGAGAGGAGAATGGATGGAGAAAGGGAGTACGGGGAGTGGAGGGGCAGGCAGGCGGGTAATATTAGGGGTGGGGTCGGAAACAAAAGGTGAACCTGAAGAGTCCAGGAGTATAACACCAAAGTGCCAGATCATAAAGGTTACATGTATTCAGTTCTTCTATGCTAATATGTTGGTACCCCTACAGCAACAGTCGGAGTGGAGCCAGGACAGGTACTCCACCCTATATATATATATATATATATATATATATAGGGCGGGTGGGCTTTAGTACCACCAATCAGGTGGGGACATCTTCAGTCTCAACTCTCGCTGTTGGTTCTTGATGTCGACATTTTGAGCAATCCGACTACCTGAGCATCTTGTCCTTGACCTTTTTTACTCAGCCGCATTACAGAATCCCTGTGGATGTGTCGCCTCAAATCTGTAAGCCCACGTATGTTGCTTATTAAGGATCCTATTCAGGGAGCCCGCAACTTAACGGATATCCTTTACTTATAAGTTATAGCCCTCGTGTGTTACATTTATATCCAGATCTTTGCTTGAGAAATTGGGATCCAAGTGCAACTCTGTCCCGAGGCTTGTTTTATGGACACATCCAGGGATGAACTGGTGAAAGTGACCAGTCTAAAGGAAACATTTTGCAATGTTCATATTGAGGCCCCTTAATGTAGGTGTAGCATGAAAGGCCATGAAACACCCTAAACTCCTGACAAAACGTGAACACTTTCAACCCTACACATAATGCCACTGAGTAGTTTATAAGTAGTGCTACTTTTTTATCCAGCACTTTGAGGAATTTGGATCCGGATATGATATATTTGAGGAGTTGGTTCAGTCAGTGAGAAGCTTATGCGCAGTTCCTACCACTCCTCACGAAAAGTTTGAAAACTTGGATCCTTACACCGATTGGGGGCATAAAACATCTTGAAGTCCAGGAAAAACTTGAAGACTTTGATTCTTGCACATAAAGTCAGTGGAAAATGTGGATCCAGGTACACGATTATTTGAGGAGTTTGGTTCAGTCAGTGAGCAGCTCATGAGCAGTTCCTACGAGTACTCAGGAAAAGTTTGAAAACTGATTGGGATAATAAACATCTTCAATTCCAGGAAAGACTTTGATTCTTGCACATAAAGTCAGTGAGCAACTTGGGAGCAATCCTTGCCTCTCCGCAGCACGTGGCAGCCACTCCCCCACTCCCCACTCACTCACCCCCTGTGGACGCCGTGTCACCTGCAGCCGGTCCCCGAGCTGCTCCCTTTATTGCCGCCTAAATGGAGCTGCTCGATTGCTGAGCACACCGATAATTCCGACCATAAATCTGGGCCAGCCTTTTCCTGATGAAGCGGAATAAATCTCTGTGTGTGGGTGGCCTTCTCCTCCTCCTGTGTGTGTGTGGCAGTGGGTCCCAGAGCAGCTCCCTGAGGTACACAAAGGGGCTGGGCAGTGTGTGGTGTGGTGATGTGGTGTTGGTGGTGGGATAGGGTGATGGCTGCAGGTGGATGGTTGTAGGTGAGATCTCGGCCCCTGCACTCGTCCGACTAATAGACACCAACCTCGTTAATTAAACATACCGCATTCGATTTAACAAGCGCACACCCCCTAATAAGCGCACACGCCCCGTTTTGGGCCGATCTTTTATACTATTAATAACCAAAAATATCTCAATTTTTGCCCCATTTAAACGCTTAACTACTAAGGCGTGTCCATAATCATTTTTAAGTGCACTTTGGGCTTAATACGTCAAATACGGTACAAGGGCCGCATAGTGCATTAATATGTGATGCTCATTTTAAATTAATATTGTGGATTATTGATGCCTACAATGTCTCACGTTTACTGGAAAATGCTGACATATCAGACGGGATTTTATTTCTATCTATTGTACATGTACTCGCAATTCATACATGTGACGGGCGTATTGTGAAAAGTGCCCAATACCTCTCAATTCTGCATTTCGAAATGAGACCCATCTCTCGCAGGGTATGAAAGGTGACAACTCCTTGGCGTTTTCTTTAACGAGGATGGTGTCAGATTGTGTGCTGAGAGGAGGGAGTGGGGGTTGACGCCGGGGGGCGGAGGGGGAGGGTGGGAGGGTGTTTGTTATCGGTGACCCGGAACCTGCCCCGTGGTTATTACCAGCCCCGCTAGGTGGCGAGTGGGGGGTAGATTAGGGCCGGGGATAACTATGCCTGTTACCTGGCGACCATCGAGCTGTTATCATACCTGGCTGCCTATTGCAGGTTATACCTTTATTGCAGGGTCAACTCAACCATGATACATGAATGCAACCCTAGTGAGTAACTCACCAGAGCTGCATTGATCCATCATGCTGGCCCTATAGAGTTGATATACTCCCCTGGGGTCGGCATGATGTATGAATGGAGCGCTGGCGAGTTACTCGCGAGGACTGCATTCATGCATCATGCCGACCAAGGTCATTAAAGCGATATGCGGCCCTTAAAGGGTTATGGACGGTTGGCGCCCAATATAACCGTGAATTATGCATCTGCCATATCCTCCCTCTCCTGTCCCCTCACCCTCCCCACTCCCCCTCCCACCACCCAGTACCTCCCCACACAACACCAAACACCCAACGCCACAGGCCATTAGTGGCTGAGGCCTGGAAAAAAAGCTGTGTGCAGGGAACTCGACCTACCCAATTATCTGCCTCTTGCTTAAACATTGTTTTTTTGAAAATGTAACTTATCTATAAGATTTACCCAAATTTACCATGTCAACCTTGAAAAAAGATCTCATGAAAAAATCTACCTACCCTCTATTTCTTTGGCCATGTTACCTGAACACAACCTTTTTTGCCTTTGCCTCCTATTGGTGGTTGAGTGGCGAATGGCTGTGTCAGGAGGTCGAGTACACTAACCCACTGGAGGAGGACGGGGATGGAGGGGGGAGTAGGGAGGGGTAGGGGACCCAGGAGGACAATGCCAGGCCTGCTGGCTCCACCACTCATGTATCATGCAGCAAAGAGCGCTGACGTGCGTGGCTTTTCGCTGAGCTATGAATTAGTGACTTGACCAGGCTGCGGATCTTCTTGAGATGCAGTGGGGGTTGGGGTCGGGGTGGGGATGGGGAGGGGAATTGCTAGGTGGATCTCCTTTGGAGAGGGAGACACTTGGGTATGGAAGTGGGGGGGAGGGGGTAGATGGGTTATGGGTTGTAGTGGGGAGGTTATGGTGCCTGAGCAGCTCACCATAGAATGATGCGGAGCATCCTTTCTGCTTGACTGTCAGCACCGTCCTGACATGGTACCCCCTCCCCAGTGATTGGCTGGGAATTGCCTGTGATGTCACTTCCTGTCATTGTTAGAACAGGAAGTAGAGAGATTACCATAGCAACGTAGTGGGCCAGGGCTGATTTGCTCATTGACTTAGGTAGCGTCAAGGTGAACAGAGGTGTTTTTTTTAATCGTCCCAATAGATGGTACCCCCTCCCCATGTTTCCATTATTTGTAAGCAGCCAAGCAGAAACGATGACCCGCGACCCCCTGCATGGGGCATCCTTTGTGCTTGGCTGTTGAGAGATGGCGTCAATATGAGACTGGTGCTTGCTGAGCTCTCCTACCTGTCACAGTGGATGCATGTTACTTCATGTTGGGTAAGATTGATTAAGCTGAGCTGATCCATGCTATTTCAACTACCTGGTACTAATATAGAATGTATAATCATCTCACGTTAGATTGCTGAGATCTGGATCCACAGGACCCCCCACCCCCCTTCCATCAGCCCAGTGGGTGTAACTGTATTATAGATAGCAGCGTCATGATTATGTGTGTGGACGACTACATGCCGCCTAATGATATGACCGGGTGTGGCAAGTATGGAAATCAGTAATGTAGATTATCTGAGCAAATGAGTACCATGGCCTGCTTACTACTGTGATGGGAAGATGCTGGGTGTGCTGGCCATTGTACACATCTGCATATATCAGGCAGTGGGGAGAAGGACTGCAGACCCTATGTACATGTAGAAGACAGTCGGGGAGTCAAAGGGGGTTGGTAACTGAAAGCTCAGGTACCCATACAGAGATGCTACTCAACAACTTAAAGTAGGTTAGATTTCTGGAATGATTCTCTGGGAATTAACCTTATATAATAAGGAAATTCCACCAGGGAAAAAAAATAGGAATTCCTCGCAAAAAAAGAGGGGAAATTGTTGTCATCGCTGTCCATGGTACCAGGCATAAGGTGGCAGTCTTGTAACTTGGGGTGGGTTGAGGGGGAGGGGTGGGGAAGGAAGGTCGGGTCAAAAGGTGGCCGATCAGTCAGTGTAGGCTGCCCACTGGGACACATGGTAGGTGTGGGTGGGAGGTGCTGGGTGGACACTCGGTCTCTGCATGGACTGCCCTGGAGGAGAGCCCTGGGGGAGGAGGTGAGGAGGTGCAGGCTGAGGGTATGATGACTCCCCCGGGGTGGGGTGGTGTGCTGTACAGTGGTCATCACGCAGGGGGAACAACCTCAAGTACTCCCCTCTCACCCTGCTGCTGATCCATGGCAGCAGCCTTGGACAGGGGTGGCGGGTAGAGAGGTGTAGCACATTGAAATGTATGAACAACCGGCAAATCATATGTACATGTACATAGTCACTTCCAAACTCAAAGCTACTGCTTGACACGGTTATGTGTGTAAGTAGATTTAAAGATTCACGAGAAGCCACAGCTGAAGCCACAGGGTAGGCTCAATGTTCAAAAGAAACCATAACGAAGCCAGCTTTTCAGCCTCAATAACTGAAGCCACATTGCAGCCTCAATAGCTGAAGCCACATTGCAGCCTCAATAGCTGTTGCCATACTGCAGTTTGAATGATTGAAGCCACATTGCTGTTTGAATATCTGAAGCCACATTGCAGCTTCAATATCTGAAGCCACATTGCAGATTGATAACTGAAGCCACATTACAGCCTCAATAGCTGTAGCCATACTGCAGTTTGAATGATTGAAGCCACATTGCTGTTTGAATAGCTGAAGCCACATTGCAGCTTCAATATCTGAAGCCACATTGCAGATTGATAACTGAAGCCACATTACAGCATCAATAGCTAAAGCCACATTGTAGTCTGAACAACTAGAGCCACATAGCAGCTTCGATAACTAAAACTACATTGCAACATCCTGAGACTGAGTGATTGGTTCAGAAGAAGCCACATTCAAGCTTGAATGTTTACCAAGCCACACAGGAAGCCACAGGGTGGAATCAACATTACACTATCCCCCTACAATGAAGCCACAATAGAAGCCACACTGTGATCACTTCACATATGTTAACTACAGATCTGACCTACACTATTACAATGGTATTGCATATTTTTACATACAGAAAGAAGCCACGTGAACAATCCTACTTCTGACTGCTAAAATCTATTCAACTGAGCAGTCGCCAAGTCAATACTGCCACCAGGCTGGAGTCGGGAGAGGGCGGTCTGTAGTCCATCCTCGTGTCCCTATAAGGAGGTGGGCGGACTGGTCGTGTTAAAGTCACACAAAACCTCCACGGGGATAACTTCACTGCCTCTCCAAATACAACCCCGCCGCTTGTCATTTATCACCAATTTCCGCCCCAAGGTAGGAACAGGGGGCTCAGGGTGGGGAGGAGGGGTGGGGAGGAAGGAGGGCAGCGTCCGACGGGTGAAAAACACGCGATTTGCAAATAGCCGCGTCGTCCCGGGGGTGCAGGTAGCGCTGTTGTCGTCGCCGCTTGGTGGCGCCTCCTGACGCCGTGACGTCACGGGGGACGCTGCTAGGACGCAGGAAGCGACCTCTGGGGACGCGCGCCCCGACCACAACCCCCTGACGCTATCTGAACACTGCAGGCGGTGTCCTCAGCCTCACCAGGGGGCGCGTGTTGTGGGGGGGGGGGTGCAGGGGTAGCATGTGACTGTAAGGAGAGACGACAACAAGGAGAAACACGCGCTATGTGCTAAAAGCCCTGGGTATAATATCTCAGGGCTTCATGGTCATTTACGTTCAAGGTGCACCCGTGAATATAGCACCGGCATCACACCGATTCACCCTAGAATGGAATGGAAGTGACCAAGTCTACAAAATCACGTAATGCTCAAAATAGCCTGAAAAGAGTCTCGTTGTGGCATGAAAAAATTGAAACACAAGGGGCTGCATTCAGGCATCATACATTGTGCCATAGTGAAGTAAAGCCCTATGCTGGCCTTAAAGGGCTAAAGTGGTAATTTTGTGGGAGGGGTGCTGAGGGAGTAGGGACGTGCATGGTGTCAACCCCCCCCCCCCCCGTGTGAGGAAACACCAAGGTTGTTCGTGTAGCTGCGTGCCGATAGGCCTCCTACAGGGCGACCTCTGGTGGCAGTAATAGTGATTGGGTGATGTATGTGGGGCACAGAACATGGGGACGCAGCCTGGGGGTCAAGGACATGGGGACGCAGCATGGGGGCCAAGGACATGGGGACGCAGCATGGGGGTCAAGGACATGGGGACGCAGCATGGGGGCCAAGGACATGGGGACGCAGCATGGGGTCAAGGACATGGGGACGCAGCATGGGGGCCAAGGACATGGGGACGCAGCATGGGGGTCAAGGACATGGGGACGCAGCACCGGGTCAAGGACATGGGGACGCAGCATGGGGGCCAAGGACATGGGGACGCAGCATGGGGGTCAAGGACATGGGGACGCAGCACGGGGGTCAAGGACATGGGGACGCAGCACGGGGTCAAGGACATGGGGACGCAGCATGGGGGTCAAGGACATGGGGACGCAGCACGGGGGTCAAGGACATGGGGACGCAGCACGGGGTCAAGGACATGGGGACGCAGCATGGGGGTCAAGGACATGGGGACGCAGCACGGGGGTCAAGGACATGGGGACGCAGCATGGGGGTCAAGGACATGGGGACGCAGCATGGGGGTCAAGGACATGGGGACGCAGCACAGGGTCAAGGAGATGGGAACGCAGCATGGGGGTCAAGGACATGGGGACGCAGCACGGGGGTCAAGGACATGGGGACGCAGCATGGGTGTCAAGGACATAGGGACGCAGCATGGGGGTCAAGGACATGGGACACAGCACGGGGGTCAAGGACATGGGGACGCAGCATGGGGGTCAAGGACATGGACTACACGCTGTATGTGACCTGTATGACAAAGGATCTTCAGGGAGTGGTCACTTTTTTGAAGGGGGCGGAGTTGGGTGTATTTCCTCAAGAAATAGTTCCCACCCCCTCTTGAGAGGACTCCAAAATCTCCCTAGCAGCGTTTTTTTTTGTTTGTTTTGCAGCCAAACCCTATTGTCTATTTTTGGTCCCCTCCCCACTCAAGGGTCACCACCCACGCCTACCCCCCTTGTTAAAGAAATGGCCAATTCCCTTAAGGTAAAGACAAAAACACGGGGCACTAGAGTGTCAGGTATGATTAAATAGAGTACCTGGTCTACAAGAAATAGAGGAGAGCCACATCGGGGTGATGGACACTTCAATACAATATGAAGTGTGGGCCGAGTTGACAAGGGACACGGATCTTGAGTGACTGCAATGTGTAAGATACGGACGGTATCCAATATTAGACGTGGATGGGTCATGTTTTATCTGCAGGCCAGACCTAGTGGCCTTTTGACGACCTGCAATGTCACATGTCGTACACGAGATGAAACATCTCCAGTACATGGAGACATATAGATACATGGAAAGTTGCTGATTCTGTATGACTGCACTAAATCTTAGTGGAGTGGATATGGGTAAATATTCGGGAGGATCAGCGGTTTAACCATGGCCCCTGGTTTAACAGCATGAAACTGCTTACAGTAGCAGATTTATACCAAGGTGTGGGAGTAAGGATTCCCCGGAGGTTATTTGACACGCGCCTGGGGACAGTCTCATAGTATCCAATGTGATAGGACCTGCTCTGTGGGAGATTGGGGAAAACAATATGAAGTTGTTTAGCAGTGGCGTGGGGAAAGAAGAGGGGGGGGGCGCTACCGACCAATAATGAGAGAGCACCCTATAAGCCTATACAGAAACCTATAGGGCCCAAACCGAGCCCCTTACTAATTTGTATCCTGAACAACTGTTCGGACTCTGTGCTTGAGATTTGGATACAATGTCAGCTTCTAGGGCTGAGCTTGGGGCTTGGACCCAATGTCAGTTTCTTGCGGCTGGGCTTGGGCCTTGGATCCAATAGTAGAATGTCAGTTTCTTGGGGCTGGGCTTGGGGCTTGGACCCAAATATCCCTTTCTTAGGGCTGGGCTTGCGGCTTGCGGCTTGGGCACAATGTCAGGTTCTTGCGGCTGGCTTTGGGACTTGAACCCAATGTCAGTTTCTTACGGCTGGGCTTGGATCCAATGTCTGCTTCTATGCCTGGGCTTGGGACTTGGGGCTTGGACCCCATGTCAGTTTCTTACGGCTGAGCCCAAATATCCCTTTCTTAGGGCTGGGCTTGCGCCCGGGCTTGCGGCATGTGGCATAGACCCAATGTACTTGGGCCTGGGCTATCACCAATGTTAGGTCCTTGGGTTCAGGTATAGCAGGATCACAAGAGGTGGGGCAGCTAGGACTTTCAGTACAGCAGTAGTTCCCGCGTCCCCCGCTGTGTGGCGTGGCTGCCCCCTGCGGCATGGGTGTGGTCCCAGAGCTACCTCCTCCGTCTGTTGGCCGGCATCATGACCCACGCCCACCAAGTGGCTTCACATCAACCCTGCCGCCGGACTGCCTGCTGGCTGTCTGCCCACACAGCCACCTCAACATTATGTTGTAGGTTGTCACTGACAATTCACTCCATGCATCATTGTAAGATTGTAAGTGGTAGATATGATACAAGTGACTTGCTGTATGAGTGATATAAGCCAAGGACAGGGTAATGGTCCAAGGCGTCAGCTGCGGATGATTACCAATGTCCACGGCTTATAACACTCATGCAGCTAGTCACACGTATGATATCTGACTTACACTTACAGTAGGAGAGGGTGCTAAGTGGACCGCATCAACATACAGCCATGTATGTAAAATACAGCCAGGCCATTTCTTTTGTTCTCTCAGCCAACTGTGGTGTAATATTTTTTATTCGTTCAAGGTCATGGTTTCCACTGCGATTTTCAAAAGATGAAAAGATGATCCTAGGTAGACATCTGACAGTAGTGCCTTACATGTTAAACCCCGCACTCCGACTGTTTCTGCCGGGACAGCAAGTTCTATGCCTTTAATAGAAACTTGGTTTGAAGAGGAGTGAATTGAGCTGCAGGCAATGAGGTCTGACATGCTAATAGTCTTTAGTTTCAGAGTAGCACTCATCAGTGATACAGCCCAGTGAATGGGATACAGGGGTAAGGTACAGTGGAGTGGCTATTCACAACCTGTAAACATATACCTGGTATTGGGAATAGATGGGAGGGCAAATTGATTGCTACGGAATTTGGGGGAGACGTTGGCACAATGATCTATGCTTATCATCAAGCACTAGCGGTTAGCTACCAAAAAAAAACAGAGTCAGTGTTTAGAAACCACACTGTTTTGATACACTGATTGGGAGTATGGCTGCGTGGCGGCCACTGGGAGCGCCACTGTAGCACCTAGCGGCCTCTTACAGAGTTAGCCTATAGTCTACAACCTGCGCATGCTCACAGCACTGCCGCTATCACTTCCACAAACAGCCAAATAGCACAGGTGCTGCTCCTTGGTCAGGAAGTATTCCAATTTTGGCCACCTTTCTAGAAATCACTATGGAAGTAGAGATTCCTACACAAGTAGTTCTAATACGTGGCGCATCTGAACTACCTAGAATTGCTCAAGTCTCTCTTGCAAATTTATGGATCATAGACCACACCATTAATTTGAAATGATTATTGAGAGTGCAGCTCTATGTGAAGAGAAGGGTAGAGGAAGGGACCAGCCCAGTCTACCTAAAGCCCTGCCTCTACCCAGGCCCCTTCTATTGCAGCCTACACACTGTGTTGATTCATACAGCACGTCGGGACCCTGGAGGGGGCGGAAAAGTCACAAATCCCCTCACCCCCCCCCCCATCTACCCCCTCCCCACCTGGAGGAGGGATCACGTGACGTGCTGCCAGCGTCTGATACACTTCCGGTCATTGTTGCTGTAAGCCTGACTGCGCAGGCGCACAGTGAGGACGCCCTTTACTGTGCGCATGCGCCAAGATGTTGGTTTCTTTATTAAAAGGTGTCTTTTTGCATATCATCTTTTACTTCTTGTGACTTGTTCATTTTTTTCATCATCGTCATTGTTGTCTCGTTCATTGGCAGTGCGCCCCTGTGCCTACAGAGAGATGGCAGCGGTGGTCCCTGGCTGTGGGGCGGGGAGATTATGGAGAGGGCTATGTGCGCAGTACCCAACTGCCCCTATCAAACTCTAACCCTTTAAAATAGTCACATATTGATTTAATATGCTATACACTTTGTTGTCATGATGCCTGAATGCATCCTGGCGAGTCTACTCACAAAGGCTGCATTCATGCATCATGGCGACCCTTGGGGAATCAATCCCATTGGGTCGCCTTTAATGCAGCACTGGCAAGTTACCCATCAGGCCTGGATTCATGCACCATATCGACAAAGGCACTATAGGGCTTTAAAGCATTATGCGGCCCTTAAAGGGCTAATACTCAGGGGGCTCAGGAAGATGGACGGGCAATAGGCGGCTTCATATGTACATGCCACAAAAGGCATCAAACGGCCTTTCACATGGCCAACTTCTGAGATCTCCTCCACCATTTTCCTCCTATTTCGGCCGTGCTGGATCGTGTAGCAGACTGTGGGGTCACGTAATGGGGGTTACCACAGGGAATAGACCCAGAGGAGAAACATGGGGGCAGACACGCGGAAAGGATACTCCAGGTGGGTTGAGGTTGAGGTTTGATTTGTTTTTTTATTGAAAATGCATCTCCTGTTAGGGATTAATAGATTCACATTTTGATGAATTACAATATGGTCATACTTTCAGTCACATGTATAAATTCAGACGTAAGTCCATTCATACGCAGAGATGGAAATAAATTGTCAGTTCTGTGAGTCTGAGGACTCATTTGAAAATATGATAGATGACTTCACCTGAGTAAAGAATCTCGGGTCTTGTACCTTCTTGCATATAGATAAAGTTAGATCGTGTGTGGACAGTTGATAAAGAAAGGTTCAACAGTCGGCATGAGTGGTGAGGATAGACATGATCTGTGAAAGAGGAACTCAGATAGTCTTCATCTTTTCTGCCTGGCTGCTCGCACTGTTATAATATAGATACGCCTTGTGATCCCCATATGAGCAGCCAAACTAAAAGGATCATCCGTGCAGGCAGCATCTTTTTGGCTTGGCTGCTCTCTATTAATGCATTGGTATTTGGTGGAGAAGTACAAAGGGTCTGGTAGGGAGGTAGTCGGGTAACCCTTTAAGGACGGCATGTTGCTGAAGATTACATTTCTCATCATGATGCACTAATGCAGCCCCGGTGAGTAACGCACCGGTGATAGTCATGCATCAAGTCGACCCTTCAAGAGTGTCTCAACCCCATAGGGTCGGCAGGATGCTTGAATGCAGCACTGGCGAATTACTTGCCAGAGCTGCATTCATGTATCATGACGACCAAAGGCATGATACATTGATACATAATTCCGTCCTTAAAGACTGAAGAGGATAAATCTCTCTGCTAAGGATGGCAATAGAGAGAGGAGCTGTGATGTCTGTTATGGGGGTGACTGAGGTGACTTTATGGTGACTGTGGGCTGGGCAGGGATGTAACAATGTAATGAGGGTTCTGTGTTATAGAGGCAGGTGGTCTGGGACGATAGGAGGCAGGGTGGGGCTGGGGTAGCACTGTAAGGGCTGTGTAATGGTTTAATGAGATATGCCATCTGTTGGTTTGATGCATGAAAACAACCATGGTAAGTTAGTTTACTCATCAGGGCTGCTTACATGCATCATACCGACTCTTTGGAAGTGTACACACCCTATGGGTGAGCATGATGTATGCATGGAGCTCTGGCAAGTAGACTCCCCAGGGCTCCATTCATGTATCATACTTTTAATAGACATAGCACAATAAAGCACTATGTGGAGGTTACAGGGTTGGGTAGGGTTCGGTAGGGTTGGCTAGGGTAGCATGGGGAGGTACCCTCTCCATCACTCACCCTCTTTCTGACTTCTGGGTGGATAAAATGGGTTCTGACAGCTACATGACTCTGCCCTCTGCGCATGCGCGGCTGGGGTCATCGACCTTCCGGGTTGACATGGGCTCAGATTAGGCCTAATCATATTAGCACTTAGAGAGGGCGCTGCCCCGGGCAAAACAACCCCAAATGATGTATAACTTTCTTAGTGCATTTTCCCATCCCAGATTTGCTGGTTTAGTTTTGGAGAAAGAATATGACACAACAACATCAGGGATATGTATGAACATAGATAGGCGCACTGAGAGGGCCACTACTCAGTCAAGGTCCGCGGAATGTATCGTCTGTAGTCAGATTTTTGCCTTTCATGTATGTATTTTTGTATCATAAAAACCTTATAGATCTTTACTATAATGGAAGTTTTACTGCTTGGATATAGGGTGGTGTATTTGTGTGTTAATGGTAACCTTCTTGTAATTAATTACACTTGTGTTCCTTTAAACTTAAAGCAATTCCTTTGAATTGTTGAGGTGACCAAATTGCAACTTAATATTTGCCATGTTGAGGTTATAAAATTGCAACTTAATATTTGCCATAACATATTCCCACCATGCGCACGCCAGTATACAGCAGAGGCTATGTACATAATGTCCGCTGTTTAAATCTTGCACGGTTACCAGGTAACTTGTAACAGAATCATTGGTGACAATGGAAAATACGATGTATACCGTAAAACACAGTATACATCTAATGTTGAAGAGGGCCAATATTTAATGAGAGTAAGGGAGTTGTCATTTTTGAACAGGCCTAAATATTTGCACCACTTTTCTTCTTGTGGAGGGAACCGAAAAAACTTACCCCTCACACAGAACCCCCCCCCCCCCCCCAGCAATGTTCTAAAATGACCGCTCCCTAAGGCATGGTATTGATCCTGTAGGGTTTGTTGTTATAGTAGCATTGATAAAGTACACAGGGACACATGGAGGCCTGGGACGCTACCTGTGTCACAGGGACCCAGTGTCAACCACACCCTTTAACGACAGAACAGTACTTTAGTGCCCCTTTGTCGTCAAATATGTGGGAGTCCAGCCCCGGTGAGTAGCTAGCCAGGGCTGCATTCATGCATCATGCTGACAATACACAGTTGATATGCTTCAAAAAAGTCGGCATGATGCACAGCGCAGTGCCTGTGGGTTACTTGTTGGCGCTGCACTGGTGCATCATGACGACATATGAGCCTGAAGCTTTGATGCATCATGCAGCCCTTTAACGCTTACACACAGCCTCCTGCGGGTATGGGGCACTTTAAGGACTGCATAGTGTGTCAATGTGAAATGCCAGTGGTCGTCATGATGCATGAATGCATCATGCGGCCCCTTTGGGAGTGTATCAACTCTGTAAGGTCGGCATGATGCTTGAATGCAGCCTTGGTGAGGTGCTCACTAGGGCTGCATGCATGCATCATGACGACAAGCGCATATTGCATAAAAGCAGTATGCAACCCTTAAAGGGCAAAACACAGCCTCCAGTAGGTATTGGGCGTGTATGCTGGTGGGAGGGGGGGGGGGTTCAGGAGGAGATCAATGTCTTTGTTAACTACCCACAACCCTAGCAATCACCCGGCCTGGCCGAGCCCCGCCCAGCCCCGCCCCCAAACCCAGCCCAATCAATAAACTAGCCAACACGATTGGCACGCCTGAAAAAACATCAAAACCACAGAGGTGTCTCACAAAGTGGTGGATTGATGGGAGGTGCCGCGTTGACGTGAGTAAAATGTGTGGGCGGCTGTTCAATAGGGAAGGGTGGAAACCTATGTGAGGTATCCCTAGGCTTGGTACACACCTCTCCAGACTAGGGGAAGAGAAGGACATGTACGATGTGTACAGTTCTGGGTATATATTTACATTATTAGAAACCCCCATCTTGAAACAAACACTGTTTTCTTCCTTTTTTTTGGGGGGGGGGGGACACGTGTAATTAATTATGTATTCACGTGCTAAGGGTCAGTATCCAACATTCAGGGACCCCAGATATCTTTTCTCAATCAATGAAAAAAATATTTGGGACTGTTTGGTGGTCCATGGGTCAATGTCGCCATTCATGAGTCGACATCTCAAGTATACTTTGAGATGTCTTGGCCAATAACTTGGCTTCAGTCATATGTCTAACATACTGGTACTCTGTAAAAATGTTCATGCCCTTTGTTGAACCCATTACCTGTGTTAATGGTCCAAGTAAATAAGACTATTATATTACATAGTTACAGTAAAGGTGAACTCAAATTTTTAAAAACTCACGTTTTTGGCACTACATTGTAGAAACCCCTTCAGAGTTGGCACTTACATACCGTGTTTTAATTAGGTGTGTGTGGAGGGGGGGGGGGGGGGCTTGGCAAGGGCTACTGTCCAATGGAACAAGTACCTCATGTACCAATCGAAAAATAAATGATGATAAAAACACAAATAAATCTCACTTACGGCCAACTGGCTACTGGTGAAATTACAACATCTTCACTCTTTTTATGTTCTTGCAACTCGAAATCCGTCAATAATTTTAAAACCCTTATTATTTAAACCAATTAAGAATGAATGTGGGGATTATCTATGAAAATGCAAGGGACAGATAATGATATGCCCAGTCAATATAATCTCTGGTGATATAAAACCCAAAAAGTAAATTTCCATTAATATTTTTCCACTTCAGTAGTCTTAATGACTTCTCTTTGGGAATTGGATGTGCTTTGATAACGCTTCAAATTAGTTTCTTTGAATTCTATTTCGGCGTCGGTAATTGGCTTCATAATAAATAGGGAATGCAGAATTCGCGGTAAATTAATTGCAATTCCGTGTTCCCCTTATGTCGCTACGCACAAACAGTCACAGACACAGGGGTTAATTATACTTCTTTATGTAATTCCAATGTCCGCTCCCTTTGGCTGTTGATTTGGGGTATTCTAATTTTGCATAGCATTATTTGTTCTGACAGCTAAAGTATTTCAAATTAAAACTCCTGATATACGAGCCTAATTACACGGCAACCCTATCGGGCTGGCTGATTTTTGTTAGAAGTTGGTTCCATAGTGGGGAGAGGGTGAGTCTGACTAGTGGGCGTTGGTACTTGGAGTGAGGAGACGGGAAAACAGATCATTATATAAGGTATAGATGTGGCAGCAAAATAAATACCAAGGAAAAATATACATGTACCGTAAAAGCTCGCACGTAACTCCCCGTCTTGCTTATAACCCGCACCTAGAATTTAGGAGAACCCTATAACCCTCACTGGGGTGCTGAAAATGTGACTTTTTTAATCGTACTGTAAGTATACTTCTAAAAGAAAATCATATAAACCGCACCCTGAGTTTGGGCAAATTCTCTAACCTGCACTGGGGTAAAACATTACTAACCATATCCAGGTTGTCTGGATTTAGAGACGATGGTATGGTATACAAGTACTTATACATGTGCCTGTTTAATATCGTCCTTTGTCAAGATCCATTAATTAAATGTTCTCAATTCTTGATTTCTAATGGATTTTTCACACTACCGGTATTCCTCAAAACAGCCAGACCAGCCATAACTTGAGCAGAATAGTAACTTTCTTATTTCACCTTGTTTCACGATGAAATTGTACTTTTATACTTTTATTTAAATTCTAATTCTCTAATTCTAGTTGAATTGTTCCAAGATAATGCATATATTATACCGGTAGTCTAGAGTACCGTAGCAGGAAGCATAGATAAAGTAGCCGAGTTGTTGGGTTGTTGACACAGGTGGATACCACTTTTAAATACTGTATACTAGAATGCAGGATTTGAGGTTTTATTTAATTGCATTTATCGGTCACACTTGAGAAATTTGAAAATTCACCCTTTCTTGCTGTATTGATCTATAGTAACAATGGGTATCAACCAGCACCAGGAAGCATAGATAAAGTAGCCGAGTTGTTGGGTTGTCGATACAGGTGTGTGATATGTTTATCTCAGGTCCTTATCTGCTGGACACCACTACCTGTCTACCTGTAACCGGGTCATGGAGGATTATCCTGATTACATACCCAGCCCTACTGGTAGCTTTGTGTATGAAGCTGGGGGGGGGGGGGGGGGGGTCTGGTACAGAGATACCACTCCTTGTTCGACAAAAGTAGTAAATCTTAGGATTTTGGTCAACTTTTGGTAAGAATTTAACTTAACTTGATACAGAAATTCCCGCCAAAAATTAGGAATTCCTGGGAAAGTAGGAAAGATAGGTATCTCTGTGTATTCTCACAAGTTGATAATCTGTATCAATTTGATCAAAGTTAATCATTTTAAGGGTCGCATGGTGCTTCACTGCATCATGCCGACATTTATGGTGTATCAACTTTGTAGGATCGACATGATGCTTTGAATGAACGCAGCACTGTACAATTATTCGCCAGAGCTTCATTCGTGCATCATGGTGAGAAAGGGTGTGATGCATTTAAGAACTATGCGGCCCTTAAAGAATCCTAAAGAGTTAAACCCAAAGTACTCCTGTTCTGAAGTGCAGTTCAACAGTTCAAACCGTTCATGGGCCTAAAGTAACCGTTTCCTATACTATGTAACATAATGGTAGCATTGTGCCTGTCACCTTTGGCTTTGATAGGATCAAAACAAAGCCACGTGCTCCCTGCTGGTTGCTATGCTAAACAATAACACGCCGCCATGTTGAATGGTAAGGGCCCTTACGCTATAGGTCAACCTAATCTTAGAATAGCTACTGGGTAGAGGCAGGCGCATATATTATTAACCACCAATTACTTAAAACCGCTGTGGCGTCAACATGCACTTCTGGCCAAAGTGGACAAATTAAGTGGGCTAAATAATAAATATTTAATGAGAAGGCTGCCTGGGAAGGGTTCTATGCCGCTGAATTGTGTGTTAGTCCAGCTTAGGGTGGAGTAAGCACAGGCGGCCTAATCCAGCACAGAGGACCAGTGTGGTGGGATCAGAAACCACAACAAATCTGTGCTGACATGACTCGCCACAGTACCTCTGTGAACACTTTAATATATACAGTCACAGTGCTATTAGCTGCAGGCTATATAGTCAATGATATTTGGGTGTAACTTGTGGCTATGCTTGTAACATAGGGCACCCTTTATTCCTCCCTGGACCCTTAGATATTACTCGTCACTGAACCTCATACTCTAATATACAGTCAGAGTGCTATGGCTCATAAGCTATAGAGGATATATAGTCAATGATATTGGTGTATAACTTTTTCCATTCATGTCACATTGGGGACCCCGTTTGTTCCACCCTTTGTACCTTTAATCCTATTATCTTAGGGGTATAGACAATAATACCCAGGCCTCAGGAGACAATAACAAAGTCAAAGGCAGGTACAATCTACCTGTGTAGTATTATACATTGTGGTCTGGTACACCTGTGCCCCACACCTGAGTGGTGGCTGCTGTGTGGACCCTACCTACTGGCAGGTATTCTGTGTTATTGACACGTCTAGGTTGACACAGTGCTAACTGGTCAACACAGCTGAGTGGTAGGTACCTGAGTGGTCGGTGAGTGGTTGGTGAGTGGTACCACTCACCCTGCACACCACACACCTGTATCCCACCTGTGTGACGCACACTCCATAGGCACACCCTGAAACTGGTCAAAATAATATAAAATAAGGAATATCAAATAAATAAATCAACCTTACCTTGCCACGAGCAACTGTCCTGAAATGGGGACGTACAACCAGGCCCTTCTTCCCAGGGGTAGAGTCCAGCTCTCCTATGCCGTCCACAGCCCCGAGGGTGAGACGGCGGCGGGGCCGGGTAGGGGGCTCCGTCTTGGGTACCAAGGTCCTGGCGGCCTGCTGGCGGGCCTGGGACCGGGGCCGGGAGCCGCCCGGGGCCGCCGTGGACGCTGTGGCTGTGGAGGGTCGGACATTGTTGTCATAAAGTCCTGTGGTGAACTGGGGATGTGTCTGAAGGTTAGCTGTGGCCGAGGAGGGCCGTATCTTCTTCTTGGTGGGGTTGGGTGCCGTTCCGGGCGGCATGGCGGAGGTGGGGAGCGTGTATTGGGGGAGTAGGTCCAGGAGTTTGCGTTCAGAAGGTGTAATGGCCGGCGCACTTTTCTTCTGCCATAGTTTGCCCCGACCAAACAACTTCTGCCCAACCGCGCCGAACGAACTGTTATCCATCCGCACCACTCAAAGGTTCCCCCCACTGGAGTGAGTGAAACACACCAAAAAAAGAAGGAAAAAAACGCCATTAAAAGTTGATTAACAGTGAGTAAAGGACAAAGTGAGATACATGTTGGCTTTATTTTGGCATGACATTGATTATTAGTGTGGGAATGGTTGTATTTGTGTAGAACTAACTTGTGTGGCCCACTGTGTGAGGCCGTGGAGAGGTACATGCACCGACATGACCACAGGTAATCAGGCTACTGCTGGCTAACAACGGTGGCACTTGATCCGCGGCAAAGGAGCGCCAAAATACAAACCACCTAATTTACACATAGGCCTATATCATAGATCTATAGCGATGAATCTGGTGGGTCCGTGTGCGCGGCCATGTTGCCGGATGTTGCCGGATGTTACCCGGTCATCTCTCACGAGAGATTCCGTTCTCAGAGCCAAGGTACCGTCGGAAGTTACGTGGCAAGGGCGAGATATGCTGGTTGCCCAGATGGCCCTCAGGTGTAAGGGCACCAGCAGTGTTTGTAAACAAGTGCCACAGTGACAGTGCCAATATGGTACGTCGCTGCTGTGTTGCAACCTGTGTGCACAACAGCAAAGCACACCCAGGTGTCCGTTTCTTTAAGTTTCCTTGTCAGGAAAGAAAGGCGGACATACGCCAGGTATGGGTGGAGAACCTGAATCTGGATGGAGGGGATGGAAAACTGTGGCAGCCCAGGAAGCATTCCCAGGTGTGTGGGAAACACTTTGAGGATGGCCAGCCTACGTTCACCCACCCTGCCCCAGAGCTTCACATGGGGCACAGCCGTGTGAAGAAGCTTACACAACGCAGAGACATAACCAAACATGACAACCTCTTCTATCTAGGCAACACCAAGGGAAGCACACGACCAGGTGAGTGTTTGTGAAAAGCATGCACTTAAATATATTTGTGTCTGTGAATGTAGTAACCCACGCCACAGGTGTCTGGGGCTGTCACTGTGCTGCCAGTGGGTGCCACTGACCTGGGACCATTGGCCGGGGGGAAGGGTAGCGTGATGGCAGTGCGTCGTCGGGCCGGGCAGAGAGGGAGTGGGGGGGGGGGGGGGTGGGGCTGCTCATTTTTGCGGCCCTTCATCATACTTTATGGCGGGAGGTGGGGCTGTGGTTGGTTAGGCCATGAGAATGAAAGTGAGAGTTTACCGTCCACCGCCCGCATGCCTTTGAAGGGGCCGCATAAAAAGTTCATTATTTGAAATTGATTATTAAAAAAAAAAAAAGTAATTTCTTTTTTTTTTTTCAAATTCACACAGTAAACGCACAGAATAAAAGATATATAGGTTAGACGTCTTTGGTAAACGTGACTTTTCCATTTTCTATTTTCGTTTCCCCTTTACCATACTTCATATCCCAACGATGAATGTAGAAATAACAAGGAATTTAGAATCTGTGAGTTATTTTACTGTACATCTAGCAGCCTCGAGCTGTCAGGCTGTATTATGGGCCTGGACAAATTTGTATCTAATAATTGTAACCTACTTAGAAAATGATCCAGGACCCTGTATCATTTCTTAATGAGATAGCTCAATCACTTTTAAAGGGGCCGTGTCGCGCGTGTCGAATTTTACCCATGTAGAGGTACACCTATGATATTCTCTTTAAGAAAAGTAAAACTTATCCTCTGGGCCAACAACTTTAGGTGCGGCACATTGATATCTGAGGCTACTGGCCCCAGGTAGACCATGGCTGATAAATGATGAATATGAAAAATATTAGCTTCTGCTGGGCCTAATGAATCAATCTAAACAGCATTGACTTACTCACATTACTGGCTTTCAGGAAATGTCAAAGTATTTTGGAAAATTGCAAGGCAAGAATTTCATGTGTTATCCATAATATTAGGGAGCGTATATTATTTATGGCAGGGGGGGGGGGGCGTTTGATGAAATGAATACCGCAAACCACCCCCCCCCCCCTCCTAATGGGAAAAAAAAAGGACCCCCCCCCCCCCACCAAAACGAGAAAATTCAGTATTTGTTGATTAAGGAAATGAAGGGGGGGTAGATGGGGAGGTCCCCATGTCGCATGTCCATTTTAAGAGACGGCCATGTCACATGTCACTTAACTGGCCATGTCCCATGTCGATTTTAAGAAATGCCCATGTCCCCATGTCGATTTTAAGAAATGCCCATGTTGCCATGTCAATTTTTTTTTAGGGGTCTATACCCATGATGAAATCACTTTATGTCAAAGCCCCTCCCCGAAAGAATACCCTTAAAAAAAGCCCCCCCCCCCCCTCCCCAGCTTAAGTTGAAAAAAAAGCCCCCCCCCCCGCTAAGAAGAGGTTGGAAAAAAAGCCCCACCCCCCTCTGAATGCCCCAAAGATAAATGACCCCCCCCCCCCCCAGCATAAAAATAAACACTCCCTTGGTATTATCCCTTAGACTTAGTGGCGTGGCCCTACATACCAAAGTATACATTGACATTACTGTCATTAACCGGACCTCAATGCAAAATAATGAATAATGAATAATGAAAAAAAGACTCATCACTTTTGAAAAAGTCTCGGACGGTAAACTCTTACTTTCATTCTCATGGCCTTACATCATAACAAGTGAGGTTACAGTTTACCAAGCGACACATTTATTACACTGACGGGGCTTTTTTTCATTATTCAATACTTTGCATTACCTGCCTATATAACTTTTCCCTTTTTGTCCCTTCTGTATTTAAGCTATAATCATGATATTGGTCCAAATCTACCGGTACCCTATAATGGGTAACGACCCCCCTTTTTTTGGTAAATTTTAGGGTAGTCAAAAAGGTGCCCAGTACATTCATGTTAAAAAATAATGTAAACAAACAAATATAATCCAACCTACCAACCCTACATTTCCCTCCCAAGTTAATTCCGGGATCTCTAGTGTACTACCCATCATGTTAGTTACTATACATCACGCTTCTATGGTTACTACACATCATGTTACTTTGATACACATCACATTTACATGGTCAGACGTGATGTGTAGTTGATATACATCCCGTTTTTGATGCACATCATGGTTCTACAGGGGTCCCCATGTCGCATGTTGATTTTAAGAAATGGCCTTCAGATAATTCACAGTATCCCTATAGTTTTTCGACCAAAGAATGATATCTCTTTTTAATCAATCCATAGCTTCTTCTGCAGGTCATAGAGTGAAATGTGTAATGAATCTGTGTTATTTGGATTCCATATAGTCTAAAAGAAAATAAGGGAGGAGGGGAAAGGCTGGGGTACATGAATCTATTGGGCTGCCATTTTTGGAGTGTATGAATCCTGTAGGGTCGGTACATGTAGAATCTCGTTATAAAGGAGTGATCATTTTTTAACAACAGGGGGGGGGGGGGTGGTTTTCCGCGCGGAGCGCGCTAAATGGTTTTCACCCCCCCCGGTCAACGGGTCAAAATTTTTTACCCCCCCCCCCCCATGGGTCGGAACACGGCGCGCGCGCGGGCCCTTTGAAGCATAGTAACGCGCGGGCTTTTTGGCCGAAAACAGCTTTAATTTTTTTGACCCCCCCCAAGAGGGGTCCAAATTTTTTACACCCCCCCCCCCCGGTCAAGGGGTCAAAATTTTTTTGCCCCCCCCCCCAACCAACCCACCCCCCCCTGTTGATAAAAAATGATCACTCCCTAAGGAGGACGGATATAAGGAGCAGACGGTCATAAGGAGCACATTTGCCCTGCCTTTTTTTTTTCCATACTATTCTATGGTATAAAAACCCCGCTATAAGGAGCAATTCTCATGAAAAATCGTCTGAGAAGGGTACATGTAGGGGGAAGGGGGTCAGGAGTAGGGCTCCCCTCTGTGATGTGGCACACTCAGGAGTGTAGGTACGGACTTCTGAGGGGAGCAAAGGCAGGCGGGGGTGGGGGGGGGCTTCCCTCTGTGATGTGGGGGGCTCAGGGCTGTAGGTGCGGCCTTTACAGGGGGAGGGCTTCCCTTTGTGAGATGGTGGGCTCAGGGGTGCAAGTACGGACCTTTGAGGGGGAGGGGAGAGGGCTTCTCTCTGTGAGATGGCGGGGGAGGGGCAGGGGTGGTAGGGGATGTGTGAAAACTCAGCTCAGAGGGTAAGGAGTATGGCAGTACAGGTAGATGGGGGGTTACCTTGGGGGGAGGGCCACGTTTATTTGAGTTTAACAGCTGCTTATCCTTATACAAATCTATAACCATGCATATTTGTGGCAATTACACACTGTAATGATCACCTCATTATAATCAAGTTTAGACACCGTTTCTTTACCATAGTAAAGTATAGATAAAACTCAAGTCATGGTAAATATGGGAGGCAAAATCGGTTACAAGGAAGGTTGCTTACAAGGAGCAGATTTGCCTTGCCAAAAAGTGCTCCTTATAACAAGATTTCACTGTATAATGCATTAATGTAGCTCTCGTCAGGGCAACATGGCAATAGACGACATGCTGCATTATTCACCATGCTGCCCTTACATGCCAATAGAGATGTCTCACCCGATAGACCATGTTCATTCTCTTGGATACTTCAAAGTCACCAGGTCCCCTGCAAACCAGTCCACGTTGTCATGCCCCTTTTAAGCCCTCTGGGGCCACAACCTTCACCCAGACTTTAGTACCCTAATGCTATGTCGGGATACATTAACTCTTTGAAGACGGATGTGCCTAAAACGTGACATTTATCGTTATGATGCACCAATGCAGCCTTGGTGAGTAACTGACCACTGCTGCATTGGTGCATCATGCCGACCCTTCAGGGGTGTCATAAGGTCAGCATGATGCATGAATGCGATAGTGACGAGTTACTCGCCATGGATGCATTCATGCATCATGACCACAAAGGGCATGGTGCATTAAGGCATCATGCCGTCCTTAAAGAGTTAAGAATGTAATGTTCCACAAGGACGGGACACTGCTTTGATGTTTTATAGCTCTTTTCTTATCATGATCCATGAATGGAGCACTTCAGAGTATGTCACCTATATCCTATTTATCTCTACAGGTTTATCCTGCCAACTGACCACTACTTACCCGTCCACAGGTGTTTCCAGTCACCAGACCACAACTCACATGTCAAAATGTGTGTTCCGTCGAAAGACCACCACTCTGAAGTCAACAGGTGCTTCCAGGAAGCAGACCGCTAATCAGGCGTCAACAAGTGCACAGCAGCAGACCGCTAGTCAACCGTCAACGAAGGCACAGCAGCAAACCGCTAATCAACCATCAACAAGGGCACAGCAGCAGACCGCTAATCAACTGTCAACAAAGGCACAGCAGCAAACCGCTCATCAACCGTCAACAAGGGCACAGCAGCAGACCGGTTGTCAGACGTCAACAGGTATGTTATGACAGTACACACAGTGCTTTCATATGCTAGGTCCTTTCTTATCATACTCCCCAGTTCTCCATCTATGCATCATTCCAGCTCTATGGACCTTGACAACAAATTCTCTTTTCTCAAAATACCACCCTTAAACAGTTTAGATATTCGGGTTTAAATTTGCCATCTCTTTCAATAAAATGTTTGTGCCTTGTTAACTCTTTGAGGGCCGCTGCTGCCCTTGGACAGGACTTGAAATATTAATGAAAAAACCCTGCTGCCCAGGGGACGCACCACTATTCGATGGGTACAACCCCTGGCAAACAAATAATAAATATTTCTAGAGCAGAACCCCACCATTGTCTGTAAACACTTTTGTTGCCTATATGAATATAAAATTTTGTCTCTAATATACAAGTCATACTGCTCAGATACAGACGTAGGACAGCACCCATAGACTCATTATCCTATCCCATGACAGCACCGGCAGTAGGGACACATAACCATCCCACCCACACAGTGTATGATGTTGTGCCAGGCTGAGTGCAGGGTTTTTCAGGCACACCTAATGGCCCATTGTAGAATATTCCATAGAGACAGCACCCCATGTTTGAAATCATATTAAAGTTCATGTCATCCTCTGTCACATTCCAAATTCTATTTGTGTTCAATGAGATCATTCAATAAGTAGTCATAGCAACACCTCATTTAAACTTTTAATATTCATGATAACTTTTCAAAAAATATAGAAAAATATGGCTGCCTATATTCAATATATTTTTACAGTACCTGCCAGTATTGCATTTTGTTATAACTCCACCTTGGTATTGACACATATGAAATCATCTCCATTTCCATTTTTGTAGACTCCATACTTTTGGGAAAACGACAAGCAGTTGTGGGAGTTGATTCCCACCAATCGTCACCTATTTCACACAAAATCTCCAGACCTGCAGTAATGGTGTCAACAGTGATACCCCATAGTTCTTTGAAGAACCAAGTTGTTGTATCTCATCAGCCACTACACAGGAATGCTGACAACAAACCAGTGCCTACATGCATAAAGCAGACACTCATTCAGATGTCTAAATGTGATACCCCCTGCCTGAAACCCAAGCCTGTCTTCAGTGTGAAGGTGGCAAGCCAAGTGTCAGCAAGTGTGTCCCATCATGATTTAGCCCCTCAGGTGTCAACAGCTGTGTGCAGGCAGCAGACTACTAGTCAGGTGATAACTGATGTCCCACTGCACGACACCCCCAATCAGGTGTCAATAGATCTGTTCCGCCAGAAGACCATTAGTCAACTGTCAACAGGTGTACAGCAGCTCACCGCTAGTCACACATCAACAAGGGCACAGCAGCACACCGCTAATGAGGTGTCACCAAGTGGTTTATGTCAGCAGACCCCCACTCACGTGCCAATTTGTCCACAGCAGCAGACCGCTAATCACATGTCAACAATCGTTTCCAGTAAACAGAACCCTAGTCAGGCCCTAACAGCTGCACAGCATCTCACCGCTAGTCAGGCTTCAAGAAGAATGTTACGGCCCCAGACTGCCACTCAGGCATTAACAGGTGCACTCCAGAGGACCATTAGTAACACGTCAACAGGTCTACAGCAGCAGACCTCTAGTCAGGCATCAACCAGGGCACAGCAGCAGACGGCTAGTCTGGTGTCAACCAGGGCACAGCAGCAGACGGCTAGTCTGGTGTCAACCAGGGCACAGCAGCAGACCTCTAGTCAGGCATCAACCAGGGCACAGCAGCAGACCGCGAGTCTGGTGTCAACCAGGGCACAGCAGCAGACCGCGAGTCTGGTGTCAACCAGGGCACAGCAGCAGACCTCTAGTCAGGCATCAACCAGGGCACAGCAGCAGACGGCTAGTCTGGTGTCAACCAGGGCACAGCAGCAGACCTCTAGTCAGGCATCAACCAGGGCACAGCAGCATACCGCTAGTCAGGCATCAACCAGGGCACAGCAGCAGACCGCTAGTCTGGTGTCAACAGGTGTGTCACTGCAGCAGACCCCCACTTATGTGGCACATCACCGCACCACTACTCAGACATCAACAAGTTTGTCCAGGAAACAGACCCCTAGTCAGGTGCCAACACCTGCACAGCATCTCACCCCTAGTCAGGCATCAAGAAATGTATTACACCTGCAGACTGCCACTCAGGCATCAACAAGTGCACTCCAGAGGACCATTGGTAACACGTCAACAGGGCCACAGCAGGAGACCGCTAATAAAGCATCGAGAACAGTGTTACGCCCCCAGACTGCCACTCAGCCATCAAGAAGTGTGTTACGCCCCCAGACTGCTACTCAGCCGTCAAGAAGTGTGTTACGCCCCCAGACTGCTACTCAGCCTTCAAGAAGTGTGTTACGCCCCCAGACTGCTACTCAGCCATTAACAAGTGTGTTACGCCCCCAGACTGCTACTCAGCCATTAACAAGTGTGTTACGCCCCCAGACTGCTACTCAGCCGTCAAAAAGTGTGTTACGCCCCCAGACTGCTACTCAGCCGTCAAGAAGTGTGTTACGCCCCCAGACTGCTACTCAGCCATTAACAAGTGTGTTACGCCCCCAGACTGCTACTCAGCCGTCAAGAAGTGTGTCACGCCCCCAGACTGCTACTCAGCCTTCAACAAGTGTGTTACGCCCCCAGACTGCTACTCAGCCGTCAAGAAGTGTGTCACGTCCCCAGACTGCTACTCAGCCGTCAAGAAGTGTGTTACGTCCCCAGACTGCTACTCAGCCATTAACAAGTGTGTTACGCCCCCAGACTGCTACTCAGCCTTCAAGAAGTGTGTCACGCCCCCAGACTGCTACTCAGCCTTCAAGAAGTGTGTCACGCCCCCAGACTGCTACTCAGCCGTCAAGAAGTGTGTCGCGCCCCCAGACTGCTACTCAGCCTTCAAGAAGTGTGTCACGCCCCCAGACTGCTACTCAGCCGTCAAGAAGTGTGTCGCGCCCCCAGACTGCCACTCAGCCGTCAAGAAGTGTGTCACGCTCCCAGACTGCTACTCAGCCGTCAAGAAGTGTGTTACGCCCCCAGACTGCTACTCAGCCTTCAAGAAGTGTGTCACGCCCCCAGACTGCTACTCAGCCTTCAAGAAGTGTGTTACGCCCCCAGACTGCTACTCAGCCTTCAAGAAGTGTGTCACGCCCCCAGACTGCTACTCAGCCTTCAAGAAGTGTGTCACGCCCCCAGACTGCCACTCAGCCTTCAAAAATTGTATCATGGCCACAGACTGCTACTAGCGGTTCAACCAATGTGTCACTACAGCAGACTGGCAGTCACATTTCGACAGATGTGTCAATCCAGACCCCCAATCAGCACAACACATCCAGGCAGGCACCAACAGGTGTGACTATGCAGCTGACTGATACTTATGCATCAACAGATGTGTACAAACAGCAGGGACAAATTGACTCATCAACAATATGGCCCTCCCTTAAGAGGAAGCAAGACCACACACAGTCTTCAGAAACTTCTCAGATGCTAAGTGACGCCCAACTGACCAACAGTGTTCCCAAACGGTCAAAGAAGAACCAGCCACATGTTGTTCACGAACAACAAGCAAATGGTGAGCGTTATCTGAGATTTCCCTCTAATTGCAGTAACTATATGACTAGTTTACCAAAAATATTACATCCCATTGCAGTCAACAACATCTGAGATAACTTAGAGTTTTAACAGTCATGTATTTAATTTTACTATCATCAATACACAATATGCAACAGCCAAGATAATGTAAAAGTAATGAAGCCTACTACAAAATCACGAATTTTAAACAATAGCAGTAGTTGTCCAGGGTAACACAATACTACACTTGATTTCTTGGTTTTCAGAAAACTCACTAGACAGAAGTTACCATCACGCTGCACCTGATGATTTCACTTGTCTAATGGGAGGTGGAGATATGCAGGCACAATGCCCAGGTAAGGGAGTAGTCCTGCATTACGCCATTCATAGATTCCTACATGTATGATTTTGTTTTAAACATATTTGATGGATTTTTAATTTAACACATAACGGGGAAAATAATACACACAGTAATGAAGAGCTCTGGTCTAATAGAATGAACACAAAGTTTTTGTCGATTTTTTTTTTTACACAGGAAGGATTAACGGTCACAAATGGTTCATAATTTAAACTAATAGTCATGAATATTTGCTATAAACGTTATTACTTAAAATGTATTATACAGTATTCCCCAGAAAATTTGACATCTGCAGTCCTCTCAGCAAAGCAATATATGGATGTTTCTAATATTTATTTCATTGTCCAAAAGATATCTCATATTTTGGATTCATTGATTTGCATTCCATATCATGTTACTGAACGTCCACTAAATACGCACTTGCTCACCATTTTTAGGGACTCTTTGTTTTACAGACCCAGGCCAGCATTTTACCCTGTCTTCTTCATTCCATACCTATGCGAAACCAAGCTCCACCTTAAGTTATGTCAACGGTAAGTAAATAACCAATCCCCATCAGTTCTTCTCTTACCTTTATATCTCATGTTATTGTTAAATGTTAGCTGCATTAGCTTGCAGACTCAAACCATGTATTATTACTCTCACCTATATGTTATAACAATGCTTGTATGGTAATATATTTATTTTTAGGAGGGGGGTCACAAACAGGACCAGAAAAATTTAAGGAAATAGGTTTTCTTTTTTGATTTGCCCTGATGCTAGCCTCATCATATAAGCTGCACCAGGGATCTGAATAGGGTGACTTTAATACTATATCATCAGCTAGTGCATTACTCGTGTATTAATCCACTATCCGGCCCTTAAAAGGTTAATACATCATGGGTTAAGGATGATTGCTGGGAGTTGTATGGTTCTTACTTTTCTTTGACCTCAATGCTGTAGCTAAAATATTTGATATCTGAAATCTTGAACGTTGGTCTTGTAGGTGATGTCATTGACAAACTTAGACGGGAAAACAAAAAGTTGAAGGTCAAGCTACATGCAGCACAAAAGCGTTTGATTGCAGAGCCAAAAGGGTTCTCACACAAAGTCCTTATTGGAAATGACACCAAAACAAGGTAATACGATTTTTAGGAATTTTCAAATTACTCAGTCCCATTAACTCTCAATAAAGCAGTATATTTATTAGCTTACTTACTATATCAAAACGTTATTCAGGTCACAAGGACTTAACAATACTATTTGTCCGTACCTGCTCCTCTTTAGTGTCTTTCACAGTGGTATCTCATATCTTTCCCTGTAAGCGATTTATCATTGATCTTTGTTTGCTTTGGTGACATATAACTTGATTTGCTTATTGCAGACAGTTCACTGGATTTCCTTCCTATCATTGTTTTGAGACAATGTTTAAAAGGCGTCTGGAAGCACGGGCAAAACGTATGGCTATTAACTCTACCCCTGCGTCACGACCGTGGTACAAGTGCCTGAAGTACCGCAAGAAGCCAGGCCCTGCTCGTAAGCTTGCACTTAAGGATGAGTTTCTCTTGGTGATGATGCGACTTCGGTTGGGACTTCTGCTGGCAGACATCGCGGAGCGTTTCAAGATCACCATCATGCATGTCTCACGAATCATCAACCATTGGATTCCGTTTCTTGCAAGGCGCTTCAAGAAATGTTTACGCATGCCAAGTAAAGAGCAGGTTAGCATTGACTACTTATTTCACTTGCAATATGTTGTATATCATGCTAATGAGAACCTCCAACTCATATACCCACTATGAGCTGTTACTCACCTATAAATCCTTCAATCTAAACTTCCCATTGTAAAACTAACATTAGGAAAGGGTTAACTTTACAACTCAATATTAGTGCAACCATCTATTATTATGTATTACCTGGATCTCATGTAGAATTTGGAATAGTAGTAATATTTCACTAGATTTTCAATGAGTATTATGGTCGATCCTGATTGTAATCTATTGTGTTTCAACATTAATCTTGGTGTAAAAATAATGATATACATTATGTAATTGACTATCTCACGGTGTCCCTTGTAGAGGGTGTTAAACCTGACAAACAAGTGCATGAAACATTTTCCAGAAGTGGTAGATATTGGGAGATGTCATACACGTGTCAGTTTTGCTGGTTATTATACTAAAATCATGAATTTAAACATTACAGGTTCTAGCACACATGCCCAAGACATTTAAGCGGTATAGAAACACCCGTGCTATAATAGACTGTGCAGAATTTTTCATTGAGCGCCCTACCACCCTCTTGGCCCGGCAGCAGACATGGAGCAATTACAAATCGCACAATACAGCTAAGATCCTTGTGTCCATCTCCCCATCTGGAGGCATTACACACATCTCCAAACCTTGGGGAGGCAGAGCTTCAGATAAACACATCGTGAAGAAATCAGGTACTCTCTTCTTCCTATAACAAGCTTGGCCATTTAATATAATGTCATATTAGGCCACACCAAAAAAAAAAGTTGGTCAATGGATTTCACTTTTCAAAAAATGGTGCGAGCGAGCAAATTATTATTTTCTGTTTTTAAAGAATTTGTTTTTGTCAATGGATTTTGTTGGTGGAAAACTGGAGCGAGCGACAATTTTCTTTTTTTTAACCAGCCTCTGACAAAAGTTCATAGTGGACCCCTAACATAAAAATTTATTGGTTGATCTGGGGGAATTACTGGAAGAAAATTTGACAAAAAAAAAATATTCTCAATTTTGAAAAAAATTAAGCGAGCGAAATCCATTGACAAATCTTTAAAAAAAAAAAAAAAATCCATTTCCGAAAATAAGGTGCGCGAAATCCATTGACCAACTTCTTTGTTTGGTCTGGCCTTATGCTTATGTTCACATTTATATGGAATAATGAAAATAATAAGAAACACTAAACTATATATTTTAATCATTTATTAACATAGTTGATCTGACTGTATTACTATGGCAACTGGCAACAAGAACACGCCTATAATAGTAACAGTAATAATAATGAGCGCTAACATACAAGTCTAACCTAAAGAGTTGTTAAAGGTTATTGCATTTTTAAGTAAATTTCATTCCCTTCAGGTTTTCTTGAAACGTTGGAGAAATATGATCATGTGATGGCCGACAGAGGTTTTGATATACGGGCAGAACTGGCAGAACGGTCCTGCAGACTGAACCTTCCCCCATTCACAAAAGGAAAAACGCAGCTGAGTCCTGGTGAAGTATACACACATCGATCGATTTCAAGTCTCCGCATTCATGTAGAACGCGCAATTGAGCGTATAAAGAACTTTCGGCTGCTACAAGGGGTATTTCCGTTGAACCAAATTCACCTCCTCACTGATGTGCTCACAATTTGTGCAGCTGTAGTCAATATGTGGCCTCCATTGGTAGGAGACAAACAGGATCCACTTTCAATTTACTGAGCATGCATAATACATGAAGCCTATTTTGTGGGATATTATAACATTTCATTGTATTTTATTTAACTTTTACTAGCAATGTATTTGGAAAAGGATCCTTGCCCTGAAGAGAAAACTTATCTCGTCATAGGTAATGGTAGTTATTTACTATATCCGCCATGATAATAATCATGATTTCTGCTTACTTGCACACACATCAACTTTGTAAGGCATAAACATAACCAACAACATTGCTATACCATACTATAATTGGTCAACTATGAGAGCAAAAGTTACTTCATAGTCAAATAACAAACAACGAGGGTACATAGCATATTTTAGAGATTGTCAATCACAAGAAAACAATGTTACCTTGGAATGAGTAGCATAAACTCTTCAACACAGCCTTTATACTTGTAAACCATTGATGTACGGTTTCATACAATTTAAACACTAAGCCTTTCAACAGCTGACATGTAACACATCTAAATTGAGGTACATTTCATATGTCTTAGACTTCACGGTATTCAGTGATAAGTGATGAATTGCTGCATCGTAACTGTTAATAAAGACACTTATTACCAGCATTCTTTTTGTTAACATTTCTAGACAGATGACTCATGGCTAAAACCCATCCCACAACAAGGTATTGAAGAATCAGACAAAATGAACACATGGCATTAAGAATTACAGAGGGGAACTTTGTAAAAAGTACCAGTTACACCAAAGGAGGTAAATAATGGGTCATATGCATCAAGACATAAACTTTAACAAAAACAGTTTTCTACCATGCTATACCTTAGTGTAAAATAACATTATTTGTCATAATTGTAACACAATAATGTTTGGACCTCCACACACATTACAATCACTAAATATTTTGTAATGAAAATACAGAATTAACATAGGTAGACCACAGTAAATGCATGGGCCCACACTTTACATGTAACATATCGTTTCTGTGATAGCCTTTCCTGCCCCTATCAGGTGAACTGTGGGAACCTGCCCTGCCAGGGCTACCTGCTCTTGTGGGCAGCATACATGCACACCAGACTGGTAGGAACTGACAAGACTATTGGGTGAACCTATCTCTTAAAAAAATTCATAACAAAAGAATAGGGCCATAATTGTTGTAGTTCTGAACTTAAATTATGCACTCATTATTCTCAACTATTGCAAGATGAATTAGAACAATTTGAAAGCAAATGTTATTATTAGGGCAATGGTTGGTATTATTTTTTCTGCTTTCTTGTTTTTTTTGGAGGAGGCACAGGAAACCTACGTGGAATTGGAGCATCACTGGATCCCATTAGCTTTGGGATGATGCGTTCCATGTAGAAAAGGTCAAGCTGTGGCTTGACCTTATTCCAGTACTCTCGATCACGTGGGATGCTCTCCCAGCTGGATCCCTGAGGGGTCCAAACATAAAATTCACATCGGTTTAGATCAAAAATAGCCATTTGGGCCTGTATTTGAGTGAAGTATTTATGGTTCTCCTTCAGTAATCCATGGTTATCTAAACCTGGAATGCAGCCTACTCTGGCACCTTCGTTAGGTGTGAGGCCATCACATGCTGCTCGGAACGGACATTTCACTTCCAGCAGGCGATCGCCTGGACAACAGGAACATTTGAGTATGCTGTCTGGGGTTGCCCCGATGTGAGCATCACCTGCAAAGAGAACAAACTCAGCACTTTGTAAAGAATGCACCTGAATTTAGTTAAAATACGTAAACCACTGTCATAAGCCATCTTTACACAATTTATGATAAATAGTCCAGGCTAGTAGCACAGTTTAAATGAAACAGGATTCATGAAAAGGAAAGAAAACAATTTAATGATGATGTTTTGTATTCTTTCTAATTTGTTTTTTACAAAACACACATGTCATGATAGAAGTTAGGTATTTGGGCCTCATAATGCCCAAGAAGGGTTGGCTTATTACATGTTTTACATTACCGTAAATTCTCGCGTATAAGCCTAACTCGCGTATAAGCCGCACCCCTAACTTTGACAAATTATATTAGCCACAGATGGGGTCTGAATATTGCGATTTTGGTGCTGTAGTATACTAATAAAAACTCTCGTATAAGCCGCACCCTATATAGGCATGTTTGGTATCAAAAGAAAGCTGAGTCTGACTCGCGTACAAGCCGCGGGTTCTACGCGAGAATTTATGGTAGTCAGAAAACATGTAGGTTTTCTTAGTTTTCTCCATTCATGGCTGCTGCAACTGTTATTTCCAGCAATACTATGTGGATGTTTTGATGGAGGCAGTCTCATAGTTAAAACGGGTAAGAGTCGGAAATACTTCATGTCCTTACCTATTGGAATCTTCAACCCGCACCTGATGACCTGCAAGTCCTTACATCTGCTGTGCATGGTGAACTGTCTGATTGCAGCTGCCTCATAGTCGTTTCCCCAACGTATTTGAGGACCACGTCCCTGGGGTGCTGACACTATTTGGTTCAAAATGGATGTGCAAGATGTAGATCTTGGAGATGTCATGAATCTGTGTGAAGGAAAAAGTTATGTAAAATGTGACACAATTGCTTGGTTTTCATGATTGGTCCCCTGCAATTAAAAGCAAGATTAACCTCTATGAAAAGGACCACCACATTTAGCACGCCAGGGATAGCTCTTCTAGGTGCACAGACAAACGTTAGCAGGGCAATCTTAACAGAATTAAGATTGTCTTAATTATCTTAAAATTAGTCTTAATCTTATCTTAACCTATCTTCATCCTATCTTAAAGTGACATGGTCCGTTTTTTTTCATATTTTAAATCCTGCTTAAAGATGTTTCATATGTTAGTACAATATCATATTTGGAGAATAGGGCCCAATAAAATGTTATCTATAGGCTATAAGAGCCCAATTAGAGGGTCCGACATGGCCCAAGTGTAGTATTTTACAGTGTTTTTTCAATGGGGGAATTATAGGGTGCACTCCAAAATTAGTGAATTGAGCCATAATCTGATAATTAGTCAGATTTTAAGCTGAATTATATGGAATGAGATAAAATAAAGTAGCTAGCACATGAAGTATGGCCATAGGGAACATTTGGATTCATTTTTAACAAAATTGATTTTTGAACCCTAATCATCGGACCATGTCACCTTAAACTACACAGTCCATTCTAGGATAGGCTAGTCGACTAGTATGTAATGAGGGGCTCTGCCCCCCAACCCCCTTTTTTCTTTTTTTCTTTTTTCTGCCTTACATTAAGACATTTTAAGATGTAAGATTAAGATGAAGACATTTTAAGATGTAAGGTTAAGATTGCACTGTTAACGTTTGTCCGCACACCTGGGATAGCTATTCCATAGTTGCCCACATTCAGAATGAAGTCTGTAAATAAAATTATGAATCAAATTCCGTAGTTTCTGGAAAGATTTAACCTTAAAAAGGAAAACATTGCATGACAAATAGAATTCTCATACAAACATTTACAAACGCTTCCACACTTGACATAATGCCTGGATTGGACCTCCTTTACTCTTAACATCTAAGACTCACGTATACACAGTCCCCATATTGGAAGCTGTGATTCTGCTCCTGCGAACATTTTGCCAAAGCTTGGAACTGCCTTGTAGTGCTGTTCTATCTAAGACAAGTTCACTCTGTTCTGCTGTTACCGATGAACGTATCTGTTCAAAAAGCTGAGCTGTATCTGTTCCATGCACTATGCCAACATCTACGATAGACTGGATATCATTTGGTAAATCAGTGTACTCTTCTTGTACAACGGACACTTCAAATGCAATCTCATCTGCAATTAAGCCATTCAATAATATTATGAAAGCAATACTACTTTGGTTGATTAGTGCACAGATGTGAGCAGAAAGGTATTAGTACCAATTTTACCCAGCAGGGAGCTTTCCACTATTTTTCATCAACATTTTACTGAGTTTTTACTCATAAATACTTCTTTCAACTGACCAGTTTATTACCAAAATTTCATGTGTATACCCCATTTAGCGTAGTAGTGGACAGAGACATGTGTGAAAGTCTAAAAATCAAAGAAAGAATTCTGGTGTATGTTGCCATTAGGAAAAAGTGCCTAAGAATATTTATTAACTGACTTTTAACTGACGTTTTCTAAAAATGTAGAAATAAACTGAAAAATATTGCAATTATTTTTGTAAATGACTTTTAAAAAGACTGGTGGGAACCCTGTATCAGTGTTGCACCATTAAATTGGTTCTAGGGTAAATGGCCATTTCTAATGCCGGTCATATTTGGTTTGCTTTTCTAATGCACGTCATATAACCTTTCCTAATGCCCATCAGGTTTGGGTATGATTTTCTAATGGCCACTAGATTCTAATGTCTGTCAGATTTAGGTATGGTTTGAGATGCCCCTCAGATTGTGATGCCCGTTGGAATCTGATGCCTGTCGGTTTCTGATTCCAGTTGGATTCTGACGGGCATCAGAATCTAATGGGCATCACAAACCATACCTGAATCTGAGGGACATTAGGATGGCATTGAGATAATGGGACGGCTATTAGGTTAGAATAGAGATAATGAGACTGAGGGGAATTAGAAAAAATGGTATGTTGTTTGAGTGCCGTAGCTCAGTTGATGTAATAGTCCTTAAATCCTGAGGGCTAATTGTCAGTGTAATGGGGTTGTAGTCAGGGGGCCACAAGTCCAGGGGCTAAAAGTCCATGGGGCCATTTGGCCTGATACCCACTATATCAGTAAGAAATGGAATTACCTGGTACAGGCACAGGCAATGAACACTCAAGAGGTTCTTGAAGATGAAGAGCCACTGAATCCGGACATGCATCTAGAAGGATGTCCCTCATCTCGCTGCAGCTACTGGAGCTGCTGCTGGACCTGCTACGGGCTCGCTTGGGCCTGCGTTTTTTCCAGATCTGAATGCAATGTCGCAGTGGGGTGTTAATGAGTCTGGTGTTGTTACAAATCGCAGGTGTTTTGTTTGTCCTATTCAGGTGACAGTAAACACTTCCGAGTGGTCTGGAATAGCTATCCATTGTAAGGTGCCAACAGAAGCACAGAAGGTGACTTTGTGGGAAGGATGTGTGAAAGATAGGCCATGCGGTGTAATATGAAAGTGCAATTACAGAGCCAGTGGTAGTTTGATGAACTTGGGGTAGCCAAAACTTTAGGGATAGCAGGGAATTGTAGATATAAATGCATGTATTCACACTAGTTTGGAACACATTTCATGATCCATAGATAACAATTGTACATGGAAATATATTTGTTATGAAAGGGTTAATCGTTGTATTGCAAAAAAGCTACAAGCTTGAGATTTCTCTATTATGAGCCTCCAATGTTATTGTCCCACAATCAGCTAGGGGCGGCACTCCAAACATGTATTCGGCCCAGTTCCCCCCCTTTAGTGGCCACTATATTATTAGTGAATGGTTCACCAGACTAATTATTTACTTTTGATTTTACTCACATTGCCTACTCTGGGTTTTCTGAAGTCCATTTTGTCTATGAGCTCTGGTGGAACGTTTTTATGAAAATTATTATTCCACACACAAGCTAGAGCCGTGCACGAATCCTTCTCATTCCACCCTAACTCGGCCGCCTCCATTGTTTTGAATAGTAAAGCAGCGATGTGGCTGCATACTTCTCCAAGTCTGAAGAAGGGAAAAACAAGTTTTATATATTTGGTGAAAGTACAGTAACAGTATCTTACTACTCTGTAAACCAAGACTGCTTCCACAGTCAGTGTTTAAGTAATCATTTCATGAAAATACCTGGCTAAATCATGTCATGGTAGGATTGACCATAAACGTCACATCCATATAATTACATTACAGTATACATGTTACTCGTGATGGTGTTGTTAAATGAATGCTTCCCGTTCTTCCTCATCCTTAGAATTGTGGATTCATTTATATGTGTTTTGTCTTTTGAATCCACAATTTACACAACACTGTCATGAAGTGACTGTTGCCTGGCAATGTTTTTGCTACTTTCCAAACCATTATTCACAGTGATTGCATTGTGCATTACACACCCCTCCCATCTACATATTTTTATCCTAGAAAACATATATACGTTGTCTGCTTACCCTGCTGTGCAGTGACATCTGCCGGCCTCAATAGCACCGTCTGACCACACCATAACCCAGGCCTCATATTCAGAAGAGTCTTGCGACGGCCTCACCTTTGCCTTGATAAACACCATGTCAGCACTTGCCTGATGGGTGTACAGCGTCTGCACAAATTTGTTATACGTATAGTTGTATGCCTCCAGACTTTTAATGGCTCGGAGCTGCTCTTTGGATACCCCTGAAAGCAAGTGTTATAAGAATGTCTGGAATTGTTCATGCTGATAACCAATTCATGAGTACCTGTAGGCTTGTGCTGATAGAGGAGAGGAGGGCCACCTTTGGGATAGAAATCGGACAGAATTTCTATGTTTTCCAATTGGCCCTATAATAGTTATTGGTGATGTCCTATTTCATTGTGTGATTACTAAATGTGCTAATGATACTATCTTGGCTAAGGCACGAACAGGGTTTTCATCTTATCAGGCCATGTGCAATAAGTTTGTTTGATATGATAATTGTCTTCATCTCTGCCACTGTCATGAAAAGGAGCAGTGCAGTCTAAGGGTAAGAAAGATAACAAGTTGTACATATGAGTTATAGCTACATATTCCCTATGGATGTATGGCAAAGATTAAAATGCAAACTTACCTACAGTATGGATTAAGTATGTGTATATATCTGCATACCAAACAGTGGGTAGAATTTTCAAATCGTCTGTCCACACGGTAAGAGTCGTAGGATTAGGTAGAACTTCATCATCCCGTATCAGAAGGTCTTCCAGTCGCGCTGCTGCTTCTTTTTGCGTGGTCACCTCATCTTCATTGAGGGGAAGATTGAGCTTCCAGGTATGAAAAACGATACGGACCAAATCCTCCTTCAGGGCACCATTGCAGCGAACCCCACGCAGCCCTAACCATTTTCTAAGCTGGTCGACTGTCCATCCCGTTATTTCCTTTTGCACTATGTCATCATCTGGGGGCTGGAGCTTTTTCAGCTGGGGATTGTTGGGTACAAAATGCCTATTGGTCTCCATTGAACAAAGAAGAGTATATGAAATGTGTATCCTCCTGCCAAAAGAAGAAACATTTTCATATAAATCAGTGAGCAGAATTAGCTATATGGAAGTGAAAATACATGATATTCTTACAGTACTTTTGGCAGACTAGTAGGCATACAAAGTTCTAATGGGTTGCATCCCTGTGTTCTGTAATTGTTGGCCACCAGGCGGGCAAAAATTTCCATTCTCTACAAGTAGTGTCAAATAGAAAAACACCACAGCAAGGGACCTGGAATTTTACTTGTACCTATGTGATTTTGAATTATAATGAATGTAGGGATGGTAGTAGCGTCTAGCTTTTTTTTAAACCCAGCTTAAGGTGGGTTGATCCCATTGAATCAAAGTCATCAGATTTCTAAAATTTTTATTATTTGGTTACCCAATATCATTTGAAAACAGAAAATGAAAAGAAAAGTAGGGGTTGCCACGCTACTTTTTGAAATATGGAATTTTGCAAAATAAAAAAACATTAATTTTACACAAAAAAAAGTGGAAATAATGTCAAAATTTGTCTGATTTTGTTTTCTATCAACCAATAACCATAGAGTTTTGAAACTTTACACGATAAACACAATACCGTTTATTCTAAGAATAGTTGTGGGGATTTATCAACCTGCATTCTGGGGAAAAATGTTATCTTTCGGTGAAGAGTTGGAATAAACTTTCATTATTTCCTTACATAATCCAAGAAAAATATTAGTAAAAGTCATCAGATTTTTCTTAAACTACCCCAAAGGATTGCTTCGATCATTTGTTGCTGAATAAGAGTAATTTTGATATGGGGTGCCGTGCATAATTTGAGGGTTTTGGCCCTTTGAAAAAAAAAAGTAATGCAAAAATGGACTAAATCAAATCTTTGAAGCATTTCATTATGGGTAATTTCCCGACAACCTGGATAAAAAATATCTCTTAATGTAGCTTTGGGTATATTCAACCAATTTATTCACTTTAATGCTCTTTCAAATGCCGTTTATTACATATTAAATTAAACTTCCTGAAGAATGTAAAAAATGCCTAAAATATCTATAATTATTATGTAAAAATGTATAGTGCTCTAAAATGCTACATTTTGCTCAAAATCGTTCAAAAAGTGTTTTGGGTGAAGGGAACCATTCTAGGCAGACTCCTACAAAAATTGGCATTATTCTGATATGTTTAAGCCATATGCGCAGAAAGCTGCGCAGTAGTCCATTGTGCAATGGGCTTGACCCACCTTAACAATCCATTTATTTCAATATAAAGGGGTTTATGATACCTGGTCTATGGTGTTACGGGACATGAGGAATTAAATGTTAGTTGTTAACTCGGTCCCTTTCAACACATGGATGCAGGTCAAATTGTGAGCTACATGATCAGTGCACATACATTATCAGGTGACATACATAGTGTAAATTACATGGAAACTCTTTTTCCCATATACAGTGTAATTTGCTGTAATATTTAGGCTAATATGTGCTACAGTGAGAGTGGTGATGTAATATTAAAAGGTACACACACTCAGAGGACTGACAAAGAGTTCACAAAAAATGACATACATGAAGGAGAAATGATGGGAGATTAAGCAAGTGGAACTTGAACGAAGGGTGTCAAAAAGGTTAAGAACTAATTATTAAAAAAATATGGGTGCGTTCTGGGGAAACTAAGTCTACCATTAAAGGCAGTTTTGTGAACTACAGTTTATCTAAAATTGAGAGAATACTAGAATTCCTTGGGCCTAGTTACTCGTTACTATTTCAAAAGTTAGGGCCAGATAAACGTTAACATTTGATTGATTTGTTGTTCCTTTGCCCTTAACAAGTTCTTACAATAATACACAAAATAAAAGGATTATTTAGTATTACAAATAATAACTTGCCAAGTGGCGCCTTCAAACACATAGGGTTGGTGGAGGGTAACATATGATTTACATCTTCATGTCCTTTTTAGATAAAATATGTAATGATTTATATTTTTCTAATTTTTAAATACATGTACCACACTTGTGAAACATGGCCATGCCTGGTATGAAATAAAAGGTGACAGAATAAACCCATAGGGGGATATAAAATATTAATGAAACATCCATAGAGAAACCTTATTCTTTACAGAAGCAAAGTACAACCCTACAGCAAAGAGCCCAGCCCAACAGGTAAGGTATTTCAAATGAGAAAGTACAACTCATGCAATGAGGCCTCTGCTGATATGCTGGCTATTTTACCAAGCACATGGTGTGAAGAGATATTGAAGTGTATGGAGTTAATTTTGCATGGTACTAGTGCAAGCACGTAAATATCTATTTAATGCACCCCCAAAAGAGAGCCCAATCTTGATTGACGCACCAAATAAATCTAGCCTGACCCCTATGGGCCTAGACCCCTAAATGTGATATGGCGACATAGCCATTTCTTAAGTCTGATATGGGAAGATGGCCATTTATGAAAATCGATATGGGATATGGGCATACTAGTGACAGGGGACATGGGTCATATGTTTAATTCGACAGGCCACATTATTAGCCTTGGTGAAATGGATGTGAATAGCATCATGGTTTGCAGCATGTAATATTTCTCTCAAAACTCAGAAAATTACTATTTTCTCGAATGACAACCTGAAACACCCTCAGAAAATATCAATGTAAGTGTGAAATATAAAATTTGCTGAAGATCATATGAAGTATTTAAAACCACTTTGAATGGGCCAATTTAAAAGGGAAATTCCGAAATTTTACAGGGACTTGTCGCCCCAAGATCCCCATTCATAGCTCCCTGCAACTAACACCTATTGGGGGGGGGGGGGGGGGTCAAAAGCAATGCAACATGTGAGTACAGGGAGGAGGGGTCTGGTATTTTGGCATACGCATTGTGTGCGCATAAGGGGTGTCTATTCATTTTTTTACTAAAAGGGTATGCTTTGGGGCCAAAATACCTACCAAAAATGCTCTTTACAGCCATTTTTTACCAGGTAGTGGGGTCGACATTTTCCCCAAGCATAATGCCGGTATAACCCCCCCCCCCCCCCCACCAATTAGGCCTAGCTAGAGTAATCTGGACCCCCCCCCCCCATCAACCCCCATCCCCACTGTTACGTTCTGATTTTGACAGCCCCATCCCTCCCCACCCCCAACCCCCCCCCCCCCCCCAATTAAAAACTAATACCTGTGGAATGCAAGTATTTAAATTACCGTAACCATATTTCGTTTTGCACCTCCCCCCCCCCCCCACCCCACCCTCCCAGCATGGCGGGTTTTCCGATTTTTCCTCCCCCACCCCACCCCTCGTTTGAATGGCAATAAATGACTCGGCCCTAATAAGCCCCTTACACTGATGCCTTTTCCCGGCACACCCCTTGGGAAGCTCTAGGCCTGCACTCAGTGACTGACACTGCCAGTCTAGACTGTAGTGTGTATCACTGACACTGTGCAGACGAAAATGTGAGCGATAAGAGGGGGGTTGCTTGCATATGCATGGGATTAACCTCTGTTTATTTTAGATATAGGAGTTGGCAGCATTTGTCCTTTCGGAAGGACCAAGAATAAAGGTTTATGTGTCAGTTGGACTATCGCATATGCATCAATGCCATATAATTAATGACATATCAAGCCATAAAATAAACTACACAAAGAGAGACTTACCTCCAGAGAGGCCTTCCAGGAAGCTCCCTCGCACACTGGGAACAGGTGCAGCACCGTCAGATTAGTTCCAAAATCCACCTGCGTCAATTCCATAGATGGCGCTACCTATCACGTTAGATCGCTATAGCAGAGGTTAGAGTATCCCCTGCTACTACGTCACAGGGTCCTGGGTGGGGGGCAAACACAGGCCTCCACGTGGTTAGGTAGCTGTACCATGATAGCACCATTAAACTCAACGTTATTATATTTGCTTACTTGGGTCGTAATACAGTCTACCAGCTTTGCTGTAGTTACACATATAACAAGTATAAGAGAGTACCGGAACATATATTCATTTTACATTAATTTATAATGCATTTATATGACCTTTGCTGCTTGAGATATGGTTCATATACCCTTAAAAGTATCACCCACGTGGCTTTTGTTTGCCCCCCACTGTTCTATTATTGGGTGCAATCTACAACTCTAACCTCTGCTATACAAATGGTACAACTCAGGGGGCTATCACATTGATCCTCCCCATCTGCCCCCTCCCGCCTCTTGCGAAAAAGGGGGGTGGGCTGGGGGTGGGAAAGGGGATAACTTGGAACTTCATTATGAAGTTTGTACTTAATAATTAGTGTTGAACACACTTTTGATGCGTCACTTATAAACATGCATGTCTTATCTAGCTCTGCCTTTCCAAAGTTTCAATAACACAATGTGTACTAAGTCTTATGAAACTGTCATTATTCATGAAATAACACTACATGATATTAATGCACTTTCGGGCCTTACTTCTCGCCCTTTTGATAAACTGTAACGAGATCTAAAAAAACATCGTCCTTTTCTCAAACCTGAGACAGAAAATAATTATTAAAGATCATCTCAAATATCTGCTTTTCTTATGGCATCAGATAGTCTGGTTTTGCACAGAAGCCCCGAGACTGAAAAGAATCTAATAGGATATTAATTATCGTACTGATTCACTTTTCCGTCTTTTTCAGTAAAGATCGGAAGACGATCACAAGCCAGTGTCACCGCGACGGATCTCTTTAGAAAACGAGTGGGTGTGGAGCAAATAACTAAAGGGAAAGGGGAAGGACGGAAGCGTAACATGGCGGAGGGAAGGAAGGAATACAGAAAGCGAGCAATGGAGAAAGGAAAGGGGAAGGAGGAATGAAGGAAGCAATGATTCAAGGAGCAAGGAAGGCGACAGAAAGGAAGGAAGGGGGTAAAGAATGAAGGAATGAAGGAAGGAAGGAAGGAAGGAAGGAAGGAAGGAAGGAAGGAAGGAAGGAAGGAAGGAAGGAAGGAAGGAAGGAAGGAAGGAAGGGAGGGAGGGAGGGAGGGAGGGAGGGAGGGAGGGAGGAAGGGAGGAAGGAAGGAAGGAAGGAAGGAAGGAACGAACGAAGGAACGAACGAAGGAACGAAGGAAGGAAGGAAGGAACGAAAGAAAGAAGGAAGGAAGGAAGGAAGGAAGGAAGGAAGGAAGGAAGGAAGGAAGGAATGAAGGAACGAAGGAACGAAGGAAGGAAGGAACGAACGAACGAACGAATGAACGAACAGACAAACAAACGAAGAACGAGAAATGAATTAAAGAAAGATAAGGAGAAGGGGAAGATGGCAAGAGGGCGGAGGCAACAACGGGTTGGAGGAAAGATGAGAGGCTTGAGAGTGTGAGGAAGGTGCTAAATGAGAGGCAGACAGTCAGAGTAGCTCCCTACACAGGTGGCATGGGTGTCCATAAACTAACCCAGATAGATGTGTTTATAGTGACCTAGGTAACCAGGCCACTTAGCCCTGTAAAAGACGGACGCACCTCCTTTAGGAAAAGTAGGTAGTCTAACCGTTAAGGGCCGAATAGTGCCCTTATTACTATTAGTCATGGTGCATGAATGCAGCCCCGACGAGACTACTCGCCAGGGCTGCACTCGTGTATCATGACGAGCCTATGATGATGACACTCCTCAAAGGTGGGCATGGTGAATGTGGGTAGCCCTGGCCAGTGAATAGCCAGACCTGCATGAATGTATCATGACGAATAAGGATGTCAGGCAATAAAAAACTCTGTTGGCCTTAAAGGGTTACAAAATGTCTACCCTGGCAACATGAGATGAAGGTGCGCAGGTAGAAATGAAAGCGGGTGTCGACCTTTATTTTCACGGCAGCCTTGATGAGTGAAAGGGCATCGCGTGTCTCACGGCACCCAGCCATATCATTCCTCCAATATGCCGCTGTCAGTCAAGTCCTGCACCCAACAAGCCTGCCACCTAGACTGTCTCACCCACCACCCCTACACACAACCTGCCACCTAGACTGTCTCACCCACCACCCCCTACACACAACCTGCCACCCAGACTGTCTCACCCACCACCCCTACACACAACCTGCCACCTAGACTGTCTCACCCACCACCCCCTACACACAACCTGCCACCTACACTGTCTCACCCACCACCCCTACACACAACCTGCCACCTACACTGTCTCACCTACCATTCCTACACACAACCTGCCACCTAGACTGTCGCACCCACCACCCCTTCACACAACCTGCCACCTACACTGTCTCACCTACCACTCCTACACACAACCTGCCACCTACACTGTCGCACCCACCACCCCTTCACACAACCTGCCACCTACACTGTCTCACCCACCACTCCTACACACAACCTGCCACCTAGACTGTCTCACCCACCACTCCTACACACAACCTGCCACCTAGACTGTCTCACCCACCACCCCTACACACAATGAACAAGCCTGCCACCTAGACTGTCTCACACACCACCCCTACACACAAGCCTACCACCTAGACTGTCTCACCCACCACCTCTACACACAATGTACAAGCCTGCTACCTACTCTGTCTCACCCACCACCCCTACACACAATGTACAAGCCTGCTACCTACTCTGTCTCACCCACCAACCCTACACACAATGTACAAGCCTGCCACCTAGACTGTCTCACCCACCACCCCTACACACAAGCCTACCACCTAGACTGTCTCACCCACCACCTCTACACACAACCTGCCACCTAGACTGTCTCACCCACCACCCCTACACACAACCTGCCACCTAGACTGTCTCACCCACCACCCCTACACACAACCTGCCACCTAGACTGTCTCACCCACCACCCCCACACACAACCTGCCACCTAGACTGTCTCACCCACCACCTCTACACACAACCTGCCACCTAGACTGTCTCACCCACCACCCCTACCCACAACCTGCCACCTACACTGTCTCACCCACCACCCCTAACCACAACCTGCCACCTACACTGTCTCACCCACAACCTCCACACACAACCTGCCACCTACACTGTCTCACCCACCACCTCCACACACAACCTGCCACCTACACTGTCTCACCCACCACCTCCACACACAACCTGCCACCTACACTGTCTCACCTACCATTCCTACACACAACCTGCCACCTAGACTGTTGCACCTACCACTCCTACACACAACCTACCACCTAGACTGTCTCACCCACCACCCCTACACACAATGTACAAGCCTGCCACCTACACTGTCTCACCCACCACCCCTACACACAACCTGCCACCTAGACTGTCTCACCTACCATTCCTACACACAACCTGCAACCTAGACTGTCGCACCCACCACTCCTACACACAACCTGCCACCTAGACTGTCTCACCCACCACCCCTACACACAACCTGCCACCTAGACTGTCGCACCCACCACCCCTACACACAACCTGCCACCTAGACTGTCGTACCCACCACCTCTACACACAACCTGCCACCTAGACTGTCGCACCCACCACTCCTACACACAACCTACCACCTAGACTGTCTCACCCACCACCTCTACACACAACCTGCCACCTAGACTGTCTCACCCACCACTCCAACACACAACCTACCACCTAGACTGTCGCACCCACCACCTCTACACACAACCTACCACCTAGACTGTCTCACCCACCAACACTACACACAACCTGCCACCTAGACTGTCTCACCCACCACCCCTACACACAACCTGCCACCTAGACTGTCGCACCCACCACCCCTACACACAACCTGCCACCTAGACTGTCTCACCCACCACCTCTACACACAACCTGCCACCTAGACTGTCGCACCCACCACTCCTACACACAACCTACCACCTAGACTGTCTCACCCACCACCTCTACACACAACCTGCCACCTAGACTGTCGCACCCACCACTCCTACACACAACCTACCACCTAGACTGTCGCACCCACCACTCCTACACACAACCTACCACCTAGACTGTCTCACCCACCAACACTACACACAACCTGCCAACTAGACTGTCTCACCCACCACCCCCACACACAACCTGCCACCTAGACTGTCTCACCCACCACCTCTACACACAACCTGCCACCTAGACTGTCTCACCCACCACCCCTACACACAACCTGCCACCTAGACTGTCTCACCCACCACCTCTACACACAACCTGCCACCTAGACTGTCTCACCCACCACCCCTACACACAACCTGCCACCTAGACTGTCTCACCCACCACCTCTACACACAACCTGCCACCTAGACTGTCTCACCCACCACCCCTACACACAACCTGCCACCTAGACTGTCTCACCCATCACCTCTACACACAACCTGCCACCTAGACTGTCTCACCCACCACCCCCTACACACAACCTGCCTCTACAAGCCTGCCACCTAGACTGTCTCTCCCACCAACCCAGGCCTCAACCCCTATTTTCTCTTAAAGTCTTCATGTTATAACTGTATGATTTAATATAAGAACAAGAACAATTATCTCATTGTAAATATAGATGTTTTACACTGACATTTCCTCCAAAAGTTGACACACCATACCCCTAAAACCTGCATTTGAATACAGAGGGTCTTTATGCCTAAAGAAAAGTATTTTTTCCGGAACATGGCCAATAATAAATAGGGTCCGTAGGTCAATCTCTTTTATTTTCATAAACTTGTTTTTGGTAAAAAATTTGATTATAGTGGTAAATCCCCCTAAAATGTCATAAACCGTTTCAAAAGTTTTAAAATGTCGGGTCGGCCCTTAGACCATATATGAGTGGTCCCTCTTGATATATAGCTGTTGCGAGGGATCATTACAGGGCGGGAAAATTTCACACTCTTAGCCTACCCATAATGCCCTGCGCACCATACGTTTGGATTAGGACATCATAAATGGCGCCAAATATTGGGAAATTTTGAAGCAATGGGCAGTCATTCTGAAGTTGCTCTGTAATGGTCCCTCGCTCGAGCCTTAGCCCGGTAAAGAGGACCTATAGATATGGTCAAGGTCGGCCCTTAGAAAAATAGGGTCAAGCTCGCACCACCTCGACCTCGTTTCCCGAGCGTCATCGCTGGCACCAAAGGTTGCTGGTTAAAATAGTTCCTGTGCGCTTGGTGCTGTTGTTACAAAAGTGGAGATGGGTACCGCGTACGAATTCCCCCCAATATACGGGGGAAGTGATGCGGTCATGGCCTCCTAAATACCAGCGATGTCGCTCGGACGTGTCCAAGCGCGAGTTGGGGCCAGCTTGAAATAGGGTCAGTCAGGATACCGGAAGTGCCGGAACACAACCTAAATTGCCCGCTAAAATGTCTCAGAAAGTTGACCCCATCCCCACCTAGCTCCAACTCGGTGCGCAGATACTTCTCAGAAATTCCCATGTTATGCTGCATGGCAGTTCATTGACTCTTGCTGTCCATCATTAGTTTGGGGTTACCCGGGCACAGGTAGTTTATGAGGGTAGAGGAAATACTGCAAATAAGGATCATGGCTCACGCAATTTCCTCATCAAAGGGACCTTATTTGTGCATGTTGCAAGGGGCAGCTAAACGAGTGCAATTTCCCCACATTCTAAACTTAGATTCTCGTTGATGTCTATGCTATATATAGCTCGCCCACTATATTCTAAAAATACCTCATTAAAGGCCACTACTTATGATCTCAGCATGGTAGTATCTTAAGTTAGCCACTTAGTGGACCTAATCAATCATACCGTGGGCTCCCTTAGTCCCTATCCATTTCCCTATTTCGGCAGGTGAAAATTTGAATCAACATGTCTACATGTCTCGACTACATGAGTTAGGGCCGAGTCGTTTATTGCCAGCTGGGGGGCTTGGTGGATATAGGAGGGGGGGGGGGGTGTCAAAATGAAAAACAGGCCCTCAGTGGGGGGCCAAAAATGGAAAAGCTTCCAGGGGGATCAAAATTAGGTCCATTTTAAGGGGAGGGGGCGGCATTTCTCAAAATCAGAACATCAGCCAAAGCAGCCAAAAAATGTTCGCCCCCCCCCCCCCTTTGAACTATAGTAACGCGCGGGCTTTTTTGCCAAATAGGGGCTTAAATTTTTACGCCCCCGCCCCCTCAAGAGGGGTCAGAATTTTTTACGCCCCCCCCCTCAGGAGGGGTCGGAAATTTTTACCCCCCCCCCAAACCCACCACCCCGGGGGGGGGGGGGGGGGGGTGGGGGGGGGGGGGGGGCGTATCACTAATAAATGAACACTCCCTTAGCCACTCACAGAAAGATCTGACATGATGTGACTTATGTATACTTATGTGTCTAAAATAGGCATTCATCATAGGAGCACATACTGACACAGATATAGACCTAGGCTTAAAATTCTGATTGATCAGGACAGGAGCATTATTTAGGCCTATTTAAATTCAAGGTAGGCCTACCGGTAGCCTAGTCCTAGATCTATTAGTATTACTGAACGGTTTTACTAGCAAGTGTCTTGGCGAGTAGCTTACTTTAGGCCACTCAAAAAATAAAATGGTTTCTCATCACCGCGCGCATCATAAAAATCAGGTTTTGAGGAAAACTTTTTTTTCTTTTTGCAATTTTTGAATGAAAAACATGATAAGAATGGACAAAAATTGTCATGTTTGGTATAAAATTGAAGCTAATAATGCCAGCAATGCAGTGGTACAGAAATAACTTACATTATCTCAATTTTTAAAGATCAATTAATTCTTAACCAAATAAAATGTGAATTTTGGTCATGAAAAACATAAATTATCCTATACATATTAGCCCTCGGGTAAAAAAAAAAAAGGAAAAAAAAAGCCTCCCTCGTCAGATTTCTCAGACCTTGGTGATGAGAAACCACTTTTTTTTTTGAGTGGCCTTATTCGTTGATTTGGATAAGATATTGTGTGTAGACTGTACTAAGTGTAGGCCTACGGCCATAGTATGGCTCTAGACCCCTAAATTCGATATGGCGACATGGGCATTTCTTAAATCCGACATGCGACATGAGGCCTAGTGACATGCGACATGAGGCTTAGTGACAGGGGACATGGCCATTTCTTGAAATTGACATGGGACATGAGCATTTTAAGCGACATAGACATGCAACATCGTCATTTCTTAGGGGCCATCCATAAATGACGTCACACTGGAGGGGGTGGGTGGGTGTTGGTCAGAGTGTGACAAAGTGTGACAGGGGGGTGGATGGGTGTCAATGCCAGTGTGACGTCACACTAAAAATAAATTAGAGCTACTTTAGAACCTATATAAAAAGTACTTCCTTTGTACAAAGAAAACAGGAAAACCCCAGATACCAGAAAACAATACATCAGCCTGTAGATTCAAACTTGGATGCAAATAATTGTCATAGTCACAAATGCCCCAGAGTGCAGTGCATTCAACAGGGGTGAATGCGGAATGGCTCCCCTTGGGAGGAAATTATCTACCCAAAACCACCCTCGTTTGAAAGGCTGACTTTGAATGTATTTAAAAGAGGCTACAGCATTATAAAAAATAGTGTTGTCCTGAATAATGAAGGGTGAATATCACAGACGCCCAGTCACCTAGGTATGTAGCAGCATAGAGGTACATGTACCGACATAATTCAGGAGTGATCCCCGGTATCTCAATGTATTTAACCTCCAAATCTCCTGGAATGGAGTCTTACATCTAACCATTATGCTCGATACTGCATTATGTCTCCGCCTGGTATCAAACAAAGAAGGCTCAGACTAACTGACCCTCATCCCAGAGTCAGGCATTACCTGAAAGACTGACTCTGGTGTCTATCTGTCTTTCTAGCCTGACTGACTGTCAATGAGGGATCCGACTCAAAAGCGACTAACATTATGTGACCATTAAAGGAGGCTCTGCCTGACTGTTGTTAAATAGAATTGAAATACCAGCAGACTATCTCACCTGAGTCAGACAGTGCCTGGCCTTGGGGAGAGACCAGCTGATGCTTACTGCTTTCTCTGTGCAGTGGCCCACCTTTTTTCCTGGGCAGCACTGTTAGGAATGCAATGGATCAAGGATCCCTGACCAATAGTAATCACAAAATACTAGGGTGCCATGAATACTCATGTAAATATGGTATTACTATTCCAATTGCAATTTGAAAGGGTTATAGCGCATGAATAAGGATTTATTAGCTAGTATGACAAAATCCATCACTACACATTTAGAACAACTTGAAAAATTGACTCATATGTGATGTCATACTTAAGCCCATATAAGAAACAATATAACTGAATAACCGTTTTTCTACAACCACAGGGTCAATATGTATGTAACCAACAGTCATGATATTGCATTGCTTAATTGTAATTCGGTATGAACAACTCGGATACGATACATTACATAGGCCCTAAGCAGGGGGGGGGGGTGTCAGTACATTTGTGACATAATTTTCTAGGGGGTGTTACGAGTTATGTGACAAAGTGTGACAGGGGGTGGGTGGGTCTTAAAAATGGCCCAAATTAGTGTGCACTGAAAACCCAGAGCAAGGAGCCTAGTCATTATGACGACATAGGTAGTCATAATGAATAATGGCAGATGGAGTGGAGAATGGTGTATGAATATAGTCTCTAATTAGTTCACTTCTCAATGAGAGGCATCCTTTTCACATATTTGGTTTAGTCTTGACTGAACTAAGTAGCATTACTTGTTATAAATAAGTTGCCAATGGGTGAGAATGATTGCCCCAAAGGTATAGAGACCACTCTGCTCCCTGTCACCAGTGTATATCTCATGACAGATATAGTTATGCAGATATTAAAACCAGGTGGCAGTAGCGTGCCATAGGTAGCAAGTGAGGAATAGAATTATGTGGCATAAGGTAGTCATTGGGACAACCTAGGACTTGAGAGTTGTCATTACTGATGAGTTTAGGTCTTCAAATGGACAATACCTAGATTAACAACCTTAGCTTAAGGTAGTCATTCTGACTACCCAATTATTGTGACTACCTAAGGTCGTCATTATGACAACTTTGGTCTGAATGGTTCAGATGGGTAGTCACAATGACGACCTAAGGTGGTCACTTTGACTACCTAAAGTTGTCAGTTTTGGCATTGTCAAAATGACGACCCTGAGATTTTCAGTGTGACGTCATTTATGGACGGCCCCTTAAAATCGACATGCGACATTGGGACCCCCCTATCAAGGGCCCCCATAGTGCCATTGTGATCTGTCATGTGTTGAGTGGAGGTCTGCTATAAATAATAAATTTCGAATTAGTGTCTCGACTTACTGAACAGATTATAAGATAGTGGATGGTGAGGACTGAGGCGCTGCCACGATCGAAAGTCGAACTCCGCCACTGTCTTTTCAGTCTGCCGTCACTGCAGTGCCAGTGTAGGAAATGTCTTGGACTCACTGGAGATGACGCTGACACTTCCAAAAACTTCTAGACGAGCTCTATACTTCAGCTAGTGAGTGTGTAACTATGGCCGAACCCTAGTACCTCTGTCATTTACACGAAATCAATAAACTAATAAACTTGTAAAGTCAAAACTCTCCCAAAGCTGCCAAAACATCGATGTCTTCCGCTTCCGGCGAGAAACGTGGTGACGTATTCATCTGTGACGTCATGATGACTTGTCTAGGTCATCGGAACGCCAGCGGATCAGGGACGATTTCCCGCCTTCAGATGGACGTTTGTGAATGTGATGTCGAGATGTCGAGGGGTTGGGCTACACTCGCCTACAAATCGCAGTGTACCTTCAACTTTAGAAAAGAATAACTCTCTTTCTTCTGAATTATAGATCTAGGCCTAACTGTATTCTTGTTTAGGGCCAGCTGGTGGCAAAAAGGGGGGGGGGGGGGGTCATAACGGAAGAAAATATGGTTCCACAGGCGCATGCAATTTCTTTTATGTGGGGGCATTTTTCAAAATCCAACCGCAGTAGGGAGGGGGGATCGAGATTATTTCTATTTAATTGATAAAAAGTTTGTGCTTTGGGGGAAATCTACAATTTAGTAGGCCTACAAACAAGTAATAAATGACTTGGCCCTTAGAAGTGTTTGTTGATAGGACCAATAGACCTAAGTTTATGAAATTCCTCATGGGAACGGGTAGCCTACCTAGGAAATGTGGGTAATATCGCGCACCTAGGGACGATATTACCCAAATGTTCCTCACCATTCTTTTCCACTGTCATTAAGAACGATTTTTACAAGTATTTCTAAAAAAAATATTTAAAATTAAAAAAATAGAAAAAAAGAAAATGTCAATTGCACCCCCCTTGTAGGGTAAGCAGGGTCTAAAAGTCTGGTTAAATTTTTGGGTTATATCGTTGTAGTTTTGGTTATATCGCTTATATCATTGTGTTATATCGCTCACCCATTGAAAAACAGTGCTTTTGACCATTTGGGTAAATCCGCTCATCTGTTTTCACACCCAAAAGTGTAAAAACAGGGTGGTTCAGCCCAAATGCTGTCACACCTGCATGGTGAGGGGTAGCTTCTTCAAAATGATACATGTTATAGACGACATATAAAGCTACCCTGTAGGATTGTTTTCTTTATTTTATTGCCATTTATATATATTTATTTTATTTTATGAAAAGTGAGCGATATAACAGCATCCCTGATCGATATAAGCTCAATGGGAATTACTATAGAAATAGCTATGTTAGCAAGACTTGAAAATGCAGATTATTAAGAGTTTTTGTTCATCTCTGGCTCCTGATATACATGTATAGCACAGGTAAATGAAATGTATTAAAATGATACTTAATATAATGTGGCCAACTAAAAAAAAATTTAAAAATTAAAAAGGTTGAAAAATGTGCCTTTTAGGGGGGGTGCGCGATATTACCACATGCGCGATATTACCCACATTTACCCTATTTATATTTTAGTTCGAAGGGGTGGGTGGGAGCAGCTTGTGTGACGTTACGCATGCAGGGGTTCAAGCAAAACATGACAAAGCGTGACATGGGGGGGGGGTCAAAAAAAGAGCCAAAAAAGCGTGACATCATTTATGGACGGCCCCCATATATATTATCATCTATAGACCTATATCCATTATTGATGATGAAAACAGTAGTCTAGACGCGTAGACACATTGTTATGAAGTTTGTTTGTTTGTTTGTTTTGTTTGTTTGTTAGGTAGTTTAACATCCAGAGGCCATTTGCAGTTTGCATTCGAGACTGCCATTAGGTTAAGTTTTTCACAAGTTTTTCACAAATGATGGTAGGCCAAAGGGTGATCGTGATCAGGATGAGTGAATCCATGGGATGAGCCAAAAGATAGAAATCCCGCTTTGTCTCCTCCCCCCCTCTCTTTATTTCATATTTTGTCCTACAATTAAGCCTCCTTGAGGAATTTCAATACATGTATACATGTATACATATCTTCTTCTTCAATGGTGTTAAATACATTAGATATGGATGTAACGTCGACCAGGTGTTTTCTTCTGCTATCTTCAGTGTTGCTATGAAGTGAAATGCTCTTTCAATTTTGCTACTAGACCAATTCATGCATGAGAGTGATTATTTTCTTATATTCTATGTTACCCTCGTACTGAATGCGGACCTTTTGCAACATTTCTTACATGAAAATATGAAATCAAAAGCACCAATGCGGCCCTTTTGATCTGATGCGGGCGGTGTTTACAAAGCTGATATATTTTATGTGCCCTAAAGTTCTTTCAATATACTATGTGCTTGACTACTCCATATATTCTCATGCACTTTATCTATATACTTATTGGAATAAAAAAAAAAAGGATGAATATTATAAAACTTATACCATCCTTATTTTTGTGAGGTGGGCTATGAAAATATAGACAAAAAGTTATAAAAAATATTTACAGATTTGATATTTTCTTCATAATTTAGCAGTTCGAAAAATACCAAAGAAAATGCCCAAAACACTGAATTTTCCCAAAATACCATTACATGTATTTTCACATATTTATGGTAGCAGCCTTTATAAATTGCCTATTCATATGAATATAGTTGTTATAGCTCAATCGCCATCAACCCTTAACGCTTATTTCCAGTCTGTATTTTTGCATTATATGGGGTTTTGAAATACTAACTTCTGAAATTTAACTCCAAACTTCTCCAGTATTACGTTAGTAAGACATCAATCCGCTATTTCCTTGCTGGACCGTCGACCAAAGCTACATTTGGGAATTAGGATAAACGGGATAGGTAGGAAAGGAGGTGGATTTAGGAGACTTCAGTGTACATAGGTCTACTGGTTCTTTTGTAAAAGTATTGAGTTGTAAGTCCCACCTTTTTGCATGTAGAGTAAACAATCATTAGGCCTGCGACATATTGGTTTAGAATTTTAATGAAGTCAAAATACTAATAAAGAACTCTTGGGAAGCTGAGTCTCAATCAGTATTGGAACTCTAAGGGCGATTATAGTTTTGGAAATTTCTGTCTTTCGCCTAAAGAGGCTACTAGAAAAAAAATTTCCCAGTACGCCCCGTCTTACATACATACTAAGGGCGATTATAAGCACAGGTAGCGGTGGTAAATCAAGTTAATTTTGGCCTCTCTTAGAAGTTAGAGGGAAGGCGTGTTTTCACCTGAAAATTGAAAATATAGAGAATAAAGGGCGGGTGAAATAGTTCCCGACCCATACTATATAGTGATGCGAGTGTTGCGATGCTTAAGTACTACACTCTAAGAACAGTGTGTTGTGGGAACATGCTTAAAGAGTAACACACATGAATTTGCAACACACTTTGAGATTTTACACACTTATGAATTGTAACACACTTTTTGTCAACTCACTTACCTGCTTACACACTTGTGGTCAGAGAGATGTGTATCATATACAAAAGGGGGCAGCAGCAAAAAAGGTCTATTATGCACCTATGCTACATTCTTACAGCCATATAGTAGCTGTCGCAGTGGCTCAGTGGTCAAGTCTTTGGACTGAGAACTTAAAGATCCCTGGCTTGATTCCCTATGGGGCTGACTGTCAAATGGAAATGTTTATTTTCTAATAAGGACCCTAATATTTTAGTCCCCCCCTCAAGAAGTGTCAAATTTCATTTCCCCTCAGGAGGGGTTGAACTGTTTTACAACCCCCTCCCAACCAATCCCCTCTACTACAATGAAAGGTATGACACCTATATAATAGGGGTTAATTTGCAATGAGATACATACAAAAACTGTATTATTTGAATCTCATTGAATGAGCAAACTCACCCAATCCATATTGGAAATAGATCGGAGGTTTTTTCTCTTCAATTATACACACATGTTCTTTGCGTAAACCAAATAACCATCCCATATGAGACCTTATTAGAGGTTCTGCAAGGCTGTAAAAGCAGGGCTTATTAATAGCTGATTAACTATTGTCTTTATAATAGATATCAAGCCTGGCAAATTATTAGTCAGTGCATTGGCATCCCTTGATAAGGGGGGTCTTTGTATTGTCTAAGAACCATTTCCTTCATAACATATTAATACCCAAGGGTAAGTTATATAGCTTACTGGTAACTGGTAAGAAGTTGTGTGATCTTTGAGAATACTTTGTGTCTCATCACTGTTGTGTGTTCTGGTACCTATTTGAGGGGGGAATACGCCATGATTATACAAGGAGATTTGGTGGCCTAGTGAGCAAGTGTGTGAGAGGTCCTGGGTTCGATCCCCAGAGAAGACCTGGCACCAAATCTTCCCAATTGAAAAAGTTGTCCTGACAGGAGTCGCGTCTGTAAGTGTCGGTAGACAGACTGCGGTGAACCTTCAGTGTCCTGGTCTCCCATGAGACTTGCACTGATCCGCTTCAACCTGCAGAAGCATAATACACTTGCGACTGGTAGAGAGATAGCAGATATCAGTGTTGACGAAGGTGGTCCTAGCCGGGAGGGGAAAAGGCTACAATGGACCAAAGTCACCAGTAGGTTATCAGGTGTGTCAGTTTCACCAGGGTCAGGAGCTAGGATGTGTTCACAGTGGTTGACTATGATTTGTTCACTGTCAATACAAACTCAGTTTTGATGTATATTATGAGCAGTTAAATAAACACTTTTCCTAGATATAAGAATCCTTTAAAAGTGATACGCAATGTATATGCACAGTATGAACATGAATAGCCCTGACAAGAAATTAGATAAATCTATACTAATTTAACTCTTAACCCATAAAGAAAGTAATCATACTTAATATTGAAAAATATTGACATACTCTGTGTAGAACAGCTATTTTAACCCCCACCTCCTCAATACCATGGCTTTGTACACCAACACACTTTTTAGATTCAACACACTTTTGCCAAAAGTGTGTAGTGTCTTACAAAAAAAAGTGTGTTAAAAGTGGCTTCAGAAAAGTGTGTTGAAAAGTGTGTTAACGTAACACACTGTTTTTAGAGTGTACCTTCCAACATAGGCCCAATTTGTGAGAATGACGTACACAAACTTTTATTTTGCTATGCTCCAGTACGGATGGTCCGTATTCAATGTCCTCCCCACGTTGAATACAATGTGGCTGTATTCAATGGGCATGGCCACGCCCTACGGTCCTTGAATCTCCTTCAGTTGATAGGGCTGAATCAAACATTAATCACAAAGGTCAACGCAATTGATACAGTATCTATTGGTCTTCACTTGTGGGGGATAGGAACGTATCCTACTCAGCTTATGGTATCAATGGCCATTGGCTTTTGTCTATGTATTTGTTGACCCTCACAACCATGCTAAATATGACCACTCCCTTAGCTTACAATCTGACCCGCCGTGTTCCTATATCAGTGTAGTAATCCTCACTTATAAATACGTGAAGGCTTCCCTTTTGGCTTCTAGATATAATGGGACCCGAGCTAAGTTGTTTACTTTGAAGTCATCCTCTCAATAAGAGCGTGTGTGTTAACCCTTTATGGTGTGTTTAACTTTTATCGTCGCAAGCATGCAGCGGTGGTGAATAACTCACCAGGGCTGCATTCATGCTTCGTGCCGACCTTACGGGGTTGATACACTCATACGGTTGGCATGATGCACCAATGCAGTGTCGGTGAGCTACTCGCGGTGCTACATTTGGTAACAAATGAACTGTAAAGCATCATGCAGTCCTTAAAGGGTAAACCTTTCCATTCTAATTGCAGTAAACCGGCGGTAGTAGCCGTCTGGGAGACACATAAATCACACATAATTGGGACTAAATTTAGACAGACACGGCTGTCTAGGGTAATCCAGTGCCACATAATTAGGCCCCAAAGCGCATCTATTTTCATTATGTCGCCAATGTTGACTACAGCTTTTCCAGAAATAGAAATAATTGCCTGTAAACATTGGTCATTTACACCAATGATATCGTGATGATATGTTCATAGGTTAATGATATCCCAGTAAACAAATAACGTTATACACCATTTTATAACGTTATATAACGTTATATGTCAACGTTATTCTTAGGCTCTTTAGTATGGCAAAACGTTTTGTAAAGTTTAAAACGTTATTTTGACGTAAAATAACGTTTTTTGTTAGCTTAGATGTTCATCCACTGTGATGGGGTTTTGCTTGCACACGTTGTTTTTAGTATGATATTGCAGGAACTATCCATTGAATACCCAGGTGTTATAGTTGTTCTTATAACTGTCTTTAAAAAATTATTATTCTGAATATTAAGCATACATTTGAGCCTCGGGAGGTAGGCTTCTACCCGGGAACTTCCAGTAGAAAGCAATTTTCTGAAGCCAGACTATCATTTAGGCTACTGAAAACAGTCGGGTTCGTTTTTCCCAAACACAAATTTGGTAGAATCTAGCAAAGAAACGATTCTTTTTGACTCAAACAAATTCCCAAAAATTGGAAGAAAGATGTTAGGTTCGGCTCATTTTTGAAGCTAGGGTCCGGTCAATTGCAACACACCTAGAGGCAAGGAGTCCCCACCCCCCCTCTAAATTGGGGTGGGGGCTGCAAAAGCTTCGTGCATTTGTGGGTACATATTACATAACATATTATCAATATTTACAATTGGTTGATCAGCATTGATCAACCATCTGTCAATGTTGATTCAACGTTGATCGGAATTTTATGCCCACCGGGCTGTTATTAAATAAAGACCACTCCCTTAGATGGCACATGCCTTGTCTTGTAGTTGAACTCTATCTCGCTAAGCCTACATGTATACCTTATGGGTGTGGATGTTCTTCCTGCAGTCAGTCCAATGACCATCGTGAATAAATAGATAACTTTTCGCATCTATCATATTATGAGATTTCCATTTTGAACCATTCACCGTGATTATCATGCATGGCTTTTCCTAAATAGCCTATCAAATTAGATCTAAAGCCCGGATCTCAAAAAGATGGATGACTTTGTTTTCGCATAACATAGAAAAATCGTAATTTCAGGATGCTGACTTTTCATCTGCCAATTTTGATTATTTTGATTTCAAGTATCTTAAACTCTATAGATAAAAGCTCATGATAATTTGACCGCTCGACTTACTCAATTATGTTTCTTACCAAAAATGACCATTAAATACATCTCTTCTCGTGATCAGTACTTAAGCGTCTATCATTATATCATATAATCATTCTTTCCATATACTACAAAAGTTTAGCCCAAGCCATATACCAGTTACTGCAATAAGACAACTTAGCCAAACCACAGTCAGTGTTTACATATATCTTACAACAAGACTACAACAAATGTTTCCTTATACTCCCTACACTTAGTTAGGACTACTTAACCAGACCATAATTACTGTTTCTATACTGTATACTACTCACTCCAACAAGACGACATTATCAGGCTATAATCATTGTTTTCATATAGGCCTACTACTGACTATAACAAGACTATCTAAACAGACTACAATAATTGTTTCCATATACTAATCCCCCCGGCAAGACAACTTAACCAGACTATAATCATTGTTTTCATATACTACTCCCTCCGACAAGAGAACTCAACCAGACTATGATCATTGTTTTCATATACTACTCCCTCCGTCAAGACAACTTAACCAGACTATAATCATCGTTTCCATATACTACTCCCTCCGACAAGACAACTTAACCAGACTATAGTCATTGTTTCCATATACTACTCCCTCCGACAAGACAACTTAACCAGACTATAGTCATTGTTTCCATATACTACTCCCTCCGACAAGACAACGTAACCAGACTATAATCATTGTTTTCATATACTACTCCCCCCGACAAGACACCTTAACCAGACTATAATCATTGTTTCCATATACTACTCCCTCCGACAAGACAACGTAACCAGACTATAATCATTGTTTCCATATACAGTTACTGTATTTAAACAGCACAATGTACCGTAGATTTACAGCACTTTCTGCTGTAGTTGGTATTAAACAGCACAATGTACTGTACATTTACAGCACTTTCTGCTGTAGTTGGTATTACAGCACTATTTGTTGTATAATTACAGTATTATGTACTGTAAATTGGGTCTCCAGCAATATTGCTGTACATTTACAGGACATTGTGCTGTAGATTTCTGCCGCTAGGTGGCAGCAGTATCCCATTTTTGTAGTAATTATTCCCTCCAACCCTTTCCCAAGTTAAATAAAGCCTCAAAAACTCTCAGGTCATTGTAGAATAAGAATGGATGAGAGAGACTGAATACAGTTATCATGTTGAATAATACAAAACAACAGCAAAAGTATTGAATAGACACCACATTGGTGGGAAAAGTCAAATGGTTAAGTGCCTGAACTGAGAAAATAGACAAAGGTTCACGATTTTTGGTCTGTTGACTGGGTTATTTCACGAGTTGGAGTTGGGCCCGTATTTCACGAGGCCGTAGGCCAAGTGAAATGCGGCCCCAACTCCAACAAGTGAAATAACCCAGTCAACAGACCTAAATGAGTGAACCTTTGTGTTTATTTTTTACCTTTTTCGATTCAAATTAAATTATCAGACGGGGGTAGGGCCTAAATCAGCTTAAATGGCATTTTCCCCTGCCATTCAAATGTAAACAAACCGCTATAATGATGACGTCATAGGGCCGTGAAATACGGCTATGGGTTATTTCACGGGGGGTGTTAAATACGGCACTCTTTGGCTAAGTCAATGGGGCTGTCGTATTCCATAAAAAATAAAGGCTGGTACATGTATCAAATACAGTTCAGCTGTTCTAAAGCAGGATTAAACCATTACATTGTGTAGTGTGTATTATCCTGGCTGAGATTGAACTGTTATGCAGCAAAGTGCTCTCCATGCATGCATATTGATTGATATATATTGATGAAAACAATAACATAAAACCTACAGTAGAAGTTGCTGTAACTTTACAGCACCCCATTGCTGTCCATCTACAGCAAAATCTACTGGAACAAAAGTTGCCAGCAACTTTTGCTGTAGATGTACAGTAGAGGTTGCTGTAAATTTACAGTGGAAGTTGGTGTACATGTACAGCAAATCAGTTGCTCTACAGCTACAGCAAAATCTACTTGAACAAGAGTTGCAAGCAACTTTTGCTGTAGGTGTACAGTACTTACTTCTTACAGTGTACTACTCCCCCCCCCCCCGACGAGAAAACTTAAATACTATGTTCATTGTTTTCATATACTACTCCCTCCGACAAGACAACTTAACCAGACTATAGTCATTATTTCCATATACTACTCCCTTTGACAAGACTGTAAACTTAACCAGACTGCATGGTTATTGCATACTACGGCCCTTCCGACAAGACACCCGAAGCAGACTATAATCACTGTTTCATTTGGTCCAAAAGGGTGTGTTTGAGGCAACATGATCCGTAAATTAGGGTAGGTAGGTTGGAATTTAAAAAAAAAATTAAATCAGAATTAGCATAGAAGCCAGAAAAAAGACCCTTAGTGCGTACATACTTTTTTGACGGCCTCATGCTACTTTCTCAGCCGTTTCTACACGATGTGCCAAAAATAGGAATTACCAGTACACAGACATTTTTTCCATACACTACTAGGCCCTACCTCCCAGGACAATTCACCAGAAGGAATTGCCAGTCCATAACCATTGATTCCATATACTACTCCCTACATCAAGACAGTTAAACCCGCAGATCTTACTGCACGTCCAGTAACAGTCAGAGCGCAGTCGGACAGGTACTCAGCTCTATATATATAGGGGCGCTGGGCCTTTAACGAAGAGGAATCACCAGCCACTGTCTCCATATACATGTAACCGTCTAATTATACAAGTACTGCTTTAGAGGATGGATCGAATCGGTGCTAACTATATGGGGCTCCTTGGTACTATTTATGTCTGTATTATTGATGTGCCTACGTTTGATATGAGATATCATTTGTCTGATCAAACACGCTGTGGGGGTGGCCTTTTCATCTCATCTGAGATCACCCCTCCGACCCAATCTTTCTATAGATTCGATACATGTAGTTATTACAATGCTTTATGTCGACATATTGGAAATCATTTATAATTTGATGAGACCTGGGGTGAGATGATAATATTTGTTTTGTATGGCGCTGTCAACTTGTAAATTGAAGATAATAGCAGAATGACAGCCATACCTTAATGGCATCCCAAATACCCATAACAATGACCCGCCCATCCCGCCCATCCCATCACGACCACCCGACCAGCTGTGTTTCATTCATTCATCTTCCTCCATGGTGCCGAGTTTATCCACCAGATGTCGTGCTGCGACGACCAACCCGCGGCCGCCCGGAGGGGAGTAGCGAGTGGCGGTGGTGATTGTAGAGACAGGAGAACACAGGCAGTACTAGTGGCAGCGTCTACGGGGCAGCAGGAGACTACCACCACCACACCAGGACCATGGTTCCAGCTCCAGGTGTGTCAGCGGCCGCTTGATGAGCTCCCCAGGTAAGTGTAGCGTGTAGTGTAGGTGTGGGTGGTGTGGGTGTGTAGGGGGTGGGTGTACAGGGGTGTGGTACCCCTGTACTGGTGCCTCCAGGGTGTGTGAGGGTGGCGGCCACTGCCTCCTCCCTCCTCCTCCTGCTGCCTGTCTGCCTGCTGCTGCCTCCTGCTGCTACACAACCCCCCCCCCCCGCCCCTGCTGCTGCAAACCTACTGTGTGCTTCTAGGTTTGGTAGCAGCCTGAGCAGCTATTGGCGCCTGCTGCTGCTGCTGGTGGTGGTGTGGCAGTGGTAGCAGCAGCAGGGGTGACTGGCTGGGTGGCTGGTTGGTTGGCTGGCAGGCGGTCGTCATCCAGGTTCCAGCAGAACACGGTGCGATACGGCGGGATAAGCACGGCGGGCGGCTCCTGGTGTTACTGCTGCTGCTGCTGCTGCTGTAGGGTATATGCACCCTGTGTGTGCCTACCACCTACCAGTAGGCACCCTGATACTGGTACAGTACAGGCTACCAGGCTACACCAGTCTACTATAGACCAGCGCCTGCTACAGGGGTGCCTCTCACCACTACTTACTACTTGTCTTAGATCAGTCTCAGGACATTATGGACTGATCAAGGTGTCACTCCGACTTCATGTACCATCCACCTACAGCTGTCAACGAGGTGTATATAGCTGTCAATAAGGTGTATATAAATAGACAAGGGCTATATATACACGGGGCTATATATACACAGTGGGCGATGGCAATGTGTGCACACCATAATGCACACATAACAGCAAGGCTTGACTAGACCTGCTCACTCTGCAAACCAGCCTGACTCCATAACTCCACCCTACTACTACTACTACTACTACTACTACTACTTCTACTACTACTACTCCCACTGGGGCTCCTGGACCTTCCTACCACCACCACCTCCTCCACACCACGGTCAATACCCTGACCTGGTACTAAGGTGGCTGGGGGCGGGGGTGTGGGGCCGGCCGGACGACCCCCACACGGAGCCGGCCAGGCGACAAGCCGGTGGTGGGGCCCAGAGGGGGAGGGATCCCAGCGGTGGTGTGCCGCCATCCATCACCCACCTACCCGCGGATGAGGTATCACAGGCCTTAGTGCCGCAGATTTGTCACCGCCCCGCGTCCCCTACCCGCAGGTGACAGGGGGAGGGCTTCCCCCTCCTCCAGGGCTGGACTTCCTCACGTGGTGCCCCTCAGTGGACTCCTGGTGCCCTTTTACTGCCCTCCTCCTGCCGCAACCACTGCTGTCACACTGCTTAATACAAGGCCCCTGGAGAGGATCATGTGGTGACTACTTCCAGTATACTACTACCCTATCTAATTGCTTAATACAGGCACCCTGGAGAGGCCTATTTAGTGTGACTTCTAGTACTACCACTCTACTACTACTACCCCGTCACACTCTGTAGACCCTGGAGAGGTTTATTTTGGGCGACTACTAGTACTACCCCTATACTACTACCCTGTCACACTACTTAATGTTACACTACTACTAATGCCCCCGATGAGCCGTCTACTGGGGTGACTCCTAGTACTACTGCCCTGCCTGTTATGTAATCACCCAGTGGCTACTACCAGCCTCAGTGGGGTGCCACAGTGCTACATAACGCCCGCCCTGTCCCTGGGGCGTGGAGGGTACTGGAGTAATACTGGGTAGAACTCTGAAGGCTACTGGAGGAATAGTGGCTTCTGATGCTACTACCATATTAGGTGCCTTTAACAGGAGGCCATCGTCAGCAGAACGCGGGATACTAGCTGCTGCATCCCCCACGTCCACATACGTGTTATACATGTCTATATCTAGAGGCCCCTTAGCGGTGTGGGCGCTGATAGCTATATGCCGTGTTATCTAGCATAACACGTCGGCCACCCAGCCTCTGTATATAGCCACTGGGTCACCAGCACTACTGCTGCCTATACCCTACACGGACTCCAGGAGGCAGTGGGATAGAAGCAAAGGGAAAAATAAAAAGGGGAGAAAAAAAAGTAAAAGGATCCAATCCAGCTCGCCACCAGCGGCAAGCACCAGCAAGCTGTGGTAGCGGGCTATCAGTGGGGAGCCGACCCTCTCCGGGCCCCCACACCCCAGCGTCTTTTGTGCACGGACGCGGGGCCAGGGGCGGATCATGAGAAACAGGCGCGGGGGTAAGCCGCCGGGATCTGCCCCCATAGGTTGGTGGCACCGGGGGTGCAGCCCCCTACTGCTGCTACTGGTACTGGAGGCCCTGCAGTGATCGCCTCATCCTCCTCCAGTACCCCTCACTAAGGGCGGCAAGCTGGCGACACAATCATGGATACCAGTCTGTAATCCTCCGGAGCCGCCAGGATCCGGCCCTACCGCCTGCTAAGGACCCTGGAGACTGGGGAAGGCCGCCCTGGAGTATAGCAGAGGGCCTAGTATCACTGCATCAGGATCACCCTCCGGCCCACCTCCAACTCACCCCTCCAGTCCCGGGCTGAACCTTATACTTAAGGGACCCCTCCTGGGTGGGGAATGTGGCGTTGTATGCAGCGGGATTGGTGGTGAAATAAGTGGATTTGTGTCTACCTGGTTGTACCCTCATCACACCAGGTACTGGAGGATTGTTACTGCTGAAGGTCACAGAGTGAGGTGTGGGTGACCTCAGTGTTAGCCACCCTGGAGGCAGCATGAACGGGGTCAACGGGAACCTGCGCTACCCCACTATGGTCAGTATACATGTGTGTAGATATAGCACTGGAAGCACGTGTAAAGACAAGATCTTTTCATATACCTGTATCTAGTTAACAAAAATACGTTATTTTACGTTTTAAAAAGTTTAACGTTATATAACATTTTGCCACGATAAGGAGTCATAGAGAAGCGTTATAAAAATTCGTTCTGCTTACTGTGTTATAACGCCTTAAAGACCACATAGTGCTTTAAAGTGTTATACATTTTGTTGTCACCAATGAAGACCTAGAAAATCTGCTAGTATAGGGAACGCTGCAGTCATGAATCATACAGACCATTTGGGAGTGTATCAACCCCGCTGGGTCGACAGGATGTCAGGATGATGCTGCATTCATGCATCATGACGATAAAGGGCCTAATAATTTGAAGCACTATGTGGGCCTTAAAGGGTCTAATATAGAAATTACAACTATACCGTTTCTACAGTGACAGCGGATTTAGGGATCTTTATTTATTTCAGGTTTGATACAGCGGTTTCTATAGTTAACTATAAAGAAAACTGTGTTGTGTGGGACTGTATACTTATTGGTATTTTATCCTCCAATATTTTTTTATAAACACGCACAGAATACATGATAGGCTTACTACGCAATGTAATCAGGTAGGGAGACCTGTTTCAGTGAAAGAATGTAAAAACACTTTATTTACGTATCATCAACATTCCATTTTGCACGAGGTAAACTGCATTGTTCGTCACTCATGGGTATTGGGTTGCAACCCTTGTACAGATATACAACCTGTGTAAAGGATTGATAGGAGTGGTACCTTCATTCGTCCATGAGTCAGGATTATGTATTTATAGTAACTAATGATAACGATGAATAGTTACACAGCGTCATTGTCGCTAAAGCCACTCTCACATGAAAGTCAGGCAGTGTCTGACTTTCATATGAGAGTGGTTTTAGCGACAATGACGCTGACTTTTTTGAGTGTGTACCCATTGGCTACAAAGCTATTCTGGGCAGCATGCAGTACTCTGGCGAATCTGAAAAGCAACGACCCCATTTCAGAACGTCGCCCACCGCTGTAACAATCCTTCCTATATGCAGATACGTTGAACATTTATATTTGAAAAAAGATAAGTTTGTCATAGCTTTATTACAAGGGAGCCATGTTGACAATATTTGGCCCTGGGGACGATCGGTCCCATGTCTAATATCCCTATGGAAGATCGCCCTCCCCTATGATTAATGGCCCCCTGATTGAGACATACTGGTCTTACTCATGGCAGAAACAGACCAGATAGTCATCTCATGGGCACTCAACTCTACACTGTAAATCATACCCTAATAGCAGTACCTGTAATTTAGGAGGGTTATGTTGTAAAATGAGATAGATATAGAAATTCAGATGAAGACTATAATCCATATTTGATTTACTCAACACCATGTCTGTAGCTCAGTTCCTCTCGCCTTTTGTCCCCAGTGGACTCCTAATGTTACCCTAATGTTCCCTTGATGTAGATGAAACATAAGAAACAGATAAGGAATCCCACTGGGCTTTTTGAGAAGCCGCTCGTCACATTTCACCCCCCCTTCACAAAGCCTTTAGTAAATCCTATATGGCGCCTTATGTAGGTGGTATATTAGAAACAGGGATTAGGAGATCAAAGACTGATGTGTATATTGGAGATGAAGAGGAGTGTCTTTGTCGTCTTATCACGCCTGTAAGATCAGCGTGTATTGGACTCGTAGGCACTAGATGCTCAGGAACACTACTTGTATAGTAATCTGACTACATATCACGTGTATAAGACAGGTCTTAACCCTTTAAGGGAGGCATGTCGCTAAAAGATAACATAGCGTCATGATGCACCGATAAAGCCCAGGCAAGTAACCCGCCGATGCTGCATTGATGCATCATGTCGATCCTTTGGGAGTTTCTCAACCCGCAGGGTCGGCATGATGTATGGATACAGCACTGGCGAGTTACTCGCCAGTGCTGCATTCATGCATCATGACGACCAAGGGAATGATGCATGAATGTATTATGTCGTCCTTAAAGGGTTAAGACGTTAAAATCACGGTGCAGTCCTTGCTACGGATAAGGACAGGGTGTGAGTGACGTGCAGGCTTTTAAGGCTTCACATGGGCACGGGGGGACACCCTACACCGTACCCCCCCCCCCCACACACACACCACCCGCACCCCCAACCCCCTAACCCTAAGTGCTTTAATGTGCTATGTCATGTGTCATCATGATGCATGAATGCAGCCATTGCGAGCGATGCACCAGTGATGCATTCATGCATCATATTGACTGTATGGAGCTGATGAACTCCGAAGAGGTCAGAATTCATGCATCATGACGACAAAGGGCATGGTGTATTTAAGCGCTGTGCAGCTTTTACAAGGGTTAAGGCGGCAATGGGCACTCCCCGTGGAGACGCTGCTTCACTTCCACAACGTCACTTCCGGTGAGTCACTTCCGGCGAGGTCGGGGTCGGCAAGGATGCGCCCGGCGGTGGTCGTATTGATGAGCGTGTTATAGGCGTCCCGCGCTGGAGGAAATACTCCAGGGTTCGGCGGGGTTAAGGTGGGAGGGGGGAGGGAGGGGGAGACATGGACTTGTCAACATCGGTAGGATGGATATAGTAAGGGTCATGACGTTTTAGGTAGATTTAGTTACCTTAGTTAATTTCAATATCTTCCTTTATCTATAGTGAAAATAAACATAGGCTAAATGCCATCATGCTGTACACATCCAGAGGTCCGAATAGCTTAGGAATGAGTTGAGCTATGTGTGCGATGTACGGATGTTAAAATGGCGTCTACATGTACCATGTTATAATTGTTTGTCCCTTCCCCTCATTTCATATATCACATCTGTAATTGAAGTACATTGCTAAAATATAGAATAAGATAGTTTATCCCTCTTGTCAGGTTAGTTCAAAAAAGTCCACAACAGTGATCCTTTTTTGCTGCATGAACACCCTCTCCTGCACTATATAGCTGTCCCAAGCTCCACAGCTATGCCTGGTATGGGTGCGCATCCTAACCTCACTCGCCTCACATCCCTTTACACTTCCCTCACTCCCCTGACATCCTCCAGAGCTGCTGGAGGCGTCTCCTGTTTAAAGGACGGCTGATCACCAGAGCAGCATGTCCTCCAGAACTGCCTAAAAATTGCTGTCAGTTACACGAAAGACCAATAAAACCACCATTAAATAAAGACAAACACTAAAAATGGCCCCTCTCCCGGCCATCTGCTCCAATTAGAGGCCTTTTGGTAGCCCAGTCAGGTTTGTTTGCGTTCACAGGGCGTGTGGTAACCCTTTAAGGGGGGCATGATGTCTCAATCATGATACATCAATGCAGCCCCGGTGAGTAACTCGCCAGTGCTGCATTGATGCATCACGCCAACCCATCGGGGGTGTATGAATCACGTAGGGCCGGCATGGTTTTTGAATGCAGCAATGGGGAATTATTCGCCAGGGCTGCATTCATGCATAATAACGACCAAGGTATGATGCATGAATGCATTATGCCGTCCTTAAAGGGTTAAAGGCTCTGAGGGTTTCTGAAGGCTCTGGGGTTTTGAGAGGGTCAAGGACCTGGAGAAGGTTAAGGGAAGCATGCTTCAATGGCGGGGGGGGGGGGGGCTGGCCTGGATTGTGCAGTGAGGTGTTGCACTCAGCCAGCCTGATTGACCTGATTGTAGATGCTGCTGATTGGGTGTTATGTAATCCGCAACTATGCAAATAACACCCCTGGGCTTAGTATTGATGACCAAGGCACTCTATGTCATTCAGATTCACTCGCACTCTCCACGGGTCACTATATAGAACCGTAAATAATCAGTATTGACCCTCCCGCATAGAGCCATCGAGAGCCAGCCTTCAGTATGTGACATAGAGGCATAAAGAGCCAGCCTTCAGTGTGTCACATAGAGTCATAAACAGTCAGCCTTCAGTGTGTGACTTAGAGTCATTCAGAGCCAGCCTTTAGTGTGTGACTTAGAGTCATAAACAGTCAGCCTTCAGTGTGTGACTTAGAGTCATTCAGAGCCAGCCTTTAGTGTGTGACTTAGAGTCATAAACAGTCAGCCTTCAGCGTGTGACATCGAGTCATAAAGAGCCAGCCTTCAGTGTCTGATGTAGAGTCATTGACATCGAGTCATAACGAGTCAGTCCTAAAATGTCTGACATGGAGTCATCAACAGTCAATGTCATTGTCATACTGCCAGGTGAGACATTACAGTTGTATGTTCTCACTGACAATTCATTATTTATGGGAGGGTATTATAACAGTCAATTTGATGGGACAAGAGGGAGGCAATCCTGGACAACAGGCAACAAGGCCTGACATAGTAATAGCCTTCATTTTCAGAATAGTACTCAACAATAACCCAGCCCAGGGAGCAGAGTAGGGTGGAGTGCAGTGGCTAATATAAACACAACCTGTAAATATGGTTCGAGGGCAGGTTGATCATTATGGCATAAATTATGGTATTCATGGGGGGGGGTGGGGGGTGTTGGAACAAGGATCTATGCATATCATTATCCGTCAGTGTTTAGCTACCAAGAATGTAAAAAGTGAATTGTAATTGAGAACATATAACTGTAACGGCTCACTGGGCAGTATGGTTTCATTGTCTGATGTAAAGTCAAAGACAGTCTGCATTTATGGCTCTCTGTGGTTTAGGAAGGGGTATCATATGTCATTTTACTTCACTTAATCCTCCACTCAATTTGAAACCGTGATCTAGTCACAGTCTTACAAATTCCCACTTAAGAGCAGAGCATGATGATAATTAAATCATAACAATCAGAGTTAATTAAATAGCTGCCTGCTCTTTCTTGTCACCTTCTCTAGTGTGCTGCTGTGTAAATGGCGGCGGCCTGTTATTATGAGTAGCATGGCTGGGTGTAGTGTCCAGTTGTTGTCCAGTTGTGGGACTGAGTGAATTAACTGGTGCCGGCCCCCCCTCCCCCTCCCCCCGTGACGTAACCCGTCCGGCCCCTAATGGGGGGACGAGTATTGACCCGGACACAAATAGGGTTGGCACCGCGCCGACACCCCGACCCCGCATGGATATACACGTTATGTCAGCATTAACACTGTAAGGGTAGCATGATACTAAATGTGTTAACACTGTAAGGGTAGCATGATACTAAATGTGTTAACACTGTAAGTATAGCCTCATACTAAATATGTTAACACTGTAAGGGTAGCATGATACTAAATGTGTTAACTCTGTAAGGGTAGCATGATACTAAATGTGTTAGCACTGTAAGGGTAGCATGATACTAAATGTGTTAGCACTGCAAGGGTAGCATGATACTAAATGTGTTAACTCTGTAAGGGTAGCATGATACTAAATATGTTAACACTGTAAGTATAGCCTCATACTAAATATGTTAACACTGTAAGGGTAACATGATACTAAGTGTGTAATGCCCATTTGCCGTCATGATGCGTTGATCAACGCAGCGCCATCAAACAGGGACAACTTTAAACGTATCTCTACTATCGCTGAAGGCCAGGGGTCTTTAAGTCAAACTATAAAGGGTCATGTGGTGCTTTAATTCATCATGCCCTTTGTCGTCATGATACATAAATGAAGCCCTGGTAATTAACTCACCATTACTGCATTGGCGCATCACGCACCAATGCAGTACTGATAAGTGTCTCTTCGGTTCTGCATTCATCCACCCCGCCATGAGCATAAAGGGCATATAATAGTGCCACTAGGTGATAGATTATCGGACAAAGGGGCATAAATCACTAAGCTGCCCTTAAATGGTTATGGTAAGTTCCACACGAGCCTGAAGGATACACTTGGTAGAAGGCTCTCCGTACAAATCGATGGGTGTTATTTTCACGGTGGGGCCGCCTTAGTCGCAGTGTATTTACCTCAGTCGGTGCAAGTCAAGATTCTTCCACATTTGCAAGTATTGATTAGCTAATTAGCCTGGGCTTATGCAATTTTACACTTGGGACAGGTCATTAAGTCGTTAAGGGCCGCATGGTGCTTCAATGCACTGTGCTTTCTATTGTCAAGATGCATGACTTCGGCCCTGACGAGTAACCTAGCTGTGAGCTCTGCATTCATGCATCATGCCCACCCTGATTGGTTGATACACTCCCAAAGGGTCGTCATGATGCAAGAATACAGCTGTGGCCAGTCGATTCACCAGGGCTGTGTTTATGCATCATGATGACAAAGGGCATAGCACATTAATGCACTATGCTGCCCTTAAAGGGTTGGGTACACGGGACAATCAGTCAGGCGGAGATTTACTGCTGGATTAGCACCCAGATAATGAGCGCTGATAAATACCGAGGGAAGCCCCACAAGTCGGGTTAGTCCTTAAAGGGTGACATGATGCTCTGCAGCCTATGAGCCAAAGGCATGATGCATGAATGCAGTACCAGAGATAGCTCAGATAATATGCTACATTCATGTATCATGACGATCCTATAAGGTTGATACACTCCCGAAATGTCTACAACCTGGATCAATCCATGGCAGCGATGGCGAGTTTCTTCCTAGCGTTGCGTTGGAGCATTATTACGATAAATCAACTTGAAGCAAAATGCCGCCCTTAAAGGGTTCAATTGACCCTCTCCTCCCCTTGCCGCTCTCAGACAGAAGTTTTACATCCGATTAGACATGCCCAGGTTATTAAGGAATGATGCCGTGTAATGGATTACCACCGAGACATAATCACCTTCCTCCAGTATCTCCACCAACTAAATTGATTGGAAAATACCACCTTTTGGTGAGACGAGTGAAAATATCCCTCCCATGTGACAATCATGGCAGTATTTGAGCTTTGTCAATTGAGACCCCACAGTATAATCAATTTGAAGCTACCAGTAGATTACAATGCTGTCTAATTAAGACGAGGAGAGGTTTCTAATGCCTTTGGGATTGGGGAGTAACTAAAAATACCATGGTTGTGTTTCTATCTATAGCAGATGAACTGTCAGTAATTTGCGGAACTCGGCTCCACAGGGAAATTGCACTGGAAGATTGCCCCTTTCCACATCATCTATTATGTCGGGGCTATGGCTATAATGTGCTTCCCGTTTTGTTTCTGGAATAGATGGGCCTTTCCATCTGTGTATAAATACGGCCATATTACCGGCCCACCGGCACACAACGATGATTATGACAATTATAATCAAGGGCAATTAATTCAAAACTTCCCTTCTAGTACCGGCGTATAGCAATTAAAGCTCTAAGGGCCGAGTATTAGATTCGTCAGGGCTGCATGAATGCATCATGACGACCAAAGCCATAGCAGAGTAAAGTACTATGCGGTCCTTTAAGAGGTAAAACAGTCCCAGCCCAGAGCAATTAAAGTCGCCATGGGAAATCCCCCAGTTCAGTATACTACTTACAGTGGGTTCGGCCCTGGGGAAGGAGACTACACATTAGAGCCGTTTAACACTGAGAAGCCTAGGTTGGAGGAAGGGGTGAGAAAAAAAGTGTTACCCCAATCTCTCACCCTATATGGGGCTTTCCCCCCTTCAGATCCCCCTCACCACAGGCCCTCCAGTGGGGCCGACGCCTATCAATACAGGCACTGGAGTAGGGCACTGATGGTGGGTCTATATATATAATGACCTTCCCCTCGCCTCCTGCCCTCCCCCGGCCAGTGGTGGGGTGGGTGGGGTGTAAGTGTCAACCCCTGCTGATTACCCGGCCCCACAACCCATACTGCCCGGCAGTGGTGGGTATGGGCACTGGGCGGTGGGCAAGGGAGGGGGTTGTTGGGTTATGATGGGGGCGGGTGGGGGCTGTTGGGTTATGATGGGGGCGGGGGTGTTGGGTTATGATGGGGGCGGGTGGGGGCTGTTGGGTTATGATGGGGGCGGGGGTGTTGGATTATGATGGGGGCGGGGGTTGGGGTGGGGTGTTGACCCTTATGGCAGTAGGCCGTGTAGATATAGGAACCGACCGCAGGATGTCGACTCCATTATATTATATAGGCGTTGCTGAATGTAGACAACGTATGGTGTGACCATGTATTGGGTTGGTGGTTGTGTGGGTGCAGGAATAGGGGTTGCGTAAAGTCACACATATATGTACATGTATTATCTACTGCACAGGAGGTACCATAATTTAGGTATGTGTGTAGGTTAGAACCAGGTCTTGAACTACAACGACGACCAAAGCCTTTGAAAGCCAAAGCAGGTATTGATGAAACAGCTAGATGACTGCGAGGAGGTTTAGTCTGCATAGAACTGATCTTATAATTATGTGGTGAACCAGTATATTTCCTTTTGACAGAACTAGAAGAGAATCATTGCTGAATAGCAGATATTCACCCCTGCCCACCGAGCCAGAGAACAAAGAATGATTCATGGTACTTACTCTTTGTACTGATAGACTGGTCCTACATCCCTCTACCATGTGTCGTTATAGACCCCGTATAGCTCAGTATAAGGATGGTGGGTACCGTACCCAGTGTCATGAGTATGGGGCTGAGCCGTATGACCTTCTCATTGCCTTATACACAACTTAGCAGAGATGGCCCTTAGGCCTAAAAAAAGGTTGTGTTCAGGTAACATAGCCCCAAAAAAGAGTAGGGTCGGTAGATCGACTTTTTTTTAAGCAAAAAAATGATTTTAGTGGTAAAAAGCACCATAAATATCATTAGCATTCTCAGAAATTTCTAAAAAATATTAGGGTCGGCCCCTAAAAGGTAGGGTCGGTCGGGATACCTGAACACAACTTTTTTAGGCCTTATACACGTGGGTGTGATACCCCTTTGAAGGAGGCAGTCTAATAAGGGAGTCAGAGTGATGAAACCCACTACCATACCCCCTGTTGTCAAAAATAGCCACTCTTTTTTAGCGTCATGATGCATGTTTGCAGTCCTGGTGAATAACTCGCCAATGCTGCATCCCTGCATCATTCATCAACCATACAGGGTTGATACACTCTTGTAGCATCGGTATGATGTAGCACAGCACGGGTGGGTAACTAACCACTGCTGCATTGGTGCATCATGACATTAAATGAACCGTAACCTTGCTGCATCATGCCGTCCTTAATCGATGTCTGAGAATGCCTCCTAGCAACACTAACGTTGCTGTTTATCAGTTTATGTCGGGAACATATATCCTTCACGGCACAAACACCCGCCGCCCCTTCTGCTATTCTAAGCCCTCTGGCTCCCTACTATAAAGGGACGTTGAAAATAACCTTGGCAGCGTAGGCGGTGCAGGAAAAAAACGATAGAATTTGTATTACCAAAAGAATAACACAAGCCAAGCACGGCCAAAGCAGCCTGCTTTGATCGTCAGTCCCCTTCTTTCTACTCGGTGTTATTTTCAGCCACGCACCGGGGCGTTGCGTGCCTGGTGCGCCCCCAGCGCCCCCTGTACCCCCCCCCCCCCCACCCCCCACACACACAGTACCTCTGGGGTGAGGGGCAGCAGGGAAAAAGTTGTAAAGTAGCAGTGGAGCTTGACGACGAGTTGAATGGCGTCTGATGGGGGGCAGACGGCCAGGCGCCCTGTGCTGCTGGGTTAACGGGGGTGTAGGGAGCTGGTTATGTAACATATGGAGCCGCTCCTGGTGACATATGGCGGGGGGGGGGGCACGGGGGGGGAGGGGTGGGCGATATACACAGGGGGTACAGATGGGAGGGATATGCAGGGGGTGGTAGAGAGGTGGAAGGGGGTATACAGCGATGGAAGGGGTATTATATAGGGGTGGAAGGATGGATGGGAAGGCGTGTGTGGCGGGTAGATATGGGTGAGATGAAGTACCAATACATTGTATGTATATATGGTGTAGGGCAGGAGGGTGGACGAAGAAGGGGGGAGGGAGGGGGGCAGTGAGTGGAGGTATCTGTGTATGGCCGGAGGTTGAAGGGAGGGAGCCAGTGGGTGAAGGGAGGATGGAGGACGGTGGGGGGGGGGGGGGGGTCAGTGGGTGGCGGTATGTATGTATGGCTGGAGGCTGGAAGGAGGGGGTCAGTGGGTACAAGGTCTACCTCTGATATAACCACACCATAATCACAGTAGCATGGGAGAGATGAGCAGCTCAGGGACGAGGTCACACGAAGCTATAACGGTAATAATAACCTGCTCCAGGGGTGGGGGGGGGGCTGAGTCTGTGATGTGCTCTGGTGGGAGGAGGAGGGGGTGGGGGAAGTGGGGGAGGTGGGGGAGGTGAGGGGGTGGGGGAGGTGGGGGAGGTGGGGGAGGTGGGGGAGGTGGGGGAGGTGGGGGAGGTGGGGGAGGTGGGGGAGATGGGGCAGGTAGGGGAGAGGGGAGTGAGTCGGAGGGAGGCGGTAGTGGCAATGGATCTGTCCAGAAATAGAGACAGGGGTCTAATGGTGAGATTAGTGTGATGGGGCGCCCTGCTGCCTCCCACGTCACACTGCCGCATGCCACCAAACACCCTGCCCCCTCAGAATGCTGAATCTGCAACAAATAGGTTTGTTTTGCTATATCTCTATATATTTGGATCAATATTGGATATCTACAGGGTCCATTCCAATACACATATCAAGTATATATAACGACACTGGTTAAATTCTATCACTTTAATAATTTTCTTCCATCATCGGTAGAATGTGAATAGGACGGTGTTGGGAGAGGAGGGACGGCGTAGATTATTACATGTGGAATACGAGATATATTATGTTTAAGTACTGACATTCCTGTATTCTATATATCTATGGAATACTATGTTTCCTTCCACAACTTGCAATATCACTAAATTCAAATTTTTACATGTTATAGATCCTAAATCCCGTTCAACATTCTGTGTTTACGTCGTTCCTCACTCTTTGAAGCCTGGGTCGTATCCCACTTGGCCCAGCCCCTGGTATAAACAGACTGTCATGAATTTTTGTCTATGTATGTGTTTCTGTCTCTTCCCCTTTGAGGCTGGTTAAGGCAGGGCTGGTACACACTGTATTTATGAGCTGTGGAGTGTCGGGTACAGCTGGTAGCATCACACGGCTTAACCCTTCAAGGACAGGTTAATATCCATTGTCCTACCACTATGTAACATACCTGCCTCTCACTCTTACATTGGTACCAGTCAGTTACTCGCTGGTAGTGTATAGTGCATCATCCTAACTCTGCATTCATGTATCCAACTAACTAGAAGGTCTTACCTGGAACCTTAAGGGAGGAGAAACCATAGACTAAAATAAAAGCCATATCGTAGTAAGAAAAAATGGTAAGTACCACCTGATTTCCTGGCACATCTGAGGTTCTGTGTTGCGGTCTAATAGTGCAACTCTTAAGGGTTAAAGGTACACTGTTAACAGTAACTGTAGGTACACAGTAGAATCTACTGTTGTTTTACAGCATCTACTGTAGCTTTACAACATATTCTGCTGTTAATCTACAAAAGACTACATCTACAGTAGAATCTGCAGTATACCTACAACAATGGCAACCAACTATTTTGCAGTGCAAGCCAGTAGAGCTGTCACTGGTTGAGAGGGGTGAGAGTAGCGCTGACAGCATGTCATATACCTGGTTATAGGCATGGTGCAGGTACAACCCATGTGGCACATAAGGGTTCTGATGTACAGGTGAGTGGCAGGAGGCAGGGGAGGTGGGAGTGGATTATCTTACAGTGAGGGGGGGCAGGGGGCAGTATGCACACATATCATACCTCACAACACATTGGAGAGGAGATGCTCCAAGTAGATCACTTCACGGAGCAGCTTTTCTGTTTGTCTGCTCACACTGGTGACCCCCCCCCCCCTGATCACCTTTTCTGTGTGACTGCTTACATTTGAGAACAAATGTTTTTTTAAAAATACTAATATATAACGATTTATCATTATGAAGTATTCAGAAGTACCAATCACATGTCCAAGCACAATACCGACCAGAGATATATATTTCAAAGATGAACTTTATCACATGAGATTGCCACAAAAAAAATCAGAATTCTACAGAGCCTTCATCAGTTGATAATTATAGTGTTTGATATTTGGTAGATGTTTGGTCGGGGATCACAATGCATTGCTCAAGTTGCCTCAGATAGTGGCTGCAGATGTTGGGTTGCAGACTAGAAGTCATAGCTATTGTCAGTTTCTGGCAGATCAGCATCTTGGCGAGCAATGAGAATGGTCCCTGCGGACAGCTCCAAGGCTGAGGGGCAGTAGTGGCAGGGGGCACCAGGTGTGGAGTGGTTGGTGGGTCAGCGTCTCAGCACTGTGCCACTTTTTATGTAAGACATCCGTTACCATGTCAAAATGACACATATGTGTCAGGTTATAAGAGACTGAACACAATCTGATTTGGTTAAAACGGTATTACCATGTAGAACCTCGTTCTGCTGGGTTACGTCCAGCGGCTGAGTTTTTATATAGGCCCCCTTCTAGTGCTAAAGTAGTCAAAAGATGTTTATGAGTACCAGATCCACTGCACATATCTCTGAATATAAGTACCTTTAAGCACCAAAAAAATACAGGGGCTAATGCAGTGATTCCCCCCCCCCTTAACACTGTTATGAATACATGTTAGTTGTCTCAGTATAATAAACCCTAGCATATAACCTACTCGTCAGTGACAAGGAAGTGATACTAATGCAAAGGAACACTTCAAGTACATTAATTCAAGTAGAAGCAATTAAGTGCCGGCATGTCCTTTCCAGGATTTTTAAACGGCATTACTTAACTTAAATTTTAAGTAAAAGCAACTTAAAGTTTCCTTTAAGACATCTTAAATTTGCTTAAATACAAACACTCATGCAGTGTGATGCAGTGCTGAGACGTTGACCCTGCCTTACTATGGGCGCCAACAATGGCCCCATGTTACTGTGCCGGGGGCGTGCTGCCCAATTACCTACAGGAGGTGGACTGTCATTGACACTGACCTTCACAACAAGACCTACCTCCACACCCTCCAGTAGCTGCTGGAGGAGGTGGGGGGGGGGGGGCAGGGAACTCACTGATAAGGTGACAGTTGTAAGCCTAGCGCCTTAATGCACCGTGCCCTTTCAGGCTTGTACACAGAAAATTATAATGCGCCGGCCTTTAGTCTGAAGAAGCTACCCCAGGTTAGGGACATTGGCCAGGCATGACCAGGGGCGATTCAAAAATGACTGAGCCAAAACAACATATGACTAATGCCTTACTCAAAAGGACTTTGCCTAAAGCTCATTGAAATGGAGAAGTTGGTCAGTTGGTCAGTAATAACCAACCTTACAATATTAAGTAACCTAGGTTGGTTATATAGGGAGCCAGAACTTGATTAGGCAATAGAGATTGGTCGTATAGGAAGCCAAAGAATATCAGTGCTAGCTAGGAGCTGGCTGGGGTACGGGCCTTCATCATCTCAAATTGCCAAAGACATAAAAATAGCCCCCGAAATCGAATGCAGCCCTGATGAGCAATTGGCCAAATGTACATTCTTGCATTGTCACCAACCGTATGGATTGATATACCTCGATGTAGTTCACATAATGGTCACTTTTGTGCATAATGCATGACAGATAGATGTAAAGCGATGTGAAACATGCCATCCTTAAAGGGTTAAGATGGTGCTATGGCACGGTAGGTTGTATTTGATAAATTGTACAAAAGTGCATACCCATAATTTCTGATACAATGTGTGCTGGATTCAGGGTTTAGTACCCATACCATCATTGTATTATACACCTGGCATACATTGGTAGTGTGCACGGAATTATCTTTTATTGTGATAAAAAAGACAGCCTTGATTGTACCTGTCTTATTGCTGAGGGTCTATTGTTGACACGTTAAGGGTCGCACAGTGATTTGGTGCATTATGCCCTTTGTTGCCATGATGCATAAATGCAGCCCTGGTGAGTAACTCTCCAGTAGTACATTCAAGCATCATGACGAGCCTACGAGGCTGATACACTCCGAAAGGGTGGGTATGATACATGCATGAAGCAATGTCAGGTACTAACCCAGGGCTCTAAACATGCGCAATGAAGCCAAACCACTTAGCATGCACAGTCTGTAAAGGGTTAAGACTTCAGCGAGTTGACACTAATATCTTATCAAGGAACAAAAGGATCAATACGGTACACATGTGGCGTGTGTTGTTAAAAGATTCATTTGTTGGGAGAGGAGGAATATGCATATGGGTAGTGTACTCGGTATCTGCCCCGGGGAAGGTTGGCGTGCCTGCTATTCAGTTGCTGCACTAGGGTTTACTGTCGTGTGAAGTAGAATTTGTATTACAGCCTTGCACTGATCGATGCTCGAGGTATTAACACATATCATCTACAGGGTATCAGGTGACTCCTTTTACACCATGGGTTCCAAGGACATAGGGGGATTCTGAAGAACTGCAGTACTGTGGGATAGGGGCAGACTACTTTCTGGAAAAAGTCTTCATAATGCAGTCACTATATATTGTGGGAGTGCTCATTTGTAAATAGCACGGAGTTACGGTTAAAGTTCGCCCCCCCCCCTCCCTCGCATCCCTTTTGAAGCATAGTAATAGCGAGTCGGCTTTCTCCCTAAAAAAAACTTGGTTAGACGCTATAGTGACTGAGAGATTCGTACGCCATATCTACTTACAGAGCCAAAGAATATCAGTCTACTTGCCAGGGTTGCATGTATCCTTCATGACGACCTTCGTGAGTGCCGACCCTTCCGCAGAAAATTGAATTCAGCACTGGCAAGTTGGTGACCAGTGCTGCATTCAAGCATCATGATATTAAACGGCATCATGTATTAAAAGCACTATGTGACCCTTACGAGCTATTGTAACCCTTAAATGGCTGATGTTTTTAATATCGGTTCTAAGTTTCCATATTTCTCAGAAACAGACGTTATGACGTTATAACAGTCTGGTCCCCTGATCACGTGGTGACGTCAGGAGAGGGTACACACAGAAAAGTAAAGGTGTCAACTGTGACTCCCACGTGGCTCTGGCGTGTCAAACAGCTATTGACTCTGCTATTGACACTGATAGTAGAGAGTCAACTCAAGTTGACTCTTCATACAAGCAGAGTCATCAGCTGTTTGACTCTTTTTACCAGAGCCACGTGGGAGACACAGTTGACACCTTTACTTCTCTCTGTGTAGGGATAGGACCAGTACCGACGTGATGTATGACTGATGTCAACAGTCCCACTTTATCTTACTGTGGGCGGTTGGCAATGCTACATATGGAAAATAAACACGAACTAGAAATAGAAAAACACAACTTAATATGTTGTCTATTCCTATCTCTCGCTGGCACAGATTTCAGTGTTGCTTTTTGATTAAAGCAGCCGATGCTTTTTGTCAGGAGGATGATGTTCAATGTATATTCACCAACAGTGGCATGGTGGTAGTGATGTATCGGTGCAAAGTTAACCCTTTAAGGGCAGCATGATGCTCTAATGTGCTATGCCCTGTGTCGGCATGATACATTCATGCAGCCCTTGCGAGTCTAACTCCCATGTCTAATGCCGATCCTTTGCGAATGTATCAACCCCATTGCATGAATGAACTGGTCAGGGCTGCATTCGTGCATCATGACAAAATATGAAAAAATATTAAATCACGATGCCATCTTTAAAGGATTAAACGCCCTTTGGTAATAGACTCCGAGTCTGTAGGCATACAGCAGCCCTGATGCTGGGCATGTCCCGCTACTGTCTCTATGAATCCCACAACCGTCATGAATCAAAAACATATCCCAAAGTCACAAAAAAAAGGATGATAAATGTTAACTCACTGCCCAGAAGCACCATCACTCCCTGCCATTCTGGAGCAGCGGGAGTGATCAGAACGCCTCTCTGTGGGATTCAAATCTCTAGCAGAGTCGTTTATGGCCAGTCTAGACTCGGATTAAACTGCATTCATTGTCATACATAATCCATTGGTATTTAAACATTGACACACCCGTACAGAGAGGTAATCTACCTTGGTGGGTGGCGTCATTTAAAGCTACAGAATGTTGTGTAGCACCGACAGTGTGACGGTGGGTAGTGTAGGGGACGGCAGGTTGAAGCTTGGGTGGGGTAATTGGATTCTGAGAGCTGTAATTCAAGGTTACTTGCTCGATGTCGAAACACTATTGGTTTAGAAAGTCTATTTGTGTTTTCAGTGCAAAGTGAATGGCGTCTTTGTGTGGTGTTATATTTATGTCTATGATCTCCTTGTTAATAAGATGTGGACGGGATCATTACAGTGCAATCTGGTATAGATTGGTTCCTAGGGGGCCTGAATCGAACCCTATTAGCCCTTTTACGGACGATATGATGTCGTCATGATGCACCGACGCCTGTATTGGATTGGTACTTAATACCAACCCACCAGGAGTGTATTAACCCCACAGGGTCGTATGATGCATAAAACTTAATGCATCCCTGCTTCATGATGACAAAGGGACATAATGCATTAAAGTAATACGCTGTCTGATATGAGTGACTCAGAGGGAGAGAGAGCTATTAACAGCTATGGCTCCCGGATCCACCAGAGAGTGTCCCTTTTAAGAGAGTGAGGCATGGGTGGGTGCCTTAACTTGCTGCACTCCTGAGGGGGGCCGGTGGAGGGGGGGGGGGGTCTCACCGCCCTAGTAATCAGTGTTACTCAAACAGAGTGCACTTCATTAGCTTGGTTAATGTAATCACTACATGCATTAACCATTTAAGGGCCACACAGTGCTTTAATGAGTTATATTTTCTTCGCCTTCTTCCTTATTTATTAATACTGCAAGGCCTAGATTAATGCACTCATGCCGACTCTATGGTGTTGATACACTCACAAAGGGCCCAGATGATGCATGAATGCATCCCTGGCAAGTAGACTCGCTAGGGTTACATTCATGCATCATGACGGTAAAGGCACAGGGCATTAAGGCACCATGTGTACCTTAAGGTTGATCGCTACTCTTAACTTTTCATCCATAGAATTTCCTAATTTTTTGCGTCAGGTTAGTTTAGATCATTAAGAAATGGAAAATGTAAAAAAAATAGGGGGGTCCCGAGCTACTTTTTTTAATACAGATTTTTGAAAAAAAAAAGTATTCTCTATTTTTGCCAAAAAATGCCAAAATATGGGAAATTTTCATGATTTTTTTTCTTAATGAACCACTGCCAACATTATTGTTGCATTGCACGTGAATATTTCTGGGTTATGTCCGTTAGTGGGAAAAATAAAATTATGGTCCAAAAATGTACCCTTTTATGAGAAAACGTGATGGTTTGATGAAGATTATTTAAATTTGGTGCATAATTTTTCAGCAATATCTGAATATCACTGAAAAAAATCCGTGAACTTTTTTTTAAATTTTCTCAAAAAATTGTTCAGATCATTTGCTAACATAAAAAAGTAATTTTGATAGGGGGTCCCGTGCATAATTTTAGGGTTTTGGGCCTCTGAAGTTAAAAAATCGGACAAAAAAGGTCTAAATCTCATATGTAAAGGCCAAAATAATGGGTAAAAGGCCAAGGATCGGGGTAAAAAGTGTATATGTCTTATACCCTTGGGTGTCTTAAGCACAGTGATGAAATCTATATCAATCTCGATAATGATTTATTGGTAAATAATTCCAATATTCTGATTTATGTTAAAAATAGCAAATATCACTAGCTCAAAATATATCAAATATTCAAAGTGCTATAAAATGCTCAATTTTGTTTGGAATTGTCCAATTTTTGGAAATGGCTTAGTGTGCATATATATGTATCCATATTTCCAATATTAGCTTATTCTGGCAGTTTAAAGCTATATGCGCAGAGAGCTGCGCAGGAGTCCATATTCAATGAGTAGCGATCAACCTTAAAGGCCTAACCCTATTACAGGTATGCAGTCTGCTCTATTTAAATCCCCACTCCTCAGATACGTCCATTCATGTCTCTGCTTAAACATAATGTATACGTCTCCACTGTAACATTCTATCAGTATATTACATTCCTGCACGAGACACGATTACCTGCAGGCCCTCTCCCACTATTCAGATATACAAATAGAGTAAGGACACAAGGATGTAAACAGACATGTACACTCCATCTCGGCTTAATATCAAGGGATAACTCCCTGTATAATGAATGACATCTCAGCCATAATTAAAGTGTACACCACAAGACAACTTAGCTTTACGCTGCTCGGGGGCTGCTCGGGGGCTGCTTGGGGGGTAGTCGGGGCCGCTTGGGGGCGGCTCTGGGGCTGGTCGAGGGGCTGGTCGGGGCTGGTCGGGGCTGGTCGGGGCTGGTCGGGGGCTGATCGAGGCTGGTCGGGGCTGGTCGGGGGAGCTCGGGGGCTGGTCGAGGCTGGTCGGGGGCTGGTCGGGCGGGGGGGGGGGGTAGTCTGGAGTGGCTAGGCGGTTGTTAGGGGGCTTCTCCCCGTGCTCAGAGCTGTTCAAGGGGCTGCTCGGGGCTAGTCGGGAGCTGCTTGGGCTACTAGGAGTTGTTTGGGAGCTGCTCGGGGGGGGGGGGCGCTAGTCGGGGGCGCCTCTGGGTCTGCTCGGGATTCTTCGGGGCTGCTCGTGAGTTTCCGTGAGCTGCTCGCGGGGCTGGTTCTGTGCCTGAGTGGATTGGAGCTAATGGAGGAGCTCGCTTGCTAATATTTGACAGTCTAAGAGCTACTCCCTGGTGAGTAGTGACATACGACGGACGTGTATGTATATACCCCCCTCCCCCTCCTACTACCACCTCTCCCAATACTACACTTACCTTCCCGGTCTGACAGTGGGCAGCTTCCACTATATGTGGGAGCAGCCAAACAGAAAAGATGCGTCCCATGGGGTACTCCGACTATCTTAATAAAGTTGCTGTCAATAGGTTGAGCAGGCACGCAGCAAGGATGATCCGCTGGCATGTCCTTCGCGCATCCTTTCTGCGTGACTGCTCACAGATGTGTTTACTTATCTGTGAGTATGGGGTGGGAAGTGTTGAGGATTAACCCTTTAATGGGCGCATACCGCAATGCCCTGTTATACTACATCAATCCAAGCCTGGCGACTCCACTTGCCTGGGCTGCATTCAAGTATCATGCCGACCCAGTAGGGTCGATACACTCCCGAGGGTTGGCATAGTGCAGCCCTTGTGTGTAGACTCCCCAGGACTGTATTCATGTATCATGCCGACAAAAGGGCATGATGCATTTAAGGAGTACGCCGTCATTAAATGATAAATACTATGAATAAGTGGGGACTGTAGGAGTGGGGGTAGGAGTAGATGAGATGCCGGAGTGCTGATGCTGTTAGTATGTTGGGTGGGGGGGGGGGGGGGTGCTGGAGTGGGAGTGCAGAAAGGCTGTCCCTACATCTAGGTGTGCCAAAGTGGGCACAGCCGGGGCCTAAAGCGACACAAGATGGGCACAGCCGGGTCCTAAAGCGACACACGATGGGCGATATTAGGACGATATAGCACTCCCAGGACTAATACACTGATGTGCCTGCCCAGTGGCGCTCCACAGACTGGGGACCACATATTACTCTGATTAATAAAACCTCAGGCTTTTCCCACTTGAGAGCGACACTGATGAAGTGGACTTTGGAGTAGGGTGATCTGGACGTGTTCCGCCTGGGGTTAACACAAGGCATACTCTGAGGATCTACGTGCTCGGGATCAGGAGCCTTAACCATTTAAGGACCACATGTTGTCATAAAGCAACATGTATCGTCATGATGCACCCATGCAGTGCTATTGTTAAATCGCCAGGATTGCATTGATGCATCATGTCGACTCTTTAGGAGTGTATCAAACCCCTGGGGTCGGCTTGATGCATGAATGCAGCACTGGCGAGTTACTTGCCAGGGCTGCATGCATGCATCTTGGCGACCAAGGGCATATTACATTTAAACACTATGCCCTCCTTATAGGGTTCTGGCGGTGCAGTGAAGCAGGCGGCGACCCCAATAGGATCATACGCACTATTCTGATTAATTCCTCCTGTGCATCGCTAATCCAATATGGCGGCCTCCCGACTGACAACATTGATTAAGCTAAGGCCCATATCCCCCGCAGCCTGTCCCAGGGTGGGCGGGAGGGGGACCATTTATCCCACTCTGCTCAATGGTGGCCTATGGTGGGGTATGGTGGGGGTGGTCGGGGTGTAGGCCTGTGTGTGTATGGTATGGTGGGGTGTGGTAGGGCTGTATGGTGTGGGTATGGTGGGGTATGGTTGGGTATGGTGGGGTATGGTGGAGTATAATGGGGACGGTGGGATGGTGGTGTGGGAGAGTATGGTAGGGGTATATGCATGAGATGGGGAGGTGTACACTGTAAAAAGTTGGTTGCCCTTTTTGTAGGTGTACAGTACATTCTACTGTATGTGTACAGTTAATTGTAGGCAAACAGTAGAATACACTATAATTCTACAGTATATTCTACTATAAATCTATTCTACAGTAGATTATACTGTAGATCTACAGTAGATTCTAGTGTGCACCTAGGGAGGTAAGGCGGCGTATGGTGGGTCGGGGAGGATGAATGGGGGGTGGGGGTGGGGATATGTGTCGCACTTCGACACATCATATGCATTATATATGTATAGGTGAGTATGATCTTCAGTATTTTCAGTGCATGCCCCACCTGAATAAAATCTATACGGGCCTATTATGCGATGTTGTCTGGGTGGTGCTGTATCCATGGTATATGGTGGGTTGGGTTCTGGATGAGGAGAGTGCATGTATAGTGCTGTATTGTGCTATATGGTGGGTGTGGGGTACGGGTGTGGGGATTGGGTATGGAGGGGGTGAATATACATGTAGGTGTAGGGGTGAGTGGCTCTGTACAGTGGGGGTGGGTGTAGGGTTTACTGAGGGCAGGGCAGGTATACACGGTGCTGTATAGAGCTATATAGTGGTGGTGGGGGTGGGGAGGGGTATATTGTTAAAGGGGGAGGTATAGGGGTATAAGGTGGGGTGGGGAGGTGTGAGTTTATATTAAGGGTACGGGAGGTGTAGGCGGGATAGTTTAGTTGAGTGGGAAGGAGAAGTGTAGTGTATAAGTTAATAAGTGGGGGATCTAGGTGTAGGGGTGAGGAGTGGGGGACGGGTGCTAGGTGTAGGGGTGAAGAGTGGGTGGGTCTAGGTGTAGGGGTGAGGAGGGGGGTCTCGGTGTAGGGGTGAAGAGTGGCTTGGTCTAGGTGTAGGGGTGAGGAGTTAGGGTCTAGGTGTAGGGGTGAGGAGTGGGAGTCTAGGTGCAAGGGTGAAGAGTGGCTTGGTCTAGGTGTAGGGGGGAGGAATGGTGGTCTAGGGGTAGGAGTGAAGAGTGGCTGGGTCTTGGTGTAGGGGTGAGAAATTGGGGTTTAGGTGTAGGGGTGAGGAGAGAGTGGGTCTGGGTGTAGGGGTGAGGTGTGGGAGTCTAGGTGTAGGGGTGAGGAGTGGGGGTCTAGGTGTAGGGGTGAGGGGAGTCTAGGTGTAGGGGTGAGGAGTTAGGGTCTAGGTGTAGGGGTGAGGAGTGGGGGTCTAGGTGTAGGGGTGAGGAGTGGGGGTCTAGGTGTAGGGGTGAAGAGTGGCTGGGTCTAGGTGTAGGAATGATGAGTGGTGGTCTAAGGGTAGGAGTGAGGAGTGAGGGGGTCTAGGTGTAGGGGTGAAGAGGGGGGGGGTAGGTGTAGGGGTGAGGAGTGGGGGGCGGGTAGGTGTAGGGGCGGGGAGTGGGGGGGTTAGGTGTAGGGGCGGGGAGTGGGGGGGGGTTAGGTGTAGGGGTGGGGGTCTAGGTGTATGAGTGGTTGTAGGGGTGAGGAGTCGGGGGTCTAGGTGTAGGAGTGGGAGGGTCTAGGTGTAGCAGTGGGGGTCTAGGTGAAGGAGTTGGGGGTCTAGGTGTAGGAGTGAAAGGGTCTAGGTGTAGGAGTGGGGGTCTAGGTGCAGGGGTGAGGAGCGGGGGGTCTAGGTGTAGGAGTTGGGGCCCTAGGTGTAGGAGTGGGAGGGTCTAAGTGTAGAAGTGGGGGTCTAGGTGTAGAAGTGGGAGGGTCTAAGTGTAGGAGTGGGGGTTCTAGGTGTAGGGGTGAGTAGTGGGGCGTCTAGTTATAGGAGTTGGGGAGGTCTATGTATAAGGAATGAGTGGCGTGCCTCCCCCCTTCCCCTAGCACCCGATCCATGCTGTGACACGCCTTATCACGGAGACCTGGCGGGCGGCGTGCGGGCCTGATGGGGCCGCCTTGTTGGTGCCGCTCTGTAAATGACCACTGCCGCGTCTCGACATGCCCCACTAATGGCTGCAGCTACACCTTAACCCTCTAAGGTGGGCAGAGCGGTCTAATGTGCTACACCCTTTGTCTTCATGATGCATGAACGCAGCCCTGGCGAGTAACCCGCCAGGGCTGCACTCATGCATCATGCCGACCTTGGAGGTTTGATACGGTCTTGAAGGTTGGTCGTGATGCATGAATGTAGCCCTATTATGAGGATAATTACTGGAGCTACATTTATGCATCGTGAAGGCCAAGGATAAAGAACATATATCACTATGCAGGGGTTGCATGGAGGATGCAGGGGGTGCATGGAGGATGCAGGGGTTGCATGGAGGATGCAGGGGGTGCATGGAGGATGCAGGGGGTGCATGGAAGATGCAGGGGGTGCATGGAGGATGCAGGGGGTGCATGGAGGATGCAGGGGGTGCATGGAAGATGCAGGGGGTGCATGGAGGATGCAGGGGGTGCATGGAGGATGCAGGGGTGCATGGAGGATGCAGGGGTTGCATGGAGGATGCAGGGGGTGCATGGAAGATGCAGGGGGTGCATGGAGGATGCAGGGGGTGCATGGAGGATGCAGGGGGTGCCTGGAGGATGCATGGGTGCCTGGAGGATGCAGGGGGTGCCTGGAGGATGCAGGGGGTGCATGGAGGATGCAGGGGGTGCATGGGGATGCAGGGGGTGCATGGAGGATGCAGGGGGTGCCTGGAGGATGCATGGCTGCCTGGAGGATGCAGGGGGTGCCTGGAGGATGCAGGGGGTGCATGGAGGATGCAGGGGGTGCATGGAGGATGCAGGGGGTGCATGGGGGATGCAGGGGGTGCATGGAGGATGCAGGGGGTGCATGGAGGATGCAGGGGGTGCATGGAGGATGCAGGGGGTGCAGGGGGGATGGAGGGGGTGCATGGATGATACAGGGGTTGTATGGAGGATGCAGGGGGTGCATGGAGGATGCAGGGGGTGCGTGGAGGATGCAGGGGTTGTATGGAGGATGCAGGGGGTGCATGGAGGATGCAGGGGGTGCGTGGAGGATGCAGGGGGTGCATGGAGGATGCAGGGGTTGTATGGAGGATGCAGGGGTTGTATGGAGGATGCAGGGGGTGCATGGAGGATGCAGGGGGTGCATGGAGGATGCAGGGGGTGCATGGAGGATGCAGGGGGTGCATGGAGGATGCAGGGGGTGCATGGAGGATGCAGGGTACATGCTAGTGCAGGGTGGGAACAGGCCAAGTGCATGTAGACAAGTGTGTGTCGGGAAGCACTAAGTAGCACACCAATACACTGCTGCTAACTAGTTTACCATAATACGTGCACCTGGTCACCACCCACCATGGGGGACCAGGGGAACCAGGGGAACCAGGTACGGCACAGGGACCAGGGGAATAGACGCAGTGTATGCCTGGTTCAAATACCCGGGAGGATGTTAAACTAGGCAGTACAGTATTCTTATTAGATAGCTACCTGTGGGAGTTCTAGTACCTTAAACACCCGTGTACTACTATGAACATGTGTGGCTAGGGAAAACCCTTTCCACATCAATGAGGGCGTAAAGATGAGATGGAGACGTCAGTTTGAATACTTGGTATCTTTTATTAATAATAATATTAATATCAGAGTACCAGTCACTAGGGCTCAGTATATAAGTTACTGATGGTTGCAAGATGATAAGTCCTCTCCTCCTCCATCTGACCGCGGTATAAGTACAGGTACCCGGCAGGTGGAGGGGGTGCCCATGTGACCGGAAGTAGATGTAACAGTGGTTTTCATTGGATAATATACATTTGACATTTGATTGGATAATTATATATTCATGGCTTTAACATGTGGTGTGCGCTGGACCGCGGGTGGGGAGCCTGGGTCCAGTGCATTATGGGTAATGGATTACATAATAAGTAGCATGCACACATGGGGGCTTTGTCGCCCACCTTCCAGCTGGCCTCCAGCCGGCTCAAGTGGCTTTGGCGGTGCCACACTGATTAAGGGTGTCCAGCTTTATAGCATTGTTTTATGTGTTGACAGTTAATCCTTGGGGTCAACATATAGTTCATTTGTTTTGTGTATAGGTGACCGGTCGGTGCCTTGTCGTCTGGAGGGGCTGACCGTTACCTATTGTCCCTGGGATAAGGGTCTGCTTGTGATCTATGGATTAATTATGTGTGGGGGTCAGTTATGCTTGGCTTTATGAGTAACAGGTATGTCTGACGTCTAGGTGTACTTTGATGGACATATGGATTGAAAATATGTATAAAGTATTGTGCGTATTACAAATAATAATGAATATGAATATTAATAATCATAAATCATAATTATGACGTAATATGACGTAATATGACGTAATGCAATTGATGAAGGTATAATAAGGGGTTTTGTGGCGTGACAGCACCCCCCAATACAACTCCTGCACGCCCTCGTGCAGGCCGAGAAGTAGTAGAGGAAGAGTTATGTCACGCTTCAAAAGTATTTTTGTGAATATTTTTTTGTATTTTATGATTTTTGATATATCTATCTTATGCTAGGACTATGACTATGTTCTTAATCACATTTTCTAGGTTTATACGGTGTTTTGTACATACATGTTATGCAGTAGTAATAATAATATTTCTATGGTAACGTACTGGTACTATATGTCTCGCTTCCGTTCTATTTATATGATTATACATTTTTGGAAGCTTTTAACCTTACCAATTATTTACATAATACAAGTCGTGTGACGTACTGATTCTATATGTCGCGCTTCCGTCCTAGTCTATAATACAATCGATTCGTACAATAGGAAGCTGTAAGAAATTCATTTCAATAATAATATAGATGTACTAAGCGTTTACATAGGCCATGTGTAATACTTAGTATGGTATGATAGTACATGTATAACAATAGGTTTTGAGCAGTGTATTTTGTTTATGCAATGATCTTTGGCAATACTTGATCCTTTTGATATTCATTCTCAATGTCGAGGGGCAATGGAGGAAGTTCGTTCTGAGTTATCACCTTCTATATTAAATTTTTATGTTTCATTTCCTGTCTCACTCTTTTTCATAACAATGGCTGTTAATAGTTCGGTAGTGGTCATGTCTTTTGGGTTTTTGATAAGTGACGTAGTGTTGTCACTGTCGGGGTCAATGTCAATGTTGTCTTGGGTTTCAGTCGGATGTAGGGATGTAGTCATTTCAATAGTCTTAAGGGTTAATCCTGTGGTGGTGGTGTCGTCTTTCAGGGCCGGTATGATAGAAAACCGTGCCGCTAGGGGTAGTATGACGTGGTTGGGTAGATAATATGACTTCTGTTTTCCGTTGATGTTGAATGATATGGGGCCGTTCCATGTCATGTTTATGCGTGGGTATGGGCATGACAGGGCTGAGATGGCCGTCAGGGTTGGTATGAATTCATTGACAATAGAGTCACGTTCGTAGGGTAGGGATAGCAGTGGGATGGTGTGATTGACGTGTCCTTGGTAAATTTTGAGAGTAATAGTAGGATTGGTCTTATGTCCAGAGTTTGTCATTCCAAAGTGGCGTGTAATTTTGTTTTTACACTTGAAGATGGTTTTGATAATAGCGTATACGATTAAAGCTACAAATATCAGGGTAAAAATGTTATGGGCATCAACGTATTGATCTAGATTGATAGTGTGATTTTCTTTGGTTTCACTCTGGGGGATGGGGTTAATAAATTTCCAAGAAATGTTGTTGGGTCGAGCACTAACGGTTGGGATGGTCGCGAATAGTGCTTTTCCTTTGGATACATATAATAAGTAGAAGAATCCTACGGCGTTTAGAATGCAAGTGACTGGTACTATATAGTTCCATACAGGGCTAGCGAAGAAGCTAGCTATGTTCTCTCGTATGGGTGTGTCCTGGATGGGTCGGTCTAAGATGTCTGCTGCGTTGGTGGCTTCTATTAGGATATTCCTGGTGAAGGGTTCCAGGTCCAATGTAATGTCTGATGACAACTTGCTGATGTTTGTCATAGATTTGATGATAGCTTGTGTATGTAGATGTGGTATGTGTATTGGGTCGTGGTGTAGTGATGATGCTGTGATGTTGAGATTGTTTGTGAGTGCGAGTAGTATGGGTGTATTGGCCGCGTGCATTAAAAAATGTGTTGAAGAAGATTCATTACAAGGAATTTTGGTGTTTGGGAGGTACAATGAGTCAAACTGTAAGTGGCACATACATGGGACACCAATAACTGCGTAGGCCGAGGCTTTCTTAGTAGTTGGTGTCATGTGCTGACAGATGACGTGGTAGTACTCCCTGTTAGTAGTTACTAAATATTTGTCTTTACCAATAGCTATAGCACGGGTTTGTATGGGTCTCAGAGGGTGTACTTGAAATGTGCAGAGTCTGGCTATGTCTGCCTGGTTACCTTTAAAGGCCGCCATGAGGCAGGTTGGCTGGTCACTGCGTATTCTAGGCATGGTCCTAGCGCATACTTTCAGTATTGAGCCTTGGCACGTAAGCAAATCTGCGTTTGTCATCTCTAAGTACAGTGTCTCTGCCTCGTTGACGGCGAGGAAAGTTTTGTCAGTGTGTAATAGGGTAGATCCAGAACTTGTCGTATTTTCGGTGTTAATGGGGACATGAGTTGTAATTACTTGATATAAGTTAAATGCTGCGTCTGTGGCAGAAATGATAACATTAATATGAATGTATAAGTGAGTTTTGGAATAGGTGTATAGTGCAACTGGTTGTGAGTAGTAATATGCGGTGTCAATAATTGTTACCTCGGATCCTGGGTTCCTAATTTTGAGTTGTGTGTCTAAGGTGGCTAGCTTGAGGGCTAGTTCTGTGGGTTGAATCATATCCGGTGCTAATATTCCAGTAGACAGTAATCTGAGAGAATTTTCCACCTTGTATAACCCTTGTTGGTACGCGATCCTGGTCATTAGGACAATTACCTGAGCCGATATGATGGCTGACTGGGTAATCCTACGATCCTGGTCGGCTTGGATGGAGGTTAGGGTTGTGGAGAAATCATCAGACCACGAGTCTATGGATTCGGTAATATTAAGTAGGGATTCCTGTACAACGTCCTGTTGCTTTATATAAGTGTCTAGAAACTGCTGGTGTTGCTGGGTGACGTCATGTAATCCTTGTGCAGTTTTAACATTGATGTCAGCCAGTGTACCAATTTTAGCATCTAGATGATGTATGACGTTGATAATAGAATCCATGTCTCTAGTAGTTGCCAGGCCGAAGATGGATTTAAAGAGCTCCCCTAAGAATCCTAGGATAGCTCTCTTTGGCCTGTTAGTAATAGGATCCGAGAGGAAGTGTGCAATGTTCTTTAAAGTCTTAATAATGTTAATATCTACGTTTTGTAGTAGTCGGTCGAGGTCAGCAGCTTGTTGTAACATCTTGGCGTCATGGCTGTTGTGGGGTCCTAGTGAAGTCAGTTGAAGAGTCCTGATGGTGTTGTAAATGAGTGGCTTCGGACGAGGAGCCATTGGGATGTTGTAGGGGATGGCCAGTATGACCTCATGTAGGTCATGACCGGTGATGATTTGTCCCGGCAGCTGTTCATAGATGAGGCCGATATTTTGCCTCACTATTGGTTGTGCTGCCGTGTAAATGATGTGTGTGATGATTAATAGGAGGTAGAGTGTATACCTCATGATTCCCGAGTTGTTGGGATTTGATAGTAATAATAGTAGTAGTCGATCGTTTGTAGTAGTAATAGTTGATAGTTGATAGTTGGTGAAGGATGAGTGTAAGTGCGCAGTACTGGCGGGGATCTACCAAATTAACTGTGGGCTGCTCCTGACTGAATCGATGTGTGTAGGGGTGTGGTCACTGGGTGACTGTGGAAAGATGGGGGGATGTGTGGGAACTTATACCCTTTGGTCTGGGTACAGGGTGGTGGCTATGTCACCCTGCCATGTTGGTCGTTATCACACTCCCATAAGTGGAGCTTTTGTTTGCGCGCTCCAGTGGTGGCGCCATCCAGGGCTCAGATTGCGGTCATCCTCCTGGTGTTGTTGACACCTGCGATGCATGCGGGCGGCCGCCTGCATACACCGCTTTTCCACTGGTCTATGGGGGGGGGGGGTTAATAAGAGTGCGCAAACTGTCCTTTCATGTCGGATTTTGACATGTTGATAATAGTTCTATTTGAAGTGTCAGTTTGTTAAAGGAGCAGCAATAATATGGAGTCGCCCTGCCACTTACTTGTGTGGTGAAATGGGTATAGATGGATAATAATAATAATAGTAATAATTGATGAAGCTTGTGCGCTTTATGGTGATAAATACTGTATTTCCAGTATTTCTTTATGATGATCGGTGTGTCAGTCGTGATTCTTGTGAATCATTATAATAGTGATAGTGATAATAGTAGTTTGTAGTAGTCAGTGTCGATCCTTTTGGTAATAAGGTCGATAATATATGACAGTTGGTGTCTCTTTGTGATAGTAGCGATAGTATAGTGAGCTTTTTGTTGTTTATGTAATATAGGTGATAACTCTTTTCCTCTTATCAATTCTATAGTTTATATTATGGTTTTAGTCCTACCGGTGTCCTCCTCTTGACCTTGGAGTGGGCCGGCTTTGCTTTATATATATTTTTGGTTTGTAGAAGCGCTGGTCTCGCTTTATATGAATCTCCGTCTTTCTTCCATAGCTTGGTTATGAGGTCGTCGTTCGGGTCAATGAGTCTGTGAATGAAATCGTTATTTCTAACGTGACGTACTAGTTTCAGTCTATCTACATGGACTGGATTTTTCATTGTTTTCATTGTGATCACAGATTTGAGGAGGACGGATGTTTTTGAGACGAATTTGCACACTATGTATGGGCCGGAGTACACCTTCTGAAGTTTCAAACATTTTGTTCTATCCATCAGTCGGGGTACCTTGACATACACTAGTGATTCTTTCTGCACCTTTGTAGGTTTTGCCTTTTTGTCGTGTTGTTGTCTCATTTGTTCTGTCCTCTTTTCGATGTTTTCAATGACCTGATTGTATGTGTAGTCTATTTTCTTTAATTTGTCAATGATGTGGAGATTTAGACTTTTCTCTTCTTCCTGATTGAGTTTGTTGTCTATAATGGTGTTTGGGTTCCTTCCCTTCATAATGAAGAACGGTGTGAAGGCAGTGGTGGCGGACTCTGTGTTGTTGATGGAGAACACGAGGTGTGGTAGGAATACATCCCATGTGTCCTGATGTTCCTCACAGTAGGCCCGTATGCCTTCGGACAGCGTCTTCACATATCTTTCCGCCTGGCCGTTCGATTTTGGTCTATAGGCCGAGCTGAAGACATGTTTTATGTTGAGGGAAGATGTCATGTTTCTGAATTTTGAATTTTTATATGACGTTCCATTGTCTGACTGGAGGTATGTTGGTATACCCTCGGCCAGAACAACCTTCTCTATGAATTCTGCGGTGGTTGTTTCCGCGTCCAATGATGTAGTAGGGTAGGCTATGCAGAATTTAGAGAACCTGTCGACCACTACCTGAATGTATACATTCTTTCCTGGTGTTGGTGGTAGTGGGCCTATGGCATCTATGTGGACAAACTGGAATGGGTAAGAAGGGGTACTATGGGCCGTCATTGGCAGGTTGTTGGTTAGATTCATCTTTTTGGCTTTCAAACAGGCGTGGCAGGTCGCTGTGAATTTCTGGACGTCGGCCGCCATACTCTTCCAATATACTTTGGGAAGCATGGTCGACAGCATTCTTTGTGCGCCAGCGTGGCCTGCCATTGGGAGGTCGTGAAAAAGCTTTAAGATGGGAAGTCTCATGTCATCTGGGATGACGGGTTGAAATGAGAATTCCTTGTGTTTCTTCCATAGTACCGTGTTGATATGGACCAAAATATCATTCAGCATGATGTGGTCATCAGCTATTTTGATAAATTGCTCCGTTTCCTTCTTGTTTTTGTCGTTGGGTACCTGTCCATTCTCTAAATACGTGATAATAGCTTTCGTATGTAAATTGTATCTTTGTTCTCTTTTGAGGTTGAGGATGGAGATCTGTGGGTCGGAGAGGCTTTCTATCATTTCAATCAGATGATTAGTCTGATTGGCCAAGTGTTTTGCCATGTCTGTGGCGTCTCTTCTAGGCTTCTCATTTTTCTTCTTCGTTTTTGGTTTATCTGTGGTTTTCTTAGGTTGCGGTGCCGGGGTGTGGCCTGGGACCGGTCGGGTCGCCGCAACCTGCTCTATTTGTTCTGTTTGAGTTTCTTCTATGAATGTTGATAGGGCTTCTAGGGATGTAGAGGGTACTGTCAGCTGCTGTGGGGCGTGGCCTGGGACCGGTCGTGCAGCTGAATCCACTTCCTGTTGTACTGAGGCCACTATGGCTGCTAACAGTCCCTTGTATTCTGTTTGTGGAAGCCCAAAATGATGTAATTTGGTACTTGGGATGTCAGGATTTGGTCTGAGGTTGGGGGTAAATCGTTTTACTTCTTCTATGTCTTCTGTGTTTGCCTCCATACATTCACAATAGAAGTGATGGGTGGAGTTTCCCTTCAGGATTGATTTGGGTAGTCGTTTTGGTAGTGTCAATGGTGGTTCGTCTTCTTTGAATTTCTGTGTGTGTATGTCATCCTCAAACATAATTCTATGTTGTACCCTTATGGCTTTGGGTTTTGGTGGAGGATCTGTCATTGGTGTCTTGTCTAGTGGGTAGTCTCGTCTTGACATAACGTCTGATGGTATGTTTAATTTGCCTCTTATGTGTCTGATATTAAATTGAAATTGTTGAATTTTGAGCGCCCACCTTGCCCACATGTTTTTGTTATCTGATTTTGTCAACATGTGGATGAGGGCTTGGTGGTCAGTATATAACTCGAATGGTCTTCCTTCTAGGTAGTGTCTGAAGTACTCTATTGCAAATACTACTCCCAATAGTTCTCTTTGGGTGGCACCATAATTCCTCTCGTGGTCATGGAGTGCTCTGCCCGCAAAGGATACTGGTCGTAGAACGCCGTCTTTCTCCTGGGAAAGAGTAGCTCCCAGGGCTGTACCAGATGCATCTGTTGTAAGATGGAACTGTTTGTTGTAGTCTGGGTACAGCAGGATGACGTCATTGCATATAGAGTCCTTCAGGGTCTGGAATGCAGTCTCACATTCTTTTGTCCAAACAAATTTGTTCCCATTTTTGAGTAGGTTGAATAGAGGTCGACCAATTTCACTGAACCCTTTGATGAATTTTCTATAGAATTGGGCGAGTCCAGTGAATGATCGTACCTCTTTTGCGGTCTTCGGTGTGGGGAAAGTCTGGATCTTGTGGACTTTGTCTGGGGATGGTTTGATACCGTCAGTGGTGACTTTCATTCCTAGGAAGTCAAGTTCCTCTAGGAAGAATTCGCACTTGGTTTTCTTCAACTTTAGTTTGCCATTTCTTAGTGCTTCGAATATGTTTCTTAAATCAATGAAATGTTGGTCTATGGTAGGTGATAAACACAAGATGTCGTCTAAGTATGGGATTGCGCATTTGTACTGCAGGTTCTGTAGGTTCAAGTTGACTACAGCTTGGAAAGCCTGAGCACTGCTGGCGAGTCCCATGGGCATGGTCTTGTATCTATACTTTTTGGTCCTAGTGAGAAAGGCTGTGATGTCCCTGTCGTCCTCTCTAATTGGTATCTGGAAGTACCCTTGTTGGGCATCCATTTTAGAGAACACGGCAGGTCGCATCTCACCAATCATTTCTAGGCTGTCGTCTGCTCGTGGTGATGTAAGTGCTTGGTTGATTGATTGGGAATTCACATATCTTAGATCTGTCACTAGTCTGTAACCCTGCCCGTTCTTTTTCTCTACAAGAAAACTTCTGGATGACCAGGGACCCGTTTTGGTTTCCTCCAGAATGTCCTGCTTTACCAGCTTCTGACATTCAATTTCAAGTCGTTCAGCTTTGTGCGGGGCCATTCTGAATGGGTAGAATTGTAAGGGTTTGGCGTCTGGGATCAGGTTGATTTTATGGGTGTTCAGATGGGTTCTTCCAATCATATTATCTTTTCCCACGAATATGTCGTCGTATTCTTCTATTAATTGGCAAAATGTTGAAAATTGCTCTTCTGTGAGGCATTCTGGTTTTTGGAAGACGTGTGATTTTTCTTTTTCTGGTTCTATGTCTATGTCCTTCCCTATGTACATATCTTTGTCTATGTCTTGTTCGTCGTGACCTGTCGTCTCTTGTACCATATTTATATGATCTTCGTCATCTGACATGGATTGATCCATGTCAGAGTCAGAGTACTCTGAATATGTTGGTGTTGGTACATAGAATGTTTTGTCTGACCCTGTTGATGATGCACTGTCACTGATAGTGGAGTTGTTGTCTATGTCTATGTCTATGTCTGTCTCCTCGGGTTGTGTGTCCTCGTAGCCTGTCGATAATATATGATTTTCTTTGTCTATGTCTGTTTTTGTATATAAGGCTACGATTTCACCCTTCTGGATTTTGCAGATTCTAGATGTGATATTCAATAATATCAGTGGGTGTCTGTCTCTTTGGTCAGGTGTCACGACTGAACGTTGTACGATGTAATTTGGAAGTTTGTCTGATCTGTCAAAATTGTCTGTTATACCATTGATTTGACTGACTGAGTGGTAGCATGTGACTTGGCCTGTTATGGCCATTTCGGAAAATGGAGGTATCGAAATGGCTCTCACTGCCCTGATTGGTTGAGATTTTGGAGTTGGGTCAGTGGAGTAATTGATTTTGCTTTTAGTCTTTGATAGAAAGTCTGTTCCCAGTATGATCGGTGAGGAACAATTTGGAAGAATTGCAAATTGATGACTGAATGTTTTGCCTTGAATTTTGAATTTGATTTTGATTGCTCTTTTGATGTGACACAATGCTCCATCGGCAAGATAAACTATGGACCTGATTCGTGAAAACTCATGAGGAACTAGTTTCGATAGAGTGGAGGCTAGACCCTCTCTCATGCAAGAGACGGTCGCTCCTGTGTCTACTAGACTGGGGATGTTGGTATCTTTGAATTGTAGATCTATATTGCCATTGACCATGTTGATAAACAAAACACTCTGCTCACCTTCTTCCATGTGTAGGTCGGGGAGTGGTGGGGGTACGACTTCCAGAGTAGCTTGGACGTCGGCAGGTTTCCCGCGCACTGGTGCAGCGTTGTGGATTGTCTGTGGGTCATGTGGCGTGATGTCGATGGGCGATGCTGTGTCTTCTGTGTTGGGGACTGTTTTGTCATCCTGATGAGGCCTATCCATAGGATGACAATCTAGTTTCCCGTCGTCTTGGTGAGGTCGTTCATCATGCTGACGAGCTGTGCCATGGTGTACTGTGGAGTGGGGTTTTGTGGCGTTGGTTGAAGTTGTAGTTGTTGTTGTTGTTGTGGCCATTGTTGTTGTTGTTGTTGTTGTGGCCATTGTTGTTGTTGTTGTTGTGGTGGCTGCCATGATTGCTGTTGTGGCTGCCACCTTTGTTGTTGTTGTTGTTGGCTCTGGATGAGCTTGAAGTGATGTGGGGGTAGGGAACCCGTTTGAAGAAGGGTTATGATGTCTTTGGGTCCCCCTTTAAATCGATGGGTGGGAGGGATGAGGCCCATTGAGCGTGCCTTCCTGATGTTGTCGACATAGTTGATGTCGAAGTCCTCTCTCCTCCCCCTATAGTTAGGTGGTAACGCGAAGTCAGTTGGTGGAGACTGATGTGTAGGTGCAGCTGCTTGTTTGTGGTAGGTGGGTTTTGGTTTACCACCCCCCATAGCAGCTACTGTATGTTCAGTCTCCATTACTTCTTGTTGTTTCTGAAGAAGGTCTCTCAGTTTTTCGTTCTCCCTATCCTTCTCCCTTAGCTGAGCCGCTATGACTGGGTCTAGGGTGTTGTTGGATAGGGATGATACCTTATGTGTGGAGGTCTTCTTATAAAGGTACGCACACCTGAGCGCTCTACAGAGGGAAGCCCATGTAGTAGGACTTTCCGCTCTGATCGCCTCTCGGTAGTCCTCGTTTAATACTGTGGCTACCTGGATGATGGCAGCTTCTATGTCCACCCCCTTGTTTTGGAAGTGGGTGTTGGCGTCCTTTAGCCATTCTTCCATGGTGTGTAGGGTGGGGTCAAATTGGGACAGTGTCAATAGCTTGATGTCATTTTCGACATCCTTGAAGTGATGAATAAGTCCCTTCTTTATGAGGTCATAATCGTCTTGTACACTAGTGGGCTGAATACTGTACCATTCGTACGCTGGTCCAGCTAGATAGACTGCACAAGTGACATGGATGGGGTGATCTTCTTGAGGGTATTTCAGTCTAACAAAGCGTTCTAGGTCGGTGAACCACTTTCTGGTGCTCATCTTAATGTCTGGCTTTGAGAATTTGATTGGTTCACGGATGGTGTACTTGTTAGCTTTTGAAATGGCGCTAGCCAGGTCGCTAATGGATTTGGTGTTTCTATATTCTGCGATATCAGATTTGAGCCTTTCTAGCTCTGCCTTGTGGGCCGCTAGTTGCTCATCTAATTTTCTTGGTATCCTATCGTCTAGTTCTCGTTGTCTTTCTACCTCTACCTGATCGTCTCCGGCCATGTTGACAGTGGGTTCAACACGAATGGGAGAGGTGGGTGGGGTAGCTATGTCTATAGGTATAATAGGTACAGTGTCTATAAGTGTTGTTTTAGAATGTCTTACTGTGTCCTTGTATATGCAGGAGGTGGACTTGGTGATGTGCTTGTTGTTGCTTGGTCCTTTCCTCCTGGTGGGTTGTAGACCTGATGTTGGTGCTGGTCCCTGGCTCCTAGTGTGCCTCCGTGATGATAGGTCACTGAGGGACTGGTGTCTCTGCATTAAAAAATTTCTTCATGGTCGCAGGTAGTTGAAGGTTGCCCGGTTCTCTACCACTCTGTGGCTAGGGAAAACCCTTTCCACATCAATGAGGGCGTAAAGATGAGATGGAGACGTCAGTTTGAATACTTGGTATCTTTTATTAATAATAATATTAATATCAGAGTACCAGTCACTAGGGCTCAGTATATAAGTTACTGATGGTTGCAAGATGATAAGTCCTCTCCTCCTCCATCTGACCGCGGTATAAGTACAGGTACCCGGCAGGTGGAGGGGGTGCCCATGTGACCGGAAGTAGATGTAACAGTGGTTTTCATTGGATAATATACATTTGACATTTGATTGGATAATTATATATTCATGGCTTTAACATGTGGTGTGCGCTGGACCGCGGGTGGGGAGCCTGGGTCCAGTGCATTATGGGTAATGGATTACATAATAAGTAGCATGCACACATGGGGGCTTTGTCGCCCACCTTCCAGCTGGCCTCCAGCCGGCTCAAGTGGCTTTGGCGGTGCCACACTGATTAAGGGTGTCCAGCTTTATAGCATTGTTTTATGTGTTGACAGTTAATCCTTGGGGTCAACATATAGTTCATTTGTTTTGTGTATAGGTGACCGGTCGGTGCCTTGTCGTCTGGAGGGGCTGACCGTTACCTATTGTCCCTGGGATAAGGGTCTGCTTGTGATCTATGGATTAATTATGTGTGGGGGTCAGTTATGCTTGGCTTTATGAGTAACAGGTATGTCTGACGTCTAGGTGTACTTTGATGGACATATGGATTGAAAATATGTATAAAGTATTGTGCGTATTACAAATAATAATGAATATGAATATTAATAATCATAAATCATAATTATGACGTAATATGACGTAATATGACGTAATGCAATTGATGAAGGTATAATAAGGGGTTTTGTGGCGTGACACATGTGTGGGTGGTGCTAAACTGTTTGGTATTTCTAATCTCCTCTCAGTAAGGTTACTGATTGTACTTATTATACCTGTTTGACAGTGTACCTAGGCCAAAAAAAAGGTTTGTTTCAGGTCACCTGACCGACCCTATCAAAACAGGGCCGACCCTACGTTTTTTTTATGCAGTTTTGATTTTTTTTTCATTTCATATTATTACCCTTTTTTGGTCAATTCTAAGGTATTCAAAAAAGTTGGCTAGTACATTCATGTTTAAAAAAGAGAAAAGAAAAATCCGACCTACCAACCCTACATTTTCCTCCCATGTTACCTGAAACAAACCTCTTTTTTTGGCCCTACCACCAACATGGCGTCTTGCTGGGAGCCAAAACGGTGTCATTTCATATGACGTCTGATGGATAAACAGCAGGACATCACACCTGGGCCAAACTCCATTTACATTATACTACTTACTCTAGTTATACATGTACACGTAGTAAGTAGTATACGGACACAGGGGTTTGTACCAGGTGTTCTAGACAGTTGTAATCTTAATGTCATGAATAACCCAATCGATATTTATACATTTTAAAGAAGCTTTTGAGTGTATCATCTTCATCTACATAATGTATTATGTAGCTTAGGTTAAAATATCTGAACAGACGATAATATTTTAATGCAAGAGTGACGGGTTTTACCTAAGCATAGTTTTGATTTAGTTGCTAATCAAAATTATGAATAGTCATATGTGAATAACCATTCCGTGTTTATATTCTTCGTGTGATACGGCCCAGCTTCAATCGTGAATTATGATGTAGGCTACATGTCGTAGATTTTTATCTATTTATTCCAAAAAGGGCACATTCTATACTAGTCATCCTGCAGAAAATGTGATATCAAAGTCATCAAATATCAAAAATATTGGCCCAGTCCCAGGTGTTGGCCCACCCTGACATGGGATATCCCCTGTGCGTGTCTGCCCCCATCATGGTGTACACATACATCTCTAGCTGCTGTTCTAGTGTCCAGTTTACCAGCACTACACGACCATGCCTGTCTGGGCCTAGTGACCCTATTACGACCCAGACCGTAAAACGCAGAGGGCGGACAGCCCTGAATATTGATCACCTCCCCCTCGTCTTGCCTCACGTGTCGGGCGGGCTGCCTCGGCCGCACACACGCCGTAAATTAATACTCGTTTATTACTCCGAAAATATTTAAGACGCCCGCGGACTCGTCCATCTCCGTGGTTATCCCTTTGGGGGCTACAGATTGCATTAATGCCGCATCCCCTTTTTAAAATATTTTGTCATGATGTATGAATGCAGTCCTAGTTTGTAACCCACTAGTGCTGTATTTAAGCATAATGCAGACCCTATAGGGTTGATACAGCCCCGTAAGGTCCGCATGTTGCATGAATGCATGAATGCATGATGACGACCAAGAAGGTAACACATTAAAGCGGTATGCGGCCCTTACAGGGTTAAGCCGGCTGTGGTGTGGTTCATCCCCGTTAGGTGGCGTGGGTGTGGGTGTGTACATGACGCCTAATTACCCCCAACTCCATCTGTAAATACAGGAGCAGCTCGACGTGTAGCTACTCACGTGTAGCCCTGTAGGGGCCGCATAGCGCTTTAATGCAGCATGCCCTTGGGTGTCATGATCAGGGTTAGAGTTAGGGTTGTGTTAGGGATAGGGCTAGGTAAGGGTTAGGGTTAGGTTCAGGGTTAGGGCTAGGGTTAGGTTAGGGTAATGGCTAGGGCAGCTCTGCTGATCAAATCACCAGGGCTGAGTCAATGTATCATAACCACCTTTCGGTAGGGGGGGGGGGGGGTGTATCCCTGCCGAGTGAGTGCAGGCCTGGCGAGTTACTCCACTAGACCCGTATAGGACTTCCTTATTGGTGAGCAGCTCGGGTGTGGAGCTACCAGTCTATGCACAGCGTGCGGCTCCTGTGTTTGGCCAGAAGAAAATGTGTATTTCAGGAAACCCGACCCAACTTTTTCCCAGCCGCTTCTTTTCAAATCTTGGAGGATTCGAAAATAAATAAATATATATACTATCGGAAAAAATCGAAATAAACGTTTTTACCAAGGCCAAATAAAAAAAAGGTGTGTTTCAGGTTACCGGACCCTACCTAGCAAAACAGGGCCAACCCTAGAAATCTTCATGCAATTTTGAAAAAATATTAATATTTTAGGTCATTATGGGGCTATTTAAGGGTCAATCTGATAGTTCACGAGTTGAGGCGGTCATCGGCGAGTCGGCATTGAAGTTCGTGAGTCGATTTCTGGGTACTTTTCAAGCCAAAATAAATGTTTAAAAACCTAAAAAGAATCCGACCTACCTACCCTAGATTTTCAGACCATGTAACCTGAGTTGGAAATCGGCTAGTTAAGTCTACTTATACTTAACAGATTTTCAGCCATTAATATAAAACAGTCAGGTTCTACATGTCGTATATGGCCCCATTGACAGGGCATACTAAGACAGCATCTAGGGGAAAGATGGAAGCACAGTATATGTACTAAATAACCCACAAGTAACTGAGTCACTGTAGAATAACCAAGGTGTGAAATGCATTACCTTACCCCTCTACCGTGGGTTTAGTATTCAGAGCCACTGCGATCATTAAACTAGGTACCCTGGGATAAACAGACCGTGTGTACCCCACCCCAGCTAGCTCCACCCACCCTGCTCCTTGGTAAACTAGCAACTCCTGCACCCACACAGCGAGAAGTCAAACAGTAATAAGAGAGACAACAGGCCGCGTGGTCGGTAAATACAGCACACAAGGAGGAGACAGTCGGCCTATAGGAGCTGCCTTAGTCGGCGTAATGAGTCTACCACCAGAGCTACTCTCAGAACTCTGAAGTTACTGCAGATCACCTCACCAGCTCCGCACTGATGGGCTGAATCTGGTTTTCTCTCGTATTTTCTTTCCTTTACCTCTCATGAGGATGTGAATAAACAAAATTGAAATTGAAATTGGTAACAGTTGCACATAGGAACTACCACATTATATATGCTGAGTTGTTACTCCCACACACAGAAAGGTAAAGGTGTCAACCGTGTCTCCCACGTGGCTCTGTCAAACAGCTATTGACTCTGCTATTGACCCTTCATATAAGCAGAGTCATCAGCTGTTTCACTCTCTATTTCACCAGAGCCACGTGGGAGACACAGTTGACACCTTTACTTCTCTCTGTGCACATTATTGTGTTAGACTTGTGTCTCTATCAAATCGATCCTGTGTCGTGACAATATAGAGTACGAGAGTTTGTAAGTCGTTCTGACAGACCATCCATGCAATACAACCACTGCCCACTGCGCCGACATGTTACCCCCACTCACTCGGTAGGTGCATGATGACGACAGATGTTCATGAATTATTAAGGATACTCCTTAACCCTGCATTAATGTATCATGCCTTGCTCGCCATGATGCTTGAATGCAGCCCTGGCGAGTAACTCGCCAGGGCTGCATTCAAGCATCGTGCCGACCCTAGAGGGTGGAGACACTCCCAAAGGGTCGGCAGGATGTACCAATGTAGCACCGGCGAGTTACTCACCAGGGCTGCATTGCTGTATCATGATGACAAATGCAAGCATTTAGTGACATGCATCCTTAAAGGGTAAAAGGGCTAAAGGTGTGGTACACCGTTATTATGTAGAGCAGCTCATCCCGCCTCACGGCCCGTGTTACGAGCTACTCACTGACCAGGCCGCTCACTCAGCGCCTGGGGCTCACCTTTAAGGGCCACATAGTGCTTTAGGGACGGACGTCACTGAAATATGATAATTTCGTCATGATGAGGAACTCGCGGATACTGCATTGGTGCATTATGTCAACCCTTCAGGATGTCTCAGCCCCGTAGGGTCGACATGATGCTTGAATGCAGCACTGTCGAGTAACTCGCCAAGGCTGCATCATGACGACCAAGGACAAGATGCAATAAGGCTTCATTCCGCCCTTAATGGGTTAATGCACTTTGCCCTTTCTCATCATGATGCATGAATGCAGCCCTGGTGAGTGACTTACCAGAGCTGCATCCATATGCTGACCCTATGGGGTTAATACACTCCTGGAGGGTCGGTATGTTGTAAAAATATTGCCGGCGAGTTACTCACCTGTACTGGTTTGGTGTATTATATAACCACAAAGGAGCATAGTGTATTAAAGCACTATGCTGCCCTTAAAGGGCCCGACCCCCGCGAGCACATGCCCGGCAGCGTTCATTAGGTGGATGAGAGGATTCCGTGTCCCAGATATAAAATCAAAGCCTACATTTCCGACCAATTACGTCATGATGAGACAGGGGTCCGTGACGTACTACTCCGGTCTGCTGCAGCGTCATCAGTCCCTTACCTCGCCCACGCACTCAGCCCTAAGCCACCTGCTGCCTATAATCAAACTTCATCATCTTCATACACTCTACCTCGTCTCTTACCAGGCCAAAGAAATGTATGATTCAGGTCACATGTGAAGTAAGCATGTAGGTCGGATTTTCGCTTTATTTTGTCGGGTGACTTGAAACAAACCTTTTATGTGGAAGCTCAGTGAGAACATGTCACGAATTCGTAGGCAATTTATCACGTGATGATTCGTCACGTGACCCCTGTGGGGGTTTCACAAGAAATCCTGTGGAAATCTTTACAACAATAATGTATGCAAATGTCATCTATTGTATTGTGAGTCAACTATGATTGTCGGAGGAACTGTGTTTTCAAAGTAACAAACTCTGGAAAGGGTCACTTTGCACTGTGTGGTAGGCCATCTTACACCGGCCAATTTCAGTCACACTGTCGACCTTTCCATCTGCGTGACAACACTACCACGTCAGACAGCCACAGTCACCACCTTTCTGAATATCTTTAACCCTATAAGGGAAGCATATTGCTTTAAAGTGGCATAGTCCGATGATTAGGGCTCAAAAATTAAGTTTGCTAAAAATGAACCAGCATGTGCAAAATGACCATGCTTCATGTCCTAACTACTTTATTAAACATTATTCCCCAGATTTCAGCTTAGATTTCAGCTTATTATCAGTTTTGACTCAATTTGAAACTTTTGGAGTGCATGCTATAAGTGCACCCATTGAACGGGGGCATAGCACGTTAAATCAACATGCAGCCCTTAAATGTGCCACCACCATGACAAGATCAACTGCCAACCAACTAGGGACTTTGATCCTGATAATAAGCCTCATCTCTCTATACTACTTACCGCGCTATTCACTGTGCATACCTCTCTGTCTGGCTACGTGATGTTAACCTGTTATATGTATTGAATTTATATGTATCAAGTATACCGGTATTTGAAATATGTTGATCTATTCATTTGTAAGGAGCTGCGTCTCCAATACACACTTGGCTCTTATCGAAAGACTTTACATGTAAAGGATTTGTTGCCAATAAAAATTACCAAACTCAAACTCACCATGAGGACATTCTGTCAGCAATAATAACAGTGAATATGTCAGGTGCAGAATCAGAATATGTACAATTCCCAAACCGCGCAGGGCAATTCCGGAATTGCACAATAGTTAGATTGCACAGAATTAGGTTTCAGAATTTCTACCTGTTTTTATTATAGCTACAGATATAAAATATAAACATATAATTTAGTGATGTTTGAGGATGCTGTACTGCATCTTGGAGGTGTGAAAACAGTCAGGGAGAACCCACATGCATCTCACACATGTATGTAGCTGTTAATAAGGTGTGGCAGAAATGCCCTTGTCCTTGCAGGTGCATTTCTTGCCATACATTTCTGTTTGAGGGGTACACTGATATATTTTATAATATATTTTATAATCATGTAGGAGTTCCGATATTGCGCAAATTCCGATATTGCGCGTGACAAATACACTGTGTAGTCAACCATTTAAACACGCCTCATTATGAGGCCATATACAATACATGCCTATATTGGGCACTTATACTGAATACATCAACTAGTAATACTGTTTTTCTAATGTGTGTCTATTCTCTTTGTCTTTTGTAGGTAAGTTGATTGAAGCTTTCCATTCAAGTTTGGCGTTTGTACATCGAAGATTGAGGTAAGTGAGTCTTCACACGACGACATGAGAAGATGCCTAAGATAGAAGAGAAGGAAAGATGTCGATAGGAAGATCCTAGATGCCAATAATTGGTTGATACACTCCTACAAGTGCCGTCATGATGCACCAGCGCAGCGCTCGTGAGTTACTCTCTGGCGTTTCGTTGGAGCATCATAACAACAAATAAACCCTTAAGTGGTTAAATAGTCAGTTCCTGGTTTGCATCCCTGGCTCAGCTACCTGATGTCAATTCGCCAGACCAGATCCTCATCCCAAGGGAGGGGAGTGTTTGTCACTATAGGAAGTCAATTAACCATGCAAGGACGGTGAAGTCCTTTACTTTGGCCATGGTACATGAATGCAGCCCTGGCGAATCTATTCCTCATTGCAGCATTCATGCAGCATGCCGTCCCTATTGAGAGTGTATCAACTCGGTATAGGGTCCCGGGTATAGGGTCTGCATGATGCTTAAATGCAATATTGGAGAGGAAACCCACAGGGACTACACTGGAAAAGTAAACTTGTCTCCAGACTCGTCGAAGTGACTATCATGAAATAAACGAGTCAAAAGTTGTCTAACCTAGCAGGTTACCATCTCACAAATAAAATCTGGAGCTGGCAAATGTCGGGTTTTGGGCTGGCACATGCGAAATGGGTCTTCTATCTCCAGCTAGAAGACCCGCTTCCTTGTAACTTAGACGAGTTTTTGACTCGTTTATTTTATGGATCGTCACTTGGATGAGTCTGGAGACAAGTTTATTTTTTGAATATACATTCATTTATCATGCTGACAAACGACACATATTGCATTAAAGCACTATGTTGTCACTAAAGGGCTAAGAATCAGACCAGGCCAACTCTTCTTGTCGCCAGGAGGCAACACCTTCATGGTGCGAGCTCCGGCGCCTCCCACGACTAGACTCAACCGAATCTGTTAATTAGTAACCAAATCTATTAATTAGATACTAATGAAGAAAGCTGCAGGTCGGCAGCAGACTTATCTGTGCTGGTTATCTGTGTTGATTGTGGATAAGGCTGCCGCCGATTGCCGAAGTAACCTAATCAGGGAGCAGGGTAAGACTCATCCATCACCCCTGATATGCATCCTGCGACATGGGGGAGGGGGGGGGGTATGGTAAGAAGGGTACACTGACAATCTGTATGTTTAAGAGGGCAGTCAGTAGTGGTTATCTAAGGTTGGTCATGGGGGTGTACATCATGCATAAGTCAAAATGACCAACTTATATTAAAAAAATTAATTCATATTCAAAAATGACTAAGGCAAAACAATATATGACTACATCAAAAGGATTAATCCTAATACTTATAGAAATAAAAAGACTAAGGGGCATTGGTCAGTATTGATTAGCCTGACAGTATAAACTAACCGTGCATGGGCGTATAGAGAGACAAAACAATGACTAACTAGGTTAATCACTAGTGACTGAGCTGTTACTCCTTACTGACTGAGCTCCGGGCATAAAGAATATCAGTGTAGGTGGGTAGGTGAGTGAGCTTGTCGGGGTTGGGGTTCCTATTGGGTTCTCATTAACTACACACGCAAAGACGCAAATTATGCAAATGCATGTACATGCATAAATAGCTTGTTTAAATGTGATTTCTTCGGATAGTAGAGGGATAGTAGAGTTCCTGGATAAATGCTGGGAGTACAAGTGTTATTGAATGTATGTTAATAATCTTAAACCCCCATACAACCTACATATAGGGATGTGTGCCTGTCCCGGCTCCATTCCGACTTCAGGTAAGGCTTAAGGGGTAGCAACATTTGGGCCTTTATACATATATTATAGCTGGTCTCATCTAAGCGCCGGTCTTGTTCAATCATTGGGGTAAAATGCCTTGTAGTTAAAATGAAAGGGCGTTTATCGGCGTTTATACAGGACAATATGGTAATATGTTTGAAGCTCATTGCTGTATAGAGTTTTCTTTCACAGAGGCATACACAGGGGGCAGACTTATACTAACTCTATACGTGACGTATCTATGAACTCTAGATTTAGCACAAGAGCTATCGGTGCGGAGAGCTGCTCGATCCGGTGATGTATTCCTAGGCACTGGGCTCACAAGTGTGGAAAATTGGGGTAGGAAAGTTGATAGCCCCAGTAAAAACCCGGGGCAGGAGGAGAGCTAGTTTGGCGGGATCCGCGAAGGGGGAACGCTGATGTCGGGTGCGGAGTGTCGGCGCATGCGCAGTGCGGAGTAGATAATGGGTGCGCTGCGCACGCACCGTGAATGCTGGTTTCGGCATCCGAGCCCTTTCAGCGCTCTCCCCAAATAACAGCCCCACCATGCCCCAACCGGCTCTTGGGTGTCATTTAGGGACCGACCCCGCCGACACTTTAGGTCGGCTGGTCGTCGCGGCCGTCTGGGTTCGGGGAGTCACTTGAAATCGCGCGGTCTATATTTTGCCCACTTTTACGACGGGAAGCCGGCGGATTGATACGACATTAGGGCGTGCTGCGGTCCCCGAGGCGGCTTTTCACTGGGAGCGCACTAAGACAGTCCAACTCCATTATACGCTCCCCTCCTACTGCCCCGACCCCTCCCGGCGGCCGTTGGTGAAACCCGGGCTCCCGGAACCGGCCACCATTAACTTCTCCTCACTCATGGTAGGGGCAGGGGGGGGGGAGGGGTGGCGGGAGGGGGTCCTGGGGTGGATGGGGGAAGGTAAGGAGTTGGTTGGGCAGTGCAGTGGAAGATCGATGGTTTTGAAACCGGGGGGAGGGGGAGCTATTAGGACAACCTTTCCTTAACAACTTTTAGTCCACATACTAAACGTTTAAAACCCGGGGGCACCCCCTCTTTTTTTACACTGCCTCTTAAAATCCGCCACTAAATTAGGAGGGTGGTGGGGGATATGGGGAGAGAGGGCCTTGGGTGAGATCGGGGAGGGAGGGCAGGGAGAGGGCAGGGAGAGGAGGGTGCTGGTAGAGGTGAGTGAGGGACCTAAGATGGATAGCAGGGGGTAAGGACCAGATTCTGCAGTGTTTTATGACTTTGGTGCTGGGGGAGGCCCCGGCTGCAGCTCTATACGCCAACCTCCGTGCACTCATTTCTACCCGATTGGTCCCGGAAAATAAGCCCTCTTTATCATAGAACCCCCAAACAGGCGGCACGTGGAACAGACCACCTCCTTCTACCCCACTACCACCTCCCACCTCCCACCTCCCACAAATTAACCCTTTAAGGGCTGCAGAGTGATTTAATGTATCATTCCCTTGGTCGCCATGATGCACGAATGCATCTCTGGCGAGTAACCCGCCAGCAGTTCATTCAGGTGAAATACCGACCCCAGGCGACTGATGCACTCCCAACGATTAGGCATGATGATGATGATGATGATGATGATGATATATGAAGGGAGTACTTGTGAGTTACACCACATACACCTCCGAATGGTCGTTATAACGCATGAATGCATCATGATGACAAAGGACATGCCTCATTGAAGCAAGGGCTAAAGTCATCCCCAGATTAACGACCCTCCATGGCCGCCCCCGCCCGTTAATAGCCCTCTCGTGCCAAGTTAGCCTGTTTTATCGCCGGACTAAAGCTGTGCAGCGCCTCCGCCATCTTTCAGATGTTAGCTCCTCCCTCCCCTCCCCTCTCCCCCTGTCGCCAGGCGCGCTCGTCGCCCGAGACGTTTGCTCCAAATTTCCTCCCAAGGTCTCCCCCGGCACAGCTGACTTCAAAGCGAGGCCGCGCGGCGGGAGGGATCAATGTATTGTCGGCCCGCAAGGTGGCGCGTCCGTATGATCAAGGAGGCTCTCAAGGCCGGGAGTCACGTGGTTACCTTCTCCGCGAAGCGCCCATTCTGCATAAAGCCGGCCACCAGCTGGTTCTCCTGCTGCTCCTTTCTTACAGAGGGCTCATTATTTAACAACAAGGGGGATCGGCCGATTTTCCCGCGAGCTCGCGTAAATTTATTCTGCCCCCCCCCCCCCCACTCATGACGGGTAGGAATGTTTGCCACGCCCCACGCCTTTGAACTATAGTAACAAGCTGGTTGTTTCTCTCAAAAAATGGATGATGGTTTTGCTCCCCGCCCTCTGGAGGGGTCAGAATTACTCTTTTTTGCCTCACTCCAAATCCGCTGCTCCCCCTGTTGATAAATAATGACCACTCCCTTACCTCGCCCACCCACACTATATTCTATAGCGAGACCTGCACTCAAAAAGTAAACTCGTCTGCAGACTCTTCTAACTGACAAGAGAGTGGGTCCTCTAGCTGTAGTTGTCAGATAGAAGATACACTTGGTATGTGCCAGCCCAAAACCTGACTCATGCCAGCCCTAGACTCGTCAACCAGGGTCTGATTCAGGATTTTCCCTGTAGGTGGCATCAGTATAACATGCATTCTGTATAAAGTTGGGGAATGAATTGCATAATTTCTATGTTGATTTTAATCATATTTATGGGAATACACATTCATGTTATGGAGAATCCTGAGATTTATCTATTGGGGATGCTAGAAAAGGTAAAGGAATCAATGTTTTGATATAATTGAAACAAAACAAATATGTGTAGGGCACATACACCTCTTTTGTGGTTATTTCTATGGTACAATAGCTGCAAGGAAACTCCCATTGGTATGACATCCACATATGTGTTAGCAGTCTGTAACTAAAGGGTAGAAATACTCTCAATATAGACTTGGGGATATGGCAGGAATTCCCCTAACCTACATACCTCTATGTTTGTATGAAATAGCTATTATAAACCTAAAAAATATAGACAGACATGAACAACAATTATGCCTAGGCAGAACCCAGTTAGCTCCACCTGCAGTGAAGTAGAGGTTATATTGCACAGGTTAACCCTCTAAGGGGTCCATAGTGCTTTAAGATGCCATGCTCTATGTGATCATAATACATGAATTCAGCCTTGGCAAGTATACTCGCCCAACTGTTGATTCATTTCCAAAGGTGCATGAATGCAGGCTTGGCGAATAGACTCACCAGGGCTACATTCATGCATCATGCTGACAAAGGGAGTCAAGCACATTTAAAGCAGTTTGCAGCAAATAAAGGGTTAACTATTCTGGGTTGTGAATTTGACAACCTTAGACTTGTCACTTGGAGTGGGCCACTGCCTGGGCTAACATTGTCAGTTAGATGACCCTAGTCTTGTCTTGTGGGATGGTAACCGGACAGTTCATCAAATAGACAACCTTTAACTCGTTTATTTTATGACCGTCACTTTAAAGACCATAAACTCTTCTTATAAGACGACCTTTTGACAAGTTTGGATCCCTTCATTTTATCAGTGTGGCGCCACCCGTCCAGGTCATTCACCTCTCTGTTCTCTCTGTATGTACATGGATACGGCCAATTTGTCTTAATTCATGCAGTTGGATTCAAATCTATTATACGTATAATCTTCTGTATGAGGTTGATACTTCTGCTGGAGATTTGAACCCCGCAGAGAGACCGTCTGCCTTCCTCTCCGCTCCCCCCCTCCCCCTCCATCTCCCTGCGTTTGCCGCCAAAAGGGGGCCAACGTTCCACACACCCTGGGAGCATGCGTCAAGGGATACATCCAAGGTCAGACATAAGCAAATGTACAGTATATGGTGCATAACAGTGTAAAACGAACAGACTCGGCAAGCGATTCAGTTTTTACAGCTATCTGAAGGTAATACAGCAAAAAAAGAAGTTAGGAAGTGTATGTACAAAGGCCATTTACGAGGGTTTTCCAACCTTGGCTAGTTGGCAGGTCCTCGAATGAAAAGTCGGCCACCCAATAGGGTCCTTTTTATCTCATTCATTAGAAAACAGTTTTAGTTTCCCTGGATTCTTTTTTTCCATGTCACATTACATTTTTTTCGCTTTAATCTTCTGTGGGAGGGTTGGTAGTGGAGGGCAGGCCATTGATACATCACAGGGCTATATATTGTTGGGGAACGTTCATATATGACATCACTTAGAGGGAATACTCTTGGTCGATGGGGAAGGGGGGCTTTTGTGATGAAACGTTGTCGAGGATCTAGAATTGCTATAAACATACATTTGAGTGCACATGGGTAATCTCGAAAATGCGCTTTGCAAAAGGTCCCAAAGTTGGTCTCATAATTTTTCAAGCTATCACTCTAAGGCAAGCTATTACCCTAAGGTCTAGTAAAGCTACACTTATAATACTCGTCCGCCGTCTCCAACGTGAAGGCAGTCAAATTGGTCCTTGTGTGACACGTCGCGGCGGTTGTGAAACGATGCCAACTTGGCGTCCTCCAGTCGCCATAAAAGGCACCAGACGCAGACTGGTATTTAACGTCTCGGGCGGCGCCGACACGCGCGCTCCATGCCCAGGTATTTCGGGAATAGAAAAATGAAAGGGAAGCTTTTTTTTTGGTGTCATTTGAAAGGAAACTGACAAAGGCAACACGCCAGTATTTCCATCTCCATTATGAGCCGCTTGGTTTTTGGTTGTTTTCTGAGCGTCTCAGTAGAAATTGGAAGTGTCAGGCATAGACATCTTGAGGAATGATAACAGAGGAGTCTGTAATATTACGAGGAGAATATCTCCAGACAGTGTTAGAGAGTTGATATACTTACGGGGATATAAAGGCAGAAGCCCGCTGAATCTGTCTAAGGGTGAATCCTCAAGGGAGACGATGCCTATCAATAGATAACTGTGAATAAAGAACGCACTGTATAATTATACTGGCTGTGCTGCTATTGGTTGCACTGAGGGAGCAGCAGGTGAATGGGAAACACCTTATTACATGGGTGATCTAGAGAAGTGATAGTTTATCAAATAATGCCTATTTTGTGATTGTATTCAACTGATTCAGCTGAGAACGAGGCGGCTATTCAACCAGAGCGGACTGGAAAATCTAGGACAAATTGACAAGTAGATATTAATCAGACTAACGGACTGCAAAATATCCCCAAAATATCCCCCTTCTGTCACCCAAAGCTTCCCGGCTTGCAAGCTGAGAAACACTTGGACTGATCCAATGTCTCCCGATTTTCTCCGATCCACCGTGGGCAGACTACCGGTTCTGGTGGAATGAGTGCGTTTAGCCATGTGGTCATGGGTCTGTTTTATGCTGAAAGTCCTACAGGATGTCAGTATACACGTCATCATCGTGTGAGGCTACGTGCCGGGAAATGTAAGCAATCTGAATCCCGTCTTCACTTCCAATGATCAGCGGTGATAACAGCAACCCTATAAGGGTCGCATAGTACTTTAATGCCCGATGTCCTTTGTTATCATGACGCATGTATGCAATCCTGCATGGCAAATAACCAATGTATCAGAGAGACCCCACGGTGTTGATACTCTCCTAAAGGCTCGGCATAATGCCTAAATGCAGCCCTAGAGTAGACTCACCAGGGTTGCATTCATGAATCATAACGACAAGAAGCATTGTACATAAAAACACCACGCGGCCCTTACAGGGTTACATGGTGGGCGCCATTCAAATCAGGGCTGGCTGCAGGGCCCGGATGTGAGTCAGCACAAACCGTGCGTCTTATTGGTGACTTGATGACCCGGGGCGCTACCTGGAGGGTGTTGGGGGAACTAGCACCCCCCCCCCCCCCCCACACACACACACTTAGACTCGATACCTAATTCATGTTGAAATATGTTCAACCTACCCAGTACTTACCAGAAACATTGTTTGCCCACATTTGATGCCTATTGATAGGCTCAACTATGAAAGTCTAATATGCATGTTTCTGACAGCCAACCACCATTTTAGCATACCGCATAACATTCTGTCACAACTCTGCTGTCAAAACTAGCAGTCCTGTGGTTTCTCAGCCGGTCCTCATAACACTCCCCCTCCCCCCAAACACCTACACCCAGCCAGCACCAGTTCATTGCTACCCCAGTCCCACCAACAGCTACCATCTAAAGTCCCACCACGACCCTGGGCCCCTCCCACCTCCAGAATACCCATCTCCCATCTCCCCACCTACTACCATTCTGTAGTGAGAGATGGCACCAATGGTTATGCTCAATTAACTCTCTGTATGGATACCGCCATCTTCATCCATAGATGGATAATCTATGTTTCTTTATGCAACTGGGTTTGAGTCTAGACCTGAAATCTGCTAACTGATGCCTCTGATAAAGATTTGAATCCCACAGAGAGGCCTTCTGATCACTCCCTCTGCTCCAGAATGCGCCTACCACGTGCGGTGCGAGGAAGCCAGCTGGGAAGCCACATGAAATATTCAAGTGTTGGCCTCAAAGTAGCACACTTAGCCCTTTAAGGGTAGCATAGTGTTTTAATGCACGATGCCCTTGTTATCGGCATGATGCATGAATGCAGCATACGAAAATATCTAGCTAGTCATGCATCAACTATTCAAGGGGCAATGCAGCACTGGCGAGTTACTAGCCGGCGATGCATTAGTGTATCATGACAAGAATTGACCTTGAGGAAACATGATGTCCTCAAAATGTTATCAAAGGTGGCAAGTCGCCGATCAAACAGGGCGGTTATCATGTTGAAGGCGTGGGTCCCAGGGGAGTCCTCGGCACGCCTCCTTAAAGTTAAAGCATGGCAAGCATGCAACACGACCACTCGGTGGCTTACCCCTAAGATACTACAGGCTGGTTTGGGAAGTAGCAGGAATGCGACCCTTTAAAGAGGCTGTGTATCTGTCAACCATTGAATGGCCACATAGTGCTTCAATGAGCTATGTCGTTTGGTGTCATGATGCATGAATGCACCAGGGTGAGTCTACTTCCCATGGCTGCATTCATGCATCATGATGATAATTGAGGCACTATGCGGCCCTTAAAGGGTAACGTGGTGTAGCATGGTGTTTATGGCATTGCTGAGAAGCCATCTTTCCAAACGAGCTCGGCAGTTAAAGGCGCTATATTGTGCACACAAGTGGACAATATAGAGAATTATCTATGCACGGCTTAAGACATAAACTGATACATCATAGTTTAGCGTGTTGAATGGCAGATCTAGAACCCGCGTTTCCACTGTTGAAGCTACAAGGTAATATTTATGCAACACAGCACTGGTGAGTTACTCAACTTCATGATAAACATTAAGGAGTGGTTTACCCCTGTAGGTTCGGCATGATGCATGAATGCAGCACTTGCGAGTAGCTCACTAGGGATGCTTTCATCGATCATGAAAACAAACTTTTAAGTACATTAAAGCTATATGTATGCCGGCCTTGGAATCTTAAAGTACAAGACTCAGGACTAATGATCTGTGTGCCATGTACTATGGATCTGAGTAGGATGTAATAGGCATATCAATGGTTTCAGATGTTGACTCGGATCCTTTGTGATATAATATTGATATACAATATGACATTTAGGTACAAGATATATCAATAATAGACACACGACATGGTTATTTCAGGTAGACAATTTGTAGGTGAGCCACAGGTGAACAAGCATCACACGTGTCTCCTTTCACGGAGTTGAGTAATACTTTATGGGCCGCGCGCTGCTTCAATGTAGTAAGCTCTTTGGCATCATGATGCATGAATGTATCATGCCGACTCCTCGGGAGGGTATTAATGGAGGGTCGGCATCATGCTTGCATGCAGTACTGGCGAGTTACCCGCCAGGGCTGCATTCATGCATCTGGCGATAAAGAGGACAATGTATTAAAGTACTATGGGCCATTATAGGACTAATATGCGGCGCAATTTCCTTTTATCTGCATGGGGGCGGCTTCATATTTCTCACCTGTCTGCAATAAGACTCCTACTTCCTACCTCCTACCGAACACCTCCCATACAGATGTGACAGGCCTACTCACAGTGTTGGAAATCGTGGATTCTAAACACCCACAATTTACCGAATACATTCTGGGTAACTAAACTATAGCAGATAATCATATGCATAGATCTTTGCGCCAAACCCCTTCCCAGAATGTTATAACAATCAGCTTGCACTCCAACCTATCCTCATACTAGGCACATGTATATAGGTTGTGAATGGCCACTTTACTCCGCCTCGTCCCTCATCCTATACTCTGCATTGGGTCACTACTGAGTACTACTCTGAAACTGAAGGCTTTTACTTTGTTAGTCCTCATCGACTGCTTCCAATCCTCCCTCCCTAATATCCTAACCAATTGACAATTGAAATACACGGCACTACTTTCAGGGTCCCACCTATGATGCAGCATGCACATTGTCAGTGCTAACATACAGCTGTACCGATCATGTGGCAGTGTGGTGTGACAGGTAGAAGACATTGCTACAGGTGAAGCACGCCACCATCCTTCTTAACCCTTATTGCTTTAATGGCATATGTACTTTGGCATCATGCTGCATTCACCCAGCCCTGGTGAGTCTACTCATCAGGCCTACATTCATGCATCAATCCGACCCACCAGGGGTGTATTAACTTGCAACACGCAGTAGTGAAGTTAGCATCATGTGTGATGTATAAATGCAGTTTACCTTACAAGGGCTGTCTTCATATATCATGACGGCAAAGAACACGGCACATTAAGTCACTATGAGAACCTTAAAGGTTTAACAAAGGCCACCAGTGAGAAGCAATTAGGTGAACCGTGCTTAATTATCTAATAAATGTAAAGGGATGGAAATTGTCACCTTTTCAAATTTGCACTCTTAAGGCCTCCCACCTGCTAGGTGTCAATTTCCGTTTAACCCCTTAAAGACGTCATAGTGCTTTAATATATTATACCCTTTGTCGTTGTGATGCATGAATGTCAGCATGATACACCACTGCAATGCTGGCGAGTTACCCGCCTGCACTGCAGTGGTGCATTATGACGTTACATGTTAAAGGGTTAAATGGCATTTACGTCAATACCAGTCTTTGCGAAAACTTTTTCATCCCACAGGACATTTGGTCCTGCAGATCTTCAATGTTGCAGGACCAGCTAGATTTTTTGAGGGACCGGATACCAACATATCTGAAGAACTAGGCATTTAACTAGAAAATAGTATTGTACATTATGTTTTTAGTAATTTATGGCGAAATCAGGAAAAATACACAGTTTTACACAGTATATTGACAAACATATTTCAGGTTTAGAAATACAACTAAATTATCTTAGTTTAGAAAAAGCTCTAAAAGTGACTGGACATTCGATCCTGCTACACTTGACAATCTGCTGGACAGATGGCATTTTAGGAGGACATTGCCACTGTCCTGCATGTTTTCGCAAAGACTGCAATACGCCATATATAATATCAGTGCATTATGATGAGATTTAAGGATTAATTGATAGTCTATCTGTTATACAACCATTGAAATCCTTACGTTCTACCATACTCTCCCAATGAGAAATGTACATGTAACATAATCTAACTCTGAAAAGCTTGATGACTACAGTATCTGTATCACTCTCGGGCTGTGAGGAAGGAGTCATGAGTGTAAAATACGATAAGCTTCATTTCAAAGATTTTTTTTGGAATTGGTTTTGAAATGAATCCTAGAAAAGTAGGAGGTGAACTTCGAACCCGAACACTCAAATACCGGGTGCATCTGCTTGCCTTTTCAATGCCAACCAAGATGGCATTTGTGATGTTTTAACACGAGTTTAAATTAATTAATTTTAATTAATCAAAATTCAAAAACAAAGAGCAGTAAACATGGCCTTCCGGTTGGAGTATTTGTGATGTGAAATCGTGTCATCCCTTTGTTGGTGTTTGCATTGATTGAGTCTGAATCAGGAGACCAGAGGGTGAACCACCTTTGGGTGACATTTACCTTTTATCTGTACGTCATTTGTACGTCATCCACGTACTGAAGCCCTTTAAGGGCCATATAGTGCTTTAAGACATGATCCCATCAGTCGTCTTGAAGGCTGAATGCAGCCCTGGCAAGAAACCAGTGCTGCATTCACGCAGCGTGTCGAGCCTACGGGATTGACATACTCACAAGGAGTATATACACAGCCCTGCCAAGCTACTCGCCAGGAATGGATTCATGCATCTTGATCACCAATGACACAGCACTTTTTAAGCACTATGTGGCCGTTAAAGGGTTGTACTGGGACCAGCCCAAAGCCCACACACAGCACAGAGGAACCAGCGGGTGCTGATTAGCCTGCAGGTCCAGGTCAGATACACAATAGTTGCCTCCACAGGCTGTGGCCTTCTGCTTCTGGGTTAACTGTGGAACAACAGCATCGTGCTTTAATGCATAAAGGCCTTAGCAGAGCACATTAAAGCACTATCCAGCCCTTAACAGGTTATTAAGCCTGTCTGTCGGGTGATGCATAGACCCCTAACAAGACCAGCTTGCCCCATTCTTCACATGCCTTTAGTTTTTTATTAATCCCTTATATTCCAAGTCCATGAAAGGCACGTTTTAAAGGGAATGGCTTAACGACACAAGTAGGGAGAAGTGAGCTACAATGCAATCAATAGCATGCAACTTTGCCTGTCTATTGGACATTGTCTTAACTTCAGTGGGAGAGCAGCAACTGATTACTGTGTAAAACCTCTCTCTCATTAGACACAGTTCTGTTCTTAGACTGCCTTGTTTCTAATTCTGCCTCACAGTGAATGCAGTCATAATACCCACCACTCCCAACCTGTTTGACTCTCATCAATTTCAGCATCCAACCCAGATCCCAATAACTCACCCTCGATTTAATTAGGGCAATAGCTGCTGAATCACCCCTGCACGACAGGGAGCCGTCCCGGCCCCAGGCTTTCAGTCCTCATCAGACTGAGTGAGGATTGTGATGTAATCGTGTTTGCATACACGACAAGCAGGTGCGCATCATTGCCTTCTTCTCAGAAACAGAAATGTAAATGTAGCGTGTTAACTTCAACCCTTTTACTTTTAGAACGTATACCTCCCTTAATGGTTAACATTCATTCATAGGTGCTGTATTTATCCTTTGAGCTGAACCTTAGTGGTTGATATATTTCTGACCCATATTTAAATGTGCAGGTACATGTGTGCCTCTACATGGGTACCCACAATTTTGACCGTGTCGCTGTGTCGATTTTTAGCAAAAGGATCATGTCATTGTGTCGATTTTTAGGTATATAAGAACTAAGAGAAAAATTTTTAGCCCTCATTTTCCTGAGTCCGTCGATTTTTAAAAGGGCCTAAAAGGGCCGTGGCGCCGTGTCGCCCGTGTCGAATTTAACCCATGTAGAGGCACACATGTACTCATTTATTTCAATTCCTCGTGCCCTTGGCACATATACAAGAAGCTTGATCGAGACCCCTGCATTTGCTCACACCGGCTAATATAGTGTAGATGCCTTTATCGGGACATTTGGTATATAACAAGGGCCTACAGACCATGCAGTTAATCAGCAAATCTCATTCTCCATCATCTTTTCTGTCATCCCCCAGCCCTCCCTGTGCGTTGGCGGAATCGGCAGTAGGTGGGGCTTCAAGTGCCTTCCGTCAGTTTTGCATGAACAGTGCTGTCAGGACCCGTACCACTACGCCGCTCACCAGTATCGACCCGCCATGTGCCGTTCATGAGTCTCTCCACTCTGCCACCAATCGAACCGCCCACGACTCAGTCCCCACTGGCCCCCTCTCTCCTCCCTTACCCCACCTCTATCCCCACCACAGCCGACAAAATCATATCTCAGCTGCACAGAGTGCGACAGGGGTGGTCACGTGACTGCAGACAAAACACCGATATTAGCCTCAATTTGGGGTCGACTTCCGGTGGCAGGGAGTGTTTTTATTGGGTGGATAGACCTGCTCCCTTCTCCTCATCTAACCCTCACCCATCCTGCTACTCCCCCTGTCTCCACCAAACGGCCCTCATCTCCCCTCATCTCCCCTCATGCCCACTCTGTAGTGCTCGTGACTCTGAGGCAGTAACAGATCGCAGTGCCCGACCATGAGACCCCGGCCATGAGATCGGTGCCAATCTAGGCCAACCTAAGGCCTACCCAGCGGGCGACGGAACCAACACCAATTAACCATTTAAGGGCCGCCTAGTGCTTTAATGCAGTAGACCATGGTAGACATGGTACATGCATGCAGCCCTGGTGAGTAGTTAACTCGCCAGAGCCGCAGTCGAGAACCATGCTAACCCTACGGGGATTGATGTATACACTCCCAAAGAGTCAGTATGATATATGAATGCAGTCCTGACGAGTTTAAAGGCCCAACTCCCGATCTGAGCTGCTCGCCCCGCCCTACCAGCAGCACAGGAGTAGCTCACCAAGTGCTCGTTGGTGTGTGCCTGAGGTCCTCCTCCCACTTGTGTCTGAGTGAGCTGTAAGTGCATACATATATGTAGCTCGGCCTACTATATATAGGTGCACCACAAATAGATCGGTCATGGCGGCGCTATGTGGTGTATGTTCTGTGCAGGCACGCCACTTACCAAGGCCGACCTATGGAGCCTTAGGTCTGACGTCTACATCTATGTGTAGGACTATATCATTGTGTCTATAGGTATACATGGTCTGCTCAACACTTCTGAAGTATTATATATAAACACCACACTGATTAAGCTAGAAACAACCAATTCTGTGGAAAGGGTACATAATGTATTACATTAGAACAAAATACACTGTCATTTATAATTATTGGCTTTTTCAGTTATGATACATACAAATATGTATAACTGTGTTTTTTTTTATTATAAAAGTACATGTAGTTGAAAGGGCCTTTGACTCAAAGTTTGAGTGCAACTTCAATGTTTCGATAGAATCCTCATCAATTCTGAAACGCTTTGAAACTATTATTTTCTTTCAATAGATGGGTTAATGTATTATGTGCAGTTATCATATGGATGGTCGGATATAAACATATTGAAATAGGATCTTTTCTACCTGCAATGTCATGCCTTCATTCGCTACTTTATATATTCAGTAGGCATAGAACCTATAGCCTGTAAAACAGCATAGCCTATTATGACGAAAAAGGCCATTGCAGCTGGGTGGTTCTGTTCTTATAAAATATTCACCCCCGCTATTCTTGGATGGCTATTATTGATACAATGGATGCGCCCTATAACTATGATGGTTATGTGCGTCCAAGTATTGCCACACCCCTATATACGCAGTGGGAATGGTCAATGTACATTGTTATTTGCCATTGGATACTGTCATCAGAAAATTGTATAAGTTTACAATAGTCCTGCAAATAATATCACTTGCTGCTTGTACATAGAATGGAACCGTGACAGCTATTGTGTTGTTTTAACCCTATAAAGCAGTTGATCAGAATGATGCATTATTGTCTGATTTGTCGTCATGATAAATTCGTGCAGCCCTGGCGAGTCTACTGCAGTCATACATCTTGTTGACCTTGGAGTGTTGAAATCATGGGTGTATGTGGTCATAATGCTTCAAGACCCTTAACTCTAAATGTTTAACATAAAGGTATGGACACCAGAGTACAAAGCTGACAGAAACAAATACCATACACTGAAAATAGTTAGTGTACTCACTGTACATTTACTGTAAATCTACAGTAGATTCTACTGTTTACCTACAATGAACTGTACACCTACAGTAGAATCTACTGTACACCTACAAAACTGGCAACCAACCTTTTACAGTGTAAATATACTTTTACAGGTGATATGTCGGAGGCAGGATACCCTACTCACATCCAGTCTGTTAACTGTAACTACCAGTCCATCTTGACGTACGTCGATACCCGTATCAATAAGCTGCTATCATTAGACCCGATCAGGTAGAAGGGTGTACGCATCTGCACCATTACTCCAGAGCCCATAATAAGGTGTACGCATCTGCACTCACACCCCTGAGTCCATAATAAGGTGTACGCATCTGCACTCACACCCCTATAATAAGGGCATGCTCTAGCAGCTGGTCAAGATCCATAGGATCTGTACGTCGAGAAGCTAACATTAGTATCATCCAAGGGATTTAATGGTAATGCTATTTCATGTAGGTTAATCTATACAGGAACTTAATAACCATACAGACCAGAAAAGGTACCATACTTTGACAGTCAGAGGGGAAGCCAGTTTTAGTGCAAGGAGGTCTCTCAGAACAGATTAGTGACTCGTGATTTGGGGATTTTCACCAGTAGCGCAATATTTGAAATTGACGAGGGTACTTGTAAACCTCAATAAGTGGTATTTACATTTGTTGTTGTATATAATCTCAACAGTATCTATTGTAAAAGACCTCCCTATACTTTTGATCCTGGAACAGGGTTCGTCACAGTCACCTGATAAATTGCCTATGAATTCTAGAACCTGTTCTGAATGAACTTCCTGGGCGTAATTTCCGAGAGCCTACCGCATTACTACTTACCATTGGACAGTGCAGGAGATGCTGGTGTACGTGTTATGGTACACGTGGATGTATAACTATACCTTTAACTGATTAAGGGCCACATAGTGCTCGATAATGATCGATGAATGTAGCCCTGGAGGCTCATTCAGAACAACTGACTTGGTTGTGGAGAACTGGTGACGTGACGAAACCTGTTTGACCACCTCTAGTAAAAATACAAATCTATAGAAAATTAATGTAAATATACCACATTTTGCCAGCTATAAATACCCTAGTCAATTGCAAATATTGCAATATTGACGAAAATCGCAATATGACGACTGACGAGTCTGTTCTGAAAGAGCCTCCTTGAGAGTCTACTCCCCTGAGTCTGCATCCACCCATCATGCCTTCACAGTGCATAACACATTGAAACACCACGCGGTTCTTAAAGGGTTAGGAAGAACCTTGCTGATCGGTCATTGTAGGAGACTAACTAACACGATTTGAGGTCTTTGACAAACTGACACCCGATCCCCTTGTGTGGCCATTAGGGCTAACCTCTTAAGGACCCCTGTAGTACATTGTGTGCCGCTACAGACCGGCGTCTGCCTGCACTGAACGCCGGTAATTCCTTTTGGGTTGATAGATGGCGCAACCCTTCACTGAGAGCCTCACGTCTCAACTTTGATTCATTTACCGTGCTGCTTTGGTGCATCATGCCGGCTCTTCAAGAGTGTATCAGAGCCATTGGGTCAGCATGATGCGTGAATGCAGCACTGGTGAGTTACTGGTCAGTAGTCCAGTCATGCATAAGGGTGATGATAGGGCGCAGTGCTGCATCAAAGCGCTACCTTTAAAGGGTTAACTGGGCGGGGTGAGACAGGAAGGGCAGAGTTAGGGTGGCTGCAGGCAGCGGGTGGAGCATTCTGCGGCACAGGAGTCAGCAGAAGGCCTCTCTGTGGGGTCTAATTAGCAGAGGCGTCACTATCCATACAGATACTACACTAGGTATATATTATTAAGGACTCAAAAGCATTTGCATAAATTATCATGTACATTATCCACCGATGGATAACGATGGCCGTAGACGGACAGAGAAGTAAAGTACCTGGACGGGTGGCGCCATGTCTCGTTACAGGTTAGGGTTGGAGGCAGTAGAGGGTGTGTGTGGTGGGGGGGGGCAGGCAGCTAGTGTCTGTCAGTAATTGTTTCTCCCCTGGAGGAGGCGACAGAGCGTGTAGATGGCGTCAGGCTGTGCCAAGCCGGGCCGGGGTAGAATAGGTGCCTCCCTAAGTCACTGACTGATCAATCACCTCCCTACCCCTGTCATACACCCCCCCCCCCCCCGACTAACACCCCCCCCCCCCCAACACACACTACCCACCCTCATATCTCAGTAGCCTCACTCTATAACAGGCTCCGGAAGCCCTCATTTATAACACTTTCAAAACCCTTTAAAATCATATTAGCACCACATAGTGCTATTTTGTCGTCATGATACATGAATAACTAGCCAGGGCTGCATCCATAACTCATAACGATCTCACGGAGTTGACCGATACACTCATCCCAAAGGGTTGGCATGGTGCACCAATACAGCGCCGGGGAGTTACTCTCTGATTCTGCATTGGTGCATCATGACGATGAAAAAGCATTGCAGAAGTTTGCGTTTTTTGAAGGGTTACATAAGGCATTATCTAAGGATACATGAATTTTCTAAAAGGATAATATAAACACTCCATGTTTCCATTTCTGTTTCTGAGAAGGCAATGATGTGCGCCTGCTTGTCGTGTATGCAAACACGATTACATCATAATCCTCAGTCAGCCTGATGAGGACTGAAAGCCTGGGGCCGGGACGGCTCCCTGTCGTGCAGGGGTGATTCAGCAGCTATTGCCCTAATTAAATCGAGGGTGAGTTATTGGGATCTGGGTTGAATGCTAGAATCAATGAGAGTCAAACAGGTTGGGAGTGGTGGATATTATGACTGCATTCAGTGTGGGAAGAATTAGAAACAAGGCAGTCTAAGAACAGAGCTGTGTCTAATGAGAGAGAGGTTTTACTCAGTAATCAGTTGCTGCCCTCCCGCTGAAGTTAAGACAATGTCCAATAGACAGGCAAAGTCGCATGCTATTGATTGCATTGTAGCTCATTTCTCCCTACTTGTGTCTCTAAGACCTTTCCTTGTCTTTCATGGACTTGGAATACATAAGAGATTGATACAAAACTAAAAGCATGTGAAGAATGGGGCAAGCTGGTCTTGTTAGGGGTCTATGCATCACCCGACAGACAGGCTTAATAACCTGTTAACCCTTTATGGACGTCAAGTTGCTAAAAGACGGTATTTATCGTCATGATGAACCAGAGTAGCTCTGACAAGAAACTCACTGGTGCTTCATTGCTGTATCATGCCGACCCTTCTGGACTGTCTCAACCCTGCACGGTCGACATGATGCTTGAATGCAGCACTGGTGAGTTACTTGCCAGGGCTGCATACATTCTTCATGCCAACCAAAGGCATCATTTCATCCTTAAAGGGTTAAGTGCTGAATAATGATTTAATGCGCGATGCCATTTGTTGTCATGATGCATGAATGAAGTGTTGGCGAGGGTATTCACCAAGGCTGCGTTTGTGCATCATGCCAATCTTCAATATTATAGGGTCGCCATGTACTCTCTGACTATTCGTGCTCATTTCATGCATCACGTTTACAAAAGGTGCAGTGCATTAAAGCACTATGCGGCCCTACAGGGTTAAACGAATAGTGTGCGGCCTGCGCTTCGGTTAAGGACCTGAATTCGACGACATAATTCATCTTACACAGCCTCTATCCAATGGGAATTGGTTCCATCATTCACTAGTCCCAAAGTTAATAATACCTCGACTAAGCACTCGACAAGATTAACTAATCCAATCAATTTCCCCATATAGCTCCTAACTCTTTAAGGGCAGCACTATGCTTTAAAGCAACATGCAGCATTGTCACCATGATGCATGAAAGCAGCAGCTTGAAAGCAGGACCGGTTAGTGACATGCCAGTGCTGCATCCGTGCATCATGCTGGTCCTTATGGGTTGATACACTCCTACAGATTCAACACCGCTGGTTACTGTAACCATCACTGTGCGTTATAGTGACAAATTCCCCTGAAGCCATAGGACATCCTGCCCTCCGTAAAGAGTTAGAATCCTCCTGAGTAACCATTTGTCTATGTATGCACGTCATCATAAAGCAGTCAATGGAGAGTTTATTGATGAAAAATGGACTTATTATCTGGACGTTATGGCAATATTGTTAGCTGGAGTGAATTCAATCTAGAGGCCAAGTCGACGTACGTTAGCAGGATCAATGACGGACAAAAAGTGCTGGGAATATGCCTCACCTCGGCGGCTCTATTAAACCTTTAAGGGCCGCATAGTGCTTCAATGTGTTATTCCCATGGTTGTCATGATCCTTGAATGCAGCCCTGGCGAGTATACTCGCCAGGGCTGCATTCAATCTTCATGGGGACCTTCTGGGAGGGTATCAACCCCATATGGCCGACATGATGCTTGAATGCAGCTCTAAAAAGCTACTCGCCAGCATTGCATTTGTGCATCATCTCTATCAATAATAGTACATTAAAGCACTATGCGACCCTTAAATAGCTATATAAAAATGGCGTTTTAAGATTCCCTTTGATGTCCGATGGGTGCACCTAAGAAGCCATCCCTGCCAGGGACAGGCGACTCAAAAAGCGCGGGAGAAGCGGCGAGATAAAAGGCGTAAGGTAACGCCGAGCAGTGAAAAACTTACAGGCGCTTGCTTTGTCAAGTCGGCAAAGTAATTACCCGCGTGCGTGCCGCAATTATTGTGTGCGCACTGACTGGAAACTTGATTGATCAACAAAAGAAGTTTGGCGATTGGCGCCATGCTGCTTTCCGCCTGCACTGCTTGGCCCTTCAAAATAAATGTCGTCTGCCAACTCAAAATGACCAAACAAGATGGCGGACAGACGCTGTGGTCAGTTGGCTTTTAGCGCGTGCCGAGTGCGCAGACTCCAAATGGTGGATTTGCATAATGAGCTGATATATTGGATTAAACGGGATGGCTGGGCAAACTCGTCCATTGTTTGGCATGTCTCTGATTTCTGTAACTCAATTCAAAAGTTTAAGATGGAGTGAAAGTCATGTGCATATTCTTGCATAAATTTTCCCCAACCTGTGTAATATTTACTGCTATTGATAATCTTTTGATGTGGAACAGGTATATTTCAAAACTTGAATAGTTTTTTAACGACAGGATGTTGCTTCAGTGCAACATGTGTTGTTATGATACACCAAGTTACTCGTCAGCACTGCATGTGTGCATCATGCCAACCCATCATGCATTATGACGACCAAGGGGCTAATGAAATTGGGGTGATGCGTGAATCCAGCACTGGCGAGGGTATACAGGGGACTAGCAAGTGAGTTACTCACTAGGAGTGATTGACAGTGATTGGCAAGCGAGTTACTGGCAAGGTCTGTGCTCATTAACCGGGTCTTTTATCTAAATTGGTTGATTTGACTCTCCTAAACGTGAATGCGGTTGTATACAAGAATGATTTCAATGCTCGGCTCATCAGTCTATCGCTTGTGCCCCTAATAAACTCTGATTGCAAAGGAAGTAATACATTAAAACCATGCGGGTTAAAATGAGAGCATTCTATTCCACACGTCGTGTGAGGTATCTATAGGCCTACCATAATAATGCACACATGGAATGGTTAATGCCACCCCCGGTGCTACTGTACTCTATACAGGTACAATACCTACATGCCATGCACAGTAAACGCCGGACAATGACAAAAAAGTACATTATGTAACCCATAACAACTGTTGTGTAGCAGGTGAAAATGGAGCTGTGGTTGCCATGCCTGGGTCCACAATAGACACGGACATCGGCATAGGCGCCATGAAAGATGCATGCCGACTGATCAATGTGTGTTGTGTGCTGTGTAGGCTATAGGGAGACCAGGTGAGAGGCAGGGTGGGGAAGGGGGGGGGGGGCAGTTGAGGAGGGAGAGAGAAGAGGCAGGAGAGAGTTGGTGTTGAGAGTGTTGGTGCTGTAGGATATAGCTTGGGTTTGGGGGGAGGGCTGCTATCTATGTCTTTTTTTCTAGACTCATAAGCAATTTTTACTTATTATTTCCACCAGCCATCCCCACCTAACAATATCCCCTTCCATTCTCCATTCTCCGTTGTCCCTCTGTTCCCTGCCATCTTCTACCCCTGTCAGCCTCTCCATCCCTTCCCTTCATTTCTACTCCTATCTGATCATCCCCTCCGCCAACTCTCCATAACTTCCTACTCTCCCCCACTTGTCCCACCTCCCCAGCCTTCCTTCGTCCCATGCTACACCCCCCCTATCCAAACGTCCACCCCACCCGTCCTCCCTATTCACTGCCCTCTCATTCATACACCCCCTTCTCCACCCTTCTCCTTCCCTTCCCATCCAACCACATCCCATCCCCCCAGCTCTCTCCCCTCCCTCTGTACACCCTCCCACCTCTCCCCTCTCCCCCGCACTCCCTGCTTCCTAATCTCCTACCAACACAAGTCCCACCTCACTATGTCTTCCCCATCCCCAGCTCTCACCGATACCCCTCCCCATCCGCCGTCCCTCCGTCCCCTCCCTCCTCCCACCTACCCCCTTCTTCCCTCATTCCGCTTCCTCTCCCATCCCTCCTCTACTTTCCCACCTACACAAAACCCACCTTCTCCATCCCCATCTTTCACCGTCAGCTCCTTTTCCTCTCCGCCGTCCCTCAGTTCACTCCCTCCTCCCACCTACCCCCTTCTCCCCTTCCTCACCTCCTCCCCTACCTTCCCTGCCCCTCATTCCCATACTTTCGCACCTCCCCCATCCACCATCCCTCATCCCCACCTTTCACCACTTCATCAGGTCCCCCCTCCCCCCTCTCCCTCCCCCCGCCCCCCACCCTCCGGCCGTCCGTCCCACACCTGATATACTCTCGTTCCCAAATCCTTCCAAAGGAAGGCTCTGGCAACAGCCAAATGACCTTGAACTTGGGATTTTGCTGGGTCTGGGCAACCCCTGCTGGTAGGCTGGAACCAGTGGGCAGGAACCAGAATGTATGATGGTAGTTTTCAGTAGTTTTACCATCAGCCTTTCTGGTTCCATTTCCTGTTCCTGTTCGCTGGTTCCAAGCTACCAGCAGGGGTTGCCCAGACCCAGCAAAATCCCAACATTTGGTAGTTACCAGAGCCTTCCTTCGGAAGGATTTGGGAACGAGAGTACACCTGATACGGCTCACCTGGTGCACCACGCGGCAGTGTTTACCTTTACCACAGACCGGGGACCCCCGGCCACCCCCGGGATCGAACCCGTCTCCTCTGTCCGGCCGCTCTACAGTACTCAGTGCACAGTGGAACCAGGCCCGTCCTAGAACCAGGCTGCTGCTGCAACCCAGGGTCTCAGATAGCTGTGTGCTATAGTATAGTAGAGAGGATCTTGGTACTACTTACAGCTTGATAAATCTGGCTTTTAGAGCCAGTAAGGCCCTGCCAGTTCTGGACCAAAGGCTCAAATATCGCTCTGCTACAAAGTATATAAAGGATGTTGTATTATATATAAAGCTGGATAAATCTGGCTTTTTGAGCTTGGATTATATATAGAGGTTGATACATTGGGAGTTTACCATGTGAAGACTACATTTAGCAGAGTTGACACAGGTAGGTGGATTGCATATATATAGGAGTCTGCTAGTTCCAAGCTGGACCAGGCCTCAAATATCGCTCTGCTACAAAGTACATAGAGGCTTTCGGTACTGTTTGGAGCTGAATAAATCTGGTTTTTGGAGCTTGGCAAATTGGGAGCTTGCCATGTAAATAGCAACATTTAGCAGAGCTGATTCAGGTGGGTGTTTCAGATATTATAGTTGACATCCACAGAACTATGTCTTCCAAGAAACATGTCTAATTAGCAAGGTAGTTCTGCACTTTTTAGTTACCGACAGTTTTGGCTATTAAGAGTTTTGTTTACAAAGAGGAGATTTAGGTGGTCCCTTATGGCTGGCCTTTATTTACTGCACTTCCAGATACGGTCAAGCCTTGTTCTACACTACTATGTGTATTTAGTTATGTATAAACTGTGCATCTGTATGCAGCTATGTTGCCTCTTAATGCATTATTCAGCCCTTATAGGTTTCCAACCTCTCATACCCAGTTCCTATACATAACATCCATTATCGGTTTTCCATCCATCCCGCCAGGGTGAGCGCAGGTCAAGTGTAAGTGCAGCATGTATGGGTATGCACGTATACGTGAGTAATTCTGTCCAGGGACGGATTACATTAACAACCAGCATTAGCCATAGCGTTCAAGGACTGCTTAGTGCTTTACTATGCGTTATGGGGTCCATGGTCATGGTGCATAAATGCAGCAGTGGCTAGTAACTCACCAGTGCTGCATTCATGCATCATGCCAACGCGACGGGGTTCATACCTTCCCTATTAGGGTAGTCAGAATACAAAGATGTAGCCCTGGCGAGTAGACTCACCAGGGCTTCACCCATGCATTATGGTGATAGAGGGTAAGGGACATTAAATCACTATGCTGACCTTAAAGGATTACATTAAATCAGCCCAGGGAGATTGGGAGGGATATCAGGGAGTGGCCATTTTTTAACAGGGGGGTTGGTGGATTTGGTGGACCAAAACAATCAGACTCTTTCACCCCTTTTTTGCAAAAAAGCCAGCGCATTATTACAGCTTAAAAGGGTCCGCCACGATCCGCTTTAACCCCTGTCGACGGAAGGTCACAGATGAAATTAGGACTCATCTAGTCTGTGTGTGTATGGGGGGGGGGGGAAAGATATTCCAGGTCGCTCACTCGAAAATCCACCGCCCCCTCCGGTTAAAATGCCTCTGTATGAATGTGTGAAATACTATATACAAGTCTATATGTATTACCCCTATACTCATAGTATGACTATAATAGAAACAGCCTGGTGCTATAGGGCTATACCGGGATCGGACTTGTTCCCGCAACCACTCTGTACACATTGACACCAGCAATCTTGTGAGACCTTGGTTCTGCTCTCGTATTGTAGCCTGTTCCCCGGAAGTTTCGGTGTGTGACTGACTGGTCACTGCCTAAGTCTCACGATACATTGCGAGCTCAGAACTAACATGGCCGCCCATACGGAGAAACCAGAGTCATCGCTATATCAGTCTATGTGGAACCTCACCCCACAGCTAACTCTGGGTCTGGGACAAGTTGGCTCTCTGCCACTCTATACACACACACTTCTTACTTATACATAGGCTATCAACTATTCAAGCTCTGGCACTGAAATCGGCACTTCTTATGTAGTACATCTTCTACACCAGGAAAGCGCTACTCTAAAACCATATTTAATTCAGGGATGATATTGTATCAGAGCCATACACTGGAACCAAAAGGTTTGCAACGACCAATGGATATCAATATTTCCTTAGTCTTTCGTTGCATGTCCTTGCAGTGGTCAATACTAGGCCTGCGCCCGTCTTCAAAGACAAGGCTTATCAAATTTAGCACTAACCGTTTCCTCAAGGACATGAGGCTGATGTCCTTATATGGCTGTATACATCAGTATACATGAGGCTGATGTCCTTATATGGCTGTATACATCTGTATACATGAGGCTGATGTCCTTATATGGCTGTATACATCAGTATACATCAGGATGATATCCTTATATGGCTGTATACATCAGTATACATGAGGCTGATGTCCTTATATGGCTGTATACATCAGTATACATGAGCCTGATGTCCTTATATGGCTGTATACATCAGTATACATGAGGCTGATGTCCTTATATGGCTGTATACATGAGGCTGATGTCCCTATATGGCTGTATACATCATATACATGAAGCTGACGTCCTTATATGGCTGTATACATCAGTATAAATGAGGCTGATGTCCTTATATGGCTGTATACATCAGTATACATGAGGCTGAAGTCCTTATATGGCTGTATACATCAGTATACGTGAGGCTGATGTCCTTATAAGTTATATGGCTGTATACATCAGTATACATGAGGCTGATGTCATTATATGACTGTATACATCAGTATACATGAACCTGACGTCCTTGTATGGCTGTATACATCAGTATACATGAAGCTGATGTCATTATAAAGCCATGTACATCAGTATACATCGCAGTGTAACGTGTGTATTACATCATACTGACTCACTTCAGAACATGCCCTGTTCCACTGCTTGTACAATACCATTTTATACCCCTAACCTCAGTGCTTTAATGTGCTATGCCCTTTGTTTCATGATGCAGAAATACAGTCCTGGCGAGTAACTTGCCACTGCTTCACTCATGCATCATGCCGACCCTACAGGGTCGATACGACCCTACAAGATCCCAATATTTCTGCAATGATACACAATTGCAGCACCGGTGAGTTACTCAGTGGCACTTCATTTGTGCATCATGACGCTGAATGGAGGTAGAGCCTTGTGGCATGATGCTGCCATGACAGGGTTACAGCATGCTGGTCATACAGGGCCTGCTCTGTATGCCGCGCCCCCTGGTGCCAGCTGCCGGTGGAGGCCGGGTGGGGGCGCTGCGGACTGACATGGCGCTACATGCACCTGCCCGAGCTGCTCCCACCCACTCCTGACCTGCTCCTGACCTGCTCCCCACCCCGCCCCCTCACTCTCCTATTGTTTAACACTCTAAGGGCCGCATAGTGCTTTAATATGCTATGTCTTGGTCTGGGTCGCCAGGGCTGCATCAACACATCATGACTACCCTTCGTGGGTGTATCAGTCATGTTGGGTCGACATGGTACTTGAATGCAGCACTGGCGAGTTACTCGCCATGGCTGCATTCATGCTTTATTACAATGAAGGGCATGGTGCATTAAGCACCTGCCCACCCCTGTACTTCGTCCTCCCCGTGTTTAGCATGGCCCTGTTGGCGGACGTTGACCTCCGCCTCCCCTATTTCCATATTCCGGCCTAGTAGATAAGTGACTTAGCGGGGTCAAAACCTAATTATGCCACATTAAAAAAGTATCGCATGGCGTACACCCTGCATCCACTGAGGACAATACATGTCTGTTATTGTACTCCCAGAACCAAAGACACTTTCATATAGAAATTCTACGCTGTTATGTACGGTGGCCGACAAGGCTCACTCCAAAAAAAGTACTATGAAATTAAAAAAAAAAAAATTCAATATAAACATGGGGAAATTTTTTTTTTTTTTTTTCAGAACTGATTTTTTTTTTGGAATTTTTTAAACATAGAAAATACTTGCTGTCAACTGTCAACTGCGGAAATCGTTGCTGTCAACTGTCAACTTTTTCAACATTCTGCTCTCTAAGCACATTCTGCCATCAGCAAATGAGATGAGCCTTGTGATTGGTCCTTGGTGGTGGGTACTTGAAATACTTGCAGTAGGGATTTCTCTGCTGGCTCAACTTGCTCCATAAGCCTATATGGGAATGAAGATTGTTGTGTTTTTGCGTTTTTAGTGATTTCTCGGAAACAAATTGGCCAAGAATTTAACACGGTAACCCTGCTAGGCCATGGAAAAGTCGTAGTGCATGTCCTGTTTATGAGCAGTCATAAACAGAAACTTTCCTGTTTATGACCGGTCATAAACAGGACAAGAGAAGTGGTAAAAAATAGTCCGCCTTGAAATCCCTACTTCAAGTATTTCTTTGCCCTACTTCAAGTACCCACCACATAGGACCAATCACAAGGCTCATTTGCTGATGGCAGAATGTGCTTGGAGAGCAGAATGCTGAAAAAGTTGACAGTTGACAGCAACAATTTTCGCTGTTGACAGTTGACAGCAACTATTTTCAATGTTAAAAAATAAAAATATTTTTTTCACTTCTGAAAAAAATGATAAATTTGAAAAAGTTGACAGTTGACAGCAACAATTTTCGCTGTTGACAGTTGACAGCAACTATTTTCAATGTTAAAAAATAAAAATATTTTTTTCACTTCTGAAAAAAATGATAAATTTGAAAAAGTTGACAGTTGACAGCAATAATTTTCGCTGTTGACAGTTGACAGCAACTATTTTCAATGTTAAAAAAATATTTAAAAAAAAATCACTTCTGAAAAAAATTATAAATTTTTTTTCTCCCCATTTTTTATAGTGAAAAAAAAAATCTTTTTTTTTTATACTACTTTTTTTTGAGTGAGCCTTGTCGGCCACCGTAGTACGGATGTGTAGAAAACATATATTTATAGAAATGTAGTGTTTTTTTCTGTCTAAATCGTGGACCTATTATCTACACTGTTGATAATTGGTCTCTTTAATAGTAATGCACGGGCATTTAAAAGAAATCTGAGTTAAGAGTTATCTCGTTCTTGGCCAGAAACATAAAAAGCCTTACTACCTCACTATTTCTTTTCATCGTGAAAGCAGCCTTTTTTAGGACGATATATGAAGTTGTTTTGAAAGAGAGAATGTAAATACTTATTGACTGACCATTTAGCACTGTTTAGGTATGTTAGTTCTTATAGAGAAAAACTACCAAGAAGCAGATATAATATGCTGGTTGTTGACGTAAAGGGTGGCATGCAGGGAGGGTATACAGTCTGTGGCAGCACCATACCCTCCGTGCCATAGGGACACTTATATAGGCTAGATTAACTCGTCTGTGGCGTGGCTCTCAGTTGAGCGCCGCCTCCATTGCTCCCCTGCCCAGCCCCACACAGATAATCAGCCGGCGTCCTGCCTCTGTGTGTTTGAGGGTGGGGCACTGCCCGCCATGCCGCCGACCCCTGCAGGGGCACTACATGGACCGCCAATTAGCACACTTCTTCCGCTCTCTGAGCTCTTCCTTCAACTGAGCTGCTCCCCCCTTTCTAGGCTGCTCCCCACACTGAGCGTCTCCGTATCAATGAGCTGCCCATCATACTGAGATGCCCCTCACATTGATCTGCTCTCCATATACTGAGCTGCTGCCCACACTGAGCTGCTGCCCACACTGAGCTGCTGCCCACACTGAGCTGCTGCCAACCCTGAGCTGCTGCCCACACTGAGCTGCTGCCCACCCTGAGCTGCTGCCCACACTGAGCTGCTGCCCACACTGAGCTGTTGCCCACACTGAGCTGCTGCTCACACTGAGCTGCTGCCCACACTGAGCTGTTGCCGCACACTGAGCTGCTGCCCACACTGAGCTGCTGCCCACACTGAGCTGTTGCCCACACTGAGCTGCTGCCCACACTGAGCTGCTGCCCACACTGAGCTGCTGCCCACACTGAGCTGCTGCCCACACTGAGCTGCTGCCCACACTGAGCTGCTGCCCACACTGAGCTGCTGCCCACACTGAGCTGTTGCCGCGCACTGAGCTGCTGCCCCACACACTGAGTTGCCCCACACTGAGCTGCTGCCCACACTGAGCTGCTGCCCACACTGAGCTGCTCCACCACATTGCGCTACTCCCCTACACTGAGCTACTCGCCCAGCTGAACTGTATGATAAGGACACTATCAGAGGGGTACTCTTATCAAACTAAAAGCATATGCAATGTGCTACTAATTGAATAAAGTAGCTTACATTCTGTCTCTGTTTTATTTTTGATTTCCTCTCTATATGTTATCTGGTTATCAATTTGTTATTTTACTTTTATCTCCCGTATGACTTTTAAGGTAGGGAATAATTAGGGGAAGTTTCCGTATGTTGACTAGTTTTCCTGAATCTCCTTGAGTTGACTGCTGGGCGGGGGAGTGGCACATAAAAAAGGCTAACGGAAGTAGCTTACTCAATTCCTGTCGTCTTCTTTTAGATTCCCTATGAACTGGCTTGAAGTATATATGGGATATCATGTTCAGAGAGCTGCTCAATTATAGGCACAAGAGGCTTAGGCCGGAGCAGCTCGGGCTATATTAATCTACTAGCTCTTAACTCTTTAAAGGCCACATAGTGCTTTAATGTGTCATGCCCTTTATCATCATGATGCATGAATGCATTCTGGCAAGTTACTCACCAGTGCTGCATTTTAGCATCATGCTGGCCCCTCAGGGTTTACATATTTCCGAAGGAATCACATGAATCATGATGCTTGAATGTAGCCCTGGCGAGTAGAATCGCCAGGGCTACATTCACGCTTCACGACAACAAAGAGCATGCAATAAAGCACTATGCGGCCCTTAAAGGCTTAATGAGAGGGGGTTTGATGTGCACACCACTGCCTCCCACTAATAAGGTAAAGCGGAGGTAGGGCCTCAGAAGTTTGTTTTCTGTTTCTACCTGTATATATCCGTCTACCTTGATATAGACGAGGAAATCCTCTTGGGTAAAGTTCAATGGTTGTGATACGTTTCAAGTCTCACTCATCAATGTTTAAAGGCTCATTTCTTACGGCCCTTCCATCAAGAATCGGAATAGAGCGAGGATACATACTAGGGGCCTCTGTAGGTAGGGGAGGGGGTAGGGTTTGCGGCAGCATAGTGATTTAAAGATGGTATATCAGCTAATAGACTTCCCAAACGTTTTCCTTAAAAGGGATGCCATGGGTTCCATTATCATTTTAGCTAATACACAGTACCCAATATTTGCACGATATTTGTCTATTGATATGTGATTTTAGATAGTTAACAATATAGCCTATTCGGTATTCACCTCACTGACTCAGTCACTCACCCAGGTGAGTACAGGGTAAACTAGCCTGGTAGAGAATGCACTGAGCCATGCAGTACCACAACATAGGGAATTTTAGTGTCGACCTACAGTAAAAATGATTGCACTAAATATGTTTATTTGATAGATTTAGATATATCCCATCCCTTTAAAAGTAAGGGAGTATTTATAGCATTGGATATACAATAGTATTATGGCATCAATAGAAAAATGACGCATTTTAGGTGACAACCCATCTTTAATGCACTACAGGTATGGCATGTTGATCCCCTGATGCATGACTGCATCACAAACTCACTGGGGAGTAACTCGCTGGTGTTTCCCATAAATTATGCCTCACCAAACATCATGATGCACCAACACAGCTTTAGCGAGTTACTCACTGATTCAGCATTGCTGTCTGGTGAACACAATTAAATAATTACATGTTGTCCCTCAGGAGTAAATATAGCCAGGGTAAAAAAATACTCTCCATACTACTTACAGGCCTGATTATAACATATGATCAACGCTTTACAAACCTGTGTCCAAATAGTATAGGTCATGCGTGTTTCAAAAACGCTTACCCATTGCTAAATATATTCTATTTTTATCTTGGTGAAGGTAGTGGAAGCCTTTTCCGTCCTCTCCGTGTGTAAAGGGGCGAGTGAAACCGATACAGGCTACCGCCCAATGAAATATGCAAGCTGGCAGGTTCTCTGGAACGCTTCTCACGGTGGTCCTGCGTGCCACATCTGTAGTCATGTAATTTCATGAGTTTGCTGACCTAGACACTTTCACTGCCACCTGTGAAATGTCACGAACACCACTTTCATGGCATGATCATCATTATATGTATGTTATATGTTATATAGTGGGCGGTCGGCAGAGGGATCCCACCAGCTTGAATGCAACATGAACGTATACTATGAGGTGTCGTTATAAGGAAGTTCCTTATACCAGTCCTCATTTAAATAAGGGTTCACTGACGAGCAAAATAGGGCGAGGTTGTGCAAGCCGTGGGCATAACCAAGCGAACCTTATTGGATTGGATTGTTTATGCACATGGCTTACGCAAGCTCGCACTAATTTAGTGCGTGTATATGTGTGAGAGGCCACACACAAAGGAGTCTCCACGTGCATGGCTGTTTTTATACAGTATTATAGCGTACATTCTGAGTGGGGAGCAGCTCACTATTAAAGCCCTATTTAGAATCGCATGGTGCTTTAATTCAGTGCACCTTATGTCGTCATGATGCATGAATGCAATCCCGAACAGTAAATAGCGAACGCTGCATTGACGCATCATGCCTACCTTATTCCCCTCTAGCTGGATGTCCACTGGACAGCGCCATATTGGACTGGTCCCAGTATGCACCCTCTCCTTTCCAGTCACTAGCTTCAGCAAATCATGTGGACCAGATCAGGGGGCTAAAGCTCTGCTAGGAGAGTGGAACTACTACATTCCCTGCATGCTAGGACACCTGCAATCTTTTACCTGTCCAATATAGGGTTGTGGTTAGGACAATGGACTCATGACTAGCAGTACCTACGTTCAAATCCCCTCCAGGCTAGGTGTGGTGACCATTTTAACCCCATTGGTTGCAAAAGCTTGCACCAAAAGTTTTGGCAAAACGTTTTTGTAAAACATTTCATGAACCTTTGCATAAGGTTTGGGTATAGTCTTTTGGTAACCACTTTTGGTAACCATCTATGTTACACTAAAAGCCACACCAAGGACCGAACCTGGGACCCTTAGATTGGGAGTTGCAGGCTCTCCTGGTTGAGCTATGGAGGCTGCTGGTAGATCAAGGTACAATAGGTAAACATAAACTTTGTTATTGATTATCCTCATTAATGATCAATGCTATTAGGGACCTTTAGCAACCACGTAAAAGCTCATTAGGGACCTTTAGCAACCATGTAAAAGCTCATTAGACGTATCCGATGTCTTCAGCACTGCTACGTCTGCGTTTAATGAGCTTTTACGTGGGTTGCTAAAGGTCCCTATTAAATGCAGATGTAGCAGTGCTGAAAGGATAGGATACGTCTGCGTTTAATGAGCTACGTCGGGTTTGCTAAAGGTCCCAATTATTTAGCATTGATCCTTAATGCGGATAATCAATAACAAAGTTTACCTATTGTACCTGGACCTACCAGCAGCCTCCATAGCTCAACCAGGAGAGCCTGGAACTCCCAATCTAAGGGTCCAGGGTTCGGTCCTTGGTGTGGCTTTTAGTGTAACATAGATGGTTACCAAAAGTGGTTACCAAAAGACTATACCCAAACCTTATGCAAAGGTTCATGAAATGTTTTACAAAAACGTTTTGCCAAAACTTTTGGTGCAAGCTTTTGCAACCAATAGGGTTAAAATGGTCACCACACCTAGCCTGGAGGGGATTTGAACGTAGGTACTGCTAGTCATGAGTCCATTGTCCTAACCACAACCCTATATTGGACAGATAATAAAAGGTGTGTCCAGGTACAACCAATGCATAATACACATGTAGAGGCCTAGTGTAATCATTGCTCCACTCTCCCCCTGATGTTTGGCCCCCCCCTGAGACCCACACTGCTAGTTCTAAGTGTCCCCAATTGTGGCAGCACTGGTATCCCGCTAGTGAGGAATAGCATTGATACTCCCCTACAGTGGCGGATCCAGGATTGTCTAGAGGGGACGGGGGGGGGGCAAACCTGGCCAACCTCGAGTGACTTTCTGTTTCCCGCGCGCGAAGGGCATCAGCTGTATTAAAGGGGTATGGGGGCATGCCCCCCCATGAAAATTTTGTTGATCTAGCCTTGAAATGGTGAATTCTCACGCATTTTAGGACCCCCCACCCCATCCAAATCAGGGGCCCTCAGTCATGCCCTATGAATCATACTTCACAATCTCTTTATCTCTTTCCCTCTTTTCTATTTTTTTTCTCTTCTTCCTCTTTTTTTCCCCTATTTTTTTTGGGCGGGCGGGGGGGGGGGGGGGGGGCAAGGCCCGTCGGCCCCCCCTGGATCCGCCAATGTCCCATAAGGATGGGCATGATGCATGAATGCAGCAATAGCAAGTAGACTGGCCAGGGCTGCATGATAGGGTATGGCACTATACAGCCCTTACATCGTTAGCTATGGAGCAGCTCGCTCTATATGGAGCAGCTCCCGTGCCCTAGGTGCGGCAGACAAGTGCAGCCATATTACAACATGATCTCTTGGACCCACAGCAGGGGCTTTGCGTGACCCTCGTGGAACCAACTTAATTAGATCAATTGTATTTAATTATCGAAGCGTTCAACTTAATCATGCTCTTTAAGTGTGTTAGGGTCGAACCTCCCTTAATCCTACGCATCGCTTCAACTCTATAATTGAAAGTGGCCTTGCCATTGCGCGCGGTGCGATTGAAGAAAAAAAGAAAGAGAAGTAGAATAAAAATGAGGATGGTACACTGTCTGGGTAGGTGGATGGAGGTAGTGGGCGAGTAGAGAGGTAGATCAATGGGTACAGGCAGTGCGTTTAACTCTTTAAGGGCCGCATAATGTTTTAATGCATTGAGGTTAGGGGTTTCTCACCTCTTGTGGTTATTACCAATGGTTGATCTTTTCTATCATTGAAAAGATAAAATCATCAATTTATTTTTCATTTTCAAAAGATATTTCCCATAAACTTGGTGATATGTGAGAAAATAAATAATGCATTCTGTCCTGTATCGGCATAATTCATGAATGCAGCCGTGGCGAGTAACTCGCCAGGGCTGCATTTATGTACCATGTCGACCCTGAGGGGCTGATACACTCCCGGAGGGTCTGCATACTGCGTGAATGCAGCCATAGGCAGTTGAAACAGCAGGGCTGTAGATGTCCAGAGCACATTAAAGCACTCTGCGGCCCTTAAAGGGTTAAGCTGAAGGACTGTACATGTGGTAAAACACACAGTTCACCCCCAAAGCCTTTCCTTTATAGTACACTGTCAAAGGGTAGTAAAATAGCAGGGCCTTTTTACTAGACTCATCAATGCCTCTGTAACTTAGGTCAGTCCAACCTCTTTCCATCTCATCCTTCAGGAAGGCATGTTTTATAGCCTCTTGGTGTAGTGTTTTATTGGGTAATATGAGCAGCAATCGGTTCCCGCGATCCTCACGTGCTTGCTAACACAGGACTATCTCGAGAAAGGTTATCTCTCGTTTCCGTCTGAGCTAGTTAATGGCAGATTATGCAGAGTAAGAGCCTGGTGCCAGCCTAAGTCTCATGTGGTCAGAGACAACATGGCTGTATCTTTCAAGTATAACATACTATTTGCCCTTTTACCTTTGCATATATATTCTTATGTGTGTCGCTCCAAACAATAGGGGACATACCATGGACTTTTAGTGTACATCAGCTCCGTATAAACGGTTCAGAGGGCATCGTCCGGGACGTATTATGTCTAAACGATCAGGTTGTGCTTTGGTGCAAAGTACAAATAGGTCAGTCTTGGAGAAGGATACATTAAGTTCTCTATATGAATACATGAATACATCTCCAGGGCAACCCCATTAAGTGTATACTGGTATACACACAGGGGTATGACGGTAATCCCATCCAGCTACAGCTCACAGAATAACCTACAGGGAAGCAGAGGTAAACTGCTACCAGTGATTGAATGGGTGAATGTCCTATAGACATGGCACACCATACATACAAGTCCAGCTCCTCTTTATCCCCAACCCCCCAACCTCACCCCAACCTACCCCCCCTCCTCACCCCCCCCCCCGCTCACCCCCAGGTATACACACACACACGTCCCTGCTTCCTCCTCCCCTCTGCGGCCTACAAGAAAAACAGCCGTCTTGTGTAGACGGGCCTTTGATGTACACTGATCAATAGACGTGTGGACCCCCCCCCCCCCACCACACTTACCCCTCTACTCCCCCAACCTGACCCTGAAAGGGCTGACTAATACTAAAATGTGTTATGCCCCTTCTCGGTGTACATCTATATCTATATCTGTGAATGCATTCAAGCATCATGCTAACCCATCTGAGTTTATACATCCCTATACTAATAGGCCATACCGTCGGTATGATGCATGGATGCAGACCTGCCGAGTGCATTCATGCATCATGACGACAGAGGGCATACCTAGTACATTATAGCACTCTGCGGCCCTTAGAGTGTTAAGCCCCACCCCGCCCCCTGGCGGCCTGGACCGGGATTACACCGGCCACCATTTGGATCCGCCCGCAGCCTCCTGCATCGATCCTCACCCATTAGACAGAGCCGCCCCCCCCCCCCCCACTCCAGGTTTCACCCTTTGAGAACCGCATAGCGCTTTAATATGCCAAACCATTTGTCATCGTGAATTCAGCCCTCACAAGTATCCTCCCCAGGGCTCAATTCATGTATCGTTCTGCCCTTATATGAGTGTATTAACCCAGTCGGGTCGGCATGAAGCTTTGAGAGTAGGACTGGCGAGTCACATGGTAGAGCTGCATTCATGTATCACAACAACAAAGATCATTTTAATAGCACTATGCGGCCCTTAAAGTGTTTAAAAAGACGGACCTGCCGCTGCAGCAGCAGCCCTCAATCCCCATGAATGGGAGGGGCGGACACGGGCAGCCGGAGGTGCAGGGGGAGGGGTGGGGTGGTTGTGGGGGAGGGGGGTACAGGTGGGGCGTGGGGAGGTATAGTGTATAGGACCTCAGGGTCAGCCAGTGAGGATGAGATACAGAGTAGGGGGGGGGTAGATCTGTCCGTGTATACAGGTAAGAGATGGGGTACAGGTGTATTAACCCTTTAGGGCCACATACTGCCTTAATACGCCATGCTCATTATTTAAAAAGCATGACGTATTCATGCACCATGCTGACCCAAAAGGCTTGATACGTTTACACTCCTGACGTTGGGACATTTTTCAATTTCTGGTAATGTCATTTGTTCTCTAACCCATGTGTCATTGGAACATGTCTAGTCCTTTAAAGGGGGGATAGTGATCTAATGTGCCCTGCTCTTTGTCGTCATGAATGCAGCCCTGGCGATTCGACTAGCAATGACTGCATCCAAATATCATGATGACAACGGGAATTTTACAGCACACTAAATAACTACTCAGCCCTAAAGATCTAACAACCAATGACCTTCTTTGCCTGAGGATATCATTATATATACATTTTTGTATACATCCTCACAACTCGCTAAGGGAATGTTCACAAATTACATCACTGATTTTGAGATATTTTCCAGGAACTGCAATCCCATTGTCACTATTTTATTGCAGAAGCTCATGTATATATCAGCTCATGTTTCATCACTGAATACAAAGAGTCCCAAACCGATCTCCCCAAACCCACCCTTTAGTCGGTTACACCATTTGTGAATGTTCCCTAAGCTATGTACCTTCATATTGAGCTGACAGGAACGCCAAGTGTCCCTCTTGTCTGAGAGGTCTACATAATGTTATAATATACACCCCCACCACACCACATGCTCTGAGCTGCTCACCCCAGACTATATAGGAGGCTATATGTATACAATGCCCCAGGAGAACCACCGACCTCATGGATTATAAATAGATATGGGCCTCTTTGGGAACGATGCTACCACATTCTACCCCCTCACCTCCTGCACTGCAACTATACCAAGTAAGTACCCACAGTCTACTACCCACCCCCACTCCATACACCCCACTGGGCATCACCAACGTACACCATATACAATACATGTATCCCTCTGGTAGCCAGCCCTTTAACGGGAGACTCCCCTAGAGCACACAATATTACCCCCACCCCTCCTATATACCCCCACCCCACACACACGTATCCCCACTCACCCCCTCCCCTCCACACCACCCCCTCTGAGCAACTCGAACTTATATACTAGGATACAAAATATGTGCGCCCCTCTGGTAGCCAGCCCTTCTGGGTTGGTGGGGGCTCCCCCTGAGCACACAAATATGACCCCCAGCCCCTGTATACCCCCCCCCCCCGCGCCCCCTGGAGGCAGTGCCCAGCGTACACAGTATATGTCGGACCGCTTTAACATCAAAAGGCGGCACTGCTTTCAGCCGGGGCCGGCAGGAAATGAATCCTAAATGTTTGATGTGATCAACATCTGCCCCGGGCCTCATTCCTAGCGCCACGCCATGGTGCCCACGGACAGTGTAGTACCACTGCCACCTTACGGCTACTGGGTGTAGCCTTACTAGATATAGTCATGTCTAAATGCCAGGTTGTAGCCCTACTTGTGGTGTCTAAATGCCACCTTACGGCTACTTGGTGTAGCCTTACTGGATGTAGTGATGTCTAAATGCCACGTTGTAGCCATACTAGTGATGTCTAAATGCCACTTTACGGCTACTGGTTGTAGCCTTACTAGATGTAGTGGTGTCTAAATGCCACGGTGTAGCCTGACTAGCGATGTCTAAATGCCACCTTGTAGCCCTGCTAGTGACGTCTAAATGCCACCTTACGGCTACTTGGCGTAGCCTCACTAGATATAGTGATGTCTAAATGCCACGTTGTAGCCCTGCTAGTGATGTCTAGATATGGACTAAATGTCAAGTTACAGCTACTGGTTGCAGCAATGCTAGTGATGTCTAAATGCCACGTTAGCCTAACGGTAAGGGCCATGGATTGATGCCTTGCTAGTGATGTCTAAATACCATGTACCGTTTATGACGTGTAGCCTTGCTAGTGATGTCTAAATGCTGGCTACTATTTGTAGCCCTACTAGTGATGTCTAAATACCACGTTACTGCTACTAGTTTTAGCTCTGCTATAGGAATGTCTAGATGCCATGTTACAGCTACGGGTTGTAGCCCTACTAGTGATGTCTAAATACCACGTTACGGTTAGAAGTGTAGCCTCACTAGCCTCAATAAATGATTGTGCTCTTTAAATACAATGCTATCACTACGGCTATAGCCTTACAAACGCTGTTTTAAATCCCCGTCTAGCGTCTAAATGCCACGTTAATGTTCACGTGTAGCCTTACAAGCACTGTCTGACTGTGACACAGGGTGGACTACTTTTGACAATCACATGGCGAGCAGTTGGGTTACTTTGCCAAATACCTCTCGGTATGGATACAGTCATGGTTAACCCTTTAAGGGCCGCATAGTGTATTAATGCCCTTTGTAACCCTGATGCATGAATACAGCCCAGGTAAGTACCATGCTGACCCTGCTGGATTAAACACTACCCAAGATTGGACATGATACGTGATGCATCACTTGCTAGTAACTCGCCAGTGCAGCATCACTGCATCATAGCGACAAAAAGGGGCGCACCCGATAGTCCATTAAAGCACCATGCTGCCCATAAAGGGTTAACAGGAGTTAATCCGCATGTTCTGGGTACACAGTGTATTGACTGCACGGTGAGCAGCTCGGTGAGCGGGTGCAGCACGTGGGAGGTGCTCACCACCCCCCCTACCCCACCCCTCACACACATCTCCCCCACCCCCCCCCCTACACACACCCCACCCCACGCACGGCTACACCGCATGTACCTAAGGGAGTGATCATTTTTTAACAACAGGGGGGGGGGGAACAAATTTGGACCCCTTGCCCGGGGGAGGGCAAAAGAATTTGGACCCCTCATGGGGGGGGGGGGGGTAAAAAAATTGAACCTGTTTTGAGTCAAAAAGCCCATGTGTTACTATGCTTCAAAGGGCCCGCACGCGGGCCCTTTTTCGGCCCCAAGGGGGGTTAAATATGTTGACCCCTTTACTGTGCGGGTGTAAACAATTTTACCCACCACCCCCCCCCCTGTTGTTCAAAAAATGATCACTCCCTAAATGCCCCCAAGGGCCACATAGTGCTTTGATGTGCTATAGTCTTGGTCAGCATGATGCGCGAAAGCAGCCTTGATCAGTAACTCGCCAGTACTACATTCATGCATTATACTGACCCTATGTTGTTGATACACTCCCCAAAGGATCGGTAGGATGCATGAGTACATCCCTGGCGAGCAGATCTCTCACTCATCATGGCTGCATTCATGCATCAAGACCACAAGAGACATACTGCATTAAAGCACTATGCTGCCCCTGTAGGGTTAATGCCGGCACGATCTGGGTGCGGCACCCGCAGTATAAAGACACGGCCACCACACGCCAAAGAACCCTCCCTCTTACCGTTTTATGTCCTGATTAGATCTAGCCGTGCACAGTCCACTTGTCTCCCAGTGCAGGCCGTGCCAGACACGTGGTATGGAAAGGTACAACATAGGGGCAGTTTTAGATATTTCAATATTTTTTTTTTACTAATTTAAAAAGGTTTGTATTGAGCCTCTCACTTTCCCTTATTATCGCTCTTTCATATGGTAAGGATGAAAAATCCTGAAATGTGCAAGTACATAGTTGTATGTAATGAGCAGTGGCTGTGTTGGTCTTAAAGGGCAGACCATGTGGATGTGTAGTTATGTGCCACCAGCCGAGCTGTCGTCACTTTCATCCCGTCCATGTGTGCACTTTACTGATGTGTCTGTTAACCATTTCTTATTACCAAGATAGAAATATTATAGTTATAAATAGAGAAAATATGACTCTAAGGGAGTAGGGAGAGTAGTGGCATTACCAGCTATACAACATGTACCAAGTGGGCTAATGTAAAGGCTCAGTCACGTATAGACTGGCCTGCATCAGTGGGAGCTGTACTCCGCCAGGCACAACCCCCCTTGCTCCTCTCCTCCCCTGGTTGTTCCCACTATATTAGACAGCTGAGAAAAGTATAGTTGAGAAAAGTATATTTTTTGTCTTTATTCAAGCAATAAACGGAACAGAACACAGCATATACGTTTTTCAAACGCGCTCAGCAGCCTTACACCTGATTTACCTCTCCTGTTATATGCAGACGAAAAGCGCTCTGCACACATTTTCATCAAGGAATTAGACAGTTGAGAAAAGTATAGTTAAGAAAAGTATTTTTTTGTCTTTAGGGAGTGATCATTTTTTAACAACAGGGGGGGGGGTGGTGGGTTTCCGCGCGGAGCGTGCGAAATTTTTTACACCCCCCCCGGTCAAGGGGTCAAAATTTTTTACCCCCCCCCCCCTTAGGGTCGAAAATCGGCTCGCGCGCGGGCCCTTTGAAGCATAGTAACGCGCGGGCTTTTTGGCTCAAAACAGGTCAAATTTTTTTGCCCCCCCCCCCAAGAGGGGTCCAAATTTTTTTGCCCCCCCCGGTCAAGGGGTTCAAATTTTTTTGCCCCCCCCCCCAAACCCACCACCCCCCCTGTTGATAATAAATGATCACTCCCTTATTCAAATTCTAAGACTTGAGCAAGTCTAAGTCACGTACAGTCTCGTACCGCTGGACGGTGTAAGTAGTATACGGACATGGTAATTCTGCACAGGTAACATTAATGAGAGACAGCTCACGGGAGGTGCGGTATGCTTGGGTTTCTGTAACAGAGACAGGCTTGATCTTTCCCTGACATTTCTGAAAATGACATTCCTGAATTGAGACCATTATTTAAGGAGAAACTAAGCATCTGTACGAAAGCTGTTAGGATTCATAATTCGTGCAATCTTTAGACATATCCCCAAGCTTTTCACCGAGCTCATTTATAAATATGTAAATAGTCAATGCTCCATTTCAAGCACATTCTTGAATACAACTGTCATTTGTAATAATTTTAAGGGCTTATAGCAGCTACAGATAAAGAAAAAAACACTGCCTTCCTCGCTTACTCGGGGTAGGGCTAAAAAACAGAAGTGTGTTTCAGGTAACATGGTAAGAAAGTCTAGGGTCGGTAGGTAGGGCTTGTTTTACATGAACGTTCTCTGCCTCTGTGTCAAACATAATACTATGGAAATATTTTTCAAATTGCATAAATAAACTAATGGTAATCCCTGTCTTGCTGGGCACTGTCTAGTGACCTGAAACATATTCTCCTTTAAAATGTGGCCATGGGGATATCCCATCCTCCATGAAGTTAGGCAGAGAGGGAACTTTGTCTTAAGTTTAGCCGTCTATAAGCAACCTCTATTAAGCTAAATGATCCAATGTAATATGAACAGAACACAGCATATACGTTTTGTTATGTTTATTAAATAATTTAAACAAATATCATTACATGATATGTAAGAATATCAAAAGTTCTTTTGATGACTTAGTAGTATTCACGATCAGGTAGTAATTTCAAGTATTATCTAATAATACCAGACCAGCTGGCAGTTTTCTTATGTGATACCTTATTGACACCAGTACTACAAATAGTCTTTTGGCACTAGCTGACCCTCTTAAATCCCCTAGAAAGTTTTCACATTCATTTGTTGTCATGGTGTAATGCTTCAGACTACCGAGTAATGTGGCAGCTTATAGAGCAGAAAGTAGGTGCTTAGATATTGTCATCTTAGCTGCCCTTTCCTTATTTTGCAAACGGTGCAAGGCACTTTGCGAATGACTCCATCATCGGGTCACAGATACTCTTGACAATGATAGCATAGATCCTGCCGCAGATGCCCAAGTTGATCTCATAGGCGCGGATCATTGGTGTGAGGATCCAGATATGGTTGAAGGCGACACTAGCGAAGTAGCAGCCCCAGCCCATCATGATGCAGCAGGAGCAGAAGAGGGTCATGAGGCAGTAGCACAGCGACTTCCACAGGTTGAAGCACTTGAAGGAGCACTTCCAGCAGAAGTCCAGACTCCGGGTGTGTTCAGGCTCTCCGATAATCTCCTCCCAGCTCACCTGGAGAACATTAAAACGCAAATAGGTTAATTGTGTGACAAGGCACCAAGGGTTAACAATGGATATTCATTTCCATTCTTTTAAAAGAATCTGAAAAATATTTCCGTATTTACATGGGTTAACAAATCTACAAAGGCTCCTGAGTTTCAAACAAATTGCCTACCGTTGGACCCTGGGCCGGGGTATATAATATATAAAAGGATAATGTATTTTAGGGTTTTATAAACTAACTATGAGAGAAAGAGGTTACACATCAGAAAAAATGCAAATGAAAGAAATACAAAGAAATGTTGTACAGAGGGAGAAAAGTTGCAGTAGAAAAAACAGTTTAAAGACAGGAAAAGTCGCCTTACCTTGAGATGATCGTTGAGGTTGTTAGGGTCCCTGTTCTCCATATCAGGCTCCATGCTCCAAGCTGACATCGGTGAGGCCGCCATCTTGTATTAGGAACTGAACTTTGACCACAGTCTGAACACACACGTGGGTACTGGTAGCTGGAGGTCCTGCAACACAACCTCTAGTGTAGGTAGGTGTGGGTGTGGTGGAGGTGGGAGAGGAGTGAGTGAGGAATGGGAGAGTTGTAGGGGTTTATGTAGCACCATATTGGGAGGTGTAAAAGCAGGGTTGGCTGTGCGACTTTAGGGAGAGGTAGGGGTGGGTGGGTGCGGCGTGTTAGGCCGTTGTTATCACACCTTAAGCCGTATGAACGCCGTACTGTAACGGTAATGGTAATCTGTTGGCTATAACACGTTTTGAGTCGATTAGAATAATACTATAGCTCAAAGGGGGGGGGGGGGGGGGGCAGAAAATTTTCGGCGCCTTCGGCGAGGGGGGCGCAAAACGTTCTGCGCGCTCTCGAGGGGGGCGGAAAAAAATTTCGCCCCTCCGCGCGAAATCTCCCCCCCCTGTAATTAATAAATGAACACTCCCTAAGTACAGAAAGATACGTCGGTACACAGCCGTATACATGTATGGACGTATTGGTGTATACATATCATTTTGGTCCCCTGACCAAACCTAATATATTGCCGAAAGTTGTGATGGATAAAGAGCACGATAATCATAACCAGACGTGCTATGTAGAATTAGAAGCAAAAATAATAAATTAAAGTAATGCTTAGCTTTATATTTTATTCAGACATTTTACTCGTATAATACTGTAGTGTCCGCAAATGCTGCATACAATGGAAGACATGGAAATATACCAACCCTCGAGCATACATGCACAGACAGCGGGAGCCTGAGAACACTTTTTCAGCCCCTTCCCCTCAGCTGGTTCAATTTGATCGTGGCAGACCCCTTTTAGTTATAGTAACACGTTTTTTTTTTGTTTTTTTTTTGCTAAAAAAGGGGTGACATTTTATATGCCTCTCCCCTTCCAGCTCAAGAGAGATCCAATATTTGCCCCCCCCCTCCCTTCCCTAAAGTCACCACCTGCCCTTTGGCATTAAAAAAGGACACCACATCGTAAAGGAGTCTAAGCTCTGGTAATGCCCTGGCACTGTGCAGTTAATATACAAGTATACACATGATCAGCAGCCAAACGGGCAGAGCTTTATGTGTCCCTGCACTAAACACAGCCGGCCGACACAGGTGATAATACCCCGGGGGACGCGCTTATACAGCCCTGCCAACATTAGACCCTAAAAACACCATAAGGAAAAGAAACTATAGTGAGACCTAGACCATAAAGGAAGCCCGCCCGATTGGAGGGGCCGTGGACTTCCGGTGCGCCGTCGGACCCTGCCCCCACCCTCCCCCTAGCCACCATCTTGGCTGCTGTCGTATTTCTTTCCTGATTCGCTCCCGTTTTAGAGGCGCCTGTCTATTAATAGCACGGTGAATGGCGCTCGGCAGCCGATGTTGTCACGCGGGGAGGCTGGGGTAGGAGGGGGGGGGGGGGGGGGGTGGAGGAGATGGTAGGGTGGGGCTATACAGCGATAGAGGTAGGCATTATAGCCGGGTTGTGTAGAGAGGGATCACTCTGTGTGGTTGAAGTTTAGCTGCTCATAGCTGCCGTTTAACGCTTTAAGGGTTGTATAGTGCTTTTATCCTTTAAGGGTGGATCAATGCATCATACTTTTCATGATGCATGAATGCAGCCCCAGCGAGCAACTCGCCAGTGCTGCATTCAAGCATGTTGCTAACCCTACAGGGTTGATACACTCCCAAAGTGTCGGTATGATACACCAATACAGGACTGGCGAGTTACTCGCCAAGTGCATCATGATGACAAATGTCCCCCTTTAGCGACAGGCTGTCATTAAATAGCTAATTTGCTACACCCTTTGTCACAATGATGGAAGAATGCAGCCCTGGTGAGTTACTCACCAGTGCTGCGGCACTGGCGAGTTACTCACCAAGACTGTATTAAAGCATGATATCGAAGCTACAGGTGATACGCCCAAAAAGGTCAGCATAGCCAGGTCTGCATCCCGGGGCTGCATTCATGCATCATGAAGACAAGGGGGCACGCACTGTACATTAAAGCACTATGCATCATTAAAGCACTATGCAGCCTTTAAAGGCGTAAGGGGTCTGGAGGTGGACCTTGGGGAGGAGGGGTGTTTAAAGGCAGCCCCCGCCCCCCTGTAGAATAGAGTCATATATTCTATGTGAGATATAGGTTGATTATGTAATAGTTGTTGTTGTTATATTATATATTGAATAATTAGTATGTGATTATAAATGTATAATTGGTTATGGATATTAATCATCATCTTCAATTATAAATGGATTCCAGTCACATAATAGTAGCATGGGTAAGGACAGGTGAAATAATGCCTGGTGGCCTCCTTATCTAGTTTATGGTGACCCTGATTACACTAGGTGGCCTTACTGATTGTACTGATAATATATACTAATGAATATGCATAAGATGAGACTGGCTGGCTTGGACCACAACAGATAATAAACAGTTATTAATTTGGATTCAATCAGAGTGGATGTCTGTGTTACTCCTTCCTACTTAAACTATTTCAATTACTTAGTTTTACAATGGCGACCACAACGCAGTCTACTTAGGTATACAGCCTAACGAACCTCACAAACACTGTAGGAGGATACACAGTACATATGGTGATTTTGTGTTCATATTATAGGACGATTTTGAACAAACAATGGCTGAACAAATGAACATTATGAATCAGATAAATGATCAGCGGAGAATACTGGAACACATGGAACAAGTCAAGAAGAGACTTAAAGACTTTGCTACAGGTATTCCCAAGTGCAATGGTGACGACAGGGATGTACTAAGATTGTGGTTAGACCAGATTGACGATGTAAGGCAATGGACAACAGCCCCAGACAACCTTATCATTGATTTATCTGGCCAGCTAGCAACTGGTGCATTATTGAAAGCACTGCTGCGTGCCCGCGAAGGACTGCAAGGTGATCAAGTAACCTGGCCTAATGTGAGAGAACTAGTGTCAAGGCAGTTTCTGGATCCAGATGAGGCAAGATTTCTACAAGCAAGATTGGACAAGTGTGTACAACAGCCATTTGAAGATGTTGGGGCTTATACAAGAAGATTTCAAAATCAAGTCGATATGGCACATACACAAGAAGAGGTAGTAGTACCATGTGTAAGAAACAGGTTAATTGCATTGTATGTGGGGGGCTTGAGAGATCAAGCACTGAGACAACAAGTCAGTGTTGTGCGACATGCAACCCTGAACCAAGCACAGACATTAGCAGCTGATGTGGAACGTTCATTCATGGTATCTGTGAATGAGGCACGGGGAGTACAACCACAACAGGTGATAGGACAGAGGCATGAAGAACCTATGGATATATCTGCTGTCACAGCTACCTTACAGCAATCCATGCAGCAGTCATTGGATAAAGCTGTTAAAACGTTAACACAACAGATGGGCACAGTACAGGGAGAATTAAAGTCACTCAGGAAGCTGACAGCACCAAACATCACGGGAGGTAGTAGTATAGGAAATGAGCACCAGCCTCAGGCTATGTCTGCTCACCCACTGCAAGCTGCCCCTACCCGACCTACAGCTCAGCAGCCACCTTGGTGGTATAGTCAACCTCCTGCATGGTTCCAACAACAACAGGCTCCTCCAGCACAGTCTAACCATGCACCTCCCCAGCTTCCACAGTATGCACCACAGCCACAGCCACAAGCACCATATGCACCTAGGCCAAGACGCAGGTGTTATGAGTGTGGATCATTTGATCATATGATCAGGGATTGCCAACAAAGGAATACCTCCATTCAAGCTGCAGTGCAAGAGGTCTTAGACAAGCGATTTGGACAGATGAAGGTGACGGAAAACTACTAGCTGCACCGGACCAAAGACTGAGTATCAATTTAAATCTTATTGATATCAATGTGATTTCTTTAGTGGATACCGGTGCAGCACGTTCAATGATGAGAGAAGATACATGGAGAACTATATGCAAAGCAAGAATGCAACCTATGGTAACATTCCCTGGATTAAGATTGAGGGCATTGTCAGGCCATGAAATCGACACATTGGGAACAGCACATGTGATGATACAAAACAGGAAATGTCAATTTTATATTGTCAAAGAACTCCTACATGATGCACTCCTGGGGGATGATGTATTAAACCTGCTACAGGCCAAAATATCTTATCAACACAGAGCAGTGGATTTATTGGGTACTTCTTATCCTGCAGTATGGAACACATGTGTACCACCCATGATGGCAGGTATACATACAGACATTGACTATTGGAAGAATCAGTTCCCACAGGTTTTTCCTGAAGGAGGCAGGTTAGAAGGCCACTCTGACACTGTCTTTATGAAAATGGAAACCGGAAATGCACTCCCAATCAGACAGAGGGCATACAGAATACCACTATTGAAAAGAAAGTTTGTAGACAAAGAAATTGATAAAATGTTGGAGGCAGGTGTCATTGAACCATCCAAGAGTCCATGGGCGAGTCCTATAACAATTGCTAACAAAGGAGGGAAACAGAGGTTTTGTGTGGATTATCGCAAGGTCAATGCTGTCACAACCAAAGATGCATATCCCTTGCCGTTGATACAAGATATTTTTGATTCCCTCCAGGGTTCTGAGGTCTTTTCAACCCTCGATTTGGCCTCAGGGTATTGGCAAATACCCATGCACCCTGACAGTGTGGAGAAAACGGCCATTGCTACTCACAGGGGGTTATTCCAGTTCAAGGTCATGCCCTTTGGATTAGCAAATGGTCCAGGCACATTTCAGCGGGTGATGAATGACATTCTGGCGCCATACATTGGAAAGTTTTGTATGGTTTACATAGATGACATTGTGGTGTATTCAAAGAACAAAAAGGAACATCAAGAACATGTCAAATTGGTACTACAAGCATTGCAGAAGCATAGACTGGTCGCTAGAGCTGAGAAGTGTCATTTCTCTTTGAAGGAAGTAAAATTACTGGGGTACATAGTGTCACGTGATGGCATCACATCAGACCCTGTAAAAGTACAAGCCATAAAAGAGATGTCACCCCCCCATGACCAACGAGGGGTCAGGGCATTCTTGGGCATGAGTGGCTATTATAGAGCACTAATACCAAATTATGCAGATGCAGTTGTACCTTTGACATTATTGACAAAGAAATATGCCAGATTTCATTGGAATGACGAGTGCCACAAGGCATGGGAGTATATCAGAGACATGTTGGCATCTGACACAGTATTAGCTTATCCACAATTGGACAAGCCATACAAGCTAATGACAGATGCTTCCAAATATTGCATTGGAGCAATATTATTACAAGACCAACCTGATGGGACGGAAAGACCAGTGCAATACATTTCTAAACAACTTTCAGAAGCCCAGCAAAGGTGGCCAGTGGTTGAGAGGGAAGCATATGCTGTAATCTATGCACTCAGGAAATTACGGCCATATCTCCATGGAGCCCAGTTTACTATTTACACTGACCACAAGCCTTTGAAGTGCCTATTCCAAAACGAAATAAAAAACTCAAAGGTCCAGTGCTGGGCTGTAACATTGGCAGAGTATGCTGCACCCATAGAGTACCGTCCAGGCAAAGTGCACATACGTCCAGACATGTTAAGTAGAATAAGGACTGATAATCCAGCAACGGCCCCCCTTGATCCAACCATGGCAGCTGCCATACTTGGGGAGCACTTCAATGAAGGATTGCTTCAGATTGATAACATCACAATCCCTGGATTATTGAGATTACAAAGTCAGATGTCGGAATACCAGTCAGGACAAGATCAAGAGGACGATTACTATGTATCAGAGGGTCTACTGTTCACACTGAAGACTCCACCTGGACAGTTGGAGTACCCCAGGCTTGTATTGCCCCAGGCTTATCGCCACCAGGTGATAGCACGAGCACACAAAGAGGTGGGCCATATGGGCATTGCCAAGACCTTGTACCGTGTACAGGAGGCCTACAAGTGGCCTAGGATGAACAAAGACGTGACTATATTTGTAAGAAAATGTGCTGCTTGTGTAGTGAATGTAGATAGAACTGAAAACGTTCACCCCGACCCTATGCCAATAGCAGAATATCCAAACCATGTAGTTGCGATGGATATTACAGGGCCCTTCACTATATCACAGACCAAGAATAAGTACATTCTGACATTTATTGACCATGCTACTGGTTTCACTGAGGCATACCCAATTCCAGACAAAACTGCTCTCTCTGTTTACAGGTGTTTAAAGAGGGATTTTATTCCCAGAAATACACCAATGGATATCTGTATAACAGACAATGGTATGGAGTTCCGCTCATTGTTGATACAAGATTATCTCAAAGAATTAGGGGTGGATGTCAGAAGGACAAATCCTTGGACACCAAGATCTAATGGCCGCATAGAGAGATACCACAGATGTCTAAAGGACATACTAAGAAAGTTGGTTAATGCCAGACCAAGTGAATGGGAAGACTGTTTAGGGGATGCACTTCTAGCACACAGGACGACAGTCTCCAGTGTCTCTGGTTTTACACCATTCTTTTTACAGTTTGGCAGACATCCATCAAACACCTTCTATAATTTGATTAATAGAAAAACGGGTACACAGAAAACAAGAATGGCACAGAGTGTAGATGAGTTAACAGCTGCACTACAGGTGGCAACTCGCAATGCATATGTGAACAGGGAATACAACATGCACAGATTACGGGCACAGGCCAATGCAAAACCACTATCTCAAGGAGATACTGTTATCATACGTGCACAGGACAGTGTAAAACTGGATCCTAAGTGGGATCACGGTTTTATGGTCACTAGAGTCAGGGGTAATGTGATAACAGTGGTGGGACCAAATGGCATGCGCAAACAAGTTGCCAGGGATCAGGTACGACAGGTAGAGCCAGATATAGATTGGGCTAATCTGAGGCCTAAGCAGACAAGAGCTCAAAGAAGGGTAGCAATAGGAGGCAATCAACAAGGTGTCAATCCTGTAATGGTACAGGATAAGGGAACGGCATGCCCCTTACCTACAGATGATTTGCAGAGGGATAATCTAGCACTGAAGACTGATAACAACATCCACAATCTCCCAAGTCCAGCCACACCCACCACAACGGCTGTGGCGTCCCAACAACCTCAAGCCCCTCCTCCAGTACACCAGCCAGCCACTATAGTACTAAAGAGGAAGGCTGGGCCAGTTGGTAATCTGCAGATAGTCGGGCCATGGACACGCAGCAGGAGCAGTGAGGCCAAGAGAGTACAGCTACAAGCCCCAGACGCAGAGTATTGTTCCCAAGCAAAACGGATTTGCATTGCTGCAGTGAGAGCTTTTTGCAATAATGAAGCTCACGCTGCTGCTGATGTGCATATGGCCACTCTGGAGTTACAGTAACTGTAGCCCTATCTTTGAAGAAGATGGGATCTATGTACAGGATGTAGGAGAAATTAGGAGGGTAGGGGCTGCCTGGTCACTGGTGGTTATATTACAACAACCCCAGCCCCTCCTCACCTCACGACTCAACACACAATTAATGGAAGCCTTTACTCTGGCTGCAAAGAAACTAGGAGATAAAGGAGTACAACCTATGCGACTGCAGTGGGGGGCACTGATGGAGGATCTAGCTAAAGAAAAATCAGCTAATTCTGTGCCTCCCACTGAAGATGCAGCTCTGAACCGTAGGAGATTAAGGAGAGGCCTATTTAATATAATTGGAAGGTGGGTCCGGCCATTGTTTAATATCCCGGATTTCACAGATATAGAGGCTCTCAAGAAACTGATTTTCAGGAACAGTAATCATCATATACAACTCAGGCATCATATGGACGAGATGATAACTTTAGTAAATAATACTCGCAGTTTAGTACAAGACAATGCTGATCATATGGAACTAATCAACAACCAAACTAACACTGTGCTCAAGGCTTTAAGGACTAATGCTAACACGGACCATAACTCTATAGGAAAACTACAGGTATATAGAACACTAGGGGAGGCTTTGATTCAGGCTGAGAGAGTTGTTAAAGATCATATACATGAACTGAGATTCTATCATAAAAAGAAAATGGACATCGAAAGGGGATGGCTGACTGAATCTGTTTTAAAACCAAAACAGTTAGCATCTATTTTACAACAAATTGAAACAAAGGGGTTTTCTGTACTTCCATTCAATTGGTACTATCAGTACATATCTATAGATCCCATATGGGAGGTGTCTGATCACATTGCATTTAGGGCTATGTTACCAGCAATAGATAACCAGGTATTTATACAGTACACACTAAATTACATTCCTGTGCCTTTTGGTAAAGATCACATGCGCCTAGTGCAAGGACATGATAATGTGGCGATCCATACTATGACTAAAGCCTCTTTTATTCCCCAAGACTGTGTGGGTAAGGATCCGGTGGTATGTTGGCCAGATGTCGAGGCATTAATTCAGTCCTGTGAGAGCCAAATTGTTAGTGGAATTTTACCTGATTCATGTGTTGTCAAAGTTATGTCATCTAAAGGTAAATCATCAACGGTGAAGAAAGTGGAGAAAGGGGCTTCAACGGTACTTATAGCACCAACCCAGTTACAAGAGGAAACAGTTCTTAGATGTCCCAGCAAAATTCCAAGCAGACATTTGTTTAGCAAGCCAACTATATTTCATATACCAGATGCATGTATTCTCGAGACCAAAACATGGCGTATTACAAATGTCCAACATGTTCATTCGTCGATCAAAGTTAAACCTAAACTGCCAATGTTCATTCCAAAATTTAATATCACATGGCCTACAGATGTGCATGTAAATATTTCTAGTGCATTAATTATGGTTGATCATGTTGACATACCGATTATGCAGGTTCAAGATTGGAATGAAGACCAAGATAGCGTTCAGACCCAAACTGATTTCGAAAATATCATTACCCATCCGTATGTTGCATCAGGTTCTGGGTCAATGGCACTATTAATCTCAATAGTAGTATTGGCTGTCAATGTATACATGTTTTGTATTAAGGGTCACAAAGAAAAGGGTGTCGTAGATGATGGACAGAGAAATGATAAGACTGGTAATACAACGATTATTACAGTCCCACCTTCCATGCCCACATCCCCAATGAACCCTTCAATGCCACAGGTACAACAAATGGCACCACTACTGCCCCCCATACAACCTTTGCCGACATGCTCAATTGCACCACAGAACAAAAGAGATATGACAGTCACAGTGACGCCAGAGCAGATTGCTAATATAATGGGGATGCGACAGGAACCGAGACCTAGGTCCACTTTCACCATACAAGATGATATGTTCTGAGGAAGAAGTATAGAAGTGAAAACGGGATAGATTAAGGATAATAATGTTATGATTGACTTACGAGTACTTTAAAAGTGTTATGGTGACTCTATAAAGTTGATATAAAATGGATGAATATTTGTGGAAATTTCCCCCAAAGATTCATAAAAGAAAGGAAGGGGCATATGTAGAATAGAGTCATATATTCTATGTGAGATATAGGTTGATTATGTAATAGTTGTTGTTGTTATATTATATATTGAATAATTAGTATGTGATTATAAATGTATAATTGGTTATGGATATTAATCATCATCTTCAATTATAAATGGATTCCAGTCACATAATAGTAGCATGGGTAAGGACAGGTGAAATAATGCCTGGTGGCCTCCTTATCTAGTTTATGGTGACCCTGATTACACTAGGTGGCCTTACTGATTGTACTGATAATATATACTAATGAATATGCATAAGATGAGACTGGCTGGCTTGGACCACAACAGATAATAAACAGTTATTAATTTGGATTCAATCAGAGTGGATGTCTGTGTTACTCCTTCCTACTTAAACTATTTCAATTACTTAGTTTTACACCCCGACATGCTATTCCTACATCCATTACCATGCTACCCAGCCTCCGCCGCCACCAAGGGACAACCAGCGTCCCACCTGCTCGGCGCATGCGCACCACGCCAGGGGCCCTTTCACGTAACACGCTCTGCGCATGTGTCCTTCTGGACCCATTCCCACAATGCTAAGCGTTGGACGTGGTGGTAAAGTGGGCAGGGATCTAGCGGTAGACAGGTCCAAATAGCACCATGACATCAAAGACTGACGTGTTGACGGCGTCAGAACGCGTTCTGACGTCACGTCAGACGTGCCTCCTGACGTCATTGACCCCCGGGGCAGACGCCAGTCATGAAGAAATTAACCCTCTCCCCCCTGCAGCAATATCAGCTGCACATAGCAGGAGTGAGGCCATTCTGTAGCAAGACATGGCGCCAGCCATCAAGGTCAATCACCTCTCTGTGCGGATACGGCCATCTTGATCCAGTAGTGGACATTGTATGTTGATTTATGCAGCTGGATTGGAATCTAGACAAAAAAAAACTGTTTGCAAATTGGTGCATCTGCTGGTGTTAGGAATGTATACCCCACAGAGAGGTCTTCTGACCATTCCCTCTGCTGCAGAATGGCGTGCGGCAAGGGTGCATTGCGGCGCCGGGTGGTAGAGTGAGATAGGCCTGCGAGCTGCTATCGATGATCGCCCTGTTAAAGGACAGATAGCCAGGCAGATATGAAAAGTGACAACAACCAAAAAAGAACACCTACTACTAAAAGTAAGGGAATCCATCTCCCTGGGCTGCCACCCGATCCCCACTTACGATAGGCCGAGAGTACCCCGGTAGCGCCACACAAAAACGTTTCAGTCGGAGTGGAGAGGAGCATTCTGAGTCAGAGGTGTACACGGGAATCCCTCTCTGGGCTGTTCACATCTGTAGCAGAGACGTCACTCTCCGAACATATTCTTTGTCTGAACTCAAACCCAATTGTCATACCGTAGCGTCTCGTTTAAGTGTCTGGAGTGAAGTAAGAACTTACTAAATTATGTATCCGAGTAAGCATCTGTCTTGTGTATGGGTTGTGAGTATGGTGACATTGACATCTATAGGCCTACACGCTTAAACGGCTACTACGGTACATTAGCCGTGTGTGGCTTAAAGTTAATCTGATGATTGGTGCTCAAAATATTCTTAGAAAAGAGCCAGACTGTTCACAAATTCCTCCCTGCCTCTATCTATTTCAATTATTCTCATTCCCTGTTATTTTGCTTTTCCAATTCTTCTCGTTCCCTATTATTTGCTTGAATTTGATCTTACTGCCCACTGTATGGTCAATGCGGAATAAAGTCGTGCACAATTGTACTCCACTCATTGAGAATGTACTATAGAAATCCCATGACTATGCCCTTCGACCTCTCACCATCAATTAGATAATATTTAATAGTTCCCCATCCTCTAAATATTGTACTATTTGGAACTTATTAAAGTCAGAATTAGAATTTGAAAAAAAAATCGGATATTAAACGGAACAGTAGTTGCAAATCCCGTATGATTTGTTGTGCTAGGTATATCAAAGCAGCTTTAAAATATGGCCATATCCATACAGAGGTGGAGAGGTACTCGGCCCAGGTGGCACCACGTGTGGTTACTGAATGTGGGAGAGGTGCGTGGGGCGGGGGGCGGGGTGGGAGCGGACGGCGAATATTAAAGACGTGTCAAGAAGGTTGGGTGTGGGTGCAGGCATCATGGAGTGCCGCACGGTGAGACCAATGTAGCCTCCTGTAAAAACACCAGCCAAGGCTGAAGGCCACCAGGCGGCGCTACAGACCAATAACCCTTTAAGGGTGGCATGTCGCTAAAATATGACATTTGTCATCATGATGCACCAATGCAGCGCTGGTAAGTAACTTGCCGGTGCTGCAGTGGTGCATCATGCCCACCCTTCGGGGTGTCTCAACCCTACACTGCCTGCATGATGCTTGAATGTAGCACTGGTGAGTTACTCTCCAGGGCTACATTCATTCATCATGACGGCTAAGAGCATGATGTATCAAGGCATTCTGTCGTCCTTAAATAAAGGATTAAGGGTGGCATGATTTCTTGACTTATGACCTTGATCATCCTAAATGTAGCCGCAGCCATGGCGAGTCTACTTGCCAGGCCTTCATTCATGCGTCATGCCGACTCTTTTTGGGAATGTATCAACACCATTGGGTCAGCATGGTGATTGAATTCAGCCCTGCTGATTTAATCGCCACGGCACCATTCATGCATCATAAACACCAAGGGTATCAAAGCACCGTGCCGCCATTAAAGGTATGCAGGCTGTATGACATGGCCTCTTGTTCACCACTAGAGGTCCTCTAAGAACCTCTAAGTCGATACCATTTTCCGCGCTGGGGGATCCCACGGGGCGCTTGTGGAGGAGGCGCTAGAGGACTAGAGCTTTCAGGCCTTTATTTCAAACAGTATACATATTGCAAGAGATTCCAGCAATGCTAGACTTTTTTCCAGAGTATATGACAACACAGGTATCTCTTCCCAGAGTCTGCTGGACTCTTCCTCTAGAATCTAGCAATGCTAGATTCTCTTGTACTCTCTTTCCAGAGTCTGGCAAAGCTGGACTCTCTTCCCAGAGTCTACTAAAGAAGTAGTCTTTTTCCAGAATCTTAAAAGCGCCCCCTGTATGCGATGAAACCAAATAATATAATCAAAACTCAAACTCAACTCAATGTTGGACGCTTAAAGTCATTTTTAATGCTCCAAGAATAGATAATAGTAGAATCAATTCACAAACTATGTGCATCAAGATTGTCTTTTACTAATGTTTAATTTCCCTTGTTGCAGGGGCAGCCAGTCGCCATGAGTGCGGGCCCGAACAGCGAGGACTTCAACAAGTCTCACCACAGCTACACGCGCCCTCTGGTGGCTGCTTACGACACTACAAGCCGCGCGGGGGCGCTGCAGTGCAAGGAGTTCTGGCCGAGTGCCCTTAACACAGAGGTCAAGGCCAAGCACGCGCTCTTTGAGTGCTTCAGGTACGTGCTGGACACACCAGGGCAACTGGGGTGTCTGTCATCATAAAGTATAATGGTTTCTTGAGAATAAATCGAGAAATAAATCGTTGAAAGTACTACTGTGAACATCTCGTTTCAATGTAAAGGTGGTGCTCAGGAGAAGGGCATTTCTTATGGTCGTTCTTTAAGAGCTCTAAATGTCACTATATAATCAGATGGTTTGTGTAACATGCAAATATAATTAGAGTAATAATTCCGGGTAATAATTCCCAATAATTTGAGTGCTTCAAGTACATGCTGTGATCACATTATGCTGGGGTGTAGTGGTGTCTTGAGAGAAAACCGAAAACCGAATCCTTGAAACTACTCCTCTGAAGATCCCGATTCACTAGAAACAAAGGGGATCTCGAATGATCGGTCTCTAAGATTTCAAAATGCCACAATAGATTGAAATGTTTTCCTCTCAAAATTACAGTTACAAACAGAATAAACAACGGCCTTATCATTACTATAATTATTCCAATTACATCAAGAAAATTGACTGAAATTAACCCGATTCTTTTGGAAGCTGAAATTGCATGTGGAGGTGCCATAAGTTTATACAAGTAACATTAATTCATTTTCAAAATTGTGTGCAAACAATATTTTATTTAAAACTAATTAAGAGGTGGTGGGGCTGTGTTTAAGTACAGGGACAGTACCAGATTCTATCAATGTCATGAATGTTGCTTCATTGGATTTGTATTTTACTACAGAATCTGTGAAACAGTACAATACATTTTGTCATGGATATGTGTCTCCTCAGGATAATCAGAAATAATATATCAAGCAATCAGTCAATCAATAATGTGTGACGTATCTAGAAGCGGGCTATTATTTCATTTGTATATAATGATGATGATGATGATGATGTTAATAATAGGGGAGCCCTGGGAGAATTGGGACACTAAATTAAAATCATAACATGTTTGCTTGTGATTTCTACAATGCCAATAATAACCAAATGCCTTTGTTTCATGAAGAAAGGCTACTAATAAACCTTTCATTTGGACTATTTAGATTTATCCTAGCCTGCCATGATTCCCTTCTAGGGCCTTTTGAAATTTTGAGAAATTCCAGGGAGAACTGGGACACTTCGAGGAGAACTGGGACACTACCTGGGGAGAACTGGGACACAACAGGGAGAACTGGGACTTCTCCCTGGGACAGTGTAAATAGTGTGATTATTAACTCCCCTAATAATAATAATAATAATAATAATAATAACTAAAACAAGTGTTTATAGATATCATGCAAAAAAGGTTTTAGTGATTTTATGCAACTCCTGTTCTTTAAATGGCATTGCTCCTTTCGTACAGAGCTAGAAAAAATATATTTCTACCTATATGTTACTTTACATTTATGCTGAATCCCCAAATACCAGTGTAAGGCACCTATTACAATCATTGCTGTGATGAAAATTTCATCAAAATCCTAAGATGATTGACAGGCGTGACCCCAGGTCAGCAGATGACCTAAGGTCACACCTGTCAATCACCCAAAAGTACAATTGCCCTAATAGGGCAGAATCATTGGGAACAGAAAGTATTTGACCATACCTACCCCCAGTATACAGGCCCTGGGGATTCTATTGGAACTATTGTCATGTTGCGAGGACCATTCTGTTACCTAGCAACAGCAATTCCAAACATGCCATGCCTAGCAACCAGCACAATAAGTGGGAATAGAAGGTATTTGACCATACCTACCCCCAGTATACAAGCCCTGGGGTTTCGAATGGACCTATTGTCATGTTGCTAGGACCGCTCTGTTACCTAGCAACAGCAATTCCAAACATTCCATACCTAGCAACCGGCACAATAAGTGGGAATAGAAGGTATTCGACCATACCTACCCCCAGTATACAAGCCCTGGGGATTCTAATGGAACTATTGTCATGTTCCTAGGACCACTCTGTTACCTAGCAACAATGACTCCAAACATTCCATGCCTAGCAACCAGCACAATAAGTGGGAATAGAAGGTATTTGACCATACCTACCTCAAGTATACAAGCCCTGGGGATTCCAATGGACCTATTTCATGTTGCTAGGACCGCTCTGTTACCTAGCAACAGCAATTCCAAACATTCCATGCCTAGCAACCAGCGCAATAAGTGGGAATAGAAGGTATTTGACCATACCTGCCCCTAGTATACAAGCCCTGGGGATTCTAATGGACCTATTGTCATGTTGCTAGGACCGCTCTGTTACCTAGCAACAGCAATTCCAAACATTCCATGCCTTGCAACCGGCACAATAGGTGGGAAAAGAAGGTATTTGACCATACCTACCCCTAGTACACAAGCCCTGGGGATTCTATTGTAATTATTGTCATGTTGCTAGGACCATTCTGCTACAACAGCAAATCCAAACATTCCATGCCTAGCAACTTGCATAATATCTGACCAACTGCCCTAAATTATTTGTCATCCCCCACTACTGTGGATGCCTTTAATTTCAGTTGATCACCATAATCTAAAGATTATATGGAGAGATCAAGCCAGAACCGAACACTTGTGTTCGGTTCTGGCTTGTAATACTGATAATAATAATAATAATACTGTATTGTTATTATCATCATTATTATTATTCTAATATTTTAAATATAATATAACACATATGTATATGATATTATTCATTCTCCTTTGGAGTCTACCCTTCAATCCTTCCATCCTACTAACCCACTTCCCTCAGCTCCCACCTCCAGCAGCTCTTTATAGCTGGCTGTATTATGGGGGAGGGTCATGCTATATGGCCGTGCCCCGGGTCAGCCTGGTGCTAAGCGTTCCATTAGGTGGTCGGGCCGGAGACAGCGCCCACCCCGGAGGCTATGGAGGGTCAGTGGTCATTGACCCCTCAGGCTCTATAGCTGTATAGGGGGAGCTGCTGCTTTAGTACTGTGGTCTATACAAGGGGTCAAAAAAGAGAGGAAGCTTGGTTTCTAGTTTATTTTTGCTTTCCCACGTTTTAGGGTTTTCCCTCTAGAATGCTTAGTTGGAGCGTGGAAGTGGAGTGTAGTTGGAAAAGAGAAAATCGACTCTAATCATTCTCTATCTCTATAAATAGTATAAACATGTTTTCTAATTTCACTTAGTATCAACCTAGATATGAGAGGAAATAGATATCAAGAGGGGAGAAACCAGCATCATGAAAACCAAAGGCTTGAGATCAGGGATGAAAATCTGAACCCATACAGTCAAATTCACTGCGTCCCATGTTTTTATTACAAAGTGATCACTCCCTTGAAACAAGCATGGGGAATTGCAACTCCCAATGATGGCAGCTATTTCGAATATAAAAACGGTAAATTCTCCTACCTCTGCTATTCAACCATTAGATACACTACCCTCCTATATAATACCCATATAACAATGTACCCATCTATCCAACAACCCGTACATCCACCCACTACCTACCACCCCTCTACCCCCCTCTACCCCCTCTACCCACAACACACTTCCGTCAATGCCAGCAGCTTTTTCCTGTGTGGAGGGTTGAGGCTTTGTATACTTATGTAGATCCCATGTTCTATTGTACCTTGTCATATCTCCCCTACACTGGTATACAAAGGCCCTCACTGCCTCTATTCCGCTGCTGCCTTAACCCTGAAAAATAGCATGGTGCATTAATGTGATCTGATCGTCATGATGCATTCATGCACCGCTGGTGAGTAGCACATGTATCATGCCGACCCTGCACTGTTGAAACACTACCAAAGGATCGGCATGATGCACCACTGCAGTTCTGGCAAGTTGCTCTCAAGTGCTGCAATGGTGCATTATGGCGAACCCTGTGACATCATTCTGCCCTTAAAGGGTTAACACCCCACCCTCCACATACACCCCCAATCCCCATGAGTACCCGGGAACAATTAGTACACGTTCGGCTTTTAAGTGGCGGCGCAGTGCATAACGTCTCATTGATCACGCTATGAATTAAACGGCCCGAGCTACACTACACCCTGCCGCCCGTCTTTAGAGATATATCAATAGCTTTGTAGAGGCGGCCGGGGGAGGATGGGGACAAGCTGATTCCCGTATACCTCCATTACCTCTGAGCCGGCTCATGAGACATATTGAATCCCTTATCTTTGAACGCCCTTCTACCCTGCACAGTGCCTCTTATCTCCGAATGTAGCCCTCTCAGGGCTGCATGGTGCTTTAATGTGGTGATTGTATGCTCTACCCTGTGTCGTCGTGATGGAGGAATAAGACCCTGGGCAGTGACTCACCATGGCTCACCAGGGCTTCAATCATGCATCATGACGACCCTGTGGGATTTATAAACTCCTAAAGGTTCTATTCCGCAGTGTCTATAAAAGGGGCATATCGCAAGAGTAGGATTTAAGGCATCTGGAGGGGCATTGTCCTGAGAACAATGCAATAGGAGCAATGCATATGCAATACAATGGGCATCAGAGAGTCTCCAATGATAAAACAAAGGTCATTAAATTAGATAAGATAGGTTTATGATATTGGCTTCATGTGGCCCGGATTAACAAGACTCCAGCTGCCTCTGCGTGGGAGGTAAGGGAAGACAGCACTAATTTAATATCAACCCTTTAAGGGTCGCATGTGGCTTTGAGGCATTATACCCTTATTGGTCATGATGCATAACTGCAGCCCTGGTGAGTGTACTCACCATGGCTGCATTCAGGCACCATGCCGACAAAGGACACATTAAAGTACTACGCGGCCCTTAACACTGTGTGACACTGGAGGAAGGACCGATTAATGGCCAATAGTAATTAAAATGTTCGCCACATCGGAACTGTTCGATGCTTTAATCAATGTAAATGGCACGATATAAATGTCCTTTGTCAGACAGGAATGATAGAGTGACGCTGGCTTTGATATGCCTGGAATAGATTGGCCTTTCTACTATCAAGTGTCGGCGCGTTGCAGGACGTGACGATGGGAGGTGGGGTGTCTAAGTTATTGCTAATTGATGCTAACTGCTTCGGGAGTGGTCATTTTTTAGCACGAGCAAGTGGAAATTTGTCCCCACCCCCTACCATGGGAGGGGTTGACATCTTTTTTGTCCCTTCCAATTGATCACGGCAACCCCCTTTAGCTAGAGTATCCCGGATTGGTTTTCACTGAAAAGGTGTGATATCGTTTTTGTCCCCTCCTCAAGAGGGATCCAAATCTTTGTGGCCTCCTGTGAAGTCCACCGACCCGCCCCTACTGTTGTTAAAAACTGATAACTCCCTTACGTTATACTCTCCCTCAGTTGGTATTAGTCATCTGGTCATTTGTAGAACTACAGGGACGTACATGGAAGTAGAAGGTATCCGGATAAAGTATCCTTAAGAGTAAGGTTACAAGAAAAGTGCGGGGACAGAATAAGATAAATATAGAGGAAACCATAGTTACAAGGGAGCAGAGAATGAGGGGATACAATGATAAAGGTAGAGAGAAGAGTACAAGATGTATTACAAGGAGTTTCAGATAGCTCTGATTAGTTAATGGTGCGTATCCCACTACTAATGTCTCATCACCGGCCATTGATAATTGTGATGAGGGCTTTTTGTTACGTGTTTTTTTGCTGAGGGCGTAATTGGTAGTGAAATCATAGAGTTTTTTATGCCGAAGTGGTGGCGTAGCCACCTGGTGGTGCCGCCAGGCACCACCAGAACGAGGTATATGATGTTTGCACTTGACCAGAAGTCAGTACGGGCGCCGCCATCTTGGATTGTGCCGCCATCTTGGATTAAGGTGTCACAACACAAATTTATGCTATGTGATAACAATAATATAAATCAACCTTCGATAGTTCCTAAGGTTCATTATAATTATACCTACCCCCCTAATATGGACCCAAGGAATTCAATGGTTCTATCGGTTTGTTGCTAATACAGCTGGTTGCCTAGCAACAGCTATTCTAATTGTTTATCTGCCTAGCAACACACATTTCCATGGTCCTAAGGTTGATTATAATCATACCTACCCCCCCTAATATGGACCCAAGGAATTCAATGGCTCTATTGGTTTGTTGCTAATACAGCTGGTTGCCTAGCAACGGCTATTCTAATTGTTTATCTGCCTAGCAACACACATTTCCATGGTCCTAAGGTTGATTATAATCATACCTACCCCCCCTAATATGGACCCAAGGAATTCAATGGTTCTATTGGTTTGTTGCTAATACAGCTGGTTGCCTAGCAACGGCTATTCTAATTGTTTATCTGCCTAGCAACACACATTTCCATGGTCCTAAGGTTGATTATAATCATACCTACCCCCCCTAATATGGACCCAAGGAATTCAATGGTTCTATTGGTTCGTTGCTAATACAGCTGGTTGCCTAGCAACGGCTATTCTAATTGTTTATCTGCCTAGCAACACACATTTCCTTGGTCCTAAGGTTGATTATAATCATACCTACCCCCCCTAATATGGACCCAAGGAATTCAATGGTTCTATTGGTTTATTGCTAATACAGCTGGTTGCCTAGCAACGGCTATTCTAATTGTTTATCTGCCTAGCAACACACATTTCCATGGTCCTAATGTTGATTATAATCATACCTACCCCCCCTAATATGGACCCAAGGAATTCAATGGTTCTATTGGTTTGTTGCTAATACAGCTGGTTGCCTAGCAACGGCTATTCTAATTGTTTATCTGCCTAGCAACACACATTTCCATGGTCCTAAGGTTGATTCTAATCAAATCTACCCCCTCAATATCATCCTTCCCCCTGATAACCCCTTCCCGACCCTGCTTATTTGGTGTCCTGAATGGGTTCCCTTCAAACATACCAGCCATGTAGACATTATGTTTCTTCGAATGCAAGAATTGCGGTTGTTGCCGCGTATAAAAATGCCTGAGGCATTTTTTTACGCGGCAACAACCACAATTCTTGTTACAAACAGATTTCACCTATATATATTTTCAATAAAATATTATAAGGAAAAAACTCAATGGCGCGCGTTTATGAGAAACACGTTCTTTGTTGAGTGACCTAAAATCTCTTTTGGGGGGTATTTTTTTGTTTTGTTTAGTGGTGCCATGATTTGTGACATCCACGTGCATCGCGAGTAAATCCTTCTGTAGTACTGAGGCCCAAGTCAAGAGAAGAAAAGTCTTGTCCCCCCCCCCCTCATCCAGCCTTGCTGTGGTGAACATGGCTAGCCTGCACACACAGAAAAGTGAGAGTCATTGTCGCTACAACTACCCTCACCTGAGAGTCTGAGGGGGTGTGGTAGCAGTCTTCCAGCATGTCCTTAAGGCGTTGATGCCTATAACCATCACCCCCTTACCTCACAATGCTGTGGTGGACGTATGGCTGCATTCATACACCATGCTGTTCTCAATGCTTAGCTATGATACATATAATTATGTCCATGTTCTAGCCCTCTCCTCTTTACATTGCAGTGCTGTGGTAGACTATATGTCATGTTCTAGCCCTCTCCCCTTTACCTTGCAGTGCTGTGGTAGACTATATGTCCATGTTCTAGCCCTCTCCTCTTTACCTTGCAGTGCTGTGGTAGACTATATGTCATGTTCTAGCCCTCTCCCCTTTACCTTGCAGTGCTGTGGTAGACTATATGTCCATGTTCTAGCCCTCTCCTCTTTACCTTGCAGTGCTGTGGTAGACTATATGTCCATGTTCTAGCCCTCTCCCCTTTACCTTGCAGTGCTGTGGTAGACTATATGTCCATGTTCTAGCCCTCTCCCCTTTACATTGCTCTGCTGTGGTAGACTATATGTCCATGTTCTAGCCCTCTCCCCTTTACCTTGCAGTGCTGTGGTAGACTATATGCCCATGTTCTAATCCTTCCCCCTTCCTCTTGCAGTGCTGTGGTGGACCGCGCCAACCTGTGGCTGCGGGAACACTCCAACTTCCAGGTGCTCAACTGTGAGACGTCCGAGAAGAAGGTGACCCAGGTGGTGGACGTCAACAACGACTCCCTCCACTACTCCTTCAGTCCCAACGTCTCCTCCTTCGTCAAGGGCCTCAGGTGCGTCTAGTACTATACATCTACATGGGGCTTAGCCCTTTAAGGGCGGAGAAGTGCATTAATGTGCCCTTGGTCAGAATGATGTATGAATGCAGCCCTGGCGAGTAACTCGCCAGGCCCGCATTTAAGCATCATGCCAACTCTACGGGGTGGATACACTGCTGCAGTGTAAATAGTTAGTGTAGCTACACAGTGGAATCTACAGTACAATCCACTGTAGAATGGGTTTACAGTGGAATCTACTGTAGATTTACTGTAGATTCTACTGTTTACCTACAATAAACTGTACACCTACAGTAGAATCTACTATACCCCTACAGAAATGGCAACCAACGTTTTACAGTGTGGAGGTTGGGAATGATGCATACTTGCACATAACTCGCCATGATATGATGAAGTTTCCCATCGTATCACCTTTCCGCAGCAGCATATAGAGTGTTACTTTTGGTGATGGTATTGTCAATTTTATGAATATGCATGCAATTATCATGGTTTCCTATTCCGCAGTGTCTTTAAATGGGGCATATGCGAAGAGTAGGATTCAGGTCCTTTGGAGGGGCATTGTCCTGAAAACAATGCAATAGGAGCAATACATATGCAATACAATGGGCATCAGAGAGTCTCCAACAAAGGTCATTAAATTAGATAAGATAGGTTTATGATATTGGCTTCATGTGGCCCGGATTAACAAGACTCCAGCTGCCTCTGGGTGGGAGGTAAGGGAAGACAGCACTTAATTTAATATCAACCCTTTAAGGGTCGCATGTGGCTTTGAGGCATTATACCCTTATTGGTCATGATGCATGAATGCAGCCCTGACAAGGAACTTGCCAGTGCTTCATTCAAGCATGATGCGGGCCCTACTGGCTTGATACACTCCTGAAGGACCGGGATAGTGCATAGTGTATGGGTGCAGCCCTGGCGAGTGTACTCATCCATCATGATGACCAAAGGCATAACAGATTAATGCACTATGCTTTCCCTAAAGTACTGATTAAGGGAAGACGGCATAATTGAATATGAACTCGGTGTATGCAGGTGGTGTGGCACTACAGATGGGATCTGCTTCCATGTTGAACGCTACATCTGAAGATGAGCCATGCTGGCCCTCCGCCACCCCCGGGGGGTTACTGAGTTTCTGAGGGTAGATAACAACTGCCGCCCTACCGCCCCTACAAGAGGTTGGGAAATTTGACCGCTCTACTTCTCAGAGGCTAGGAGATTTGACTGCCCTACATTTCAGGGGTTGGGAGATTTGACCACCCCATTTTTCAGAGTTTGGAAGATTCAATGAGCTATTTCAAGTTTAGATCTCCCTGAACACAATTTTATTTATCCCTTTCAGCAAGAATTCTTGCTCAATTTAATGATTTGATTTTAACCGCCCTACTTATCAGGGCCTTGAAGACAACTGACCGCCCCCATTTTCAGGAGCTAATGGAAATTCATCCCCACCGCTTTTCAGAGTCGTGCCGCAGTGGTTATCCAATACATGGTATAGTGGCCCCCCGGGACGCCACCTTGATGACTAACCCTGCAGAACCCAAGCTCCACACAAGGGTTACTTAATATGGGTTGCCATGGTAACCTCATCTAAAACACTGACGTTGACATGGACAAGAATAAAGTGGTGGTGGTTTTTCTCTGTTCAAATTAGTGTTGTTCTGAATTACATGAACACGGAACAGGAAAGAAACAAGGCCAATGTCTGCAACTTCCCTATCCAAACTTGATCGCTGCGATTTAGTCGGCGATGTTGAGATTTTGTAAGCAACGGTTCTTCATTAAATACAGTATAAATTCTAGGTTAGCATAATTGCATTATCTACACTTTTAATAGAAATAAGATAATTTATATTGATTATATGTGTGCACATCGTCTTAAGTCTAGAGAGCATCGTAGGATGAAACCCGGTTTGATTGTAATTCACCTCTTTGTGCGCATAAAAACGTCCTGTGGGACGAGTGTGCAATAAACAACTTGAATTTGAACTATTGCAGTGGGATTTGGCTATAAGGCATATATATTCCCTGGGCTACATGAGAGGTAAATGGATTCTATGGATATATCGGTCGCTACCTATATGAATAGAACACACACCCTCAGAAAAGTGAGAGTCATTGTCGCTAAAACTACCCTCACCTGAGAGTCGGGCAGTGCGTGACCCTCAGGTGAGGGTAGTTTTAGCGACAATGACTCTCACTTTTCTGTGTGTGCAACGCTTTCTTATTGTAGCTCTCATTGGTTGGCCTGAATGGGAATCTTCCTCATTTGGAATGAGTTAAGTAGGTTATTGACTAATTCATCCATATCTGGCCGCGGACAATGAGGGAAATAAAAAGGGGCACCTCCTGCGGGATTTCCATCACGTGAGAGCTGTTTTTCTGTCAAAGAAAAAAACATCTGCTACTGAAACTTCTAGCCATTTAAGGCCATGTAGTCACGTCAGTGCTTTAATGCAAAATACCCTCTACTGCAGTGATGCATACATTTATAAAGCCCTTGTGAGTCTACCCGACAGGGCCGCTTTTATGCATCATGTCGAGACCCTACGGGGTTGATACACTCTCAAAAGGTCGGCAGAAGGGATCGAGCCCCGTATGGTCGGCATGATGCCTAAATGCAGCCCTTGCAAGTAGACTTTCCAGGTGAATGCATTCATGCATCATGACAAGAACAGGTAGACCACAGTAAACTACTCTGCGGCTCTTAAAGGGGTGGAAGAGATAGCTGTAGGATGTGTATAAAAGAGCCTTACTCTGCAACAAAAAGAAGATCAGGGACAGCTGCCTGGGTATGACATAAACGGGCAGAGCCTATCAACCAGACCTGACGTCCTCCCCCCCCCCCCCTCCCCCACCAGGTCTCCACTCCACGCAGCCATTCATGACCGTCAGCAGCCACGCAGAAGGGATGCTCGGGGCATGGTTGTGTGGGGCCTCCTTCCTGCTTGGCTGCTCACACTAGGAACAAGAGTATAGTATCATATTAGGATAACTAGTTTGAGCAGCCAAGAAGAAAGGATATTCTATACACCTGCATTGGGCCATCCTTTTGGCGCGGCTGCTCACACAGTCTGGATACAAGGTTGTCACCATGTCAGGACAGTGTGAGACTCCGCACGGGGGACCGTTTCTGCGTGACTGATCACAATTGTTTCCCCCTCGAGCTGCTCACAGAGCTGCTCACATGTTACCAGAAATAGTCCCAATCTGCCTCCCCCTGAGGCACTCTCTCTGCCATAAACTCTTACCCTATCTCTGCCCTAACCTTCCAGAAATAGTCCCAATCTGCCACCCCCTGAGGCACTCTCCTTACCATAAACTCACATTATCTCTGACCAAACCTACCAGACATATGCTCAATCTGCCCTCCCCCCCCTGTGGCACTCTCCCTGCCATATACTCTCACCATATCTAACTTATCTCTGCTTTAACCTATTGACCATGGGAGGGGAGAAAGGTGCATTGCGTCCCTGCTCTCCTATCTATATCACACAGCACTACGTACACAAAAATGGGGACTCAAAAACCCAATGCTGACACAGCTGTATTTCTGTTGTTAACAATTAATTATATACGTTTCAACATCTGATGTGTCATATTCAATCATTTACGTGTATTCAAATACTATTGCTTAGGTAGGTTATGGGCATTATTCGCCATGTTTTTGGCAGAGATAGAAGTAGTGGCGAATCACATAGCTGCATACTAGGAGAGTGCCCCTCTTGATGGCCAGTAGGGAGAGCCACTCACTCCACACCCCACGGGTGGTGTCGTTTTGCCCAGACAGCATTGCAAACACTTAGTTGAGCAGCTCGCTGACGTGACGTCAGGACAATGTGCTGCTAACTCTTTAAGGGCCGCATAGTGCTTTAATGTGTTGTAAATTTTGATGACATAATGCATGAATACAGCATTGGCGAGTAACTCACCAGACCTGCATTCATGCATCAGGCCGACATAACATGATTGGTGCTCTCATAAAGTGTCATCATGATGCATGAATGCAGCGCTTGCGTGTTGATTGACTAGGGTTTCATTTACGCTCCACGACGACTAAGGACATCGCACATTAAAGCACTATGTGGTCCTTAAAGGGTTAAATGTCGGCCCCGGACGTGGAAATGGCAGAGAAAATGGAAACCAATAGGATTTGGCCAGCTTAGAGTCCACCTGCTGTCATTGTCGTCATCTGTGGACGCTTCAGCCACTTTAGGGAGTGTTCATACTTTAACAACAGGGGAGACGAGTGAAATGCTCCCCCCCCCCCCGAAGGGTTTACATATTTTGCACTTCCCCCTTGTAGGGTCGAAAAATCGGGGGCGCGCATGTCCTTTGAAGCATAATCATGTGCTGACTTTTATTTTTTAAACTAGTAACATCATTTTGCGTCCCCCCCCCTCAAAAAAGGACGGGGTTGGAAATATTGACCCCCCCCCCGGGTCAAAGGATCGAAATTCTTTACTAGTCCCCCCCCCCCCCAACCCGCCCCCCCCCCGTTGTCAAACAATGACCTCTCCCTTTAGTGGTGGGCCAAATAGGGTGTGAGGCCCTTGGTGTGAGCAGTCAAACAGCTACCAGGATTACTTGACAACAGGCACATCTGAAAACCGACATCAATATCATAATAAACTGGCAAGTTTCTATCAATTTATATCAATACGATAATAACATAGGCCTTTAACAATGAAGACACGTTCGTCCTCTGGTGATCTAGTAGTTTGTCGACAAATGCAATCAGGTAAGGCAAATGAAAGGACATCAATCCAATTGGGCTACGATTCAATTCCAAATGTGACTTGTCCATTGCCTTGCCTTCAGATAGCCTTTATTACTGTTAAAACAACAAACAAAATTATATATTGTATTATCTCAAAAAAGCTGAAGTCATAATAAGTTTAAGACTGATGTGTCCCACCAAAGCCGTGCACCAGCTTCCGAGAACGTATCACCATTAATTCAAAAAAAAGGTTGCCAATATAACCAAGACGAAGTAATAAATTATACTTTTCATCTGCTTCTTACGAGGTTCATCTAGTCTATACTAAAACAAGATCCCCTTTATATCGTCCATACAAGTAGCCTCTACTAGTGCCGAGCACGCATGACGGCTATTGGTGGGGCCTGGTGTCGTATTATAGCGCCGATCAGGCCGGGGTACAGCGGCCTATCCAGGAGGCTAATTTTCTCCGCAGGGCCCCGGGCGTGAGCAGAATGTAGGTGGCGTGCACTACTTCCGCTCTGGGAATTAGGTCAAAGAGACGCTGAGGCCAGATCAAGTGGCGGCTAACTCTAGGTGGACAGGTTCGAGCCCTGTAAGGACGGCATGATGCCCACAAGTTAAACGTCCATTAGTCCTAATTGCCGCTCCCTCCCAATCCAATACAGCGCTGGTTGGCGCTATATGCAGACCCTTTGCAAGTGTATCACTCCCGCCAGATGGGAATGCTGCATGCATGTAGCATTGGGGGTTATTAACCGGTGCTGCATTCGTCCATCAAACGTGCCCTATATTGCCCTTACATGGTTAGAATCCAAGAGCATGTATACATATGACATGTTTTGGCAATAAATGATACCCTCATTCCATCCACAATCGTTTCTACTCAGCCTGGCAGTTCATCAGAGACACACTGTAATATTGGGTACAGTAATAACACACCGAGTCAGTCTCACTATATGAGTCGTATACATGACACCTCCAGCAGCTGTAAAGTCAGGGTATCCACATACTGTGGGCAGCAGGGAAGGCAATTCTTAAGGGCCGCATAGTGCTTTAACCCTTTAAGGACAGCTGTCTCAGCCCCAGGGAGTAACTCGCCAGTGATGCATTGGTGCATCATGCCGACCCTTTGGGAGTGTCCCAACCCCATAGGGTTGGCATGGTGGTTGAATGCAGCACTGGCGAGTTACTCGCCAGGGCTGTATTCATGTATCATGACGACCCTTTGGGAGTGTATCAATCCAATAGGTCGAACTAATGCTTGAAAGCAACACTTGCCGGTTACTCAGATTGCCAAGGCTGCATTCATGCATCTTGCCGACAAGAGGCCAGCATACATTAGGTGACTATGCCTTCCTTAATGGGTAACGTGGACAGACTCAGTCTATAGCAATCTGCACCCATATAATATCTATATCTGATGAGTGGAAGGTGTACTGGTGACAACCCACCTCCCAGACATGTTCCCAACAAGGGGCCAGGTCTGGGGGCCAGATGTATCAACCATCATACCTGCAGGGTGTGTCAGCAGCCAGGCACAAAGGATGCTCCCCGAGGGAGGCAATCGGATCATCTCTTCTGCTTGGATGCTATTTAAAAGATACACTTCTCTAAATAATAGTATAATATAGTATATTATTATAAAACTTCTCTAAATAATCTGATTTTCTTACTTAAAAAAAAGAGACAACTGAGTAATAAATCAGCAAATATAGAACATCCATTCTACATGTGAGCTCATCTGTGAGCATCGCCTTGGGTCATTGCCTTAGCAGTGTTAATGCTGACAACATAACCCTTTCTTAGGACGGCATGATGCATTAATGCATCATGCTCTTGGTTGCCACAATGCATGAATCATGCTGACCCTACAGGTTGTTACATTCCTAAAGGGTTGGCATGATGCACCAATGCAGCACTGGCGAGTTACTCGGTTGGGCTGCATAGATGCATTATGATGACAAATGCCATATTTTAGGGACATCCGCCCTTAAAGGGTTAAACTAATGCACACAATGTCATTGATTTACGAACAGCAATCATTTTACAATTGTGATGTGACTCTAATGGCTGGCATGCTGCATTTAAGATCATGAATCACTCTCCCTCCAGAGTCTTTGATGAATGGGCTATAGATGGAGCTTATACCCAGTGGACGGCCGTGCTTGGAGAGTGATCATGAACCTAAATAGCGGGAGGAGATTAACTATATGGCCATACAGCTGATTCACTCCATTATTGTTGTACTCATGAGGCTTTGATGCATATTAACCTTTAGGGGCTACATAGTGCTTCAATGTGGCATTGTGCTATATGCCTCTGACCGTCATGATGCATGAATGCAGCCATGGCACACAACTCACCCGGCATGCATTCAAACACCAAACCGACCCAGGGCGACTAGATGCATAAATGCAGCCAGGACCTTGTGAATGCATCATGCCGGCCCAAGGGGATAGCTTAACGAAGCTCTATGTGATCCTTAAAGGATTAACTCCCATAGACTATGGCTTCACAACTGGCTTCTACATGATTTAGTTTCATGAGTCGGCCATACATGTTATGGCTTCAGATATGGCTTCACAATTACAGCGCCATAACTGCGGCGCTGCTGTCACAATGTAGTTACAGGCGTAATTACATACACGGTCCAGTAGCTGCCCTTTTAATGTAGGAACTAATCATGCCACATATATCAGCACATATAACTGTATTTGTGTAGTGGATAAAGTACTACCACAGCTCTGTGTGCATTATATTGCCCCAAATCAAGGCTAATCACGGGTCGAGGACGAGTGTGCTCAACCATAACCGAGGCCAATATAATGAGCTCTAAATCTTATACTGCTAGCTATTGCTAATCTTGTAAGCGATTTAGGTTTCTTTTGTCCTCTCAATCAACTTTGGTATAAATTTACATAACACATTTCTTATTTCCTTCTTTCAGAATCTGGCTCGTCCCCGGGTACCAGTGCTTCAGTGAGACGAGGGCCTTACAGTTTGTAGACGTGGCGCCACAATGTATCAGCTCCGAGGTGGACATAGGAGGGCTGCAGTTCGAGACGATATCAGAAGCCCTGGACAGGTTCAACGACCAAATCAAACGGAATCCTCTTCCAGGTATGTATGGACTATATATCTGTATCTAACCCATTGAGGGACGGTGGGGTCTTTGTCCCGCAAACGAGCCCTTAACCCTCAGACGAGTATCTGTGTGAGGGATAAGGGCACACCGTGGGTCACTACCCCTCAAATATGGCTTCAAATCACAAACGACATTATCCCTCAAACAACGTTATCCCTCAGCATTAACCCACAAACAGCCTTATCCAAAAACACCTTCACATGTACACTACACATCGTCGCCTCAGTATACAAAGGTTGTAAGTGAAAAAATACAATTTTTTTTTTATTCTTTGATATTTTTCTTTATCCAATGAATTTTCGACAATTTTTGGAATTTTTCAAAAATGACCTTTTTTGGGGAGGTAATAGCTCAGTATACAAAGGTCGTAACTGAGAAAATGATGTTTTTCTCAGTATACAAAGGTCGTAAGTGATGTGAAAATTGTAACCCCAATGTATTTTGTTATTAAAACAGCATTTTTGTGGGCAGTTTCTAACTATTTTATATAATTCCTATTATATAGGTACATTTTGGATATTTTTACAAAAATATGCTAACTTTGAAGTATAAAGTCAGTTAATATAAGGGGAAAATTACAGAAATTCCTCATTTTAGCAGAAACCTCATTGTTGCTAAGCAACAGCAAGATGTGTATGATTTTTTTATGTAACATTTGCAACAAAAAATATAAAAGATTCATTTAGTGACCATTAGGCTTAAATTAATCAGTTAATTTAGTCATTTCCCTACAGTTTTGAACTGAAGAAATCACTTACAACCTTTGTTTACTGAATCAATATACAAAAATATACATTCAATTCAGAATACAAAGGTCGTAAGTGACCTAATTTTCCCCATTTTTCACTAATTATTGCCATATTTACCATTGGACTAGGTAGAATAATTTAGTATAATTCATATAATTAGTTTTGACTTACTATTGTTTACATGTAGGACGATTTCTGGGACAATATATCACGTATTCTAGGAGTTATAGCCTGAAGATTACATTGATTTTTCTTATTTTGCTCATATCTCAAAACATGGATTTTCCACTTACGACCTTTGTATACTGAGGCGACGGATGTGTCCACTACCGGTATATAGCATTTGAGAAAAAAAGGGCAAGTTGAGTACTGGGGGGTACTAGGTGTATTAGTGGTATCCCTCAAACCATATAGTGGTCTAATATTCCTAACTGCCCTAAAATATCATGCTGCCCTTATCCCTCAAGTCCTATAAAATAGTGATCTCATATAATCCATGAATGCATCATGCGCACCCTTTGGGAGTGTATCAATCTCGTAGGGTCGTCATTGTGCTGGAATCAGTAGCGAGATATTCGACAGAGTTGTTTTCATGCATCATGCTGATCATGGAAAATGCATTAAATCATTACGTGGCCCTTGAAGGGTTAAACGCCGAATGCTCTGTATCTGCCATCCATATGGCTTCCATGTGGCTTCTGTATGACTTGACTTATATAACCCTCTAATAACTCCTCCATACTTCATGTCCAATTGACATGATACACTGATCCAGAACTAGCGAGTTACTCAGTAGCGCTGCATTGATGCATCATACTGACTCTTTGTGAGTGTATCAACTCTGTAGGGTCGACATGATACCTGGATTTAGCCTCGGTGGTTTACTCGCCAATGATGTATTCATGCATCATGATAACAAAAGGGCACAGTGGATTAGAGAACTAAGCCCTTGAAGGGCAATGTCCCTTAACGGGGTTAATGCTCAATCTTCAGTGTCTGACATTCAGATGGCTTCCGAATGGCTTCCATCTGATCTAGCTCCAGGACGACAAAGCACATGCAGGCCATTGTCTCCTGTCTGGCTATCGTCATAGGTAGCTCACAGGCCGTATCTAGTGACAGACAGTAACTCTGAAGGTCAAATGATGAAACGAAAAGGGCTGAGTTAGATAGATCGGGTTTGTTTTGTACATCGGAAAGTATGGACATGTTTTTCTGAGCCCCCGCAATCTGATTAAAAATACTCAAAGTTCTCTGGAAATATAAAAGAAATTTCAAAATTACACAGCAGAATGTAAGGTCGGCCCAGTTCTGTTGAGGTAGGTTGGGTGACCGAAGCCATCTTTTTCTTTTGTCTATATCAAAACTAGATTTCCTACAATAAAAAAACACACACCTCAATAGTCTATTTCATTATTGGTGTCCAAAACCTTTGTCAGAATTTTGCTACTTCCATTGTATGCATGTTTACTCCATAATTCAAAATATATCTCAAATGTCACGGCCTATTAGAAAAGGCTTGCCCAACACGAGCTAGAACATGTATAGTAGGGGAAAGGACACCATCAATCCCCCTTTACAGGGTCATAATTGCCCTGGTGGTCAGGTTTAGCACTACTGAAGCAGCTTTAAAATAGCATGCCTGACATTTATATCTGGCTATATAAAAAGGGGAAGGATAAGTAGAGGAAAGTGTATGGGTCTATTCTGTTCGTGAAATTGTCTCATTGTAGGGACATTTCCGCTCAGAAGTACTAATGGCCAATCATATCAATGATTTATAGTGCCTTTATCACACTACTGTGCCTTTTTTGATGGTTATAAACAATACTATATGGAGGTTTTATATAACCCAAAGCCAATACAGTTTCTCTATAGGACCTCATACTCAAACTACTAAACTTTCAAAAATAGAGAATTTCAATTTGGATGATACTGATGTAAGATACTGATGTAAGAAATGACATCCTCAATTAAAGCTGTTAATGCAAAGGAAACATAGCCTACACTTACATATGAGGACCTGACGTTGAGTTTGGTCTAAACAATATCCAGTCAGGCCAACAGTGCACTTTTTTTCTGCCAGCATGATGTATTAGAAGATGAGACATAAATAAGATGTCCAAGTAGTAGCCTATAGTCCCCTGCTGGTCGTGAGCCCTGGGTACGGGCTGTGATTGGTGTGGGGAGGACATATGGTGCTGTGATTGTTGGTCCACAGAGCTGTTCTAACATCCCTCAGCAGTAGTGAAGATGTGGTCTGGGCGATTAACCCTGTAAGGGCCGCATAGTGCTTTACTGTGATATGCCCTTTGTCATTGTGGTGCATGAATGCAGCCCTGGCGAGTGTACTCACCAGGGCTGCATTCATGAATGCTGACCCTTCAGGAGTGTGTCATCCCAGAGGGTCGGCATGATGTATGAATGCAGCCCTGGCGAGTTACTCGCCAGGGTTGCATTCATACATCATGACGACCAAGGACACAAGACATTAAAGCACCATGTGGCCTGGGTTGATTAATGACCCCCTTCCCACACAACTGTCTGCCTCCTCCTACCCCTCCTCCAGCACAGACTCCAACACACCACCCAGTAGCACCCCAATACACCAGCTGCCGCGCAGAAAGGATACTTCAAGTGGTACTTTACAGGGCATCTGTTCTGCATGGCTGCTCACACTGTCCTGCTGTGATGCCCCCCTACCCCTTGTTTCCAATATGATCAGTCAATGCAGAAAGGATGAGCCGCTCATCCCCGCATGGGGTATCCTTTCCGTGTGGCTTCTCGTCTGTATGTACTCGGTGGGCTCTACTATCTGATAGGGAGGTTTAGGGGGGACGTGGGAGCCATACGGAGGGTGAGGCAGGGCCCGGACTGGGCCCATCTGTGCCACCTCTCAGCCTATGTTAGCACCCCACACGAAGGTCCCTGCACTTCACACCCTTAGCGGATGTCACCTGCGTTCTGAAAAATGTACTGCCAATGACAGTGACTTTCAGAATAAGGGGTTTTCTTATCAAGTTAACTTTGTGGATTTTAGAACAAGGGGTCATCTTTTCCAAGTAAACTTGTTTCTGAAATGTTTATTTTAGAAAGCAGCGTTTCTAAAGAGAGTCAGATTGTAATAATCAAGGTATATAACAAATGCCATCCTATTGCAGTGTACACCATACCCCTCTCTAACACCCCCTGCATTTGAGTTCTACTTAAATACACGAAAACAAAGAATGCCGATGACGTCCCCTTGACGCTGAGTGCGATGCCCGTGCCCACACCCCTGTTATCTGCGTCCAGGGGCTGGCCCCTCACAGACACCACCGGGGACACACCGCCATGTTTTAGCGGGTTTTAGCTCAGTCATAAAGCAGTCACCTCAGAGACTGAGCGCCCATCCTGGCCCCTGTGTAGCCATATATAACCGCCGATAATGGCGGGGGTTATACATACGGAGGGGACCAAGCAGGATATCTAGAATGCATTAAAGACAAACTTTTCTTTTTGTAGGAGGGATGGGGGGGGGGGGCAGTTACGTGCTTTTGGGTGCTCTTAAGCTAGACAGTTTTGAAATTGTTCAGATTAGGTCACTCATTATGGCATCATCAAGCTCCCCCCCCCCTTCCCCCAAAAATAGTCACTTTGTTGTTGAGAGCTGATTGTACTGATTAAGTTGTGAGGGGTCAGCTAAGTACGTAAGCTTTTAATTTGATTCCAAAAAACATTACCATATTCATCAACCTGTCTTTAATTATTAGAGATCTATATCATCTTTAATTATTAAAGATCTATATCATTTGCTATCTGTATCAATAACATACAAAGGTTGATCATTCAACCGCTCTCTGTGCCCCCTATTTCAAATCTCTGGGTAGGCACTCTGAAATACGCACTGCAGTGGTCTCAAAGTGCAGCCATGGGTGACACACAAAATTGGCTCTGCATTTAGAAGTCTGCCTGAGATGAGGTTCAGAGGTTTTCAGATTGTTCAGCTCCTGATAGGACTATGACACTATGGAATAGCACGTTGGAAAGCCCTTGAAGAGTACTATCCCATAGTGTGCAATTAATATAGGTTTATAACAAAGGGGGAAAATGACAGTTTGCAAAAAGTGATGGGTTTTTTCTACCCAATAGATAATATTGAAATATTACCCAGCCATCTGTAAAAACAAATCAGCCAGGTTCTAACATATCAGAAGATTGTGTGTACCCATCGACAGCCTCCTACATGGATGCCCAAGGGGTTTTCTAGACTGCCCAAATTGATGCACTGCAAGTACTGCTCTAGCCTACGTGACATGGGATTGTACAGCATCAAGATGTAAATAGGGTGTTTCATATAAATCTTATGTGAATTAAAGAATATCCTAGCAATATGGAAAGGCGAATATTGTAGCTTTCCAACAGTATATTACACACACCCTCAAATATAATATAACAGCCTAAAGAGATCCATACAGGTAGAGAACTGGTATAGTGGCTGCATGGTCACACACCAACTACATGTATAGTTTAGACCCACTCCAGTGGTGCCAATCTCTCACAGGTACCCCTGTGCATTTCTATAGTGAGCACTTGCTTCCACAGCCCTTCATGTTCTGGTCAATTTCTCCACTTCTAATTATGATAGAAGGGTGAGTAAATATGTTCTGGAAAGCTGTTAGTGTGGCCAATAACGTGGGACAATAAAATACGGAATCTACACAATTCGGAAAATTTATCCAAGTGCCTACTCTGGGTGAGCCCCTGAAAAGCAAAATATCTTGTATTTGGTTGTGACTTGATCCCTTTAACCCCATGTGTGTTACTTTTTGCAGGGCACATTCTGACAGTGGAGACGGTGAGTATAATCATTTCACGGGATACGTGGGACGGAAACATTAACACAGAAGAGTGTCGGTGGGTCGACCTCTTCAAACGGCACCGGTTCAGCTTTCTCAGGGTTTTCTACATCACCGGCACTCCACAGTACGAGAACATAGGTAAGTTGACAATCTCCCTGTAGATTCTCTCATCCGTTTGAACCGGCACTACTCCCTATGTGCCAAAAGGTGGCGGATTACCCTGGAACACTTGCCTATGTCATGCTTTTAGAATAATGTATACAATTATAAAATTGATTCAAATATTGAAAAATATGTCTGAAGAACAGGTATTGAAAGTTACGGAAGTATTGGTCGTATTTCTATGGGCAAAATTGAACATATTCCTGGGAGCTATTTTTGGTGTATGGAGACTGCAGTGTGTGATGGGGATAAGAAAACAGCAAAATAGTACCGTTTTTATTCCTTCTTCCACGAAAGATTTCCCATAGTTCGTGCCTTTGGACAGAGTTTTATTTGAGACTGTGCTTGGAGAGTGGTAAGTCGATGGTAGCTACATGTATCAGGTTTTATTACATGGTGGTACGGCCTTCGCTATGCTAAGCCTATGGGAGCTCCGTACTCCATGCCCCCATGGAGTACGGTGTAGCCAGACTCCATGGCCTCCAGATTTGTTGATTTTCTTCATTTAAAGACAGTAGGGCCATGTAATAAACACAAAACCCCACTTATTGACAAATATACCTAACTCGTTGAAGCTGGGTCATATCACACTCAGCCTTCGGCATCGTGTGATATGACCCAGCTTCAATGTGCATGTATGTCAATGGTGTAGAGTTTTGTCTATATTCTCCGCTCAGGTTATATTGCTAGTATTTTCGTCCTGTCTTTTTTCTCCATGATACGTCATACTGTCATTAAAGGCTTATGGTGATATTGGATTTCTGAACAGCTGGACAAATGACAATCCCAACGTTTATCTATTTTGATTTAATCAAATTACAGCTACCCAATCCTACCAAATGAAATACTGCCGTCTCATTTATAAGCCCCCGTATGGCTTCATCATTTCTACATAACAATAAGCTAATAATTGCAATTGGATATTGGAATTGACTTTGCTCTCCTGAAGGTTAATAACTGTTTAGAGTTTATAAGAGTATCTTTGTCACTCAGTGGATTTCATGTGAATAATGAATTCTATGAGTATCAAGTGTACAGTGAACTTAATTGTTTTGAACCTTCCCAGCGTTCAGCCTTCTCCAGATTACCATCTCCGAGAGTCGCTTTAATCTACCTTATTCATCCCAAAGTTTGATCCGGTTTAGAACAGGAGAACCTTAACCCTTTAACGGCAGCATAGTGTTTTAACGAGATATGTCATTTTTCCTGGATAGTAACTCGTCAGAGCTGCATTCCTGCACCATGTCGACCAATAGGGAGTGTATCATCCCTCTTTGCTCAGCATGATGCTCGAATGCAAAACAGGGGAGTTACTAGGGCTGCATCGATGCATCAAGCCGACCATGGACAAAGCAAAATAAAGCACTCCGCGGTCTAACTCAACCCAGCTAGAACCGATTTCAAGCTCAACCAGATAAAACAAACAATCTACCCCCCAGTTCACATTAGACAGTCATTGAAAGCGATAGAGAATGAAAAGATCGATGATTTCTTTTATTGTTTGTAATGTTGTAGATCGGTGTTTCGATGGGCAGAGAATTAATACATTACGATCAACCCTTACCCTCCTGCTGGGGTAACCCTTTAATACTGGCATAGTGCTTTAACCTACTATGTTATTATATCTGCATAATGCATGGATGCAGGATAGCTAAGTTACTCAGTATTGATGCATTAATGCATTATTCGGCCCTTTTGGAAAAGTAGCGACCTCATAGGGTCAGCATGATGAATGAATTCTGACCCTGGCGAGTAAACTTATGTATGCATGCATTATGACGATAAAGGTGCAGTATCATATGCGACCCGTAAAGAGTTAAAAAAGATAAACACCTTCTAGCCGTGGTAGTTCTTGGCTGTGTCTCATGAGATGGGGCCAATGTGATAGTCTTTAACTGGGTGCCATCTTTGACTGGGTGCCATCTTTGACTGGGTACCATCTTTGAACAACTTGATAGAAAATGTTTTATTTAAGGCAGATGAAAGATGGCACCCAGGTCAAAGATGGCACACAGTAAAGACTATCACATTGACTCCATCTGGTGAGACATAGCCTCTTGTTTTCCTGTGTCTGTGCTGACAGCTGGGTGGGCGGCAGGTCGATGTTCTCTGAGATCGGGCTGAGGGGATCAATGACTTGGTACAGCTCCATCAATAACATCAATACCATAACCCCCCCCCCTCCATGCAGGATTCTAACAGGGCCTCCTACATATCATACTACTCCCCAGGTTAATAATGAGCACAGTTGTTGGGGAGTCTTTTTTCTGACTTTTTCTTCAGAAAGATACCTGTCAGTTTACTAGAAAGAAATACCAAGATAGCCTCTTTTTTTTTGAGGCACCATAACCGACTAGGTCGGCGAGAGGAAGAATTTTTTTTTTGTCACATTAGGAATATAGTGTTGGGATATTACACGCCATGTCCCCAACTAAACGTGAACGTAGTTTTGAATTGTCCACATTTGAAAGGTATAACTTGTCTATGGACTTGAAACCAATAGAAATAGTACTCAACTCAGCCCATGTCAGGAAATTAGCAAGCCTCCGAATGTAACCCTTAAAATGTTGTCAGAAACACGTGTACCTTCCCTCTACTTCTATATTATGTTTGGACGTAAAGGCAAAAAGGGATGGCTGTATCTGAAATAATTTGAGATAAGCCATGTCGATTTCTGTTTTAGAACTTCTGTCTACTGAGCGGCAACGATAGTCCCGGCTCATGGTGAGGAGGTCAAGGAAGAGTTGCTTCCCACGTCTCTTTGTAGGGGAGAGTCAAGGCAAACTAGACAGTGGTTGTGAACATAAATTAATTTACCTATAACTATAGCCATAATAATACAAAGGGAAGGCACAGCTTGAAAACGTCTAGACACAACATTACAATAAACGTGACTGTTATTACAACCGAAATAGACCGACAGATTGCAATTTCCCTCAGGGAACCAATATCAGGGATGTTTTCTTATGTTCATGTGTCTTCTTTGTATTTTTCCTCCAGGTTTAGCCGACTTTGTGCCAGAACAAATCAATGGCACGAGTAACTTCACGTTACGGCCCCGGTTTGCGGGCTTTGACAGCGTCATGGAACAGGCTGCTACGTGGATCAGCAGGACAGAGGTGGGTACAGCTTGAATAAGGCCAAAAAAAAGGTGTTTCAGGTAACATAGTCTGAAGATCTAGGTAGGGTAGGTCGGATTCATTTTTCTTTTTTTTAAAACTTTAGCCTGAAAAGTACCCAAAAATTGACTCGCAAACTTCAGGGCCGACAAGGGCATCGACTCATGGACTATCAAATTGACTATGAAATAGCCCCAGACTTCGGCCCTGTTTTGCTAGGTAGGGTCGGGTAACCTGAAACACACCTTTTTTTTTGGCCTAAAGTAATTAACCTCTTGTTTGGTTTGAACAGGTTTTTATTGTCTGACACAATTATACAAAGTTAGTGAAGAAAATTAACAAGACCATTTTGTTCCATACATCTTAACTTTACCAAAATAACAGTTACATGTATATCAGGTGCAGGTCATTATTTTGTACACATTTATATACGTGTGAAAATAGGACAGCAATGTGCTTTAATTTCTGATGCCCTTTTGTTCTGGGTGTGCATGCAACTATTGTAAGAAATTCGCCGACTGTAATGTATACGTGCATTATATTATGGCGACCTTCCGGGGTTGATACCCCCTGGAGGGTCAGCAGTTATGGCATAACTGCATGAACGTTAGCATTTGAGGAAACTTCCGATTACTTCAGGCCGCTTTACGAGACATTTTTCCCAATGCTGCAATGGTGTATCTTAATTACTGAGGGACATCTGGCATCAGACTGATCTTATTTCCACAAGAAATGTGTACACGTGGAACAAACATTGAGAGGACCCTCGTGAAAATAATGGGCAATATTTCCACATTTCATATTCTATCAGCATAACAACGCACGTAACTGCCGACTATTGGAAATTTCATCAATTGCAAGTTTTGTACTATTGACGAAAATAAGGTTCTCACGAGTCAAGATTTTGATATGATCCAGCTCCCAGACACGTAAAAACCTAATTACCACCAACCTTTGATAAGACACTGGAGATTCCTCGCTGTGTCTACTATTTCCACGAGGCGCTACTGAAAATAGCGCTGCCACTGCCATCATACTGTCCTAAAACCAGGTTCATAAACCTAGTTTTAGGACGGCATGTTGCCACTGTAAATACATCCAAGTCTTGGTTTATATTACGAAACGCTTTTGTAATTCAAATACTATGATATTACATTTGAGCAAGATATAGTCTTTTCATGAAGATACAATTGTCACAGGATGTCTTTATTGCAATGTGGGATATTTCATTTTATTTCATGTGAAGAGCGTTTTATGTAAAGTATCTATTTTATTTCAGCTATTACATTTTGTTTCAAGAATCGCAGTGCGCTACTGTTTTACGGCAACCCATCTCAATCATTCTTTGCCTCTTTCTATATAGCTATAACTTCAGGACATTGCTGTCTCCTTTGCACATATTAGAGCATGCCGTGATATTGGGATATAATGAGGACATACCTCACCATTAGCCTAATGGTGAGCTATATGATGCCGTGTACTTACACAGAAACCAGATGTTCAAACCCAGACAACTGGATGCATGGTGCTGTAAACCCTTTAAGGGCTGCATAGTGCCTTGATGTGCTATATCCTTTATAGGCTTCATGCATGAATAGACACCGCCAGAGATTCATTCATGCACCATGACGACCTTTTGGGGGTGTATCAACCCCAAAGAGTCTACATAATGCTTGGATGCAGCCCTGGCGAGTTACTCACAATGACTGCAGTCACACATCATCACGATAATTGGCATGATTAAAGCAATATGCCGGCCTTAATGGGCTAAAAGTGAGGTATGATGTTGTTCTGCAACACAGAGAACAGATGCTCAAACCCAGACAGCTGGATTCATGGTCCCATGAAGAAACAGCCAGTTATAATTGTGCTTTATGGCTTGGGAAATACTTCGTTTATTCCCATGCCAATATCAACCATGAGATAAAAATGTGCCCAGTCATTGTTTCTGGTTTTCATTTGGGAGCAGAGACCATTAACAAGAGTTACGCTCTCTGCGTTTTATGGCAACATAAATTTCACCCCTAAAAAGAACAGATTGTCCCATTCAACTGCAGAAATTCTGAAACATCAATATTTTATTTTTCAGGGAGTTCGAATAACCAACATCCAGACCATAGAGACGAAATATTGGTCACGAAAAGGTAAGTGAAAATAAAACATAGAAATTAAACATGTCCTCATAATTTCCATTTTCTTTTTAAAGATGCTTATTTTCCCATCATATTATTAATCGTGTCATAATTTCCTGTTTTATTGCGGCGGGAGTAGTATCTGAGATGGGTTGAGAATTACAGCTGCACTCCAAGGGACCCTCAGTGATTAAGACTATTTAATTGATGTCTGAGTACCTTCGTGAGGTAGTTTCTGAGAATTGACAACTCATAATTCCTTAAAATGGACAGGAGTAGTTTATTAACCATTTAATTGCCGCGTAGTGCTTTAATTCCATTTGCCATTATAAATGATTCATTAATACGGCAATGGCTATTGGGTCGCAAATGCAGCATTAATGCATCATGGTGATCCTATTTCTTTGTTTCAAATTGGTCACATAATTTTCATGATTTTATGTGACTGCTGAACCTTTGTTTATCACTGACATTACAAAGCGTTTGCATGTAGACTCTGTATTAAATATAATTAAATAAGGGTATAGACCCGTGTATAATTGTAGTTTCATAATTTGGAGTAGGGACACTCATAAGGGATCATCATGCGGTATGTTGGTACATCATGACGACAAATGTTGCTTCACGGTAACATGCCATCCTTAAAGGGAAGAAATTATTGGCAAATGATCCTGTATGATATTGCAGAACAACATTCCACCTGATTGGAGTATAACCGTATCTATGGTAGACACTGGGGGCCCGCTGGGAGTAGAGGCTGAGACGGATTGTCCAATGGGAACGCGGCTTACAAAGCACTGCATTAACCCTTTAAGGACGGCATAATACCTTACAGCAACATTTGTCGCCGTGATGCACAAATGTGGACCCTTCTAGTGTGTATCAGCCCGTAGGGTTGACTCCCTCGGCGTTGACTCGATGTGTGAATGCAGCCATGGCAAGTAGCCAGTTACTCGCCATGGCTGCATTCAAGCATCATGGTGACAAATGACATAACACATTAAATCACTAAGTTATTCCTCAAGGGTTAAAGCAGGGCACTATAAATAGCCAGCCCTTTCTATCAGCCCCCTCCCACCACTGCTAACGCTCAGTCACTCTGGAGAATCTCTCAACTTTCTCATTACTGAACCAGCAGCGAGTGCTTCAAACCTCCCCCACCACCCCCCCCCCCCCCGGGAGGCACTGGGGCCCATCTAATAGGGAGCCTCCCAATTCGCAATTTCTCATAAATAATTGATAAGATAAAAAGAGGATAAAACTGCCCCGGCAGACGGAATTAAAAGGTGTAGCCATATGGCCCCAGGGGTCTGATAAAATGGCCGTTTCTTGTGTTTGATGACCCTTTAAGGGAAGCGCTGTACACGAGGAACTCATAGGGACTGCATTCATGCATCAGGTTGACGCTAAATTGATATACTCCTGAGAGGTCAACATGATGCATTAATGCAGTGCCGGCGAGTTACTTCAACATCACTGCTGTAGTGCATCATGATGATACATGACCATGCAGCCTTTAGGCATGATGCCATCCTTAAATGGTTAAGGCTGGTCATGTATCATGGGATTTATTTTATGCCTGTAAGCAGGGGCTCTCAATATCTATTTCATACACAGCAGGGGCTTTAACCCTTTTACTGGCAGGATAAGAGTGCTATATTTACTTGTCAAACCTACCCTTGGGAGATGATACACTCCCAAAGGGTCGACATGATGTATGAATGCAGCCATGACAAGCAGACTCACCAGGGCTGTATTATTCATTCCTCCGGATGACAAAGGGTGTAGCACATTAAGGCACTATGTTGTCCTTACAGGGTTACTTCGCACTGTCGGCTGTCAAACAAAAGCCATTTATAAATACTGAACATATAGACATCCATCCACATTGCCTGTTCTGGCCGCAATAGACAGCCCTAACGTTCATATTAAGATTATACTGTTTAACACGATTACTTGTCTCAGATATCATTGTGTATAGTTTCCCTTTATTTGGGCATTGATATAGCTGAATCTATGAGCAATGTCTGACCATAATGGCAATTTATCTATTGTCAGCATGACCTGAGGCTAACCATGGAACAATTCTCCTGTGAGGTCCTAAACATATTCATATGACAAGATATTAGACTCATGTGTTTTATATTCATTCATCTCTGTCTGAATACCGTTCTATTGCGATCACTTCAAGATGATTACTTACCTTATTAGTGCAATTTACACGCCTTGGGACACTTTCGGTGTATGTACATTTGCCTAAGAAATTGTTAGGCCACTTAAAAAAAGCCCTTTATAAAAAGCAATTGTTTTCATTGCTCGGGGGTTAAATCTTTAGAAAAAATTCACATTTTGCAGAGACCAAAATTCACATTTTAGTAGTTAATAGTTATTTATATTCAGACAATGCAAGTTATTTATAGTCCAGTACATTACAGACCTATTGAGCTTTACTTTATATGGCAAAATTTGTATTTTATATTGTTTTTATTAATAAAAAGACAAGATTTCTTTCTCTCTCAAACCTAATTTCTACGATGCCCGCAGTGATGGGGGACCAGCAATTTTGTTGAAAGACCTTTAGTGGGCATTTTCTTAGTGAATATTTATTTAAAATTGCTTTTCCCCCTCCTGTTGCAGAGTTGGAGAGTGGACAGAAGGTGAACACCCTGGAGGCCTTTGAGACAAAGATCGAGCGGCGGGCGCGTCTCTTCGTGCTGCGTGTGGTGTACGTGCGCTGTGTGGACGAGACCGCCTCCCAGGTAGGCAGCCCACTCAGAGTATAAGTAGGGTGGACACTTAGATTTTACCTAACAACACCACATCTTCGTGTATTATTGCAAATGAAAGCTGAGAGGATAAGGATTCCAGATCTATTTTCATCTTAATTCTATCATTAGCGGTTCAAAATCTATGACAAATTGAATATTTAGAAATTTACCAAAGTACCTGTCGAGTCCCGCGCGCTTACGCATTTACTGCGGGGCCGATACCGAAACAGATACAAATATTTAAAACAAATTGATTATACCCATATTTATATGTATTAAATGAAAGCTAAGACACCCAGGAATGATATCTATAATTTAAAGCCCAATGGCAGTCTTAATTCACACGGAACTAGAGTATTGAATGATTTTCTGATGATAATAGAGAAATAAAAAGTTTAAATATTAATGAAAATATTGTGGTACGTACAATTTCTTCTCAAAATCGCTCAAAATCGTGCATATGTAACAGATAAAAGTCAACTTTTCTAGGCTAAACAGGGTCTTCTGATTCCATTGAGAGGGTGCCCTTGAGGGCCAAACCATGTCTTATGTAGAATATCTACGAAAAGGTATTTCTGAACACAAATTCCGAGCATTTATTAGCATTTTCGGGACTCTGTTGGCTTTGACAGGCTGAAAACGCAATCCATTTAGCATTTCATTAAATTGACCCACAAAAGCATGCTGTGTATCAAATTAAAGCTAACAGGTATGGCTATCATTTGAAGCTCAATAGCAGTCAAATTCAGACAGAACTAGAGGACTGAATGATTTTTTGTGGATATTATAGAAATAAAATTTTCAATTGTTGACTAAAATATTGTAGGAAATTAGAACTTCTTCTCAAAATCGTGCATATGTAACAGATAAAAGTCAACTTTTCTAGGCTAAACAGGGTCTTCTGATTCCATTGAGAGGGTGCCCTTGAGGGCCAAACCATCCCTTATGTGTGATATCCATTTCCGAATACAAATAGAAAGTTTACCCTGAGAATTGAAAAACTTAAAATTATTACAGAAAAAATATAAACATACCAGTATGTAGCTCTAAGTATCTACTTTAACTCACTATAAGTAATTATTCAAAATACAAAGGCAATTACACATTTTTCTGGCTCTTTCTCTGATGAGTGATTTCAAAAGTAGCCTGCCAGGTGCAAGTAAAAACGCTGAGTAACCCTGTGTTCAACCCGTGATCTAATAGGGATGTTGATGCCTTATACAGTTTATGAGTTCATAAATGGATAGAGTGAATCAATACCTTTCCAATGAGTGCTTACTTAAATCTGTGGCACATCTAATACCAGAGAAAGAAATGATTTAAGATAGGTCGTTTAGCACTGCGACAGATACGGCCAGCGCGAGGGCGCGCGGAGATTAGCCACCCTAGTATAAGGCTAAAGGGTGAAAGGTCTTCTAGGTTATATGGTCTGAACATCCAGGGTACTCACACTGAAATTGGAAGCTTAGCTTTAATTATTTAAGCAATATGATTATGAAAAAGGACATGCGAATAGGCTTGCAAGATATTACAGCGATTGATATTAGACTATATCGAGACTAGAATTGTGAATAACTTATCTCAGTAGTTACTGTAATATAAATGTTTGGTAAAAGTATCTAAGCATATCAGTATCAACCTCTTCTATTATGTAATTGAATCAAATTAGTCAAATTAATATTACTATGTTTATGTATTAACGGAGAAAAACCCATCAAATTGAATTAAATTGAAATTGATAAGATACTAGGATATAGCAATAACATCCCTTTTGCAGTTTTGCAGGCTTGCCCCTTTGATCCTTTACATATTTATGTTTAACTGAAGTAGTATTGTATGTATCGGAACGGGACTATAGTTAAGTACTGTTTATTACTCAATCGACCTGCAGCCAATCAGAGGCCTCCATTTGGTCACGTGACCGGAAGTGACCTACTTAGGGGATTAGTGGTGCATTCTGGGTAACCCTGCAGCCAATCAGAGGCCTCCATTTGGTCACGTGACCGGAAGTGACCTACTTAGGGGATTAGTGGTGCATTCTGGGTAACCTACTGACCTACTTAGAAGCTCTCAGCCAATCAGAGGCCGGCATTCTGGTAACCATGGTAACGTGACTTACTTACGTCACGTGACCTACTTAGGCTCAGCCAATCAGAAGCCGGCATTCTGGTAACTAGGGTAACGTGACCTACTTAGGGTTTGTTTGTAAACAACACCTAGTGGCTCTCTTGTTTGTAAACAACACCACGTGACACGTGACTGTTTGTAAACAAACAATTCGACTTAGTCTGACATTTTCAGCTGTCGCATGCTGACCTGCTGCTATCATAAGAGAAACAAAAGCCCTAATCACGCTTTTCAGCTGGATCCTTCCACCCACCAGACATGGATCCAGATGGGAGGGTGGTTTAAAATTAATCCGTGTACCGACTGTCATACAATAGTGTAATTAGTTGAACACGTGTTACCTGTATAAAGGATTAGCAGGTCATGGGCTTAGAGTGTGTATAGAAAAACAACTACAGGTAGCGTGAACAAAGCGACCCCCTCCCTTTCTGTCACTCTGTCTGTGACTAGAGGGCGCGCGTGTGGTAAGCGGCTTAAATCTAAAGAAAAAAAATCACCCTCTCCTGTCGTCAGCAGTCAGCTGGCCGGCGGCTGGAAAATGCGATTAGAGGGATGATGAGCGCGTTTTTTTATATTCAATATATTAGAAGTGTGCTTTGTTGCTTATATAGTTCATTATGCGTTTAAAATGTTCGCGAGTATCGTAGAAATGTACAAAAATCCTATTGTGGCGCCATCTGACGAAAAGAGCGGAGAACTATACTAGGGTATGGCGAGCTAGACTAGAGCATGTAATCACCAGGCGGCAGAGTGGTCAAAAGACAATCTCGTAGTAGTAGGTCTACTTGGATCTTGAGTAGCCACCCTTGTGGTTGCAATTACCTAGACTAGTTGACCCTGCCAGCCTGGTCAAGTGAAATTAGTAAGGAGACCGCACATTAACGCGCTCCACAGTCTTTAGACAGTTAAGACTATAGTACCGTAGATTCTACTGTGTACTCACACTAACTATTTACAGTGCTACATATTCATACCCGTGTTCTAAGTGTTTTTTTAGAAAAAAGCGATCTACTCACCCATTTTTTTTAGACAAACTCCTATTAGCAGGTAACCCCTGTATAAACCATACTGCAAAGATCTGCTACTTCGAGCGTCTGCCTCGTGACTGATAGTGTACAACAAGACGAAGTGGGCAGAGGTGAAGTACTGTTCCAAGAAAAATTGAGGCTCTTTATATAGCTGAGAGAGCGGCTAATCCGGATGTTCTAAGCTTGTTTTCACCTAGAGCCCCACCCTCTTCCAGAGAGGAATCAAATTGCTTTTCACCTGGACCCTTCCACCCCTCATCCATCAGCATGAAAAGAGGGATAACAAGTGTAACGTGCGCTACATGTTTATGGGATTATAGCTGGTGAAGAGATAAAGCCAGGTCAACTGTGTATACAAAGACTACAGGAGGTGATTAACGACAGGTGTGACGCGCCAGCCCGTGGACGGATTATCTTCTAAGCTGACGCTTATTCAACTAGCCAGCTGCCGTCCGCTCCACTCACCACGGCAAGAGGAGGTGCTTTTGTTTTACACTTAAGTCGCTTACCACATGTACTCGTCTCTACCTCACAGACAGACACCCTCTCGCTTGCTTCACGACCCCTGTAGCTTTTTTTGTATACACACTCTAATCTCATAACCCCCTGATCCGTTATACAGGTAACGGGTATTCTCTTTTAAATAGCTGCCAGTCAGCCTGCGGCAGCTGAAAACGACGGTAAGTAGCTTAGCTCTAGAAGCAAGAAGGCGTATATAAGGAGGCTCACACGTGTATAGGCGCCTTATAAGTCGGCAGGGGGTAAATACTAGTGAAAAAGGAAGGCAGGTGTGCAGGTAGCTTTCTAACAGACACGTGTGTGCACTAAGCTGCTTAAGTCTAAACCCACCTGCAGTAGTCAGGTAGCATGTGAAAACTTACTTAACAGATCTCTTAATTGAGTAGAGACTCTGTACTGAGAGAGTCTTTTCAGCCGTTTAAGAGGATTATCTAGGACAGGGTACATAAGGAGTGAAACGACGCTCTCACCCATCACACTTTCTCGACCCGCCCTTCATCATCGTAGCATCGTCCACTCTACGCTCGCTCAGAATGTTATGATGGTTAGTTCTGCTATTTTCAGCTACTTTTCTTATCGAAGTGTTGACGCTACAGAGCATCGAAACTCTCTCCAAATGAGTCCAAGAAAGAAAAAGCAACTTCCACTTGAAGCAGGAAGAGAAACAGTGCCCTATGATGCATGTGAGGTAAAGAAACATTGGAAGGACGTCACCAAGGAGCAATGGATAGAAGCATGCTTCAACTTCATCGGAACGGAAGTAGTTTCATTTGGACAGAGGGAGAAGATTTTGTTGGAGCTATTTTTCTTAGCTCCGTATACTTGGCCTGACTGTGGTGAAATTCCTTCAGGTATTTGTTCAGTCTTCGCCATAGAAGTTATCAGGTCTTTGAAGGAGCTTCGATATATGCAAGGCACTCACGAGGAGATTGTTCAGAAAATGACGGAATTCGAAACAGGAGAAGACACAATATGGTGCGAGGAGACGACATATACGGACGATGATCTGGAGTACATCATTTGTAGCCCGTTGGAACATTATGTTAAAGACTTTGAGGACATGCTAGACAGCACTGAGATGAACCCGAAAGAGAGATCCCTTACTGCACAGAAAGAGGCCAAAGCTGTGTTGGAAAAGCTCAAGTTTGGTCAAGGATTCACTCTTCAAAGCAGCTGTGTGAGTGTGATAAAAGGCCTTGTGTTGAAACATCCAGACATGAAGTTTTCGCGTGCTGTCGACACACTTCCTTTGCCTGAACTGATGATGAACATGATCGATCCCATCGTACCAACATGTTTCGACTCTGCCAATTGTCCCATGTATAAAATGGTTTCAAGTTTTGCCCGTGGCCGATGGCTAAACAATCCACTGAAGTGAGAAAACCTCCTTGATTTAATCAACTGACTAAATGTATTTTCTCATACTAGTATTAGTAGCATTAGTAATAGCAGCTACTCAGTCTCGTGCAGCACAAGCAGCAGCATCTGTCAGCAGCATCCGTGACATCGTCAGCAGCAGCAGCAGCTGCACGAGCAGCACAAGCAGCAGCATCTGTCAACAGCATCCGTGACATCGTCAGCAACTGCAGCAGCTGCACGAGCAGCACAAGCAGCAGCAGCTGTCAGCAGCTGCAGCAGCTGCACGAGCAGCACAAGCAGCAGCACCAACAGCAGCAGCAACAGCAAATCAGCAGCAGCAGCAGCAGCAGCAGCAGCAGCAGCGGCGGTGTGGACCACTAAATTCGAGATGGCGACATGTCTGTTTCTTAGAATCGACATTCGACATGAGGCCTAGTGACATTTGACATGAAGCTTGAAAAACATAGTGACAGGTGACATGAGCAATTCTTAAAATCGACATGAGATATGAGCATAATTAAGCGACATCGACATGTGCCATGGCTATTTTTTTTTAAGACAAACGCCATAGACTCCTCATTCAAACCCCCACTAGTAGTGCTCTATAAGCGCAAGCTTTGCCTTAAGAGAGCTGTGGCTGTGAACCCTCTCCTCCCCCCGTACACACAGGTAAATATCAGAGTCAGCCAATGTCGCCAATACTACTCTCATACAAGGGTCAGGCACTGCTGGACTATAATAGATGGGTCAAGGACCATTCTACTGAGGGTCAGGCTAGGCTGGACATTCAATAACAGGCTGGACTTTGGCAAACTTGCTTGAAAGTCTGGCCAGCAAGAGTCCGTTGAAGGACTATACGGTAAAAAGGCTGCTGTTACAGTCAAGATACTCATATTTCAAGCCCAGAAAACTGTAATTAGCTTTCCAAGTTGTTTATTTAACAATATCCTGGCCTAGCAAGAAGCTGTCAGATGACATCTAAGAAAAATGGGGCTGTTAATTGATCAAGAGAGCTACATTGTTACAGAGTCCTATTCCTCTTTTGAGGTGGGACCAAATTTGAAAAAAGAATAAACTCAAAAAAAAAGCCTTAAGATTGAAACAGTTGTAGATGACAAATTTAATGAGGAAGTCGTATTAATTAGTTTACAAATAGCCGCTGCACGAGCAGCACAAGCAGCTCGTGCAGCTGCTGCAGCTGACACTAGTGTCAGCTGCTGCTTGTGCTGCTCGTGCAGCGGCTATTTGTAAACTAATTAATACGACTTCCTCATTAAATTTGTCATCTACAACTGTTTCAATCTTAAGGCTTTTTTTTTGAGTTTATTCTTTTTTCAAATTTGGTCCCACCTCAAAAGAGGAATAGGACTCTGTAACAATGTAGCTCTCTTGATCAATTAACAGCCCCATTTTTCTTAGATGTCATCTGACAGCTTCTTGCTAGGCCAGGATATTGTTAAATAAACAACTTGGAAAGCTAATTACAGTTTTCTGGGCTTGAAATATGAGTATCTTGACTGTAACAGCAGCCTTTTTACCGTATAGTCCTTCAACGGACTCTTGCTGGCCAGACTTTCAAGCAAGTTTGCCAAAGTCCAGCCTGTTATTGAATGTCCAGCCTAGCCTGACCCTCAGTAGAATGGTCCTTGACCCATCTATTATAGTCCAGCAGTGCCTGACCCTTGTATGAGAGTAGTATTGGCGACATTGGCTGACTCTGATATTTACCTGTGTGTACGGGGGGAGGAGAGGGTTCACAGCCACAGCTCTCTTAAGGCAAAGCTTGCGCTTATAGAGCACTACTAGTGGGGGTTTGAATGAGGAGTCTATGGCGTTTGTCTTAAAAAAAAATAGCCATGGCACATGTCGATGTCGCTTAATTATGCTCATATCTCATGTCGATTTTAAGAATTGCTCATGTCACCTGTCACTATGTTTTTCAAGCTTCATGTCAAATGTCACTAGGCCTCATGTCGAATGTCGATTCTAAGAAACAGACATGTCGCCATCTCGAATTTAGTGGTCCACACCGCCGCTGCTGCTGCTGCTGCTGCTGCTGCTGCTGCTGATTTGCTGTTGCTGCTGCTGTTGGTGCTGCTGCTTGTGCTGCTCGTGCAGCTGCTGCAGCTGCTGACAGCTGCTGCTGCTTGTGCTGCTCGTGCAGCTGCTGCAGTTGCTGACGATGTCACGGATGCTGTTGACAGATGCTGCTGCTTGTGCTGCTCGTGCAGCTGCTGCTGCTGCTGACGATGTCACGGATGCTGCTGACAGATGCTGCTGCTTGTGCTGCACGAGACTGAGTAGCTGCTATTACTAATGCTACTAATACTAGTATGAGAAAATACATTTAGTCAGTTGATTAAATCAAGGAGGTTTTCTCACTTCAGTGGATCGTTTAGCCATCGGCCACGGGCAAAACTTGAAACCATTTTATACATGGGACAATTGGCAGAGTCGAAACATGTTGGTACGATGGGATCGATCATGTTCATCATCAGTTCAGGCAAAGGAAGTGTGTCGACAGCATGCGAAAACTTCATGTCTGGATGTTTCAACACAAGGCCTTTTATCACACTCACACAGCTGCTTTGAAGAGTGAATCCTTGACCAAACTTGAGCTTTTCCAACACAGCTTTGGCCTCTTTCTGTGCAGTAAGGGATCTCTCTTTCGGGTTCATCTCAGTGCTGTCTAGCATGTCCTCAAAGTCTTTAACATAATGTTCCAACGGGCTACAAATGATGTACTCCAGATCATCGTCCGTATATGTCGTCTCCTCGCACCATATTGTGTCTTCTCCTGTTTCGAATTCCGTCATTTTCTGAACAATCTCCTCGTGAGTGCCTTGCATATATCGAAGCTCCTTCAAAGACCTGATAACTTCTATGGCGAAGACTGAACAAATACCTGAAGGAATTTCACCACAGTAAGGCCAAGTATACGGAGCTAAGAAAAATAGCTCCAACAAAATCTTCTCCCTCTGTCCAAATGAAACTACTTCCGTTCCGATGAAGTTGAAGCATGCTTCTATCCATTGCTCCTTGGTGACGTCCTTCCAATGTTTCTTTACCTCACATGCATCATAGGGCACTGTTTCTCTTCCTGCTTCAAGTGGAAGTTGCTTTTTCTTTCTTGGACTCATTTGGAGAGAGTTTCGATGCTCTGTAGCGTCAACACTTCGATAAGAAAAGTAGCTGAAAATAGCAGAACTAACCATCATAACATTCTGAGCGAGCGTAGAGTGGACGATGCTACGATGATGAAGGGCGGGTCGAGAAAGTGTGATGGGTGAGAGCGTCGTTTCACTCCTTATGTACCCTGTCCTAGATAATCCTCTTAAACGGCTGAAAAGACTCTCTCAGTACAGAGTCTCTACTCAATTAAGAGATCTGTTAAGTAAGTTTTCACATGCTACCTGACTACTGCAGGTGGGTTTAGACTTAAGCAGCTTAGTGCACACACGTGTCTGTTAGAAAGCTACCTGCACACCTGCCTTCCTTTTTCACTAGTATTTACCCCCTGCCGACTTATAAGGCGCCTATACACGTGTGAGCCTCCTTATATACGCCTTCTTGCTTCTAGAGCTAAGCTACTTACCGTCGTTTTCAGCTGCCGCAGGCTGACTGGCAGCTATTTAAAAGAGAATACCCGTTACCTGTATAACGGATCAGGGGGTTATGAGAATAGAGTGTGTATACAAAAAAAGCTACAGGGGTCGTGAAGCAAGCGAGAGGGTGTCTGTCTGTGAGGTAGAGACGAGTACATGTGGTAAGCGACTTAAGTGTAAAACAAAAGCACCTCCTCTTGCCGTGGTGAGTGGAGCGGACGGCAGCTGGCTAGTTGAATAAGCGTCAGCTTAGAAGATAATCCGTCCACGGGCTGGCGCGTCACACCTGTCGTTAATCACCTCCTGTAGTCTTTGTATACACAGTTGACCTGGCTTTATCTCTTCACCAGCTATAATCCCATATACATGTAGCGCACGTTACACTTGTTATCCCTCTTTTCATGCTGATGGATGAGGGGTGGAAGGGTCCAGGTGAAAAGCAATTTGATTCCTCTCTGGAAGAGGGTGGGGCTCTAGGTGAAAACAAGCTTAGAACATCCGGATTAGCCGCTCTCTCAGCTATATAAAGAGCCTCAATTTTTCTTGGAACAGTACTTCACCTCTGCCCACTTCGTCTTGTTGTACACTATCAGTCACGAGGCAGACGCTCGAAGTAGCAGATCTTTGCAGTATGGTTTATACAGGGGTTACCTGCTAATAGGAGTTTGTCTAAAAAAAATGGGTGAGTAGATCGCTTTTTTCTAAAAAAACACTTAGAACACGGGTATGAATATGTAGCACTGTAAATAGTTAGTGTGAGTACACAGTAGAATCTACGGTACTATAGTCTTAACTGTCTAAAGACTGTGGAGCGCGTTAATGTGCGGTCTCCTTACTAATTTCACTTGACCAGGCTGGCAGGGTCAACTAGTCTAGGTAATTGCAACCACAAGGGTGGCTACTCAAGATCCAAGTAGACCTACTACTACGAGATTGTCTTTTGACCACTCTGCCGCCTGGTGATTACATGCTCTAGTCTAGCTCGCCATACCCTAGTATAGTTCTCCGCTCTTTTCGTCAGATGGCGCCACAATAGGATTTTTGTACATTTCTACGATACTCGCGAACATTTTAAACGCATAATGAACTATATAGGCAACAAAGCACACTTCTAATATATTGAATATAAAAAAACGCGCTCATCATCCCTCTAATCGCATTTTCCAGCCGCCGGCCAGCTGACTGCTGACGACAGGAGAGGGTGATTTTTTTTCTTTAGATTTAAGCCGCTTACCACACGCGCGCCCTCTAGTCACAGACAGAGTGACAGAAAGGGAGGGGGTCGCTTTGTTCACGCTACCTGTAGTTGTTTTTCTATACACACTCTAAGCCCATGACCTGCTAATCCTTTATACAGGTAACACGTGTTCAACTAATTACACTATTGTATGACAGTCGGTACACGGATTAATTTTAAACCACCCTCCCATCTGGATCCATGTCTGGTGGGTGGAAGGATCCAGCTGAAAAGCGTGATTAGGGCTTTTGTTTCTCTTATGATAGCAGCAGGTCAGCATGCGACAGCTGAAAATGTCAGACTAAGTCGAATTGTTTGTTTACAAACAGTCACGTGTCACGTGGTGTTGTTTACAAACAAGAGAGCCACGTGGTGTTGTTTACAAACAAACCCTAAGTAGGTCACGTTACCCTAGTTACCAGAATGCCGGCTTCTGATTGGCTGAGCCTAAGTAGGTCACGTGACGTAAGTAAGTCACGTTACCATGGTTACCAGAATGCCGGCCTCTGATTGGCTGAGAGCTTCTAAGTAGGTCAGTAGGTTACCCAGAATGCACCACTAATCCCCTAAGTAGGTCACTTCCGGTCACGTGACCAAATGGAGGCCTCTGATTGGCTGCAGGGTTACCCAGAATGCACCACTAATCCCCTAAGTAGGTCACTTCCGGTCACGTGACCAAATGGAGGCCTCTGATTGGCTGCAGGTCGATTGAGTAATAAACAGTACTTAACTATAGTCCCGTTCCGATACATACTATACTACTAACTGAGATCACCTGAATACAAAACTCTTGATTTGATTTTAATTGAAATCATGAAGTACAGTAAATATTCCTATTTGCAGGCCTCCCCGTGTGAGCCGCCGCCACAACTGTCCAGTAAGACGTTCCGCCCCGCCATCCTGGGCAATGAGACGTGCTGCGGCGTCATCGACATGGGCCTGGAGGGCATCCAGGAGACCACCCAGCGCATCTCAGAGTGGCTCGACGAGGGAGGTGAGTCGGTGCTCGATATACATGTATGTATTATACTGATTAAAGGCGGGTGGGGTAGAGGTAAGGAGGCATGGGCCTAGAGGGCATCCAGAAGACTACCCAGCGCATCTCAGAGTGGCTCGACGAGGGAGGTGAGTTATGTGGTTAACCCTTTAAGAACGACCTGATGTATTTATGCATTTTGCCCTTTGTCATCATGATGCATGCAGCCCTGGCGAGTAAATCACCAGTGCTGCATGAAAGCATCATGCCGACCCTACAGGGCTGAGACACTCCCGAAGGATTGGCATGATATAATGTGGCACCGGCTAGTTCCTTGCTGGGACTTCATTGGTGCATCATGACGACAAATGTCATCTTTTTGCGACATGCCCTCGCTACAGGGTTGAGGAGCACCTTACAGTGGTGGGGGGGGGGGGGGGGTGAGTGGTGTAAGTTTAAGTAGAAGTAGGGCCTTGAGGGCATCCAGTAGACCACTCAGCGCATCTCAGAGTGGCTCGACGAGGGAGGTGAGTGGTGGAGTTAACCCGGTATGACTAAGAGTGATACAGTGCTTTAAAGTCGGGATTAAAGTGCACTTTGCCCTCATGATGCATGAGGGCTCGCCAGGGCTGCATCCATGCATCAAGCTGATCACCCAAGCGTGTTTCAAACCTGTATAGGGTCTGCATAAAGCTTGGACACATGCAACAGTGGGAGGAATGGTTAAATGCACTATAAACTTGTCATGTGTGCACTGGGGGTAAATCCCAATTGAAACAAACATGTTGGATATAGTTACATGTATATGAATTGGATTTCTCCATTGCAAACTGCATATTTTGTTGAGATATGAAGCGAAAAAGTGAAATCAGTAGGACATAGTTGCTGCTTTTGTTATTTCATGTCAATTAGCGAGAATGTCAGGTACGTGTTCACTCATTAGACGTAGGCCTAGGCTATCTATATAGCATAGGTGCTGGTAGGTGTCCGGCAATTAGAGGTCAGTTAGAGGTCAGTGAGGAACTGAGATGGTCACTCAATTATAGCGGGTTTTATATAATCATGAGTTGGCAATACTCCTCTTCTAAAAGGACAAGAAAAATAGAACTACTGATATTTTTGTGTCACTTTCGAAGGAGCGACTTACTGACATTTGCACAACTTCTACAAATGCAAACTTAGTTCGCTTGAAGCCTATATTTCTTATACATTTTAGCCCCCATTCAAGAGAAGAAAAAAACGTTCGCCCTCGCCATATTTCTCAGTGCTGGGTGATGAAAAACCAGTTTTTGGGTGGCATAAACACTGCCGGTTGCTTTTGTCATTGGACAGTCAGCGCCATGAGCATTAATCACGGGTAATTAGCCCAACATAACGCGCTATACACCTGACACTTTAAGGGCAGAATACTTTGTAACTACTTTTTTTTTAACCCTTTAAGGGTTGCAGGAGGCTTTAATGGGCTATGCCATTTTTTTCGCATCATGATCCATTGATGTAGCTCTGATTAGTCTACTCGTCAGGGCTACATTCATGCATACTGCTGCACCCTCGGAAAATGAGCGTCACTGTCGCCGAAAGCACTCTCACCTGAAAGCAAGGCCGTGCCTAACTTACAGTGAGGCTGCTTTTGGCGACAGTGACACTCACTTTTCTGAGGGTGTTGCCCTAAGGCCCGTCATGGCGTACCAGTGCTGACAAGTAACTCAATAGCACTGCATGTGTGCATCATGCATACACATGTTGCTCAGCGGGTTAATGGAATAAAAACTCAGGTAATCATAAGCTGAGTATAGGATTGAATGAAGATCAGTAAACGTCTCTTAAAACGTAGTTAACCCTTTATGGTCAGAAGAGTGCTTCAACCCATTTATGTCATCATGATGTATCAAGGCAACACAGACGGGTACCCCGCCACTGCTGCATTCATGCATCATGCCCTACCGCCACGCACTACCAGTAAGTCACCCACACTCTATGGGTGCATCATGACGACAAATGAACACCAATACCTAAAGCACCATGCCACTCTTAAAGGTTTAAAACAAGTTATTACAAGTACGCAGCGTTCAGGGATGATGAATTGGAGAAATAAGGAGACTGGCGACTGAGAAAGAAAACGGAATATGAGAGCACTGCAAACAACTTGAACCCACAAAGCCTGATGAGAAGGTTATGAAGACGGCGAGCCATAAGAAAGTTCACATCAATAATATGATCAATCACCTTATTTAATAAAGTGGCAATGATCTTATGATAATCTTGGATCAATCTTCATTCAAGTGAATTTATGATGTATGGCCTTCTTGAGAACTTAATCCGGGCATTTTCCTTTGAGCTGGTTGCTGGTTAGCGACACTACTTCCGGTGTAGAACTTCCTGTGAACCAGCGGTCAATACACAACCTTTAACCCTTTAAGGGCAACACTGTGTTTTAATGCACTCAGCAATTTGTCATTACGATGCCTGAATGCAGCCACAAGAACTAACTCATCAGCGCTGCATGCATTCCAAATCTGTGAGGTCAAAACATCCATAGAGTTGCCATGGTGTGCAAATGCACTGCCGGGTAATAACTCACCGGCACTGCATTGAAGTAACAAATGAACATGGACCTCTGAGGCATTGGGTTGTACCTAAAGAGTTAACCAAAATAAGGTAACCTTGCTCAGAACCCAATGACAAGAACAGACCCCCGAGAACAAGCAACATGACCGGTCAGAATGCAGTTGGCATATCTTGATGGCAGTCAGCAACCTTGCACATACTCTCGCTCCCAGATCTTTCCACTGGAAGGCTCTGGCAACTACCACTATGACCTTGAACTTCAATTTTGCTGGGTATTGGCAATCACTGCTGTTAACTTGGAATTGGCTTGGAATCAGTGAACAGGAACCAGAATGTATGATGGTAGTTCTCCCATTATACTTTCTGTTTTCAGTTCTGGTTACTCTTCTCTGGTTTCGGGCTTAGAACAGAGATTGCCCAGGCCCGGCAAAAGTGAAAGTTCAAGGTCATAGCAGTGTTTAAAAGTGCCATTCTGCCACAGAATGGCGCGTGGGACAAGTATAGCTCACACAGCGCAGACAGAGGCCGCACAGACAGCAGCCCGAGCACAAGACAACCATCGTGATGCTCCTTCCCCGATAGGCCATGTGGGGAAATTGAAAGTAATTTATTCTGGCTGCAGGGGGAGTGGTAGTAGATTATCGTCCGTGTGCCACCCAGCCGGGGGACTCCACCAGGTCTGCCGCCACGTGATGCTAGCCCTCTAAGGGCCGCAGACTGCTTTAATGTGTAATGCCCTTTGTTGGCATTTGAGGCATGAATGCATCTCTGGTGAGTCTACTTGCCAGGGCTGCATTCATGCCTACCCTATGGGAGTGTATTAACACCGTAGGGTAGGCAGAATGATTAAATACAGCTATGGCGAATTACTTGCCAGGGTTGCATTCATGCATCAAGACGACAACAAAAAAAAGCATTTATGGATTAAACCACCATGCGACCCTTAGAGGGCTAAAACTGTGGGTTATTGTATTGCTATGGTATTACCAAGTTGGGTGATTGTGGAAGTTGGCTGCCGATGCCGTCCATATTGTTTCTGAGTTGTTGCTGAGGCAGTAGGCGCCTGCGGTGTTTGGCAATTTCCTTTAGAAAAGTGATAGGAAAACACATCCCATGGTTATGGGCTTGATGCTCCTCAGCTAGTGTAGAAGATGGAAACTGTGGGCCTTCCTGTATATCACCAAAGGTACATTAGGTGGTGAGTAAAGACCCATCTAGCGATATATATGTACAATCTTTATAGAATTATTATTTTTTCAATAACATATATCTTTTATCCCCTCCAAGGAATCCTTTGATTTCATCTGGAATAAATAGTTCTGTATTTTCATCTAGAAATAGGAGTTCTTAATATTCATTTATATATTCTTCTTCTCGACATAACACTTAAATAAAAATGTATTTTTAAAATAATAAATATATGACTTTCTACAATCCTATGTGTTTTTATACATGCTCATGTCCGTTATTGCAGGTGCTACGCCGTTCTGCGCCCAGACGTTGACGATCCCGCAGTGGTTCATCGAGAAGGATGACATGGCCTCTCGTACTGTACATAACGGGGAGTGGTACCTGCACAAGGGCAACGGCTACAAGCACAGCCTCATGCACCTCGTCAGGTAGGTCAAGATAATTATAGCATCTCATCTTGTTACTACAGTTACAGTTTTTTACAGGGGTATGGCAAGGGGGGGGGCTTTTGACCAACCCCAAAAAAGGTCAAACCAAAAAGGTAAAACGGGGTAAAAAAAAAAAGGTCAAAATACCCCTCAGTCCCCCCTACTTTGAAACTGCTTGCCACGCCCCTGTTATTTCTTTCTGCTGAGCTCTGTATATAGCATTGTATACTTCACTAAGCCATCATTTTATTAGTAGGTCTATCAGTCCAAAGTGAATACGATTGTACTTCCGATTGTATATTACTTATGTTACTTATTAATCCATCACTGGTTGTAGCTATTTGATATAACAGATTATGACCTATATGTTTGGCCACTTAAATCAAGGACCATTAAATAACTAACATCAGTTAGGCCTCAGGCCAAAATCAAAATTCTTCCAAACTCTGTCTGCGCAAACAAAGGAAATAACAAACAAACAAGTAACACATGCAGCTCATCAGTAATGCACTTTCTGACCAGTTTTTCGTCTTGTTGTCGTCTTGTCAGCTGTAAAATTTGCGGAAACCTATGCAATAATACAATCCCTGCTCAAACGGAGCTCAGAAGACATGTGTACATACAGTTATGCCCGTAACTACATTGTGACAGCAAAGCCACAGTTATGGCCTTGTCATTGTGAAGCCATATCTGAGGCCATAGCATGCATGGCCTTCTCATGAAGCGAAATACTGTAGAAGCCACTTTTGAAGCCACAAGTAAAAAAAATCAAAGTCACACCAACACTGAAATGTTCAAAGCTTACATTTAAACAGTCTGTTTTCTCTTCTCTTCTCCCAGGGTCTACATCCAGGGTTCTTTCCGGACAGCGGGGCCCGAGTACTTCGGCCCGGCCTACAACCGTACCTTCTGCTGCCCCGTACAATGACCCCGGTCCTCCACCCGCGCTGCTGGCCTGCCATCTACCGTCACATCCCTGAACCATCCTCCCACCTCCACCCATCATGAGACCGCCACCTCCTCCTCCTCCCACCCGGCTCCCCCTGATGCAGGAGCTACCCGTGATGCACCTGGAGCACAGTCATGATGCACCAGAAGCACAGGCATGATGCACCAGGGGCACAGTCATGATGCACCTGGGGCACAGCTATGATGCACCAGGGGCACATTCATGATGCATCAGGGGTACAGGCATGATGCACCAGGGGCATATCATGATGTCCAGGGGCTGCCCATGATGCCTCACAAGCATAGTCATGATGCCCCAGAGGCACAAGCATGATGCCCCATAGGCACAGGCGTGATGCCCCATAGGCACAGGCGTGATGCCCTAGAGGCATAGTCATGATGCACAATAGACACAGTCATGATGTACCTGGGGCACAGGCATGATGCCCCAGAAGCCCAGTCATGATGCCCCAAAGGCACAGTCATGATACAAGGAGGCTAATCATGATGCACCAGGATCCCCAGGGTCTCGTCATGATGCCTCAGGAGCCTGGCATGATGCTTCATGCGGGAGGCTGGGTGCAATAGCTTCGTTGTCAAGTGAAAAAAGGAGAAGGAGGAGGAGGGTATTATAATATAGAATACTGGAGCTGTGTGTAACGTGTGGATGTTGCTAAATCATCGTGACCATTGCCTATTATCAGTGTGATTCCATATAGAGCGGAGTAAAGGACGTCCAGCATGTAGCAAAGGGACATGTTAATGCATTGATGATGAAAAGTTGTGATAATGAAAGAAAGGAGGATTCACAGGCACCCCTGGGTGTGTGCTGAATTCGGAGTGCTCAGTTCTACTACCCAATGGATACGTTACTGGGATGGATACATACATTTAAACCCTCTAGGACACCAATGTTATAAGTAGCAGGGGGGAATGATAATACAAGAAAGTCAGACTTGAGACAGAATGTTGTCTAACATGGGTTAGAATCAGCTGACCCTCAGCATGTTATACTGTTTTGTAAATATTCACAATGTATGGCCGTTAACATGTGATGGATAGGAGACAATAGAAGTGGATTTTGTGTAGAATGGAACCACACTGAGGATACCCAGACGTAGGAGTCCCCCTCAACCCTCACCGTTATCATGAGTGTGCACACATAGGTATATCAACTATCAGCTATTCTATGGTGGTGACCAAGGCAAAAAGGAAGACAACATATAGTAGTAAATGTTACCATGACAACTGGCATGGCCCTATTTTGAGAAATAACTCAAATATTTTACCAAATGTGGAATGGCTGTTTGGTAGAGCTAGTGACCTGTGTCCCGATCCCCCGTGTATGAATGTCGGGACAAGTAGACGATCCATAGGTTTGTAGCCACGAATACTTGTCATGTTTTGTAACCCTTTAAGGGCCGCAGAATTGTTTAATGTGCCACGGCCTTTGACGTCATTAATGCATTTATGCATCATGCCGATCCTTCGGGAGTGTATCAACCTCATAGAGCTGGCCTGATGGATGAATACAGCATTGGCGAGTTACTCGCTAGGGCAGCATTCATGCATCATGACGACAAAGGGCATGGCACATTAAAGCACTGTGCTGCCATTAGAGGGATGACCGCGTGTAGAGTTCCCCTCCTCAGGCTAGCGTAGTATGGTGTACATGATTCATTAACAGCGTGTAACGGCACAATGTGTGACGTCATATGTAATTTTACAACGTGTAACGTCGCAAAGCGTAACGTCACAACGTGTAACTTCACTACGTTACAACGTGACGTCACGTATAACGTCACAACATGTAACGTCACATGCAATGTTACAAGGTGTAACGCCATAAGGTGTAACGTCACAAGGTGTAACGTCACACGTCATGTTTGACGTCACGTGTAACGTCCTTGCCCGCGTCCTTGTAACCACGTAGTAGCTCTACGTCTGTCTGCCTCAATAAAAGGTGTGGCCCAGTTGCTGTATGACCCCCTTTAATCATTAACCACGATGCCTGGATTGTTTTGCCTTTTATTACTATTAGATAGGGACGAAAATGAAGGGATATTGTTAATAATTCCGGAGAAGACCCAGGTATAACAATCTAATGGCTAATGTAATTTCCATCAGATTCTGAGAAATTCCTGTAATGTTAGTCTCCTTACAACTTTCCAAGTTTCAGAGTAGTTCAAAAAAACATAGAATTCAGGCTTTACCAGATGGTAATAACAACAGAAAATGGTTTCAGATTTCCTAGAAAGGCTACAAAACAAAGATCACCAGAGTTTTCCACGAACATTCACCAGAGACAAAGGAGACGCTTCTGACAATGGAATAAGAGAGAAACAAACACAAATACAAGAAAAACAAACAACATGAGTTAGTTAAAGGCCCACGGTTCTATTCTCGATTTGATATTTAGATCGGAGTCTGGGCGGATGGCCCCGGGGAGGAGGAGGCCTAGTCTCCCTACACCTGCTCAGCGAGTTGCTCAAGGCGTCGTCAGGGAGACGCTCAGAGAGGAGGGGACACCGCCGAGGGAAATACCAAAGGTCGGTCGGGCGAATGTGATAATAATCTGAAACGTAGACGAAAGGACGGACTCGTTGTTACTAGAGTGGGCCTTTTTTGTTCTCTTATTTTTTACCTGAAGGAATTCTGAGCGAGAATATTAACCCTTTAAGGGAAGCATAGTAGTTTGATGAACTATGCTATTTTGTTGGCATGATGGATGAATGCAGTCCCGGCGAGTAACTCACCCGCACTGCATTCATGCATCATGTCGATGTTACAGGGTTGATACACTCCTGAATAGTTGGCATGATGCCCCGATGCAGCGCCCGTGAGTCACTTAAGGTGGGGCTCCACTAACCGATTTTATTCACAAATTGGGGCTATTCTCACGAATCTGACTCAGTTATATACCATAACAAGTATATGCCTTAAGCAGGGAGGCACTATATACCCTGCCATAGGTTTATGTTTGTCAATAATGTTTATGTTTATAAACAAGTGGAAAATAGAATTGCCAAGGCTATACAACACGATTTAGGTCCCGATTTAAGCCCCGATTTTGCATCTCAGGCTGATCTGGGCCTCCGATGTCATATCAAACAGGTGTGATTTTCATTTATCTGATGTTCCCCCATTCACAAGGCTCTAATTGGCCGATTTATGCACAAAAACAGATAGGAAAGATGTTTTTGTTTTGACCCGATCAGACTGTACAGACCTATATGATCGGTTTGTGAGAATGACCCAAAAATCGGGTAGTGGAGTCCAAGCTTTATTCGCCAGGGCTACATTGGGCGCTATTCCGACATATGAAGCATTACCGTCCTTAAAGGGTTAAGGACTTAGTGTTCTGTTGGATGGTTAGGCCCATGAATGTGTGTTGGCATCCTTGTTATAACAATAAAACACTGGTAAATACTGTATTTACCAAGAGTTCATAGACAACAAACTGTAGAACGGCAATGTATATTTTATATATCCTGGTGTTAGATATGAGGTCTTTGACGTTTTACTACAATGCCGGCCGTGTGTGGAGGTTGTTCTAAACAGCCTTGTAGATTGTAGGTCTATTGTAACATGGCGTTTAAACTATACCTTGTCGGCTTTATATCCGAAAAGATAATAAAAGACAATTTCTTATTATTGTAGTGGGTCTTACGGGTTTCATGAAAGTGCATAAGATAAATAGAATAATGTAATGTATGTTCCTCCATGCCACCGATAATTAGAAAAAGATGTATTCTGCAATTGTGTTGCATGCTGAAACTAAAGTTTAAATTCATTGCTAGATGTTCAACATTCACTACTGACTATACAGTCCACATTGTTCATATGCAATGCCCTTTGTCGCATGATGCATTCATGCATCCTTGACGAGTGCACTCACTCACCAGGGCTGCATTCATGCATTATGCCGACCCTTCGGGCTGTATTAACTCTATAGGAACGGCATGATGCTTGAATTAAATCCTGGCGAGTTACTCACCAGGGCTAAGTTCATGCATTATGGCGATAAAGGGCAAAAAGCATCAATGCACTATGCAGCCCTTAAGGTGGCAGTAAAGAGGACGAAATCTGGCAAATATTGAACTTAACCGAGAGTACTGCGATTCCTCACTAGATGGCGGCACCTGCCCACCCCTTCCTGGCCCGCCTATAGACACATATCCCATAGTGTTGAGATGCCTCTCGTTTCCTGCTTGTTTCATTGTGTGAATGCTGAGGGAAAATGGCAGTGGGTTTTGTTGTAAAAACTCTGAGACTCTTTGCTGACAGGAATCTAATGGTATACCTACTCCGCACGGTTATATTGTCTAACCAATAAACACCACTTCGTAAAATCCGTCTCTGTGTTTTATTTAACAAAGCAATATCGTTTTGTTTTGAAACATCTATCTTAATATTTTAGAGCGGGAATTGATGTTTGATGACATTTCGAAATCTCAGGTAAAAAAGTACATTATTATCATGGAGATTTAAGAACAGACAGATTATTGTCAAATTTAAAGAAAGGCCTCCCTCGACACACGCTTATGGTGTATGGCTATAATTGTTGGCTCCTTCCATTTTGGCTCTAGTAACTTTCGGATTGCACAACAGCGTGATATGGACAGACTTTGAACTCCAATGTGATGGACGTTATAGTAAGTATGCATTGTGAATTGGCAATAAACATATCACAAAGCTCTCAGGACGATGTCTATAAACATGTCATCTGCTGTCAGCTGTGGGTATCTCCTGTCATACACGTTAAGGGCTGTCAGTCATGTGATATAAAGCAGACCAGAGACTGCTTGTCAGCAGCCTCACACTGTAGAAACAAGAATTGCGGTTGTTGCCGCGTAAAAAAATGCCTCAGGCATTTTTATACGCGGCAACAACCGCAACAACCACAAATATGGCATTTCCTATAAGTCCATATTCCTTGGGTCCATGTTAGGGGGTAAAGAAATGTGTGTTGCTAGGCAGATAAACAATCAGAATAGCCGTTGCTAGGCAACCAGCTGTATTAGCAACAAACCAATAGAACCATTGAATTCCTTGGGTCCATATTAGGGGGGGTAGGTATGATTATAATCAACTTCAGGACCATGGAAATGTGTGTTGCTAGGCAGATAAACAATTTGAATAGCTGTTGCTAGGCAACCAGCTGTATTAGCAACAAACCAATAGAACCATTGAATTCCTTGGGTCCATATTAGGGGGGGTAGGTACGATTATAATCAACCTCAGGACCATGGAAATGTGTGTTGCTAGGCAGATAAACAATCAGAATAGCCGTTGCTAGGCAACCAACTGTATTAGCAACGAACCAATAGAACCATTGATTTCCTTGGGTCCATATTAGGGGGGGTAGGTATGATTATAATCAACCTTAGGACCATGGAAATGTGTGTTGCTAGGCAGATAAACAATTAGAATAGCTGTTGCTAGGCAACCAGCTGTATAAGCAAGAAACCAATAGAACCATTGAATTCCTTGCATCCATATTAGGGGGAATAGGTATGATTATAATCAACTTCAGGACCATGGAAATGTGTGTTGCTAGGCAGATAAACAATTAGAATAGCCATTGCTAGGCAACCAGCTGTATGAGCAGCAAACCAATAGAACCATTGAATTCCTTGGGTCCATATTAGGGGGGGTAGGTATGATTATAATCAACTTCAGGACCATGGAAATGTGTGTTGCTAGGCAGATAAACAATTAGAATAGCCGTTGCTAGGCAACCACCTGTATTAGCAACAAATCGAAAAAACCATTGAATTCTTTGGGTCCATATTAGGGGGGTAGGTATGATTATAACCAACTTCAGGACTATGGAAATGTGTGTTGCTAGGCAGATAAACAATTAGAATAGCCGTTGCTAGGCAACCAGCTGTATTAGCAACAAACTAATAGAACCATTGAATTCCTTGGGTCCATATTAGGGGGGTAGGTATGATTATAATCAACCTCGGGAACTATCAAAGGTTGATCTATATTATTGTTATCACATAGCATAAATTTGTGTTGTGACACCTTTATCCAAGATGGCGGCACAAACCAAGATGGCGGCGCCCGTTCTGACTTCTGGCAAAGTGCAAACATCATATACCTCGTTCTGGTGGTGCCTGGCGGCACCACCAGGTGGCTACGCCACCACTTCGGCATAAAAAAAGATGTACCTTTTACAGATTCACTCTGTAAAATTTAACGCTGATTCGTAAATATCAGCCAGGTAGCCATATATACACCCCATACAGGACGACTCTACCATTCAAGTAATGGTAGAAACACAAGCAGTTCTCCCGTATGGCCAATAGGTGAAAACTCTGTCTCATTCGGTTCAGACACTGTGTTCTCCCATATTCATATGGGAGAACAGTTGTGTATCTATGTACACCTGCCCTATCTCCCTCTCCCTCCCTCTCTCTCTCTCTCTCTCCCTTTCTCTCTCCCCCTCCCTCCCTCCCTCCCTCTCTCCCCCTTCCTTCCTTCCTTCCTTCCTTTCTTTCCTTCCTTTCTTTCTCCCTTCCTTCCTTCCTGCCTTCTGACCATCGTCTATCTACGTCTTCTCTTTTCTCTCCTTGCTTCATTGCTTTGTGGCTTTATTGCTTCTATCCCTCCTTCCTGCTTCTTTCCTTTCCTCCCTTCTTTTCCTCCTTCATCCTTCCCTCTCCCCTCCCTATTACCCCTCCTTCCTTCCCTCTTTAATATTCTCCTGTCTTTCCCCCTGTCTCCCTTTCCAGTTTCTCCTCCTTTCACTGTCCCTCTCCTTCCTTCCTTCCTTCCTTCCTTCCTTCCTTCTTTCCTTCCTTCCTTCCTTCCTTCCTTCCTGCCTTCTGACCATCTTCTATCTTTCCTTACTTCTTTCTCTGCTCCCTTCTTCACTTCCTTACTTACCCTTGGTCCCTCTTGTTGCCAACAAAGTGAGCTAGCAATTTTTTCAAGAAAAATTATGAAAAGAAAAACTGTTTTTTTTCCCTCTCTCTATGTATATACCTAACCAAGTATTTCACCCTATGACCTATGGTAGAAACTATGAAATTGACATACTGAGGCTAGATAATGTTGTTCTACCATCCTCCAATGGTAGAAAACAAGGTTTCCCTATGTATATACCTAACCATGTAATTCACCCTATGAGCTATGGTAGAAATGAAGAATTTGACATAATGAGCCTAAGCAATGTTGTTCTACCATCTTATTTTGGTAGAAAACAGTGTTTCTCTATTTATATATCTAGCAGTGTTTTTCACCCATGACCTATGGTAGAAACAAAGCAGTTGACATTCTAGCAGTAAAAAATGTTGTTCTACCTTCTCTCAATGGTAAATAAAGGGGGTTCTCTCTGTATGTACCTAACCATGTATTTTACCCTATGACCTATGGTAGAAATTAGAAATTTTACATAATAAGCTATTTAAAGTTGTTCTACCATCTTTTTATGGCAGAAAACTGTGTTTCTCTATTTATATATCTAGCTGTGTATTTCACTGTATGGCCTATGGTAGAAACAAAGCAGTTGATAAAAGCCCTGCTAGCACTAGACAATGTCGTTCTACAGTCAACTCCCTCTAATGTGGCCACTCTTGGGACTATGAAAAAGTGGCCGCTTTGGTGGGGTGGCTGCATTAGAGGGGGTCATTTTCTGTACATTGTACTATGTCTGGGACTATGGAAAGTGTCTGCATTAGAGGGATTGGCTGCACTGGAGGGGTGGCCGCTAAGAGGGAGTTGACTGTACCATATCTCAATGGTAGAAAAAGGGGTTATCTATGCATCTAACTAACCATGTATCTCTCCCAATGGAAGAAAACATCTACATCTATTTGTATATATACGTAACTGTGTATTTTAGCCTATGACCTATGGTAGAAATTAAGAATTTGACATAATGAGCTTAGATAATGTTGTTCTACCATCTTCTAATGGGAGAAAACAGTGTATCTCTATTCATATATCTAGCTGTGTATTTCACTGTTATGACCCATGGTAGAAACGAAGCAGTTGACATATTAGCACTAGACAATGTCGTTCTACCATCCCTCAATGGTAGAAAAAAAGGGGTTCTCTATGTTTACTGTACCTAACCATGTAGTTCACCCTATGACCTACGGTAGAAACTATGAAACTGATATAATGAACCTAGAGTTTTTTTTCTACCATCTTCTAATGGTAGAAACTGTGTTTCTCCATTTATATATTTAGCCATGTATTTCACTGTATGACCTATGGTAGAAACAAAGCAGTTGAGATACTAGCACTAGACAATGCCGTTCTACCATTCCTCAATGGTAGAAAAAAGGGGTTCTTTATGTATGTACCTAACCATGTATTTCACCATGTGACTCATGGTAGAAATTAAGAATTTCACACAATGAGCCTACAAAATGTTGTTCTACCATCTTCTACTGGTAGAAAACAGTGTTTCTCTATTTATGTATTTAGCCGTGTATTTCACCATGTGAACTATGGTAGAAACACAGCAGTTGACAGACTAGCACTACACAATGTCGTTCTACCATCCCTCAATAGCAGATAAAAGGGGTTCGTTATGTATGTACCTAACCATGTATTTCACCCTATGACCCATGGTAGAAACTAAGGAGTTAATATGCTACTACTAGACCAGATCTTTCTACAATCTTATAGAGGTAGAAAACAGAGTCTCTTATATATAATGCCCGACCACATCGTTCACCCTATAATCCATACGGTAGAAACATTGCTGTTGATATCATAGTAATTGACCAGATATCTCTACCATTTCATGTGGTAGAGTCTATAATGATACCCAACTGGTCACCTACGATCTAGGGTGGAATGGTATGCAGTTTACATATTATACTTCTAGACCAGATTGTTCTACAATTTCATAGTGGTAGAAAACCATATGTATGATGCTCAGCTGTTCAGCCTTACAGCTATAGTAGAAACCAAGCAGTTGACATATTACCCAAACCAGATCGTTCTCCCATCTCATAGTAGTAGAAAACAGAGTCTCTCGATATTATGCCCAACCATGCCATAGAGACTAAGCAGTCAACATAATTATTTACTACTGACAGTAGTAGAAAAGAGGGTCTCTCTATGTATATATCTAATGGTGAGTTTAACCCTATGACCTATGGTAGAAATTAGGAATTTGACATTTTGGCACTAGATTGTCGTTCTATCATCAGGAGATGGTAGAAAAGAAGGTTTCTCTATGTATATACCTAACCATGTATTTCACCCTATGACGTTGGGTAGAAACCAAGAATTTTCAGAAATAACACTGGATAATGTTGTCCTACCATCTCCCAATGGTAGAAAACCATGTGTGTCTATATATAGGCTTAGCCACGTGTTTCATCCATGCACTGTGGTAGAAACTTATCAGTTGATATACTATTGTAGGGGTTTACTACTAATACAAACCATATACATACTACATTTATCCTATTTCACTTAGTTTGGGTCTGGTTCGGGTTGCCTAGATGGCTCATGCCATATTCCACCCACTTCGGGTCCAGTCGTCTTGAACCTATCCAGGGCTATGCCCCACCAATGGTTGATCAGATATAGTTTCACCTATCTTCTAATGGGAGAAACCCATGGTGCCCATACAATAAACTTGGGCATTGGTTTCTCCAATCTGCTAATGGGAGAAATCCTATATCACTTGATACCAATACAAAACATTAGATGGCAGCACAACCAGAAGGATGACAATATGCCATGTCCCCTAGTATCACTATATCTCTGCTGTTTGCTCTGTATCTAGACTATTTTGGAATATGATCTGCTGTCATATGATGCTCTACATCTTATATTATATAGAATTCATATGACCAGAACTTATCTTTGTCTATATTTTAGATTAAATCCATAACAGCCCACCACAGTGGTAATCCCCATAGAGAATTCTAGATGGCCATAATTTCTTAAATATTATCTTAATTTAGATGGTTAGTCATTCATATGATTCCTGATTACAAATAATATTTGGTGCAGTCAGGGAAATTAATGAAATGATGGGTTATATAAGGAAATTGGCCCATTGTTAGCCTTCTGCTTGTGCTGCCACCTAGTGTTTTGAACTGGTATTAAGTGGGCATAGGGTTTCTCCCATTAACGGATCAGAGAAACCAATGCCCAATCATACATTTGCAGCTGCTATTTGGCCCTTTCTATTCATTCATTCCATCTAACTTCAGATGTGAGTTTCTATGAGTATGATGTAGTTTTAAACCAGAAAAGGTAAAATGCTGTTGCCACCTAGTGGATTATGAAAGCACTAATGGCCCTTTCTCATGACTGGTCGTCATTTTGGCTCAAATGGCCTAATGTTTTAACTTCAGAGTAGATGAAAATCATTTTGCCTATGTATCATAGTATAGCTATTGGACCAACTTTCTGCAAAGTTAGGAACATTAAATCAGAGAACTAATGCTGTAGCATTACAGAGATAGGAGCAATATTTCTGGCTGCACCCATCACCAAAAAAGACTAAAACACAGCATACACCATTGGAAAGCTCTAGTTATGGCCTTTCCAAATATCATTGGTATAAAAAGAAATATTATAAGGGTTTTGGTCAAGGTCAAGGTCAAGGTCAAAGGTCAAAACTGAAATAGTTAAAAGGTTTATTTTACTTTGAGCTTTACTATATTGAGACGATGAACACCTCATTTTGACCAATAGTCACAAATGATTTGGTTGACCTTGGTGAAGGTCAAGGTTACATTTACAGGTGTCAAATCAGCCAAAAGTGGTTATTGAATGGAACATGCAACTCCAGGACATTCTAAAGTTTCAACCTTTACTCTACAATGCCCAAAAAGTCTATAAATTGTTGTCCTTAGTTTAGATTTAACCTCTCATAAAGTTTCATTGTGCTGCCACCTAGTGTTTCATACTGGTATCAAGTGAGCTTGGGATTTCTCCCATTAGCAGATTGGAGAAAACGTTGCCCAAGTTTATTGTATAGGCACCATAGGTTTCTACCATAAGTGGATGGGAGAAACCAAAGCCCAATTCTTTTGCATAGGCACCGTGGGTTTCTCCCATTACCAAATAAGTGAAACTATGTCAATGCTTAAAACTTGGTTTTCAATTATTCCCCTTTAACAAAATTTGTATTTTAACAAAATATCGTAATGATTGCAAAAAAAGAGTTCATTTTCCCGAAAAAGGTTCAAAATCGTGAAAAGACGAAGACGTTTTTAAGTTTTGACTGAAATATATGACAAGACATTTACATAGAGAAAACCTGTTTTATACCATTGGGAGAAGGTAGAACAACATTATCTAGTGCCAGTGTCTCTCTGTATCTACTATAAGTCATAGGATGAAATACATGGTTAGGTATATACATAGAGAAACTCAGTTTTCTATGATTGGGAGATGATAGAACAATATAATCTGATCTAGCAGTAGGACAGATGTTGACTGCATAGTCACTATGTCATGGATGGGAATAATATAAAGAGACTCTGTTTTCTACCACTAATAATGAGATGGCAGAATGATCTGTTCTGTATAGTTTCTATCATAGATCATGGGGTAAACAGTTGGGCATCATATAAAAGACTCTGTTTTCTACGACCTCTTCTGGTAGAAAAGTCTAGTGAGGTACTATTATATGAACTGCACCATATGGATCATAGAGTGAACGGTGTGGTCAAGCTTTATATTTTTACCACTATGAGATGGTAGAAAGATCTCGTCTAGTAGTAGCGTGGTAACTCCTTTGTTTCTACCGTAGGTCATAGGGTGAAATACATGGATAGGTACATACATAAAGAACCCCTTTTTTTCTACCATTGAGGGATGGTAGAACGAAATAATCTAGTGCTAGTATGTAAACTTCTTGTTTATACCATAGGTTATACAGTGAAATACATGGCTAGATATATGAATAGAGAAACACTGTTTTCTACCATTAGAAGATGGTAGAACAATATTTTCTAGGCTCATTATGTCAAATTCTTGGTTTCTACCATGGGTCATAGGGTGAAATACATGGTTAGGTACATACATAGAGAACCATTTTTTTCTACTATTGAGGGATGGTAGAACGACATTGTCTAGTGCTAGTATGTAAACTTATTTTTTCTATCATAGGCTATACAGTAATACATGGTTAGATATATGAATAGAGAAACACTATTTTCTACCATTAGAAGATGGTAGAACAACACTATCAAGGCTTATTATGTCAAATTCTTAATTTCTACCATGGGTCCTATGGTGAAATACATGGTTAGGTACATACATAGAGAACCCTTTTTTTCTGCTATTGAGGGATGGTAGAACGACATTGTCTAGTGCTAGTATGTAAACCTTTTGTTTATACCATAGGTTATACAGTGAAATACATGGCTAGATGTATAGAGAAACACTGTTTTCTACCATTAGAAGATGGTAGAAAAATATTATCTAGGTTTATTATGTCAAGTTCTTAATTTCTACCATAGGTCATATGGTGAAATACATGGTTAGGTACATACATAGAGAACCCCTTTTTTTCTACCATTGAGGAATGGTAGAACGACATTGTCTAGTGCTAGCATGTAAACTTTTTGTTTCTACCATAGGTTATACAGTGAAATACATGGCTAGGTGTATATAAAAACACTGTTTTCTACCATTAGAAGATGGTAGAACAATATTTTCTAGGCTCATTATGTCAAATTCTTGGTTTCTACCATAGGTCATAGGGTGAAAAACATGGTTAGGTACATACATAGAGAACCTTTTTTTTTTCTACTATTGAGGGATGGTAGAACGACATTGTCTAGTGCTAGTATGTAAACTTCTTGTTTCTACCATAGGCTATACAGTGAAATACATGGTTAGATATATGAATAGAGAAACACTATTTTCAACCATTAGAAAATGGTAGAACAACACTATCAAGGCTTATTATGTCAAATTCTTAATTTCTACCATGGGTCATATGGTGAAATACATGGTTAGGTACATACATAGAGAACCCTTTTTTTCTGCTATTGAGGGATGGTAGAACGACATTGTCTAGTGCTAGTATGTAAACCTTTTGTTTATACCATAGGTTATACAGTGAAATACATGGCTAGATGTATAGAGAAACACTGTTTTCTACCATTAGAAGATGGTAGAAAAATATTATCTAGGTTTATTATTTCAAGTTCTTAATTTCTACCATAGGTCATATGGTGAAATACATGGTTAGGTACATACATAGAGAACCCCTTTTTTTTCTACCATCGAGGGATGGTAGAACGACATTGTCTAGTGCTAGTATGTAAACTTTTTGTTTCTACCATAGGTTATACAGTGAAATACATGGCTAGGTGTATATAGAAACACTGTCTTCTACCATTAGAAGATGGTAGAACAATATTTTCTAGGCTCATTATGTCAAATTCTTGGTTTCTACCATAGGTCATAGGGTGAAATATATGGTTAGGTACATACATAGAGAACCTTTTTTTTTCTACTATTGAGGGATGGTAGAATGACATTGTCTAGTGCTAGTATGTAAACTTCTTGTTTCTACCATAGGCTATACAGTGAAATACATGGTTAGATATATGAATAGAGAAACACTATTTTCTACCATTAGAAGATGGTAGAACAACACTATCAAGGCTTATTATGTCAAATTCTTAATTTCTACCATGGGTCATATGGTGAAATACATGGTTAGGTACATACATAGAGAACCCTTTTTTTCTGCTATTGAGGGATGGTAGAACGACATTGTCTAGGTCTATTATGTCAAATTCTTAATTTCTACTATAGATCATACAGTGAAATACAAGATTCAGTATATACATATAGAAACCCTGTTTTCTAGCATTGGGAGATGGTAGAACGACACAATCTAATAAGATTACATCACATTTTAATTTTCATCCATTAGTCATAGGGTGAAATACATGGTTATATATTTACATAGATACACACTGTTTTTTTACCATCGAGAGATGGTAGAACAACATAAGGCCAAAAAAGGTTTCAGATTTACCCTACCTATTTTAATAAAACTCAATGAGGAGGAGAGGGGAGAGAGAAGGAGGGAGGGAGGAAGGAGAGAAAGAAGGAGAGAGGGAGAGGGAGGGAAGGAGGGAAGGAGGAGGAAGGGAGAGGAAGAGGGTTGATATAGATACACTATTGTTCACCCATAGGTATATGGGAGAACACAGTGTCTGAACCGAATGAGACAATGATTTCTCCTATTGCCCATACGGGAGAACAGCTTGTGTTTCTACCCTTCCTGAACAGGAGAGTGATCCTGCGTGGGGTGCAATATAGTGGATCCTGCCATATATATATATATATATATATATATATATATATATATATATATATATATATATATATATATATATATATATATATGTGGCCTTGTTTTGTAAAAGATTTTTCTGGAGAGTGTGAGCCCTTCAAGTGGAGTATACATGTTGAAATAATGGTAATTTTCAATTAATGTATATGTTTGACAATTTAACAATTCAATCTTGTGATAGGTTTGACAAAATACCATGACCACTTGATAATATCCAGAAGAAAGTAGCTGTATGGATCTATGTATACACCTATTTTGTGGTAACATACTATGCATAGATCCCCACCTCTGGAAACTCTGCCTTGTATCAATCCTATAGAGTAAAACCTCTTGTATAAGCCACAGCTAGTATGCAAGTCAGATCATCAGTGTGGCGTATAAGATCAGGACAAAGTCAAAGTATGGCTTAACCATAAGTTTTTAGATGTATACTACATAAACTTAAGTCACTATAATCAGACTCCCTGTGAGGCTTATCAAATATTCCCAAAGTCTGTAATGGCACTGGCAATAACACTGAATCTCTGTATATTTGAATACTCTGAATCTATTTATGGTGATTCTACATAAAATTAACGGTGATTCAACATAAAATTAACAGCGATTCTACATAAAATGAACAGTGATTCTAGGTAAAAATAACAGTGACCATCACCGTTAAAAAAACGGTGAAAGTTATGTCCCAAAAGTTGCTGGGGATTCACCGTTATTTTGACGACATTTCTTTTTACAGTGCACAGAAATGGTGCTGTGTGCATGGGGTGCATGGGCGTGCCTGCTCACACATCTACACAGTAGGCAGGGAGTGGTCATTTTGTAATAAATTGAGTAAAACTACAGACCCAGACAAAACCAGACAAATTGAATCGGGGTAGGCTATTTTCATTGGGAAAATGGTGACATTGAAAAAGGGGGAAACAAATCGGTGGTGGGCAACTTCTTCAGGTTATCTGGTTATGTATACTTTTGTAATAATAGCGGGGCGGAAGGGGTCGCTGGATTTGAGAGGGGGCGGCAAACACATTTGGCCCCCTTTGATGTGGACATGACCACATCTTTTGTGTGGGAGGGGGCGGCTTTGAAGGGGATGGACACCAAAAGAATTTCATCCTTTAATGATTGTGAAAACAACAACTTCACAGTACAATACCTATCGTAATTGGGGTAAGTCATGGTCAATTCGAGGCCTGTTGGTGGGATGGTGGAAAGGGGGGGGGGGGAATTCGGTGTGCTCAAATGAAAATTCAGCTTCATCCCCCTGTTGTGAATAAATGACAACCCCCTTAGTATCCCTGTCCAGGCACCCCTGGATGCCTGTATCTAGGTTACCTACAGAAACTGTAGTTCCTGACACGGACTTGGGATCCACTTCGGGTCAGGGAGGATAGATGCCAAAAGACGTTAAGCCTTTAAGGGCAGCATGTTGGGTTAAAGATGGTATATCAGCTAATACACTTCCCAAGCTTTTTCCTTAAAAGGGATGCCATGGGTTCCATTATCATTTTAGCTAATACACAGTACCCAATATTTGCAAGATATTTGTCTATAAATACATGCGTTTAGATAGTTAACAATATAGCCTATTCACCTCACTGACTCAGTCACTCCCCCAGGTGAGTACAGGGTAAACTAGCCTGGTAGAGAGTGCACTGGGCCATGCAGTACCACAACATAGGGAATTTTAGTGTCGACCTACAGTAAAAATGATTGCACTAAATATGCTTATTTGATAGATTTAGATATATCCCATCCTTTTAAAAGTAAGGGAGTATTTATAGCATTGGATATACAATAGTATTATGGCATCAATAGAAAAGTGACGAATTTTAGGTGACAACCCATCTTTAAAGCACCACTTGTCGTCATGATGAATCAATGCAGTGCAGCCGAGTTGTTCACCTCACCACATTGATACATTCCACTAGAGGCATATCAACCACATGGGGTACACTGTAAAAAGTTGTTGTTCGTAAACAACAAAATGTGCTGTAACTATACAGTACTTTAGCTGTAAAAAATAATACAGCAAATTTCGCTGTACATGTACAATTCTGTTACTGTAGATGCAGCTTTGAATCCCATAACCAGCAGCCAGAGGGTGAGAGAGTAGAGAGGTAGAAGGGAGTACCATACTCCACAGCTCAAATATGACCTGATCTTTTCAAAAGCCTATTGATGCAGGCTACACATAAGTGATTGCCCCTCTAGCTCAGTCGGTAGAGCAGTGGGTGATGTATTCTGAGGGTCAGCGTTTCCGGTCTCGACAGGAAACTCTCATACAAACTACATCTCTCCTGATGGAATTCTAAAGTATAATATATTTTGGTACACTGAAATGTTACTATTGAAAATATGCAGAGGATAAAACCAATGTATCTCTACAATCTGCAGGAAAGATAGTAAAATTTACTTATAGGCCACCAAGATTACACTCCAACTAATGGTAGTTCAGTACTTATTAGTACATTACTGCAATAGGGCAATTTCCATATCAACCCATAAGACATGAACAGTCTAGTTCTAAAATTGCCCCAGGGATCCTCTGTTGACCTCTCCACCATTCACACATAAGTAGGAGGTGTTTCAATGCACCTGACATGCAGGATTCACTGGTGTTGTGGTCATGGTTCGGGACTATGGATTGGAAGCTGGGGGTTCAAATCTCCAAGATGTTGAATATATGTGAGCCCTTTTAGAACTCAGGTCCCCGTCTACAGTAGATTTTACTGTAGGTCTACAGTAGAATTTACTGGAACCAAAGTTGCCCCCAATAGTTGCTGTACAGGAACACTTCTTACTTCTAACAGTGTAGATATGCATCACTGCTGAGTTGCTCACAGGGCTGCATTCGTAGATCATTCCTACAAAGAAGAGAACATATAAAATCACTATGCTGCTCCTAAACGGTTAAAGATGGTGTATCAGCTAATAGACTTCCCAAACCTTTTCTTCAAAATGGATATAATTCTATTGTCAAGGGTTTTGTTATTATCTTAGCTGATATGCAGTACTCTATGTTCAATATATTTGTCTATAAATATATGATTTGAGATAGTTAACAATGAAGCCTATTCACCTCATTGACTCAGTCACTCCCCCAGGTGTGTACAGGGGAAATTCGCCTGGTAGAGAAAGCACTGAGCCATGCAGTACCACAACATAGAAAGTTTTAGTGTCGACCTACAGTAAAAATGATTGCACTACATGTGTTAATCTTATGTATTTAGACTCTGCCAATTCTTTTAAGATTTAGGGAGTATGTATAGGATAGGATATGCAATAGTAATGTGGCATGATTAAAAAGTCATCAAATTTTAGCTGGGACACCATCTTTAAACTACACCTGTTTACAAACTCGTTGTGGTACAGCACTCATCATATCGACAGAGGCCAAATAGTACATTAGAGCACCTTAGCGGATTAATTTACTTCAGTGCCTTAGTGTATATAAATACACTGGTGTAATGAAGGATGTCTGTGTTCAGTCAGTCAGAGATAGGACACAGACTATTGCTGCCTCTTGCACACTCTATATACAGACTTTTTACTGCTGCTTCCCTGGGTAGTTTACACCATTGAGGAACTGCTAGCAGCCGAGTGTTGTGGCTGGGTTGGGATGGGTAGGTCACTGCACGTAATCCATATATACTCACAATGTCTCATATGTGGCGATACCATTATGATAATATCATTGAGCAGTAAATCGAAATTAATGAGAAAATCGAAATCTATAACAAACCAGAACGTGACTATTACATTTTTCATACATACATGTAATTTGAATTCTGGTAATTATTATAAGCAAAGGCAATCGTGCAATGTTTTCAATCAATTTTTATCATGTCAGCATAAAACAGAGAAACTGACGCCGCCTGTGTTAATAATATTGTCATTTCCTACCTGTACACCTTGATGGAGATATGGTGCTGGCTTATACCTCATACTACTACAGTGGGCTTTGGTTCAAAGCATATATATGACGAAACACTTTTTTAAAATTAAGCAAATTTGATCTTACTGAAGAAAATGATAAGAAAACATGTGAGCTAATAACTATAACACGGGTGGTTAAGTTGGATCCCCGCGGTGGGGAGCCCCATGTCCCCTAGTCCCTACCAGCTGCAGGAGGTGGTGTGAGCGGCTACCGGGGGGGGGGGGCACTCCTTGTCCTTTCCAAAGTAACCATATGGTAATATCAAATACTTTTTGTACCCTTATTACAAGGATAACACCAGTAGACACATATTGATATCTTAGAGGCCGGGCTGGACAGTGGGAGAAGGAGCTCACATAGAGTTGGGGGCGGGGGCACTCCTTCAGTTAAGGTGGATGGTCCCCATGAACTAAAAGCGAATAAATCGTTACCAAGTTGCCAATATGCCAATCTGAGACAGACCCCCCGCAGTACCTCAATCAATGCCCCTTAATACCATAATCTAATACAATCTTGAGAATATATTTGTATACAGGAAATACGAGGAAAATGGGGAAAAACATATTTCATTTGGATGCACTTTCAATCTATACTAGGTGTTGTTCCTTCTTTTTTAAGGAGAACTGGTGACAAATTGTGAAAATCTAGAAACCCTTTTAACTCATACTAGGAATTACTCATTGAGGGAAGCCTAACAATAACCTCTTGCCCCAAAACAGTTCAAAAACCATTCCTTGTGGTGTGCCTTTCCCTTTGGCTGGCTGGCTCCTATGGTTTTCTGCACCGACGTGTGTATGTAGTTCTTTCAGAACACACTGGACTGGCTGCTCTGTCTCAGATTGGCATACATTGGCAACTACATCTAGAACATTGGGACCACCCGCCTTGACTGAAGTCTTCCACCCTCGGGATACAAAGCAAATGTAAAATCCCAGAAGCCCATGCTGCATTTTAATGTACTTTCAATCTTTACTACATGTCATTCAGGAGCACTCTCTTTTATCTCCAATTTGCGTCCAACGGCACCCTTTACATTAGATCACAGGCTTAACTTGAGCAGGATATGTATACACTGAGTAAAACCTGTATAGGGTATGACAGAGCTGGAGCACCATCATCTTTCAACTCTAGAATACCCTACAGTACCATGGGTTTGGCCATAGCGAGAAACGCCGTCTAGGATGCACCCTACAAACTGTCTAGTCCACCATCATCTTTCCAACTCCGATTTTACCACCTGTCTATGGCCAACGACATGGTACAGTAGAGTCATAGATCTAGGGTTGAAAGATAATGGGCTTCTAGCTCTGTCACAAGTGCTCTATACAAGCATCTTCTCTGAGTATAATAATTAATGCTGCTTAGCTTAAGCCTGTGCTTTAGATCACCTTACCAAACTTAAAGGAGTGCCCCCCCCTGTAGGGAGCTGCTCCTCCCGTTGCCCAGCCCGGCCTCTACCCCACACACCACGAGCAGCTCCACCACCACCACCACCACACGGTGACACCACCCACTCCTCCCACACACCTCCAGGGCATTAAAGCACCCACTGGAGGCTACAGGGGTGTACACCCTCCTAGTGGTAGCAGTACCTGGATTACCTCTGTTGATGTTGGGTACAGGTAGGATTACCAGTGTTACAGGTGTAGGACAACCCAGGGGCCACTCACCCACCCACGTGGGGACCAACTGCTCACTAGTCCCCCCTGAGCTGCTCATCCTATAGGGAGTACGTATACCAGGCCTACAGGAGGAGCCCCCAGTGCACGGGTAAGTCAGCCAACTTCTTCTAACTGCTCAACATGATCTTTGTTTATTATAGTTCTGGTTTGAGGAACACTAAAATTGCCATAACATTTTGGGAATGGGAGGAATGGGAGATATGGGCGGCACTTGTACTGCCTAGGGTGTGTGTTTATTACAGTGTGGGTGGGATGGGAGCCTGGGAGGCAGGGTAGTAGATCGGATGGTTATAGGACTAACTAGAGAATGTCTGCTATGATTATGGTTTTTGCTGTGGGTTACTTACACTCTCAGGATATTTCCATATATCATGGCCTATTTCTCAGGGAGAGCTTGCGCTTTACGCCACACACCACAGGATCTACCAAACAAGGGGCACTTTCCGGGTCACACATTACTGGTATTGTTTCAACGATGCCACTGCACGTGTGTTTATAAATATTGCCCAATTGTCTATATGTCAGAGCATGACCTACGACGGATATTGTTATCATGATAGGTAAAAGAAACCTGCTATCCCTACATAAACTAAAATGTATTGAGTCATGCTACTCACGCCAATACTGTTGCAAATGGGATGATTCGCACTGCAGTATATGATATATTATTTACAATAGCGACATTTTATACCAGTACACAAACAATGAGGGGCACCATCAACAATTGCTACAGCTCTCAATTTTTGAGAGGGGATGGGTTGGTGGTGGTGGATTTTCATGTGAGCGCATCTTTCAGTTTAAGCACTGCTCAGAAGCCTTTTCAAAAACTAAAAGGGTTAACATTTTTTGCTCCCCCCCCCTCAAGTTACCAGCACCCCCACAGTCCCTGTTGTTAGAAAAAAGATATACTGTATCATATGGCTTATAAACAGTACAGACTGTACATATAAAACGGCAAAGCGCTGCCTCCCATCCACAAGTGTAAAACTCTTGATGCTTGAAATAGTGGAGTTTTTTCTCAACAAAAAGTTAATGAGAACCGCACGTACACATCATAAATCCACTATTTACGAAGATGTATGCCTATTGGCCTCTGCACTGGGGATGCCGACGGTTAGGATGGTACATGCAGTTACAAAAGTACAAGGGAGTCAAGCTAGGACACATGTGGCCGAGAGCTGGAGTTTAAAACTGAGAGACACCATGTGGGCATCTTACATCCATGTAAACTATTTTAGTCGTCCTAACATGCTAAAGAATGTAAGGAAAATCGTTCAAATGGGATTTTAGCTACTAATGGGAGGGTCATTTCTTTAAAAAACAGGAGGGATGGTTTGTTGTGTTTTCTCTCTGGGAGGGGGGAGATCTTATCTGGACAATTTGAGAGGGGATGTCAGACCAAGGATCGTGGACGGCTCCTCCGCAGACGGGGACCAACATAATTTCACGGTTCTTTTTTGAAAACTCAAACCCTTAACTATAGCTAAAAGGGATTGGCTGGGACAGAAAATATTTCATACTCTGTTGCCATTAAATAATTACCACTCCTTAATTCCCAATTGTTTCAGTACAAATCTGCCTCATGCTCTCTCACCACCAGCACCACCAGCACAAACCAACCAGCAGGAATCAGCACGGAGCACCTTGTGACATGCAGTAGTCCCCTAGATAAGACCATGCCCCCCACCCCACCCCGGCCGCCACCACTCAGCCTGGGCACTTGGAGCCTGTTATCTGCTGCATTGTTTTTGTAGACCTTTCTGGGGGCAAAGGCTGAGCACCCAACAACGTGTGGTGCACTGGGTGTAGATAACCCTGCACTAAAGTACTGAAGAGTGCTTCCATGCATTGCTCTCTTTGCAGCCCTGGCGAGTAATTAACTCGCTATGGTTTCATTCATGCATCATACCGAACCTAGATGGGAGTGCATCAGCATCATAGGATCGGCATGATGCATGAGTGCTGCATGCACGCATTATGATGACAAAGGACATACCTCATTAGAGCACTATGCGGTCCTTAAAGGCATAGATAACCCGTTTTCTGTGCTGAGCTGCTCCTGTCCAGCTAATCAGCTACAAGAGCAGCTCATAAGGGTGGACAATATTGGGCTGCTCCTCAAGCCAGGACATACTTCTGAACAGCGCGGAGAAAGGATGCTCTGCAGGGGCCCCCTCGTTCTTCGTAGTGCTAAAATATTATTGGAAAGGACTAAGAACTTTTGGCTCTTTGTACTGAGTCGCCAATACGATTATAAACATTACCCAATGTCCAAGTCACTCGCATAATGACCCAACTTCCAAGTCACAGAAAACCTCAGCAGACACATCGGTAGACACAATAATTTTATTCAACCGGATACCAGAGCAGAAGAGTTGAGCCTTACAGGTTGACATGGTCATAAGGGACCAATCCTTGTTGCCACTGCAGCAACACTCAGAGTGGTGCAAGAACGGTACTCAGGACCTTTTATAGCCTGTAACTTGGTCTCCTCTGATGTTACTACAGTTTATTAAGCTATTTCTGACAACTTAAAAATCCTGAGAACCCAGGCCTGTCGATACCAACTGCTCAGATCCCCTCAGAGCTGCTCTGACTGGCTCATAGCTCAGAGTCCAGCTGGGTAGCGCCGGGGGAAGTAGCTCTATGCAGGAAGATAAAAACATGGCCTTACTTGTTTTTATCAGACAGGAGAAGGGTCTGGGGGAGCGGAAACAATTAGTCAGAGCCAAGGGCACACACAGCAGCTATCACGGGGTGCAGGGCTGGTGTGGGGTGGGGTCAGGCTGTGGGGTGCAGGTATGGGGGCTTTGTCAGGGGTGGTTCATAGGGTGGGGCTAGGGTACACGAATAGGGAGGTTCCTGACATGGTCAACATTAATTAATCTGTCTGTCTGTGATACGCCTGTCGATATTTTTTACATGTTTTTTTTCCAAAAGAAAAATCCCTTGGAGATCCCAGAGAAAGTCGTAGTTGTTTCATATAATATGATTGATTATGGCTAAATCAAACATCTCTTTACCAAACTCTTCCATCCACAAATTACCCACAGTCAGTACCCTGAGGATAAGTACAAATAGAAAACAATGTCAACCTTTTGAAAGGACCAAATACCTACCCATTTTATATTTAGCAAGTTACCGGAAACATACCATCATTTGGCCTGGCCGGGCTACCCAGATAAGGCTTTTGTGTTTTGAGTTTATGGTGTGGGACTATAGGAGTCGGCAGGGTGCATCACTCTGTACTCATGTGGATGTTGCACAGTAATAATTAACCCTTAAAGGATCAGATCGGGATCAGATGAAGCATTTAAGGCTTTCGTGTTGTGTATTATGCCAGACATATACATGTATCGACCAAATGAACCTTGATCTAATTAAGCCAATAGCTGCTGAGGTATATCTATATTTGACTGTCTGTGGGGCACCAAATGTATACCTATTACCTAGCATGAGGTAGCAACTCAGTAGTAGTAAGCCTACCTAAGCTACTGTTGACCCCTACATAGGTAGCAACTCAGTAGTAGTAAGCCTACCTAAGCTACTGCATGTTGACCCCAACATAGGTAGCAACTCAGTAGTAGTGAGCCTACCTAAGCTACTGTTGACCCCTACATAGGTAGCAACTCAGTAGTAGTAAGCCTACCTAAGCTACTGTTGACCCCTACATAGGCAGCAACTCAGTAGTAGTAAGCCTACCTAAGCTACTGTTGACCCCTACATAGGTAGCAACTCAGTAGTAGTAAGCCTACCTAAGCTACTGTTGACCCCTACATAGGTAGCAACTCAGTAGTAGTAAGCCTACCTAAGCTACTGTTGACCCCTACATAGGTAGCAACTCAGTAGTAGTAAGCCTACCTAAGCTACTGTTGACCCCTACATAGGTAGCAACTCGGTAGTAGTAAGCCTACCTAAGCTACTGTTGACCCCTACATAGGCAGCAACTCAGTAGTAGTAAGCCTACCTAAGCTACTGCATGTTGACCCCAACATAGGTAGCAACTCAGTAGTAGTGAGCCTACCTAAGCTACTGTTGACCCCTACATAGGTAGCAGGGGCGGATCCAGGATTTTGGAAAAGGGGGGGCGTGAAATAGGCAATGTACTGGGGGTATTGAAATATTTTACATTAAAATGTACATAAAAATAGGGGGGGCGCACGCCGGGTCCGCCCCCCCCTAAATCCGCCCCTGGGTAGCAACTCAGTAGTAGTAAGCCTACCTAAGCTACTGTTGACCCCTACATAGGCAGCAACTCAGTAGTAGTAAGCCTACCTAAGCTACTGCATGTTGACCCCAACATAGGTAGCAACTCAGTAGTAGTAAGCCTACCTAAGCTACTGTTGACCCCTACATAGGTAGCAACTCAGTAGTAGTAAGCCTACCTAAGCTACTGTTGACCCCTACATAGGTAGCAACTCAGTAGTAGTAAGCCTACCTAAGCTACTGTTGACCCCTACATAGGTAGCAACTCAGTAGTAGTAAGCCTACCTAAGCTACTGTTGACCCCTACATAGGTAGCAACTCGGTAGTAGTAAGCCTACCTAAGCTACTGTTGACCCCTACATAGGCAGCAACTCAGTAGTAGTAAGCCTACCTAAGCTACTGCATGTTGACCCCAACATAGGTAGCAACTCAGTAGTAGTGAGCCTACCTAAGCTTCTGTTGACCCCTACATAGGTAGCAACTCAGTAGTAGTAAGCCTACCTAAGCTACTGTTGACCCCTACATAGGTAGCAACTCAGTAGTAGTAAGCCTACCTAAGCTACTGTTGACCCCTACATAGGTAGCAACTCAGTAGTAGTAAGCCTACCTAAGCTACTGTTGACCCCAACATAGGTAGCAACTCGGTAGTAGTAAGCCTACCTAGGCTACTGTTGACCCCTACATAGGTAGCAACTCAGTAGTAGTAAGCCTACCTAAGCTTCTGTTGACCCCTACATAGGTAGCAACTCAGTAGTAGTAAGCCTACCTAGGCTACTGTTGACCCCTACATAGGTAGCAGGTCAATAGCAGTAAGCCTATCTAAGCTACTGTTTACACCTATATGGGTAGTAGCTCCGCAGTAGTAAGCCAACCTAGGCTACTGTTTACACCTACATAGGTAGCATCTCAGACTCAGTAGAAGTAAGCCTACCTAGGCTACTGTTTACACCTATATAGGTAGCAGGTCAATAGCAGTAAGCCTACCTAAGCTACTGTTTACACCTATATGGGTAGCAGCCCAGCAGTAGTAAGCCTACCTAAGCTACTGTTTACACCTACATAGGTAGCAGCTCAATAGTAGTAAGCCTACCTAGACTACTGTTTACACCTATATAGGTAGCAGCTCAATAGTAGTAAGCCTACCTAGGCTACTGTTTATACATACATAGGTAGCAACTCAGTAGGAGTAAGCCTACCTAAGCTCCTGTTTATAACTATATAGGTAGCAACACAGTAGTAGTGAGCCTATCTAGGCTTCTGTTCACACCTATATAGGCAGCAACTCAGTAGTAGTAAGCCTACCTAGGCTACTGTTTACACCTATATAGGTAGCAGCTCAGTAGTAGTAAGCCTACCTAGGCTACTGTTTACACCTACTTAGGTAGCAACCCGGTAGTAGTAAGCCTACCTAGGCTACTGTTTACACCTGCATACATAGCAGCTCAGTAGTAGTAAGCCAACCTCGGCTACTGTTTATACATACATAGGTAGCAACTCAAAAGTTGTAAGCCTACCTAGGCTACTGTTTACACCTACATAAGTAGCAGCTAAGGAGTAGTAAGCCTACCTAGGCTACTGTTTACACCTAGATCGGTAGCAGCTCAGCAGTAGTAAGCCTACCTAGGCTACTGCCCAGGTCATCTCCAGGTGCTCTTAACCTGAAGGGCTAATACACCGGTGAGTGGCAGCCCTGGAGGAAGCCTGGTCCCACGGGCCGCCAATGGGAACCATCTGTTAGAGCTAATTACGTTACAGGAACGTCCACAAATAGGCTCCTGCAGGATCCAGCAGCCCACTACCCTCCTCACCCTCCACACATGTGTGTACACCCCCTTACCCTACACCTAGGTGTGAGTACACATGTGTATGTAGCAGCAAGACCTCCTCCAGGTGTGCTGTGCGTTATGGTGCTAACATTCCCTCTCTGTTCCAGCAACCAAACAAACAGATCCCCTGTAGAGTTGCGTCATGTAGTGTTAGTGTAGTTAGTGCATGGTGTGGCAGCAAGCACGTGTCTGGGAGGAGTTAGCTTCACACAGAGCGGTCTAGCACCTGTATGATGGGGTAATGAGCTGCTCTACTGGTGAGCTACTCACCCTCCCACTTAACCCTGTATGGGCAGCATAGTACTTCAATGTGAAGTGTCCTTTGTCAGTGTAATGCACAAAAGCAGCCATGGCAAGCACTGTAAATATAGCTATTTTTGTGTGTATTCATTTTCGCGGATTTGCTAAAAATGACATTTTCACTGGTACTAAAATTCGGAGATCCATACTATTTATATATTTGCTCTGCACATATTTGCACGGATATTTAAAAATCGTGATAAACTGCAAAAATATGTACAGCACGGAAATATCTACGTTTAGATACATTCAAGCATTGTGCTATCCCTCTTAAAATGCATGAGTGTTGAAGTCACATGATGCTTTTGTGCGGCCCTGGCAAGTAGACTTGCTGGGGCTGCATTTATGCATGATGACAACAAAAATCACACTGTATTCAAATACTGTGCCAGCTTTAAAGCAGTTTTAGCCATTCCACCATCTGGACCTGGCTGTTAACTTTAAATTACTAGCAGACAACTTTGGTCAGTTTTTGCATGCATCGGATTATCTAGCGAGTCTCATCAGAAAAATAACTTAACTTTAAATACTTTACACATGCTTATGAGGATGCTTCTCACCTTTGAAACCTCTGCAGCTTCCAGAGGCAAGAAATGTGTTTCAGGTTACTTCAGATCAAAAAAATGAATTAAAAATGAAAAGTATGGGAAATATTTTCTGGCAACTAGCTAGATACTAAGTTTCTTGAAAATATGAAAAGAAAATTGCCTTGAAATCCCTGTTTTGTTGAGCTTTGTAGGATGACCGGAAACACACATTCTATATTGTTATACCAACATTACTCCTCTCCATCAGGAACCTTTTGGTGGGAATGGGAGTAACTGTAAGGTAGTGAGAAGGCCAGGGAAGGGATGTCAGGCTCTGTGCATCCCCCAGGGCCATGTCTGCTGGGTAATAAGACTTTAGGCACAGGAGTATATGGTTGTACTGTATGACCTGACAGTGGCAGTTCCCTCCCTTAGTAATAATGCTGAGCCATTTACTACCATGAGGTACATAGTATCAAGGACAGACTCTGACTGTGATGACTTGTTGATATGAAGTCAATGATCATTAAAGGAATGCCCTTGGAGTGACTTTCAGTGGAACATATTTACAATGATTAACTCTCTTAGGGCTGCATAGTGCTTTAGTAGTGGTCGATAGTGTTATTTCCTTTGTCATTTTAATGCATGAATGCAGCACTGCCAGTGCTGTATATCAGCTTAATGGCAAGCTGACCCGTTTGATACACTCCTGAAGGTTCAGCATGACACATAACTAGATGTACGAGGGCTGCATGAATGCCTCATGACGGCCAATGGTGTAATACATTTTTTTGCACTATACTGCACTTAAAAGTGTTATAGTCCAACGTGCAGTCCTTCCTCTTCCCCATACCACACCCATACGGCTGATGGACCCACTCTGTTAGTGAGCCACAATGATGGCAATGACACTAGGGAATGGGTTAAAATGGTTAAAGAACCTTGGCTCGTGTTAGCCTGGTATAAATTTGTTTTTGATTGTGATCTATGGCTACTGGTTTCTGTACATCCATGCCTAAGGCTAGATGTTTTATGTGGTGTCTGTTCAGCATTTAACAGCTGGTGCTGTTGACGACAGTAGAGCAGGGTCCCAAAACTTTACGCTAGTGAAGACGTGCCACATATTTCACCTACACATGTAAACTAAGCATATAGTGAAGCACACAACACACCTAGCTCTGAGCTGTATAGAATATTGTTATATACTGCGAAATAAAATTATAGGGATCCCTTTCTCAGATTTTTTCATACATGGGAAATATTGTTCAATATTGTTCATGCAGCATGCACCTCAGGCACTTGAATACTAAGAATAAATGTTGACCTGAGGTATCACTAGCAATATCAACCTAGAACACAAAAATAGATTAATGCCCAAACGAGTGGAAGGTCATGTGATATCTTATCATAGTAATTCAAGATAAGACCTCATTACTGACCTCAAGAAACTAGAGTAACATCCAATTACTGGCCACATCAAACCTGTTTAGCCCTATAGTAATTTAATGTGCTTTGTTGCCATGATGTGTAAATTACCCTAAATTAGTCAGGACTGCATTCATGCAAATTGTGACGACCTTTCAAGAGTGTATATATATATGTACACAGACTAACCTGGTCAGGTTTTCCATGGATCAGCCTAGGGACCAAGTCCAATCAGGGAAAAGATTTAACGTTAAATAGTTTACACATGCTTACCTGCATGCTTTTATAGCATTGAACCCATCTCTAGCTTCCAAATGTAAAAAGTCTGTTTCCGGTGATATGATCAAGAAACCTGAGGAAAGAAGGAAAAGCCTGGGAATTTATTTTCGAGGAACTAAAGATATCAAGTTTTTTGAAAAAAGTAAAAGAAAATTTCCTTGAAAACCCTGTTTTCTTAGAACCTGGTAGGGTGACCGGTAACACACATTCTTTATTTTTTATACCGACGTTACCCCTATCCATCAGGAGCCTTTTGGTGGGAATGGGAGTAACTGTAAGGTAGTGAGGAGGCCAGAGAAGGGACTTCCTCCTCAGGCATCCCCAGGGCCATCTTTGCCGGGTAATAAGACTTGGGGAAACATGATTATATGGTTGTGCTGTATAGCCTGCCAGTAATCATTCCCATACCCACTTCTGACAGTTCTGTTGTTTGTTTGTTTGTTTGTTTGTATTTCATTTATTTATCCTGGCAAGAATGTATGACCTGGTAGGTCGTATTACAGAGACAGAGAGTGTTGAAGGGGGAGGTTTATGGGGTGTTAAAAAGGAGGTTTGGCAATTATCAGATTATGATGAACTATTTACTACATTGAAATACACAACATCAAAGACAGGCTGTGATGATTTGTTAATGATTTATTCAATGATCATTAAAGGTATACCATGTTTTTGAAGTGACTTTCTTTGGAGCACCTAATCTATTGTATTGTAACGTATTGTCTCATCAAGGCAGATTTGCCCTGGTGCTCTATTCAAGCATCATGCAGCCTCTGTAGGTTTAATATATGCCTGAAGGGTCGGTAGCCAGGTATGCATTCAAGTGTCATGCCATCCAAGGGCATGATACATTAGAACACTATGCAGCCCTTAGAGGGTTATAGTTCAAAGTACAGTCATTCCTCATCCCCTCCCATACCACTACCCACTAATGATGGCCCCACTCTGTTAGCAAGCCAGGATGATGGTGATGACACAAGGGAATGGGCGTAAATTGGTTTAAGAACTTTGGCTCGTGTTAGCCTTGAATAAATTACTTTTTGATTGTGATAATATTATATAGTTCCTGGTTTCTGAATGTGTTTTGCCTCCATGCCCAAGGCCAGGTGTATTTATGCAGCATATTCTCAGCAGAAACAGCTGGTAGTGTTGACCCCGGATATCTGAGAACCTGAACCTTTGGCCTGCCGGTGGAGACATGTCACATATTTCACCTACACAGGACTACACACATATGTTGAGTAACGCTAGTAGTATAGTATGTATCGGAACGGGACTATAGTTAAGTACTGTTTATTACTCAATCGACATGCAGCCAATCAGAGGCCTCCATTTGGTCACGTGACCCGTTGCCATGGTAACGTGACCTACTTAGGGCTCTCAGCCAATCAGAAGCCAGCATTCTGGGTGACCTACTGACCTACTTAGAAGCTCTCAGCCAATCAGAGGCCGGCATTCTGGTAACCATGGTAACGTGACCTACTTACGTCACGTGACCTACTTAGGCTCAGCCAATCAGAAGCCGGCATTCTGGTAACTAGGGTAACGTGACCTACTTAGGGTTTGTTTGTAAACAACACCACGTGGCTTTCTTGTTTGTAAACAACACCACGTGACACGTGACTGTTTGTAAACAAACAAACAAAAAAAAGTTATGTAACTTATATATAGAAATAAAAACACAACAAGATAATTTCTTTTCTTTTCATTTTATTCTTTATTTTCATTTCAATCAGAAAAAACACACAAGTTTATGCTTTTTTAGCTCGCTTCTTCGATTTGCAGCAACTCAACAGGCCGCAAAGTCTCACGCCGCCGTCACTCGCACCACCACACCCCGGACGACTTTTCTCCAATAGACATTGCACGACTTTGGATAAATCCAACACCATTTCGGCAAGGCAGAGAATCTTTGCCTCCATGAAACGGCCGCCATCGCAACAACCCGTCACAACAGCATCATCGATAGCTTCTGACTCACGACCCGGTCGCTCAGCTTTGGGATTTTGCTCATGCGCATGACGCACTTCTTGGGGTTTCTTGTTCGACATGCTTCAATTAGGAAATGAACGCAATGAGGTCCACAGGTGTCAGCAGAAGTGTCTTGTAGTTGAATGCGGTTTCTTTGCCACTTGAACGGAGCAGAGCGTTCCACGAAAGACAAGAACTCCGCACTCAGCGGCGGTAAGCCGAAGGAATCAAAGTAGTACACTTCACCCGTGCTCGACACGTAAAACGCCACCCAATGCTGACCTGGTAAATGTTGCGGATCTGTGTTGCTCACGAAACAAGTGTAATAAACGATCTTTTGTATCTTTATGATATTGGTAGAGTATCAATTAAAGAACAAAGTCGACACAGTTCGGATCAAGTGTTACAGGTTGCAATATCAGGTTTATTCAGGTAAACCTAAACAAGCAGTCACTAAGTGTGCGAACTCCCTATAGAGTTCGGAACGGGTCAGTAGGCTAAGCAGCCGATATGATCACGGGGTCTCTTCACCAGCGTGGCTCAGAGTAACCGACGAGTACCGTCAGATGCCGGGTATATATAGGCAGCCAGCCTGCGTGCGCACACGCAGACCGGAAGCCTATAGCGACCTCTGTCCATACCCCAAGCCCGGAGTAGGTGTCGCCACCTACCGTCGGACTGAAGGGTTCGGACTGAGCTCGCAACACAGCATCCAACAGCACTCGTCATATAACAACCCCGTATAACCCTAGCCCCTACACTACCCCCTACCAGATAATAACCGGGAGGTAAATAATTAAGGTTATAGTCCGAAAACACTTCGGACTGGCATTATCTTATAAATACCACCTTAGGGGTTTATTAAAGTTATACCTTACAAACAATATGACGTTACTGTTGAACACAAAAAGGTATTAATTACACACATATCTACATATATAGATCGTAATTAAAATTACGCCCCATTCCCTAGGATAGATGGAGTTAATCTATACATATAGTATACACAACACTTGAAAAAGTACAATATCACAGTAAAAAAATTTCGTCCCTTCAGGACCCCGAGCTAATTACACTCGTAATGAATAATACTTTATAAGTGATAAACACTATCACTTCTTTTAAGGTTTTTAGAAACATATTAAAGTATTATTACAAAAGATATCATACGTGATTTTATAGCGAAGATCCGGATCCTCTGTTGATGATGATGCATTCCGCCCGGCTTTCAGAACCTACTTCATTCAGCTCCTACTAACCGGAACGAGAAAGTTCATAGCTCATGCTCGGGAGCTTATAGTAGTATATATAAAAAAATTCCAAGTCCTGCCTCCAGGCGATCTTCGGACTTATAATTAGGAGCACTCGGTCCTGATATATATAGTTTATATAAAAAAACATCTCGTATCAGATCCATGGTGTTAGTGTACTCCTGTCCCGAGCTTTGGGTTTCTCTCCGGATCTCCTCGTCCTCCTCCGTCCGTTCTGCCTGGCAGACTGCCTCCTTGCGTAGCCAGCCTGCCGCTTCTTCTCGTCCGGATCCTTGTACACCCTATATTAGAGTGTTTTTCACATGTAGGGTTGGTATACTTAAAATACCCCCCCTTCTTCTTGATCGGGTCCTAAGATAGGATAATCCTATCCGGACTCCGAGTCGTCTTTAGGACTCGACTTGGCCGCAGCCTCCTCGTCCTCAGAGTCTGACGCAGCTTCCGCCAGCGTTAACTCCTGGAGCCAGAGCTCAATCTGAGCCCGAGTCCCATCCCATTCGTGCATCTCGTGCGCGAAGCAGTCTCTGAACCTCCGACGTTCGTGGTCCAGTTTCTCCTCGGCGTTCTTGACTGCCAGCCTCTGCTTCTTCCTTTCGGATTTAGCAGCAACTCGTTCAGTCCGAGCATTTTCACGCTCCTCCTGAACCGACTCCATGGCCGCTGCTTTCTGAGTAGCGACTTCACTCCGGTGGAGATGATGCACTGTGTCCAGCGACAACATCGCCACCTCCTGACTTAAGCCAGCTAGCAATCGGTGGAAGTTATCCTGCCACCGATCCAAGGCCTCCTGTCCGGCTTCGTAGGACTTGAAGTCGGCGGGAGGAAACGAGGGAGGGCCCCTTAGTCGTAAGACATGGTGCCCCTCCGGAGCCTCCTGTGGGGGATCCGGAGTCTGTGTTGGCTTCGGCTTTTGCTTCACCGAAGCCTTGGTCTTCCCCGTCTGGGTGAGAGTCTGTGACTCCGCTCCCGGAACCAAATCCATATTGGGGAATTCGTCAACGAACGCCCCTCCCGTACTAGAGTTCGGATCCTCCGGACTTGGCCGAGGTGGCCTGCCCTGGGGGCCCGACTTCCAGTCAGTCGTGCGAGAGGTAAATGCCGGTCCTTTGTACCCCGGATCTGCCTTCTCCATAACGGACTGCCTTTCGTCCGTTTTCTGTTTCTTCGGGTCGGTGGGCTCCGAGGATCCGTCGGATTTTCTCGGAGCTCGCCGCTTCCGCGTACTGGTACGCTGCTGATACTCTTCGAATTCATCGTAGAGTTCGCCCTCCGGTACATGGAGATACGTGCGGTCCGGGTTTACCTTGTAGAATACCCGCACCTTCCCTTTCTCGTTGGTGCCAAAATCCACCTCGAGGTTGTCATTCTTGTCTACCGTGGTCCCAAAATGGGAGTAGACTTCTGCGTGAGCGGCCTGAATGCGTTCCGCTGCGGTCTCCAGAGCCAAGCCATGGAACTTGGCAAGGTGTCGAATGATATCTGCTCTGGTGTAGAACAGACCCCCATTCGGACAACCCTTGCTGCCCTTCGAACCCACACTCAGGCAGTCATATCGCATGAAATGACGTACATGATAGCGGGTAAGATGTCTTGCATACCGAACCTTGGTAGGCCAAGTTCGGGGTTTCTCCAGGGTCTCGTCGATGTCCCGACAAGCTTTGAATGGGCACTTACTAAATGAATGCCATCTAGACATTGCCCATGCCAACTTTGCCTTCTGAAGGAGCGAATGGTATTTGGTGCTACCAGTTCGGACCTTCTCCAGCAATTCGAAGTGGTACAGCTGTACCGACTTGTCTAAAGGATCAGGTTTGATCCATTCTTCGTCGTCGGAGAGACCGTCGGGCCCCACCTCCTCCGGAAGCCTTGATGACCGCTTATCTTTAACACAGTCATTTATACACATGGGTTTAAAGAAATGAAACCCACTAGCGGCATTGGCTCGGAGGGCAGTCCGGACCAATTCCTGCAGTTCGTTGTCCGGGATTGTGTTCTTGTCCAATCCCTTCAGAACTTCATCCACCTCTTCAGGGGACTGACCCGCATTCAGAGATGTCAACCGGATGGTCTCTCGTAGGTATTGATGCCTACGACTGGCCTTCTCCATCTTACTAGTGTCAGCAGTTCTAGTCGCAGCTGTGCTCTGTTGGACAATCTCGTCCTCCAGAGTATCATTAAGAATAGACTCGTTAGTCTTTTTCTCCATGTTCCGGGCCAGCCTCATGGCTGGCGTCAGATGTCGCCTTTTCTCCCTCCGATTATGCACGACCTTGAATTCGTCTGCGATTAGCAGGTCGTATTCAAGGGCCGCGAGAAGTTCGGGGCGCCCTTCACTCTCAGCAACCAAGCGAGCGTTAGCCGCTTGGTCTTTGAGGCCTTCCATTGCAGCCGTCACGTGGGCCGGGAACCAGGTCGGAAACCGGTCGGACAGAATGTCCAGCCCCCGGAAGGTTCTCATCTGGACCAAGTCAAATGACCTGATCTCATCCTTGCTCATCTGTGCGATGATGGCTCCTCGTAGCAGGGATGGGACGTCGGCGTCCGCTTTATCCCATACTTCATGTTGGACTGGGGGGATTATTGGTACCCCCGATCCACCTGGACCACCGCCTGCGGCTTGGTCCAGCTTGCCGGCCTCATCAGAAGTATCCATAGTGGATGGCTCCAGACGGGGCTCGGATTGCTGTTGAGGAGTCTCCACTCGGACGGGGGCTGCTCCTTGAGGAGGCATCTCCACCCGAACGGGGACTTCTTTTCTTTGCCCCACTGGAGCAGGTAGCTGGAAGGTGATGCCGGACAGCACCTCCTGCACAACTTGGACCGTATGAGCTGCGGATGATGCATCCATAGCCTCCTCGGTCCTAGTGTCGGATGGGTGAGTTGTCGTTTTCGGACGAGCTCCCCCGTGCCCGGACGTACCAGCCATGGCTGCGGCCGTAGCGGCCACTGCAGAGCTGTTGTCCAACCCTCGCGAGAAGGACAACACATCCACGGCTGACGTCGGAGCAGCTGACGTTCCAACTGCTTTTCCAGTATCCTTCTCCTTGCTAGGGATCGGGATGTTTGACTTAGTAGGGCCCGGAGTCTTGACAGCCTGACTGCTGCCGGACGTCTGTCCCTTCTTCTTCTGATCCTTAGCCGCTGGCTTCGGATCAGCTTTCTTTTGTTCCTTTGGCACCTTTGGAGTCGGAGCCTTGGGAGTGACCGTCTTCGGATCTTTGGTTACTGTGGCAGTGGCAACCTTCGGATCCGCTTTCTTAGTACCCTGGGTACTAGGCTTCTTCGGATCGGGCTTTTTAGGCTCGTCCTTCCCCAGAGGCTTCTTTCCAACACCTACGTGTTTGAGAGCCTTGGTACTAACCTTGCCATCGGCCGACCGGGACCGATCTCGGGTAGCACCCCTGCCACCGCGCGTCCTCGGACGTGCAGTGTCGGAGTCGCTGTCGCCTCCCATAGACAGTTTCCTGGTAACTGTCTTCTTGAGGCTTGGCGAAATGCTCAGACTGCACATCCGAGAGAGATGTCCAGTCGACTCGGAGGGGTTCGATTCTACTGCACTGTAGGCGATCCCTCGCAACATTCCGGAGTCCTCGCTACCCTCGGGTGACGGAGACTTCCGAATCGGTGACACGATCGGATCCACACGTAGTTCCGACAGAGTCTGACTGAGCTCATCACCACTGGGGCTCTGAGCGTCCATGTGCTCCTCGGTGGCGGACGCCACCTCGGAGTGACCGGAGAGTTCGGACTGGCGGAGCTGCTGCTCGGCCATCCTCACTTCTTTCAAGTGTCTTACGACGGGAGTTTGACGGGGAAACACTTAGTTCCCCGTCTCCCTCTTTGTCTTAGACGGACCAGGAAAGAGTACTCACAGTTCCTACTCTTTTTATAACTCTTCTACTCTTCTAGTTGCCCAAAAACGCCGACTTCTCCGCTGCTGCCGCACGCACGATTGATCCGGGTGAGCCCCAAAATCAATATGGCGTTCCCTCGCTTTTGTTTTTAAAACAAAGCGCATGCGCAGCGTCTCGCGTGATTGGACGCGATCCCGTTACCCGGTGTGACCCAATTATAGATTAATCAGGTCACGACCTTTCCCGCCCGCAGCTCGGGCTCGGGGGATCACACTGCCACGTAGGCGGCTCGCAAAAGTCAAAATATACTTCGAATAAAGAGTTCGTCAGGAGTATTAGTGGATTAATATGGGAAATCGAAGATTACCCCACCGGATTATCCGTCCACCACCCTCGGGGAGCACTCCAACATTCTTTTCTATTCAACTCTGAGCGCCCCTGTTGGTAGCACACATATAACATATAAAACAACACAGGACACCACACTCGTTGTGTAAACAAGCTAGGTTACCGCCCCTCTGGCCACCAGCCTTGGGCTTCGCCGAACGGGTTTCCCGTTCACCTCTCGTAACCTGGCCGAAGGACTCTCGTTCTTAACTAAAATTCCAGCCTTGATTTTAGTTTTCCGGGCCCTTCTTCCTTCGCCTGCCGAGACTTTCTTTTTCACGGTCTTCTGGAGCTTCTTTCGTACCACTCTCTTAGGGGTATCCTCTGACACCCCTTCCAAAGGTACAAATTTAGCCTCCGAAGTTCCCTTTTCCACCTCCGTTTCCGGGGTGAGCTCCCTTCCAACCCAAGCACGCAACCGAGCCACATGGCTCGTCCGGATGCGCCCTGCTTCGGACTGAATCAACACAGTCGTCTGACTGATACATTTAACCACGGTGTGTGGTCCATCCCAGTTATTCGCCAGCTTGATGTTGCAGAGCGGTTCGTGTAGGCGGATTACTCTATCCCCCACCACGAAACGTCGCAACTTCAATCCGGTGTCATAACCTACCTTCTGCCAATTCGCAGCTTTGAGCAAATGAGCCCTAACTGTTTCGTAGGCAAATTTGAACCTCTCTCGTAGAGATTCTACAAATAGCACCGTACATGGTGCTTCTGGACTGATCCCTACCACCCCGAATACCAAATCCGCCGGCATGATCAAGTCCTCTCCGAACACCAAGAGGTTTGGTGTGCAATTAGTCGAAGTGTGGACCGTATTGTTATACGCATGTACCACAAATTCGCACTGATCATCCCAATCATCCATATGGGAGTTCACTAATGGCTTCAAAACCTGGATCAAGGTCCGATTGAACCGCTCCACCTGCCCGTCGGACTGTGGTCGGTACGGATTGGTCCGAGTTTTGCATATAGCCAACTGATGACACATAGCTGCCCAAAGTTTGGACTCAAATTCTCTCCCTTGATCGCTATGTAACATCAAGGGAGCCCCCAGATGGAGGATCCACCCCTTCACTAGTGCTTCCGCACAAGTAGCAGCAGTATGATCCTCTAGTGGGTACACTCGGGTGTATTTGGTATAGTAGTCCGAGACTACCATCATACACGTATTACCCTTTGGAGTGGGTTTCACTCCACTGATAATATCCACGGCTATTCGAGCAAATCTCACCCCGAATAGTTCCTGCTGCAGTGGCAATTTCCCTAGTCCAGGACCAGGCTTGCCTAAACAACATGCCGGACATGTCTCTATCCACCTCAAAAGGTCGCCAGACATTCCGGGCCAGTAATATCTCCGACTCAGCCGTTCCAAAGAGCGTTTCTTTCCGAAATGCCCACTAGTGGAATGGCCGTGGCAGTAGTACAGGATGTCTTTCCTCATGGCAGCAGGGATTACCATTTGTAATACCCTCCGCTTTCCGGGACAAGTCTTCCACCTGCACAACAACGAGTCTCGGACCTCCAGTTCATGGAACTGTGCCAAGAAACGTCGCATTTCACGGTTTTCCAGCGATATTTCGGGTCTCACTGGACAGACCCCAGTAGGGACAAGCTCCCTCAGTCGTGCTATGGTAGGATCGGCCATCTGGTACGTCCTTATAGTGTCGGTGGACCAATCCAACAGGTTTTGCAACAACCCATCATAAGGCAAACGCACACTCGCTACCACAGCATTGTGAGCACCACAATCCCCACATTCCGGACGCACACAACGGCGTACCGGACGTCTACTTAGGCAGTCAGCATTAATATGCTTCGTGCCCGCTCGGTGCTGGATATGAGAGTTCTCCAGTCCGAACTCGCTGAGGTGATTCAACCATCGACCAATCATTCCCTCCGCATCCTTAAAATTAAGGAGCCACCTGAGGGCCGAATGATCGGTACGAAGTGTGAAATTCCCTCCATATAAGAAGTGCCGAAACTTCTTCGTGTATACCACCACTGCGAGCAACTCTCGCTTGGTAGTACAGTAATTTCTCTGTGCCTTGTTCATACTGTTACTAGCGAACGCCAACGGGACCTCTACTCCGTCCTGGATTTGGGACAATGCGGCCCCGATGCTCTCATTGCTCGCATCAGTGTCAAGGATGAAATGCCCCTTCTCCGTAGGGTATCTCAGCACCGGGGTGGTCCGGAATAACGCCTTAATCTCTTTGAAGGCTGCATTCTGTTCCATCCCCCATGGGAAGGGTTCTTTTTTCCTCCCCGGAGTCCAATGGCTCAACCGTTGAAGCGGCTGAGACACCCTCGAGAACCCGGGGATGAAGTCCCTGTAATAGGAACAGAACCCTAGAAAGGATCTGATATCCTTTGGTCCTTTTGGAACTTCCCAAGTCTCCACAGTCTCCAGTTTAGCCGGATCAGCCTGCACACCCTCGGTGGAGATGATCCGGCCCAAATAGACCATGGACTTCCGAAAAAGTTCACACTTCTTTGGCTTTAATGTCAAGCCATTGGACCGAATTCGTTCCAACACCTCTCCGAGGTTCAACGCACACTCCTCAAACGTCTTGCCGAAGACAATGACATCATCCAAGTATACCAAGCACTTGCGCCACAATAGATCACTCAACAGAGTTTCCATCATAGCCTCAAATGTGGCCGGGGCGTTGCATAACCCGAAAGGCATCAGTTCAAACTGATACAGTCCAATGTGACTCGTAAAAGCCGTCTTCTCTTTATCCTCCTCCTTCATCCCGATCTGCCAATACCCGGACTGCAGATCAAGGGTGCAGAACCATTGGTTCCCACCCAGCGAGTCCAGAGTCTCATCAATTCGGGGGAGAGGATATGCATTTTTCTTGGTTACTCCATTCAGGCGTCTATAATCGATACAAAATCGGATAGACCCATCCTTTTTAGTAACCATCTGAACCGGACTGGACCAGGGACTAGTGCTAGGCACTATCACCTTCTGTTCCAGCATGGTTTTCACTTGTTCTTCAACAACAGCTTTCTTACCCAACGGCAAACGTCGGTAAGGCATTTTGAAAGGCTGCGCATCTCCAGTATTGATAGAATGCAACACTTTGTCGGTTCGGCCTAACGGCTCCCCCTCCACCTGCCATGCATCCTGATACTTCACTACCAGCCTCCTTAGAGAGTCGAGATCCATCCGATCCGTCAGATCTGTTTCGGATATCATTTTCTCGAGTCCCTCACTCAAAGGGGTCGGAGAAGGGTCACCCTTCATGCTCACCTGTCCAGCGGACACTACGGCCTCACTGGTGAACACCTTCCCCAACACTGTATCTTTCCTAAGATACTGTGGTTCCAACCCGGGGTTAGAAACCGGCACCACGGTCCAAGCACCATCCCCCACTAGGGTATCCATGCCTGTCAAACCGATGCTTCCCAACATGGCCACATCCGGTTCCACAACTGCTTCTTCCTCTCTCCTAAGCCCCTTGCTTCGGACCAGCACGTCACACGTCTGTCCGGGAGGAATTTTAACAGTTTGGACCACCGTTGCCACTGTCGATACTTGTCGGAGCACACATTGCTCCACCGCACGGTACGGGTGCTCTATTCGGAGTACCCCTGTACCAGGATTCAGGACCGCGTCATACAACGCCGAAAAATCCAACCCCAGTATACCGTCGTCTGCAATATCCGCAATGGTGGGAGAAGCCACATACTCCTTCCCTCCAATTCGGACAGGTATGAACGCGCGCCCATACGTCTGCATACTCGACCCATCGGCCGAACAGGCGTTTACCCTCGTTTTGAAGTTATCACGACTGTCCGGCATAAGAGCATAGAATCTGGAGGAGATAAAGGAGTGGCTAGCTCCCGTATCTACTAAAAATTCGCCCGCCCTACCGGCCACAGTAACAGACACATACCACCGCCTCCCCCCCAGCGGAGACGGGTTTACAGTGAAGCGTTTGAAATCCTTCGGAGCAGCCAGATCAAGGCCATGTTTCTTCAAATGGTCGAAACATGGATGATCCGGGGAAAGCTGGGTACTCCCTACCCACACGGTGTCTGTGACAGCCGCAACTTCCTCGTTCCTATCCGTAATGGGCCTCCCTGCCTCATTGCCGGGCAACTGATGGACTGGAATGTTAATCAGGCCGGCATCCGAGCTCCTAAAGCTCGAAGCCACCCCTGATTCCCTTCCTGTCTTCTGAATTTCACTAGGCTCTACCTCTCTGGTATGTTGGCGTACTTCATCTGCAGGGGTTGTCCGCTCGCCTTTTCGTACTACCCCCTCTAGTTTCCCTCCTTTCCGGGAACTTTCGGACTCGGAGCTGTACACTCCGCAGCAAAGTGACCGATCTCTAAGCACCTATAGCACTTAGCGGTCCTCCGATTGATCTTCCTTCTGTTAGGCTGGGTAGCCCCCTGAATGGAAGTCGTCATCTTCTCAAACAGCGATGTGAAAAACGCTGCGTCCATCATCGGAACCTTCGGATCCGATGACTCCCTTTTCGGAGGGGGGTTCCCACCCCCTTCCGGCTTCTTATTCTTCCACGGCGGTTTAGAGGAATTCCCATTCCTCTTGAACTGAGCCGCTGAAGCTATAGCCCCCTCCTCATCACTGCCCGAACCATCAGACTGTTCCGGAGAACATTCTATAATGGCCGAGGCCCGGGTAGGCATCCGGTCCCCTAACAGTGACTTTTTGAGAGCATGTATGTCGATGGCCTTAAAAAGGTCATCTAGTGACGTATCTGCTCTCCACGTGTCATACACCGTTTGTTGTATGTCAGGATCTCTCAGTCCGGCAACGAACTGAGAGAACAATTCCTTAGAAAATAAGGCATCGTGGATTCCTGAAGCAGGGTGTACCTTCTTCAGGAGTCTCATCAATGCAAGTCCGAAGACCCTCGGAGCTTCGTTCTTGCCTTGCACTCGCTTCTTAAAAGCGACCATCGGATCAATCCGAGCGGAATCTCCGTACAGGATGGTTCCGATTTCTACGAGCTGTTTGAAAGTACCGCGAGGTCCGCAATCCTCCTTCCACTGCTCAACTGCCATGAGACCATCTCCCATGCGTAATCCCTTACACACGTACGGGATTGCATCCTGTTGATCCCACCCACTGAGGTTTATATCCTCAACGGTGGCTCCCAACCAATCTTCCCACGAATTCTTCTGCCAGTAGGGAAATGGCTCGCTAGCTATGCGTCTAGCAGCGTTGGACGAACCTCTAATTTTAGAGGTTATCGCCAGACATTTAGAAATGGATGCTGTCGCGTCCTTTTCCGCACCGACATTGTGCAATCCGATCCCCGCTATGGCGGGATTCGTATCGTACAATTCTTGCAATTCTGTACTCAGCATTGTTCTTCTCGGAGCCTTCTTCGGGCTCTTCGTACCAGGAGTCGCCCCTGGAGTAGCGCCCATAGCTGGTACGCTACTCTGTCTGTCCAGAAAAGCCTGGTAGGTCCCATACGACACTAAGTCCGTAGTGGGGTCCACGCCTTGTCCGAACCACCAGTTCTTCTCCTGATCAGTCATGTACTGACACTGCTGGGCCAGAGCAAGCAATCGTTGATGCTCTGACTTCTCCTTTTCCAATTCCTTGGCCTGCTTCTCAGCCTCCTCCTCTTGCTGAGCTTTTTCCAATTTAGCTTTAGCAGCTTCTCCGGCGGCTCGGAGCCCTTCCTTTCGAGCCCTCAGAACCGCCGCTTCCTGCTCCGCTAACTCCTCTGCGAGGGCCGCGTTCTCCTTCATCCGTTTCTGCTGCTGCTCCAAGGCAGCCTGCTGTTTGCGATACACGTCTCGCCTTTCTATTTCCAAGTTTTTCTGTTCCTGGAACAATATGGTTGCTTGGCATTCTCGCCATTGCAACAAACTTGAAGGAGTCAGATCGGTTTTCGCCGCCTTATCCTGTTCTGCCGCTTTCTTCAAGCGTTCCGCGTCGAGTTCCTGTTCGTCCACTTTCAACTGTGATCGTGGACTCCGGACCAACTCCGACAATCGTCTTCCCCTACCTACTGAGGCTAGACCCGTCGGGGCTGCGAAGACCTGTTTTGGTATCGGACGGATACCACTGATCCCCACCCTCAGTGAGTAATCACTCGCCCTGCCTCTGCCCCTGGATCGTCCCACCCCGAGGGGTCGTCCTGGTGTTGAGGTTGACAAGGCAGGTTCTATGGTTACCCCACGTCCCATAGGCTGATTGGGAGTGTCGGTAAAACTCATGTAATGGAGGCCTTCCGGACTACCATTGTTCGCAGATGCGAAAGAGGTACTGTTGTCCTGTATACTCTCTCGCGTTTCTGATAAAAACTGCTGTAAAGCAGTTCTTTTTGCTTTCAGAATGTCACACTCTGTCACTAGACTTCGGCGGACCTCCTGTAAGTCCTCTGTGTCCCGAACGATGGCTGATCGGGCCCCTTCTGCCTCATGGATTACAGCGTCTCGGGCTGCGCAAATATGGTTCAGCTCCGTGTTTGCCTCGACAAACTCGGACCGGATCCCTCGTAGGTCCGCTTCTTTCTGGTCGTATTCCGCCCGGACTCTGCTGAGGGATTGTACCAGTTTCTCATTCTCCTCCAACAAGGTAGACAGTCTTGCGTCCTTTTCCTTGATTTTGGAAGCTCGGTGTGTGACTGCACCTTCCAATGCAATCAGACTGCTTTTCCATTCATTGGATTGCTTCTGAATGGTCAACAATTCCATTTGAGCCATCTGTACACGTTCCTGTACTCGGGCCTCTCTCATGTCGTCAAAGCGACGCTCCTCCAACAGGGTAAACCTCCTCGGAGTCGGCGCGGCTGAGCTTGACCCACCAACATTGAACAAGGACAAGTTCATTTCTTCTAATGAGCGGCTCATTATGGTAGGACCCTTAAGTCCTCGTGCTGCGTCTGTTCCGGATGGAACATTCGCCCTACTGTGGGTATCTGCCTCATAACTGGCATCTAACCCTTCCGGTGACAAGGCTGCTGCCTCATCCGGAGACCTCGCTGCTCCGTCCAGAGCCCGAGGTCTGTGCTACTGCACAGGCTAACCTGCGTTTCACTCAGAACTGGTCACGGCACCAGTGTAATAAACGATCTTTTGTATCTTTATGATATTGGTAGAGTATCAATTAAAGAACAAAGTCGACACAGTTCGGATCAAGTGTTACAGGTTGCAATATCAGGTTTATTCAGGTAAACCTAAACAAGCAGTCACTAAGTGTGCGAACTCCCTATAGAGTTCGGAACGGGTCAGTAGGCTAAGCAGCCGATATGATCACGGGGTCTCTTCACCAGCGTGGCTCAGAGTAACCGACGAGTACCGTCAGATGCCGGGTATATATAGGCAGCCAGCCTGCGTGCGCACACGCAGACCGGAAGCCTTTAGCGACCTCTGTCCATACCCCAAGCCCGGAGTAGGTGTCGCCACCTACCGTCGGACTGAAGGGTTCGGACTGAGCTCGCAACACAGCATCCAACAGCACTCGTCATATAACAACCCCGTATAACCCTAGCCCCTACACAAGTGTCTTTGATAGGGTGCTTCGGAATAGTGTCACAAGAGAAAACGCCCAGGAAACGATGTTTTGTGTGAACGTTTTCCTTCAACACTCTGCTTATTTCAAGCGTGTTCATACGATACGCCAAGTACCGCCGTCTTGTCTTCAGTTCATGTGGTAGTCGGTGACGGGGTGTCGATCTCGGGTCAGCTCGACGACGTTGTCGTACACCAAGTAGAGTAGCACCGTTGTTGTCGCTTGTAGCGCCGAGCGGAAACTGACTTCCACCCTCAGCTGACCCGCTCTTATAAGGTTCACGCGACACCCGTCGTGCGATCTGTCTGGGGTTAAGTCGAGGGGGAACACCGTGTAACCGTTCAGGAATTGTTCGTATGAAATACCGCAGGAGCGCGCGCCCTCGTACATCCCCGTTTCCGTGTGTAGCGCCAAGTACTCTCTCACGGCCGCTTTGGTCTTAAAGTCGGGCACGTAGGCGTCGTTCGGCACTTTCTGATCGTTCACTATCACTTGAAGCGAGCTGATGTCGTAATGCTTCATCTCGAACGGGTTCTTGGTGTAGCTACCGTTGAAGGCGTCGTGGTCAAGGAAGCAAATCATCATCGACTTGGGAAGCTGGCCTGTGTTGGAGTGCGTGTAGCTGTGATCTCTGTTACCTTGAGGGATGGCGTAGGTCGTCACCTCCACTCTGTTCACCGGGTAGTCGAAGGGCCCGTGTTCTATCACCGCTCTCTCGTGCGTTTCCGCTACAGCGTCCGCCACCAGCACGCGTCGCACGTAGAGCTTTGCTTTGTAGATCTTCAAGCTGTAGCCTCCGTCAGCGGCGCACATCAGATAGAAAGAGGGCGCCGCTTGTTTCAGAGTGAGATTGATTTCTGTCTCTCCAACGATGAGCTTCGGTTGATGAGCCAGGTCAAAGTGCAGTCGCGCCATCAGCGAAAAGCGCTTGTTGGAGATTAGCTTCTTGCGCGCTTTGTACCCCGCATTCGCGTCAGTCAACGTGTCAAACTGACCGGGCGTATCTTCATGCCACCCCTGGGCGCTCATGACGCCGTCCTTCACGTCTTTGTTGTAGTTGAGTAACCCTTCCAAGTAAGCTCGGTAAGGGTAGGTCTCGGTGTTGCCAGACACTTTGAAACCGCCGATGGAGACTTGGACGTCTTTGAAGAGCGAGTGAGCCAAGTTGTTCACCGGAGCTACCGCGTCGGTGTCCTCGATCGCCGCTCCGTCCTTTAGCACTTGACATTCCAGATGAAGGTAATTCTCGTTCAGGTCTGTGTACTCTTGCGACTTGTTGATGGTGAAATTTATGTTACCTCCATCCTCTAAAGAGTTTTTTGTTTCTATCCCCAGGAAAGACGACTTTAAGATAGTAGTCTGAGTCGGCGCTACGGTGTGCAGGTCGAGCTCAGAGAGCGCGCACTCGTTACTGCTCTCGTGTACGTAAGCCATTGTGTTCTCTCTTCATGCGGCCGACAGACTGACGCCGGCCGCCTCCAGTCTTTTTATTTATACCTGAACGCCTAGGCGCTTACCGGTCGAATACATCCCCTCTACGTCTCTTGCAAGAGCCACCGCCCGTCTGAGGAGAATGCCGGCGACGTTTCGACCCTTTCTTAGACGCGACAGGCGTCTTTCCTCCCGAGAACGCCGTACTCGCCAGTCTCTTCAGAGCGCCTGCGCCTCGGTCTTTCACGCTGCTCTTTAAAGTCCGACCCGCCAGCACATCTTTAGCTACGCCCACACCGGCGCGGAGCAGCGTTTTTCCCACCGACTTCAATAGCGGGGTAGCCGAGCGCATCAGACCTAACAGAGCGCCGCCTAAACCGTGCCCGCTCTGGAAAGAGCGCCCGCTGTACACGTTGACGCCGTTGCCCAGCTGCGCGTTGTAGTAATCGCTGTACCCTCTGCCGACGGTGCGCCTGGGTGGAAAGTACGGAACGCGTTGACGCATCATTTTTCTCTCTTTCAGCGCTCAATAGGTCTCAGATGAAGTGTCACGGTCACCTCGCCTCTACCGAATGGGATGGAATGACCGGATCGGTCTCTTAAATAGATGCCGACCTCGGTAAACCTCTTGGATTTCAAGGGGAAATAATCCAAATGGGGAAAACTGATAGCTTGCACGCCACCTCGACGCTTTCCGCCTCTGTCCACCGCCACGCAGCGCAACAGCGGCACTTGCATGTCGCCCACACGTCTCTCCTGGATCATGTCGGTGTATATGTACACAGAGTGCACGTCCCCGTAAACATCCATCGAGTAGGCGCCGGTAGTCGGCGACGCGAAACACGTCTTCTCTCCGAAGCCTAGAACGCATGCGAGATGCTGACTCAGCAGGACAGCACAGTGTCTCGGCGGTTTGATGGTGACGCGTTTCGTCTTGGCGTCGTACGATAAGATCCGCATCGGTTTGAGCAAGAAGCTGTCGCCCTCTAGTCTGTCATCTCGCAACGTCTCACTCAAGCGCTCGATTAGGGTGTGGTTGCTTCCGGTGAAAATAGGAGGTATCTCGAATATGTTTGGCATGAAACTGCGCACTCCCATGTCCTTCTCCATCTTTTCGATCATCTGTCTTGCTTGATGGCTGATCGTCTTCTTCTTCACCGCCGGGGACAAGAACTGCTTGTATACGGCATTCGTCTGTCTCAAGTCGACCTCTCTCTTGAACCTTTTTGTTTCCGGTTTCAATTGCTGCTCTTCCGACGTGTCTGATATCTCTTCCACCGTTACATAGCTCGCTTCCTTCCAGTTCAGCGGGAATTTTGAGCTGAACGTTAGCTTGCTCAGACCGTTCGCGTTTTTCATTCTCTTCCAGTCTACCTGTGGTTTTTTTCCTTCGGAGAATTTAGTTTCTTTTAAAACCTGGATCGCCTCCTCTAGCGAACCTTTGGTGCGCAGAGGAACAACGATGATCAAGTCGTCGTCGTGCACGTTAGTCCATTCTGTAGGGAGGATGATCTCAGTCAGAGCCGCTTCGTACGCTTCGGGCAGAAGGAGCGGCGAGTCGAAGTGAGTTCGGAAAGACGTCAAGCTGTTGTCAGGATAATACTCCATAGAGCTGTTGCTAGGTAGAGTGATGTTCATTTTTTTTTTTTTTTTTTTTTTTTCTACGTTATTTTTTTGACGGGGATCCACTCGTTGAACTTGTCGTCGTAACCTAACCAACGTACGAAAGCTAACTCTTTACCGTCGACGGTCTTGCGGCGCAACACCTCGTCTATCAGGTAGTTGTTGTCGTAACGACTCTTGTACACCTTCTGAACCTCTTCCGGGTAGAAGACGCCTTTTATCTCCTCGCCCTTGTCGTCTTTCAGCTCGAACCCTCTGCTTCCCAACGTCTTAGCAACGTCGACCACTTCCTCGCGCCAGTTTCCCTCGTACCCTTTGTCGAAGGCGCCTTTAGTTCTCAACATCCTCACTCTGTCACCCGGAGCGATGACGTCGACGGCGGACGTCTTTGTTTTTTTCTTCTTTTTCCATATTTCGTCGATTTGTTTGTTAGTTGGGAGATCTTGTCGGTAGAAAACTGTTTCGCTGTTTTCCGAGCTGACTTGAGCCGGCGCCATTTTCAACGTCTTGTGGTGAGTGCGATTGTAAGAAGACACTACATGGTGCAGTACGTCTACGTAGCGATACGTGCGCTTGTGTGTGAAATAACGCCACAGCTTCTCCTTCAGACTGCGGTTCAAGCGCTCCACTAGACTAGCTTTGATGTCGTCGTTCTCGCCAGTGAAGAACTCTATGCCCTCGCTCTTCAAGTGATCTTGAAAGATCTTGTTCAAAAACTCTTTCCCCTTGTCTGTCTGAACAGTGCGCGGTCGTCTCTCGCCAGTGCCTGTCATCTCTCGGAAGGCCTCGGTGACATCAGCGCCGCTCTTGGATTTAATGGGAACGGCCCACGCGTACCTAGAGAAAACGTCGATCGCCGTCACCACGTACCGGAAGCGGTCGTTGTGAGACGCCAAAGCTTGCATGTCCATCAGATCTATCTGCCACTGCTGATCGATTGCGCCGGTTATAGTCTTGTTCCTTGCGAATTTTCTCCGAATGGGTTTATGTTTAGTGTAGGCGTCCAGCGACACTAAAGCATCTCGGATGACGGCCGGGTTCAGGTGGCGAAAATGATGTTTCTGGAGTTTAGTCACGCTAGTGAAACTGGAGGGCGCTTTGACGTCGGTATATCTAGCTACTACGCGCTTCTTTTCTTTTTCCTTCTTGGTCAGTCTCTTCACTGGTTTGCCCATGGTGGGCTTGTTGAGGGCGTGAACGACGAGCTCGCCGCTAGGCGGTTGCGCCCTTTCCTTTTCTTACGCAGCACGCTCCTATAGGAAGTCGGAGTTTGGAAAAGTTCACGGTCGTCCTCCTCGTCTTCAGAGGATTGATCGTCCACCACCTGGAGAGAAGAGTCTGCTGCTGCTACTGCTGCTGCTGCTGCTGCTGCTTCTCCTTCTTCCGAGTCGAAGCTCGGTCGTTTCCGACCTCTGTCAGCAAGCCGTGTGTCCAAACTTTGGCCAGGTCCGCTCGCTTTATACAGATGGTTTCCGATCAAGGAGTCTGTGGGAACTGCTTCGCGCAGCGCTTTCGTGAACGGCGAGTAGCCCGCCGGTCTGGGCGCCGTCTTCCTGAACCTGGCGGCGTCGTTCAGTAAGTCCACTATGTTGATGCGACGCTCAGGTGGTATTCTCCGACCCGACATCTCGCGCACCGCACCGTCCTCGTTCCACTTGATCACACCGGATTTCTCCAATTGTTTGTACAGCGCCACGGTCCGAGTGCGATTCCTCTTGGGAACTTGGTTCACCAACCGCTCGAGTAGGGACGCGCTGGCCTCTTCAGCAGACTGACGGAGGTGAGCCGGGGGCGAAGAAGAGTAGGACGAAGAGATGTTGCTGTTGTGGGGATTCGCGAGAAAAAATTGCAATCTATTCAACAACCTTCGGTATTTCAACATTTTCTCGCGCGATTCCAAAGTGGGGTCGTTCAACACTAAATCCAAGTCCCTGTAGATAAACTGTAGCACCTGGTGCAAGGCCGCGTCGGGATGAAGGGACTGTTCTGCCTGCTTGTGGTAATAGGCCATGTCGGCAGGTAGGCGGGCGGCGGTGGCAGGAGCGGAACTCTCGTTCTTTTCAGTGCGCTCATCAGGAAGAGGAGGAAGGTTTGGAGCAGTAGAAGTACTAGCAGCAGCGACTGCAGTAGTAGCAGCGCTAGTAGTAGCAGCAGCAGCGGGCACATGATGAAGTAGACCTGCTCGTGATGATTTGTAGAGCGTCTCAGGATCCACGAGCGCTAAACGTTTGTAGTGTTGTTGCTGCTCTGAGTCCGTCATGGGGACGACGGTGGCAATGACGCTGGTGGTGGCGGTAGTGGTGGTGGTGGTGGTGGTGGTGGTGCTGTCGGCGAGTAGGTGTCGAATGAGGTGTCTCATATACGGAGAATGCTCTTTATAAGCGGTAAGGCCATCCCTATGAGAGCCGGAATGAGGAAACCTCCCTCTTGTACCAAGACGCGTCTCTTTTTTTTGATGGGCGTAGATTTTTTGCCGACCTCCCTCAACACGTCAGCCGATTCTCGAAGCTTGTCCAGTTGTTTGTCGCTGAGCGGGATGTTCCCTACCAGTAAATTGTGACAGATCTCACTTAACGCTGCGATCAGATCGTCGCTTCCAGAGTCTATTAGATGCGAGCAGTCCTTTGGCGAGCACTTAGCTAAGTGCTTGAGAGTACCAAAGTGTCTTTCGAGTAGATGAGAAGACATTTTTTTTGCTACTGCTTTCTCTTGTTCTTTTTTTTGTCTAGCGGTACGAACACTAGCTGAGAGTGTATGGACGTCAAAGAGGAGCGTATTCTCAGATCGTCAGGTGTTGACTGCTTGAAGTCCAGAAGGAGGTATGAGTGAGGTCGCTTGAGTTCATGGGTAAATATACTAGAGAGGGCCGCCGCGTTGGACGGAAACACCTGGCGAGACAGACTAGCTATTTGCCCCATGTCGCGCGGGTTCTTGAAAACGATCATGTAGTGAGCGTTCAGACTCATAGTTCGAAAGTCGGGTGATTTCTGGAATAGGTTCTGAGTGATGTATATGACGCTCACGTTCCAGTGATGCGAGTATTTAGTAAAGATGTCGGCTACCACTTGCTGATTGGAACTGCTCATCAGATCGTCCAATATCAGTAGAGTGTGGGGTCGTAAAGCGTCTTCTGCTACTTCCACGTCTCCCGCTATAGACTCTTTGCTAGGAAGACCTTCTCTGAATTCCACACCGTACTGATTTTGCATTTTTACAAACAGAGGTTGCCACTCGCCGTAATGGTAAAAAGTCTTTTCCACCGGCGGCGTGACCAAATTGTTCACGTCGCTCAGAAATTGATCCACCAAGCGCGATTTTCCACAACCCGACGGACCGCTAATGATACAACTAAAGGGTCCTTGTAGTCGAGCGTCGAAATGAATTTCTGTGAAGAGTTTGCTTTTACTACTGGACATTTTTTTTTGTTTTTTTTTCAGGACGCGTCAGAGAGCGGTTGTGTGTCTGACTGTCTGCTGTGTTTCTCACTCGAACGGTCGGTAGTGAATGGTTGTGGAGAAAAGTCAGCCGACCTTTTTATTGATACCGGCCGGTGTCACAGTAGCGGCGGCAGAAGTGACTTTTTTTTGCGATAAAATTCTATTTTCACTCAATAGTCATAAATGTTTGTATCAGACTCCAGAGGAGTCTGATACAAATATTTATTTTTTTTAAAAAAAAGAAGAAGAGGAGGAGGAGGAGGAGGAGGAGGAGGAGGAGGAGGAGGAGGAGGAGATTAATTTTTTTTTTTTTTTTTTTTTTTTTTTTTTTTTTTTTGATCATTTAGGCAAAGCTCGTCGCTTTGCCGTTTTTTTTTCTATTTCTGTGTTGTGACACGATCGTCTCGAAAAAGCAATAAGGCGTGTGAGCGCGGCGGTGACAAATACATATTGGAGCGTATGGTTTAAAATAGTGCGTCCCTATCTTCTTCAATTCGGCTGCGTTGCAATATGCGGGATAACAAGTGACGACGTCGAAACGTTTAGAGACCGTGTTCACGTCGGCCACAACGCGCGCCCACCGAGTGGGAGCTGCAGTCGCTCCCAAGAAACCGATCGGCTTGTCGAATCGTTTCATAGCACTTATTCTCACTTTATAAGAGGAGGCAGGGTGAGGAGAGTAGCGGCGCTCTTTCTTTTCATGAAACGCCCAACGAGTGGGGGCGCTGAGAGCAGCTGTTATGCAATAGTAGAGTAAATGCTGTTCTGAGAAGACGGCTCTCGGCCATGTCGCTACGTTTTCCTTTTCCGCTCTTGTATAACGACGATGGCGCTCAGCTTTGCATTTCTCGAGAATTCGGTACGCCTCAAGAGAAGCGTGAACCTCAACTACGTGACGCTCTCTCCTTTGAGATAAAAAAATAGCCGGGCAGTTGAGGAGAGCGCTTTGTTCGCGCGACCGTCTTTTAGAAACTCGCGCCCTCTGCAGCGCCATATTTCTTTCCTCCGAAACAAAAAAGACTGAGTGAAAATAAAAATTTAAGAAAACAAAAAGCTCAAAGAAAAAAAATAAGCAATAAGCAGACTCAGCTCGAAATTCCCTGCTGGCGTGATGGCGGTGACTGCAGGCGGTGGCGGCGGTCGGCTGGCCGGCGGTGGCGGTGTCGGCGGCGATGGTAGAAGGGTGTGTGGAAAGAGAGACGCATCTCAGTCTTTTATAGGAGCGGCGAGTCTGACATTTTCAGCTGTCGCATGCTGACCTGCTGCTATCATAAGAGAAACAAAAGCCCTAATCACACTTTTCAGCTGGATCCTTCCACCCCGCCAGACATGGATCCCAGATGGGAAGGCGGTTTAAAATTAAATCCGTGTACCGACTGTCATACAATAGGGTAATTAGTTGAACGCGTGTTACCTGTATAAAGGATTAACGGGTCATGGGCTCAGCGTGTGTATAGAAAAACAACTACAGGTAGCGTGAACAAAGCGACCCCCTCCCTTTCTGTCACTCTGTCTGTGACTAGAGGGTGCGCGTGTGGTAAGCGGCTTATATCTAAAGAAAAAAACAAATCACCCTCGCCTGTCATCAGCAGACAGCCGGCCGGCGGCTGGAAAATGCGATTAGAGGGATGATGAGCCACGTAGTAAGCGACTTAAGGCTGATCTAAAGACCTGCCGTGAAGGGGCAGCTGGCCGGTGGCTTGAAAAAAGGCGGGGCGTAAGGGTATATAAGGGGAGTGAAACCACATTCAGCATCGTCATCATCGTTCACGCTACTACTACTACTACTACTACTACTACTACTACCACCACCAGCACCGCGCCTCAATTTGCAGATCCTCGTGATGGAAAGTTGCTACCGTGACATGAAGCGGAATGACGAAGCGGCGCGCGAATGTGAAGCTGATGCTGTAGCCTCTGCTACTGCTGCTGCTAGTGCTGCTCAGCGTGCTACTGCTGCATTTACTGCGGCTGTTAGTGACGCGGGTCGTGATGACGTTGTTGTTGTTGCCGCTGCGGCTGTGACTGCTGCTGTTGCTGCCGCCGATGCAGCTACTCATGCCACCGATGCCGACGCTGCTGCTGCTGATGCTGTTGCGGCTGCCGATGACGCCGCTGATAACGCTACTAGTGCCCGCTCTGCCGCCCTTGCTACTGTCGCTGCTGCTGTTGTTGCTAATGCTCACGCTACTGCTGCTGCCGCTGCTGCTACTGCTGCTACCGCTGCTGCCGAGGCTGCTGCCGCTGCTGCCGATGCTGCTGCCGATGCTGCCGATGCTGCTGCCAATGCTGATGTTAGCAGTCGCGTCGACAAAGAATCGTCATTTGTCACTCTTAAAGCCGCTCCAGTGGAACGCGCGACGGGTAGTAGGGCTACCAACGCGACGGCCGGATGGTGCAAATGGTGTCGTCGCTTCTGCTCGTGCGCTTGCTTTTCTTCCGGTCCTACCTGCTGCTGCTACGGTATGATAGTGTTATAGTGTTTGAATGAGAACGCGCGTAGTTACACATAGACGCTGTTACAGATGTGCTTTTTTATTCGAAAATATAATTTTAACATAAGATGGAACTTGTTGTGTTTTTTTCTATATATACGTTGTTTGTTTACAAACAGTCACGTGTCACGTGGTGTTGTTTACAAACAAGAGAGCCACGTGGTGTTGTTTACAAACAAACCCTAAGTAGGTCACGTTACCCTAGTTACCAGAATGCCGGCTTCTGATTGGCTGAGCCTAAGTAGGTCACGTGACGTAAGTAGGTCACGTTACCATAGTTACCAGAATGCCAGCCTCTCATTGGCTGAGAGCTTCTAAGTAGGTCAGTAGGTCACCCAGAATGCTGGCTTCTGATTGGCTGAGAGCCCTAAGTAGGTCACGTTACCATGGCAACGGGTCACGTGACCAAATGGAGGCCTCTGATTGGCTGCATGTCGATTGAGTAATAAACAGTACTTAACTATAGTCCCGTTCCGATACATACTATACTACTAACGCTTATAGTATGACACACAACAAACTTAGCTCCATGTTGTATGATAATATTGTAAGACACCACAAGATAAAATGATAGAATACCCATACCCCCTTTATAGCCCTTTAGATTGCACAGTGTGGGCCTTCAGCTTGTATAGAATTTGATAGAAAGGAGGACTTTGTTATCTTGAAAAGTGTGATTATTCTAGCTTGCTACTTTCCTTGTATATGGAAAATAGTTTCCAATATTCTTTATTTAGTATACATGTAAGGTAAACTGTAATGCCATTAACTGAAACAGTTATATTATTAGAATCCGTGCCCAACTGAGTGCAGGGCTATGTCATTAGGCCTACTGACCGAAGTAACCTAAGACAACATCTCATTATTGAACTCAAGAAAACCAGCTAACACCCAATTACTGACCACGCCAAACATGTTAAACAATTCATTATCAAGAGCCTGACCAGCCTCACTATTCCTACATCTAAACAGAAATGAGCAGCATCCATTTTATTTCTCATTTTGAATGTGTCTGCTGAGGTTTTTAGAAAAACAAGAAAAAGAGTGTACACCAACGAAACTCAAACGGTGATCTTCCATATTACTAATTTGGGGAGCTTATTTGTTGTTTCTAGCCACTAGGACATTTTCTGTTGAATCATGTAGTCCAAGTCATCAAAACTAAGTGGCCTCAGTATTGAGATGATAAAGAAGGCATTTGCAGGTCAGATTATTCTGGAAGTTTGCCCCACATTCAATGGCAATCTCTGTGTGTCTATATAAAGTGCCTTGATCTTCTCACTTCAGAACGGGTGTGTCAGTGATACCCATTTAACTGACAGGTCTTCTTTCAAAGTCACTTAGCCTACCCTCTACACATCTGCCTCCCAACAGGTGTAACTCATCCCCCTTCTAGGCCACCCCTCAGGTCAGCTGTAGCTAATGCGTTTCAGGTTTGTCATAGTCACCTACCCATGTAAATCCAAGGTTATCGACTTGAGACACTCAAAGCAGTGCTTTAATAGCTTCCATAGTGACTTGATAACCACCGTACATTAGTACTGGATAAGCACACTGCTATGACATCACAGCCTGAGTTTATATCATGAAATATATCTGATTTATTTCACTTTCAAAATTCTGGTCTAAACACAATACTACATCCGCCATGTGCTGGCTTATCCATGTAGGGTAGATTTACCTTAAGTCGGACACATACCTTGAGACGGACACTTGATTTTGTGGTCATATAAGCATTTTAAGCTCTTCATTTTTGAACTAGGGTAAAGTTTAAGTGTTATTCTTTCCAAAATACATACGCTAGAAGTAGTAGTTTACATGAATACCCTCAAATTTCACTGTCTGTCTCAGGGTATGTGTCCGACTCATGGTGAATCTACCCTATTATCCCCTAAATGACAATGCACACAATGATAGACACTAATGTCTGTCTAGTCTTACCAATACTTGTAAATGGCAGTTGCCCTGGTCTTATTCACATATATAGCCATATTTCCTTGAGGTAGGAGTGTATGTGAGAGGCTTTCTAGTCCAACGTTAAGGTTTGCGGGCTGGAGGTATGGAGAACATACGAAAATCCATTATTGCATGTATCGTATTGCCAATCAAGGGGAATATCAAGTGGGTGCATTTACTTTGTAAAGCTTTGCCACTTCTGCTGTTTAGGCAAATGCTGCTCTACTGGCTTATCAACCACTGACCAGTCCTCACCGGTCTAAATCATAAATGGATGGTAGGGACCACGTACTGAGCATGGCAGGTCTACCCACTGATGTGTATATACCCTGGCTGCCTTTGGAGAGCAAAGAATGGTGTAATATAATGTAGAACCAAGTAAATATTTACATGGGACAAGTTTGAGAAAGGTGCCTTTAGCTTTGGTACCTTGTAGAGCCTGTTTTATTGGAGGGGTAGGTGTCTAGCACTGGGCCCCGTGCCGGTAGGTGGAGGCGGGAACTGTTAGTTGTGATACCTGACACCAGGTGGCGGGTCGGGCTGTACCGGCGTCCGTGCTGCGTCTTGAGCTGCTCCCTGTACGTTATGTTTACGTTTCTTTGTAGTTGACTTTGAGACAAATGTCTGCCCTGCCCCCCCCCCACCCCCTTCACATCGGTTGTAAATCTCCCCTATAGAAAATGTGTGTTTCTAGATAACGAAAACGAAAAATAGTTTTCAAAACTACAGTAGTTTCTAGTTATGATAATAAAAATTACTCTAGGTGTTGTCGTGTGTTAGATCTTTGTTTTGTATTTATTCACTCTCTTTACAGTATTCTATAGGTGTCTTTCGCAAATATTACCAGGCAGATAGTCCACCGAACACATCTCAAATATCAATATTATGTATATACAAATAAGATGAATAAATCTGACAATTTTAAACAGTTTTACATGCCAAATTATTCAACATACAGAGAAGTTAAACTAGTGTTTAGGAAGATCTCCATGTTAATGGGAAGATAGGTCCCACTTACTGAGGATCCCCGCCCTGGAGGGGGAGTGGGTACCTGGCAGGTGTCCAGGTGTTGTAGGTGGGGAACACGTGGTCTACCACCAAGCAGCCAAGTACCAGGCAGAGAAAGCACAGGAGGACATTATACACTACAACACCCCCGGCTGTGTCTCACCAGATCGAGCCAATGTGAAAGTCTTTGACCAGGTGCCATCTTTGACCGGGTGCCATCATTAACCGGCTTGGTAGAAAATGGTTTATTTAAGGTAGATAGAAATCTAGTTCGAATAAAGTTTGTAGTTCAAAGTGTTATAACATCCATTAACCTTTGCAGTCTCTCTCTCTCTCTCTCTCTCTCTCTCTCTCTCTCTCTCTCTCTCTCTCTCTCTCTCTCTCTCTCTCTCTCTCTCTCTCTCTCTCTCTCTCTCTCTCTATATATATATATATATATATATATATATATATATATATATATATGTATATATATATCACCTACCCATAATGAACCTTTTCTGTCAAAGTTGGCTAGTCGTAGTTGGCACCCATTCAAAGACGGCACCCGTTCAAAGATTTTCACATTGGCCTGATCTGGTGAGACACAACTCCCCACGTCCACAGAGCGAAAGAGGCAGCTAGCCACCCCAGACTACCGTCAAAAAAGGTTTACATTAAAAGAAAGTATTTGTGCAGGTGTGCATTTCTGCGTCATAAGAGATCCAGTTCATATCTTTAATTCACAATGTTATATTCACCATTTATCATGATTTTGTTACAACTTATCGTGGGGGGGGGGGGTACAGAGTACTCCAGGAGGTCCTCATCCCAACTCCCCCTTTTTAAGAAAGCTTATTTAGGAAAACTTATAATTTCTCTACTGATACATCAATCCGCTGAGAATAGGCCCCGAGACTTTTCAGTATGAACCACAAACCCTATGGCAGCATACTTACAGTGAGAACACAACCAGAGAACACAACTTATAGTGGAGGAATAGGCAAAAAGGGAGGAAGAAAAAAAGGAAGTAATACATGGATGTTGGAGTAACTGGATGCACTCACATGAGACAAGGTCAGAACAAACAGACACACAATAATACCCCTGTACCAGAAGCACCACGCCCATGGGGCTGCTGGCCATAACCCTTTAACCATCTAAGCCTTTAACCATTTAGCCCACAGTGCTTTAATGCATTATGCCCTGAGTCGTTATGATGAAGGAATGCAGCCATGGAGAGTAGCTCGCCAATGTTGCATTCATGCGTCGTGCCGAACGTTTCGGGACAGTGTCAACCTCATAGGATCGGCATGATGCTTGAATGCAAACCTGGCGAATCACTCACCACAGGTGCGTTAATGATTAAATGCATCGTCTATTCAGGGCCTAAATGCATTAAAACACGTTAAGAGGTAAGGACAGTATGCTATTAAGGTTCATGTTCTTCTTTGTAGTTTTAATGCACCAAAGCAGCACCAGGGCATAACTCGCTGACACTGCATATTGGCGCATCACTGCCTATCAAAGGGCACAGTACATTAAGTCACCCTGCTGCCCTTACAGGGTTACCCCACAGCCTGCTGCTGCCCTTACAGGGTTACCACACAGCATGCTGCTGCCCTTACAGGGTTACCCCACAGCCTGCTGCTGCCCTTACAGGGTTACCCCACAGCATGCTGCTGCTCTTACAGGGTTACCACACAGCCTGCTGCTGCCCTTACAGGGTTACCCCACAGCCTGCTGCTGCCCTTACAGGGTTACCCCACAGCATGCTGCTGCCCTTACAGGGTTACCACACAGCATGCTGCTGCCCTTACAGGGTTACCCCACAGCCTGCTGCTGCCCTTACAGGGTTACCACACAGCCTGCTGCTGCCCTTACAGGGTTACCACACAGCATGCTGCTGCCCTTACAGGGTTACCACACACCCTGCTGCTGCCCTTACAGGGTTACCACACAGCCTGCTGCTGCCCTTACAGGGTTACCACACAGCATGCTGCTGCCCTTACAGGGTTACCCCACAGCCTGCTGCTGCCCTTACAGGGTTACCACACAGCCTGCTGCTGCCCTTACAGGGTTACCACACAGCCTGCTGCTGCCCTTACAGGGTTACCCCACAGCCTGCTGCTGCCCTTACAGGGTTACCACACACCCTGCTGCTGCCCTTACAGGGTTACCCCACAGCATGCTGCTGCCCTTACAGGGTTATCCCACAGCATGCTGCTGCCCTTACAGGGCTACCCCCAAAGCATGCTGCTGTCCTTACAGGGTTACCACACAGCATGTTGCTGCCCTTACAGGGTTACCCCACAGCAGGCTGCTGCCCTTACAGGGTTACCCCACAGCCTGCTGCTGCCCTTACAGGGTTACCTCACAGCATGATGCCCACATGCTGCGTGCTACAAGACGTCTTACATCGTTTTACCCCTCCCCATGTCGTGTCCTATTCCCTCCCATTCCTCCAGCAGTACCACCCATGTAGAGGGCCACGCGCCGCCATAACTCCTGCTGCTGTAAGACAAACCAGGTCCCTGAGTCCTGCTACACCTCCTCTATCAAAGCCTCCTCTATTTATTTCATGTGGAGAAACAAAGTTACTCTGCTTAAGTTCTAGAATGACCGTTCTGCACACCCCATGGAGAACCTGATGCTCATTCTCCATGGGGTGTTTCTTCATGATGATAGCACTAAAAAAGCTATGAAACCAATCTATCAATGTCGTTTTTAGATACTTTTAAATAATTACATGAAATAAATACAGAGATCCACTCTAATCAGTCTGAATTCCTGTTTCTCCACTTGCGGTACCTTGGCAGAGCCAAGTGTGATATGATCCAGTATACCATTCAAAACGAAACATGTCATTCAGACAGATCATTGTGGACCTCTGTCTATATATTCAAGAACAAAATTACAGCACTATAGAATTACAGACTATTATGCTATACGTGCTGTATTCCACGCACCTATTGACTATGGTATTGTGGAAGGCATCTGTTCCCTGTGGCGTCATCATTTATACATTCATTTCGCTTTGATTTAAAGCAGCATGAACGATTAAAATATCTAAATTGAGAATGCATGAAATTTTTTCAGACCCCACCCCGATCTTTCCAACACAACACCTTTCCTAAAACACAGCACAGCTGGTTTGCGACGCAAAGAAGACAAACGCCTAAACATACCACAAGGCTAGAGAAAACTGGAGAAAAAAAATCCAGGTCAATCTCTGGTTAACCTGGTTGCCACATTATCAATGTACCAATAAATTAGCTCAATGTGAGGAATGGTCTGTGAGAGTCTACCCACTCCCAGAATCCGCCCCCTTCTGTTATGATAAGACCACGCCTTATCCCACACAATATGATCTGGGATCAGATCCCCCCCCCCCCCAAACACACACCCTGCATACAGAAGGCATCCACACTAATATTTTGACCTTAGTCAGAACATGTACTACTTAATATACACTAGTGATTAATACAGTTAGTCATTTTTTGGCTCCCTTTACGACCAACCACGGTTAGTTGATGCCATCATAGTAGTGACCAACCCATCTTAGTCTTTCCATTTCTATGATTATTAGGTTATATGACTTGCCTGGGATAGCCACTATACAGACTACGCCCCGAAGCATAAGGATTGTCAGTGCAGGCCTGGCTCCCAGATGGTTCTCTGTACTGCCACTTTAGCCCAGGCCGCTAGGGGGCACCACGAGTTATGACAACACTACGTCATACAAACAAACATGGCGCTCTGTTGAGGTAGCTTTTTGTCGCAGAATCTCTATCTGGTAATGGTCTGGGAATATTGGGATACCTCCCGCCTTTTCTTACCGGCTCGGGATTTCCAGCCCTAGATGTATATGTGAGAGGCATACTAATAGGCCAAAGAAGAGATAAGCTCAGAGAAAATCTAGTGCATTTCTGAAGTAAAATATGCCTTAAACTACTTAACAATACCTGCCAGGTAAAAACGATAAAAGTTATATATGACTGAAATATATTAACAGTTGTTCATCTTTCAGTTCAATTAAGACTAGCCTACCTATTAGGATATCAAATTTAACATCAGCATTTATCATCCTTTATGTTATCTGGGTCTGATGGGCATTAGATCCCTAATGTCATGCATCATATGCTGGTAGGTTTGTTAATACCTTTTAAAAATGTCCCCTGTGGTTATATCATACCTCCCGGTTTAGTTATTTCTCCGACAGTCGGCAGAGGATTCGGTTCAGCCTCCACGACTGGCGTGTTTGTAAACAGTCCAAGTTGTAGGTTAACCCTTTAAGGGCAGCATAGTGCTTTAATGTGCTATGCCCTTTGTTATCATGATACATGACTGAAGACCTACAGAATAACTCACTAGAGTTACATTCATACATCATGGATGCCCTACAGTGCAGACTTGATACACTCCTGCAAGGTTGGCATGATGCACCAATATATAGTGCTAGCGAGTTACTCGCCAATGCTGCCTTGGTGTATCATAAAAACAAATGATATTGGTTTGAGGCACCATGCCGTCCATAAAGGGTAAAGCAGCGTCTCGGGTAGTTCACCTATTTGCTACTGCCTGCTGCCGGAAGTAGCGTGCTGTGTAGTGTCGGACCCATCACCACAGACTCCTGGTACAGGGAAAACACAATATAAGCATCAATCATTTACACTATTACATAGCAATACTACTCTATAAACATACCGAGTAATCATGGTAGTCATGATTTTACACATTTTAAAGATTCTTTTCCAATTGCATATCAAATTGTCCTCCACAGAAAAGTTTACTGGGGGAGTCTTTACATATTGTCAAAAGAGCCTTCTCCAGTAGACACACCCCGGAGTCACACTCACACATTTAAGGATTTAAGTATCTCAGTTATCTTAAAAATAAAGTGAGGATGCAGGCTTGTAGCAAGTTATTACACAGTATCCTGGAACTTGGGCCTCTAGAATTCGTGCTAAAGTTTTATATAGGTTTGAACACCCTTGTTGACTACATTTCCTCTTGATATCTAGCATATAAGTGTGCTTGAGGAAAAAAACAGATTAGACTATTCTACAGACTTACCCATGGCCAGCTACCATTATCAGTGCCAGACAGCACTCGCCAGAGGAATATAATAACAACATCAACAGCAGAAATGATTTAAAAGAAATTCAGCAGGGGAGACCAATTCTTAAAAAGACGAACATAGATGTCAATGCCAATTTAGAAGCCCGATAAGATGCTTTCTACCACCGGTGGCTACAAGTCGGACTGTTGGATGGTGGTAAATGTGTCAGTCTATGCTGATAACTGGATCGGGAACAGGTAGTAGAGAAGCTAGTATTCCAGTCAGAGTTGCAGCAAGGCGTGCCTAATTATACCTAAACACTGTGCTGTGCTGAACAACCAACTACAGAACTCACTCTACTTTGGGACTGTAAGGATAAGATGGGTCTGCAAGGATATACAATAGCAAAGATAACAATAATATAAATTATTATTAACATAATATAAATAATGTATAAATATTACGAAAAAAATTACATGATATAAGACAATATGAACTAATATAAAATGATATGATATAGAATATTATAAAACATGATTTCAAATGGTACAATAAAATATGTAACATAATATGAAATAGTATAATAAAATATAAAACATATTTCTTTTACAAATTCTAAGTTCTGCTAAATTGTAAGGATATGTTAGTATATGAATAGTTTGTCTAACCTTTGTTACATGTGAGTGCTTTATGTGGTATACATAGGCACCCTACATGCCACTTTGCTGCTGGCAGACCGTGAGGACATGACGCCAAAGCCAACATCCAGGGGTAGGGGGGAGTCTATTAGATGCAGGAAGATTAAACCTCAAAGGATGGCATGATACTTCAAGGAGTCATCATGATGCAATCCCACACCATGCATCATAATTCCATCGGGAGTGTATCAACCTAGTGGAGGAGAGATGCTGCATGATTACAGCACTTGCGTGGTACCCGCTGGTGCTGCAGTTATGTATCATGCTAAAGACTAAAGACTATATTGCATTAACTCCCTCTGCTGCCTTAGAGGGTTAGTACCCGTGGGGTCCTTGTTGGCCTGATACACTGCAGCTCACGTGGGTAGGGACCAAAGCAGTAAGGGAAGGGGTGTGGTAAGGTAGGACTTGTGAGAACCTCAGGGCAATATAGGGATGAAATGATAAGGAAATAAAATCATGACTTGAGCTGCAACTCCTCTACGCCTAATTATCAAAGCATGGCTATGCTCATAAAAGGTGGAAAAAAACAACAGCTAAAGCTCGAGCTCCACCATGCAATATGCTTGTATCAGATGTTGTCTGATTTGATCTCGTAGTGAGGTCCAAGATATGGCTGGTTTTGTGGAAATTATATAACTGTACTCCCCTGATGCTGCATAGGTTGAACTCGCCAGAGGACAGTTTATGTAAGAGTGTATGTGACTTCAATCCCCAATATCACTCACAATCGCCTGCTGATTGCAGTAAATCTGGAAATGTCAGGCCTCCTTGCAGACCTATTGTCTCATTTTGTATAATTATGTGTGTAAAACCAGAGCTAGTATTGTGACATATCTACCTTGAATATCTCAGAAATACTTGTACTTTATATGTGAAACTTGCCAATATACCTCATCTGTCACCTCATCCCTCACAGTATTATATGGCGCCATAACACTGTTTTTCTAGATAGAAAGACCAGTATTACACACAAAGAAGGCCTGGGCATCGAAACGGCATTGCCGAGCACAGAGGCCGTTTATGTTTTTTTAACATAAATATTGTATACCTTGATAAAACACTTTTTTTTCAAGTAGCAGATTTGAACATATCTGATCGTTTTCCTTACCGATTATCATCAACATCGTCCAATGGCAATGGACCCTAGCCCATTGTGAACTAGTATGAATAGGAGATGTAAAAAAAGGAGTTGCTGACGAGACCTAGGAGAATTGGTAGAAACATATAAAGCAGCTAGACGGTAGCAGGGCTGCAGGTACACTGATATTCTGACCTCAGTCAGTAATGGCTAATAATTCAGTCACTAGTGATTAATTTAGTTAATTAATATTTTGGTTGCCTGGATGACCAATCATGATAATTAATACTGTCAAGTTTAGTCAGTAGTGACCAACCCACCTTAGCCTTTCCATGTTTATATGTATCAGATTATGTCTTTTTGACTGAAACATTAGTCATAATTGTTTTGCCTCAGTTATTTTTGAATAGCAGTCGGTCATTCAGGGATAGTCACTATAGACTAAGTACCGGAGCATGAAGGTTATCAGTGCAGTGGTGTGTGAGGGTGTATCGAGACGGCAGATACAGAGCCTTACCACGGCCTCTACCTACAACCCTGTAACGGTGGCGTGGTGTCTAAAGGAGTCATGCTGAATTGTCCGCATCATGCACAAAGGTGAGTAGCTCGCCAGTGCTGCATTGTGCATCATACTGACCTTTGTAGGGCCTGTAAACCCGTAGAGTCGGCATGATGCATGAATGCAGCATTTGTGATGTGCTCCTCTTTACTGCATGAATGTAGCATGCCGACAAAGAGGCATGGTACAATTAAAGGGTTAAGAACAGCAGCAAGTCTGAAGGCGAACATTTGGCTCTGGTTTTAGTGAAATGTCAGCGGTCGCTCTAACCTGTCTCCCTTCGAGTAGACTTGCCGCTTGCCTCCTTCTAAAGTGTAGATAATAGTATATTCCATTATGATCTGTCTGGTCATATAGAGTACAAATCAATCAATCAGTCTATTATGTCAACTCTCAGAGATCAATACTTTGTTATGGCTTTGCACTCCCGATGCCTGTCTACTTTGAGGTTATAATCAAATCTCCACTCACCCAATATTTCAATATTTGTAAAAAATAAACATGTTACGTCTCTAGACCAAATCAAGACTTGTCATGTTGAAAGTGATAACAGAAATAAAATATATTACCCAGATCTGTAGGTTTAAATTAGATCGTCATGTATCTTTATGCAGGTTGCTCGACAACAACAACAAAGATTTCTGCCTATAAATTTTAGACAAATCCCACCAGTCGCCGGGAACACTGAGTGGATTCGGTCCAATGAATTTCCACATCTCCCGGAACAAATCAATCTTCCTTTTTACTTTTCAAGTCCCCCAATAGACCTCTGCGCGGGCGTGTGGGAGTAGGGAACAGTTAAATATTTAAATGACGATAAATTTAACAGGCAGGGAAAGCACACGGAGGAGTGGAGGCGGCCAGAACAGGCCTGCATCAAGAACCCAGGTAGGGAGTTATCCAGACAACAAGGCCACAATCCCACGGAGAGGGAGATAGGCCTGGGTAGCGAGCAGCTCACAGTGTGAGGGGTACCAGTGGGTGTGGGACGTCGTGAGGGGTGTGAGCTGAGGGGAACTGCTCACAGGACAGGTCAGGAGCACCTCACCCATGGCTCACTACGTACCGGATGAATGGGACGCTCACGCGGTAAGTGTCCTGGTGCAATATGCATGCTGTGTGTGTGGGGCGGGGTCGTCAATAGGTGACAGTCTATGGCAGTGTAGGAGCTCTCCATACATGATTTATACATGCACTATATGGGTCAGAAATCTCGAAAATGGATTAATATGGGGGCAGAAATATATCAGATTGAAAATTCAGCAAACTCAATTAATCTTAAAGCAAGTTTATCTCATTGAAAGACTAGTATCTTGGCTCCATGAAAACATAAATTGGACGGCTTAACTCCCAGGGTGTCAGTTTTTATTCACCGGCAAACATATGTTGATATAAAAGTGTCGGAGCATACGACTAAAATATCAAACAGCTGGTAGAATGCATTAAAAACACCACAGAACCTTCTAGTTTGGCCTCCAGCTAGCCACAGTATATAGGATAATGCATGCCAAGTTTGGTAACCACCACTCTAAAACCTCTTCTGTTACAGGCCGACAAACTTTGTGGAAATCTTGAAAATCTTGAAAAAAATGGCAGTGGGCACCAACTTTTCTCTAGTTTGCTCAAAATGGCCTTGTTCATCCCCAAACTTGCTGTGCACTATCCTCAATATGCAAATTTCAAGTAAATCTAGCCTGCGCTGGATTTGGTTTGATTAAGTTGTTGTTAACTTCACTATGAGAGTTTAACCATATCGTGTGTATGCTCCGACACTTTTATCGAAGGTTCACTATATTGGGCTCTGGCACCCAAATACATCTTACCAGCCTAGGTAAAGCATGATAAATTGATGAACTAGAAGTTTGTGAATCATAATAAGTACACATAGCACCAGCCAGACTGATTTTGAGGTTGGTTGGGGCGAAATAAGTTCAAATTTTTCCAATTTCGTGAGGTGAATCACCAAAACCACCCCTACAGTAGGCCTAAACACATATATTCGATATAAAAAGGTTATGAGAGGTAGGTGGCTCCCTAAGGTACAATTTTCAATCGATATGTAGCATGGGGAAGGAGTATTAAGCAAGCGAGAGCTCCATTTTTGGCAAAATTTAAAAGTGTCGGAGCATACATAAAAGTGTCGGAGTATACAGACCGGCTACATTCGCGTGCTTTGTGGTGCCCGTGTGGAGAAATTGAATGAAATTTCGACACTGACGAATGGAGATTCATCTATTACAGCCAATATATCCCACAAAAATGTGACAGGGGGTGCTAGAGACCTTGTATATCCAGTATTTTCATTGTTGATGTATGCTCCGACACTTTTAAAAAAAGTCCAAAATCACTATTTTGGCGCTGGGAAGTTTAAAAAAAGAGATAATTACAAAATTCTTTTTCCACACTTTAATACTTGTGCCCCCCCTTATTTTGATTATATTTGATACATTCCAGTGCCTTTAATATTTGGCGCATTTTGACCCCAAATATAAAAGTGTCGGAGCATACACGAGTGTCATTTCTGAATTGCAGGACTGTGGAGGAAATTTGGGGCTAGACACCCGGGTAAACACTCTTAATTATTTGAGTAAACACATATACCAAGTAAAAAAAGCTGAATAGGAAGGGCTGTGATGGCCTTATAAGAAATGGGGGGCTTTTGAATAAAATAGAAATTGCCTGGAACCCTGTTTTGGGGGTATTTTTCCACTTTGAGGGGCCATAACTCCATAAATAATGGTCCGACAATTTTTTTTTTTTTTTACCGGAAAGCCTTGGGTGTTTTCTCTTACATGAAATCAAGATATATAAGTGATGATTAGGTATGTCCACGTAATAGCTGCTGAAAGGTGAAAAAGACAAAATAAACACCAATTGGTCCATTTTGGTGGGGTCTGACCCATATATAGTATACATAAACATAGGTTCACCATGTAGAGCCATTAGTCTAGCTCCACGTTAACCCTTTATGGGCCACATACCCAGTAAACAAAAAACGTTATACAACATTTTATAACGTCATATAACGTTATATAAAGTTCTAAGGCTCCTTACTATGGCATAACGTTATATAAGTTTTAAAACGTTATTTTAGCGTAAACTAGCGTTTTTTTGTTAGCTGGGTAGTGCATAGGACCTCACCTGTGTTGAATACATTCAAGCTTCATACCGAGCCTACGGGGTTGATACACTCCCGGTGAGCCGACATGATGCATGGTGACAGATTCTATGGAAATGTAGGAGCTCTCATTACATGAGCTTTATATATGGAGTATATATAGTATACATTGACATAGGTTCACCATCTAGAGCCATTAGTCTAGCTACACGTTAGCCCTTTATGGGCAGCACAGTGCTGGTAACTCGCCAGTCCTGCATGCATGCAAGCACCACATAGCAACATACTCTACATTTGTAGTTTATACAGAATACAGGGCTCTATACATTATATTATGGTGCAGAGAGGTAGATTCATAATGGGTCGTGCTCATACCTTTAGTCGGCCTCTTAAATTCGTAGTTATTCATGCAGGATAAGACCTCTAGTCTTTTTGTTGATAATAAGTGTATTGCTACTCAAGAATAGAGTCTATCTATAGGGTAAAGTATAACCCGCTTAACACGATTTATTGCGTTGATGTAGTATCCCTTTGTCGTCATGATGCGTGAAAACAGCGCTGGCGAATAACTCGCCAATATACTGCAGCCATGCATCATACAGACCCTACGTTGTTGATACACTCCCGACGGGTCAGCATGATGCACCTATGCAGTGCCGACGAATTACTCTCTGCATTGGTGCATCATGAGGACATATCTCGCTCTAAGGCATCATGCCGTCCTTAAAGGTTTAACTTAATCAATATAATCAGCATTAAAGTTTAACCTCACTCTGCTAACTATACACGCCCCCTGTTTACATGCGGTATACAAGGGCTGTCACAACACAGAGAAAAGAAACAGCATCGAAAGGGAGTCAAGGTTGCCTCCAGATAGCCCAGGATAAATAGGGTAACCTAGGTTTAGGTGACTCCCTTGCTGACATAAAGGAGTTACCTGGGGGATTCACAAAGCGCCCTGGCTCACTTAAGGAAGTCATATAATGACCTGGGCTCCCCTATATAGAGAGGAGGTAATTCTAAAGGCAACCCAGACTCCCTTTTGACGCTGTTTCCTTTCTATGAAGTCGGTTATGGGGGTAACATGGGTTGTGTGTGTAACAGGAGTAAATTGTGGAACCCATTTCTACCTGTACCCGTGCAGGCATCTCACCATCTGGTGTTGGGCTTTCTCAGCCCCACACGGGGAGGGGGGGGGGTGGACGACGTGCCTCCAGACTCTGACTCCTGTTGTACAAGCAGAGCCATTCTTGGTGGGTTTCCATTTGCCAAGTTAGTTTCATTATCAGCTGATTCACCCAAAACATACAAAGTACTGTGCTTGAGGCGCCGGGTTTAACTGGTAACAACATTTACATTGCGCCATGGAGTTCTAGCTCTTGATATTGTTTTATCAGCTTTTTGTAAGAACAAGATTCTATGAGAAAATCGCGTGGTCGATTTCCATGTGAGGCAGCGTTTTCACATGAACTTTTTGAGTGGAATCAATTACAATTTTCTTGGTGGATATCATGCATTTCATTGTCGTCGTTTTGATGTTTCTCCTGGTGCAAATTCAAGATTATTCTCATTTGATAGTTTCTTAGTCGTTACTAATTATTGGTTTCGAGATTAGTTAGGCACGATATAATTAGTCCACTCAATAGAATATCTTACCACTAGAATAAACATTAAAGTCCATGTTTAGAGAAACTTGAAGAGTAGCGTGAAGGATACCTTGTTTGAAATGTTGGAACTATATTACACCACATTAGCATGGTCAAAATTAAAGCTAGGAAGACAATATTTCCACTCCCGAGCTCCACTTTGAAAACCTTTCCGGTGCCTGCCTCTGTGATGCTCAGATTGAATAGAACTACCCCAAAATCCACTTGATACACGAGATTGGGCGCCAAGCTTCAAATTACTGGGAGTCCTGTGCTAAAAGCACATGCTGGAGTCAATTGTTGCTAGCCACTGTCATGTGACGAGCTAATGGACTATGCATGAGTGATTGTGCCTCTGCCAGGCTTTCCTCATCTTCTGAGCATTATTTCTGCTGCCTATTTTGCCTTGTCTATAAATAGAGAGAAAGATCGATCGATTCACATGGATTCGTGATGTAAAATGCACAGGATTTGCCTGGGGGGAACTAGGTTGGGGAAGATTATCATCTGAGCGCGTTTTGCTAGCCTTTATTTTTTTGCAGGGACCATTCTACATTGGAGAAGAGGTGTTTAGATTCTGAACACACTTCTAAACACACTCCTGTACTGTTTTTGTCAGTTCAACAATTACTATTCATCTATAAGGTCCAGGACTGGGCTTAATTCACCAAAATGCTGAGATGATATGGCATAGTTATCTGAAGGTAATTAAAGAAATACATATTCATAACTCAGTTTATTTATGAGTGAATTTCTGCAAAGAAAGGTTTAATGAGCTCTATTTTCTAACTGAAGCATATCATGCCTATTGCAGACCTAAAGATGTTTTAAACTTAAGTATCTTTTACGATGTAGTTCCTATGAGTAGGATATTATCCATAGTTCGTGCTATGTAAATTTCTCCATCTGCCATTCTATGTCCATGCCACTAAGATGTGCGGAAGCTTGGTGCATTCTAACCTCATTCCACATGTTTCCCCATGCCTGGAGATCCCAATAAAAGCGTGGTGCAGCGCAGTAGGAAAACACCATAATATCAGAGATAAAGTTGCCAAAGTATCATCTTATCAGTCGAGATAAGAGATTATATAGAGTTAACATGTCTCTAAATCACATTACTTCCCGAAAATTCAGCCATAAACATAGGGTAACCAAGACAATTACCCCCCCACCTCCCTACCCCCTCAACGCCCAAGCACTCTCCCACTGGGATTGAGGGGTAAAACTACTGGGCCAGATGTGAAGCCGAGCTTCTGATTGGTTGATTGAAGCCACCTGCCAACTGGCTTCCCTTGGCGTCGAAGCCACGCGAGGGCAGCCCACCCCACTACTACCCCACAATGCCATCATAGTCCCGCCGGGTCGAGCTCAGTTCTCATGGATTGGTGAGCCCCTGGCGTATCAAACACTCAACTCTCAAAGAAAGGTCATCCTAATTCTGCGTGTATTCCTATCAATAGTATTGGTATTGGTTAACAGTATCCTGATATACATACTACATTTTCTGTATCACAATATGCTACATGTATAGTATCTGGTGTCAGGTGATCTCCCCCTGGAGTTCTCTCCCCTTGGAAACAGTGGCGGATCCAGGATTGTCTAGAGGGGGGGGGGCAAACCTGGCCAACCTAAAGTGACTGTCTGTTTCCCGCGATCGAAGGGCAGTGGCCATATTAGGGGGCTTTGGGAGCATGCCCCCTAGACAATTTTGATGCTCTGGATGTGAAATGATGCATTCTCATGCATTTTAGGATGCAATATTTCAAAACTCAGCCCCCTTCCCCCCTCCAGGTCATGTAATATAATATTATCCCCATCTCTCTCCCTTTCCCCTCCCTTCTTCCTATTTTTCCCCACTTTCTTCCCTTTTTTTGGGAGGGGGGGCCAAGGCCCGTCGGGCCACCCCCCTGGATCCGCCAATGCGGAAATGTCCCCCTAGAATTCCCCCCCCCCTGGAATTTTCCCTTAACCCCCCCCGCCCCCACCCCCCCCCCCCACCCAAACATCAGAGAGGAAAGATGTTTCTAGGGTGGGAGAACTCCAGGGGGACAAATCCGGGGGGGGGGGCTGCACAATTCTAGGGAATGAACGCCTAGCACCCTAAACCAATGCATCTAGACCTGAAATAAACTGACAAGATCATGTAGTGCCTTCCAGCACACAGAGCATGGGGGACATCTCATGCTAATAAAACCATTTATATGTTAAAGCATACAGATGATCATATGCATTGTGACCAAATACAAAGTACAGAAGTTTTTCCTGTTTCAACTTAGAGGTTCCACCTACTCTTGTAGTGGATATTAAGTCAGCTTTCTGGGCCCTGTCAGCAGATGTGGGATGTAGTATAGCTGACTGTATGGTGAGGAGTGGCGCGGTCTACACATGCCCGTGTCACTTATAGCAGAGGTAACATACTGTCAAGTTATCCACCGTGCCCACCTCTATTTAGAGGGAACATGTCACTAGGACATGTTGGAGCTATAAGTGGTAGGAAAAGGACCAATTATCTGACCTATAGTCTCCTCACACCACGTCAATAAGGTCATCAATATCAAGGACACATATTGCTGAATCACAATATACCCTTCTATGCTTGACATAGAACTATGTTTTGGAAACAGCATATAGAGTTTTCAATTCATTCAAAATGAAACAGTGACAAATTTTATTTGTCGGAAAAATATTGGGTATAATTTTTTGGTGAAAATTTCTCACTCTCCCAAGCCTAATGTCTGACCTCCCCTTAGTGGTACCGGGTACTGGGGAAGCCATGCATCAAGCCCTCTCTTATGGAGTTGAGTGGCTTTCCGAAAAAAAATGTCTGGGTATGTTCTCACCTGGCCTGGCCCTTGCCCCGGAACTAGGACCAATGACAGGCCTAGCTTCTGGACACACCTTAGTAATTGGTAAACACCTACCTGGATACCTTTGTCCTGGTGGTGTCACATGGTACAGAAGAAGTTGTGGAGGTGAATCTCACCCTGGTCTGTGTCATATTTTCACTGTAGAAACAGGGTCGACCACACCTGTCCTCGTCTGCCGGTCCCCTCGGACGGCACAGACACCGAAAAAATATTTTGGAATTGTTTCCTTTGAGCCTGACCTGGTTCAAAGACCAACAACCAATGAATGCACAGTGTTATGGGTCATGAGGAGCTGTGGAATTCTTCAGCTATATGTCAGATTGGAATACAGTGGCAAAGGGTTATCACTGTCTCCTCCAATAGTAAGGAGGCATATTGCTATACAAATTCAATAGCACCTCAAAGCATTTTAACGGAATTATTCAAGCATATTACGAGTTACTTTAGTAAACAGCCAGTCATCGTGACGATTCATGAGTCATCCCTAGTTAGAAATGTAAAATCTAACCTACCTACTCTACCTTTTAGACTATGTTGCCTGAGTCAACCTTTCCCCTTGCCTCAAGGACAAACTTGCGTTCTGTGTTAACATCCAGCTACATATATATTTAACCAGTAAGACACGTGAGAGCTTAACACATAAAACACATTCTATGAACAAGAAAGGGCTAACTAGCATCACAGAGTACACAAAATACATAGTGGCGGTTTAGAAGTCAAAGTATCAGGTGCAGAAATGCCAGCACTCACAACAAACAATTTTGATTTTGGTAATATTGACCCCAAGCCTCTCCCGTTTAAACACCTATCTATCATCATAGCCATGAAAAATGATGTGTCGCTGTCTGCCATTTTAACGGCAGCATAATGCTGGTGTACATTATACATTGTCGTCATGATGCATGAATGCAACGCTGGTGAGTTACTCGCGAGTGATGCACTCAAGTGTCATCTAGAATCAACTGGGTTGCTACACACTCAAAGAGTAGGCATGATGTATGATTGCAGCCCTGCTGAATCGAATCACCAGTTCAGAGCTGCATTCATAAATCAGGAAATAGGCAAAGCATATCAAAGCACTATGCGGCCCTTAAAGGACCTCTGGTGCAGAGGTCAAATACTTGTGTGAGAGGTGACTCTGATAGATTAGGGAGCACCTTTTTCATGTTGAAGGTGCCTCGGTGCTTTGGGTAAACACACACTGACCTTTAGATGTAAATATTGATGTACAAAGTGGACCAGATGGAAGTGGTTCATGTCTATCTGCTTCACGATCCGTGCCAGATATGTTCCATAGATCTGTGACATATGACATTAAAATGAAGAATATATGTTTCTTTGAAGATGTTTTACTTTTACTTCAGATTTTTTATTTTCTAAAGGTCATGTTTCTACATAAACAGTTGGTATCACACACCAGGGTCGTTTCTGTCATTATTTCTATTTGCATTTATTTCAGAAATAGCAGAACCAGAATATACATTTGAACATTATATATTAAGATAATTATCTATAGGACATAAAAGACATGAAGATATATCAAATTACCCATACCTCTATCAACTCAATCAATTCAAGAAATCTCGAATGTTGAATTAGTTCAAGAGTTGTTGAAGAGAAAACCTTCAATCTATCTAACCTTATGGCTAATACAAGCCCGATATTGTATATATTGAGGACACCTTGATCGCTGCTTCCATCGGCTCATTGTCTTAAGTAATTCACTGACAGACAAGCAACATGAGAAAGCTGATGGATCTTATGTAGAGTTAGAAGGGTTCATAGTTCCCTAGAGGAATGCACCCCTTAAGACGGCAGATAACCTTACATACCTCTGGTCGATCACACCTGTCTCATTGAGCTGACCCTGCAGGCACCCCACATACCCATGTCTGCTTTTTTCACCTTCTCCATTCACCAGGTTAACCCTTTAAAGACCACATGATGCCTCATGGGTTCATGTTTATTTGCCACTATGATGTTTGTCGTGACAGCACTGGTGAGCAACTCATAGGACAACATTGGTGCTTTAATGCTGACCCTATGGGTGTGTATCAACCGCAAAGAGCTGGCATGGTGTATAAATGCAGCTTTGGCGAGCTACTCCCCAGGGCTGCATTTAAGCATCATGCCAACCACAAAACACAGTGAATTGAGTCACTCCGCAGTCCTTAAAGGGTTAGGTTGGGGAGTGGGTGAGACAGGCTTCAACAGCTCCACACCTGCAGTCATTCGTTATGGCTTCCACTGTGGCTTCCAGCTTAGTTCCCTGTGGTTCAATCTCTTTCCACCAGAGGGCGACATCTGGCTGCCAGCATATAGACCCGAGAAGGCTGTTATCTTACATGGAGATATGGTGGGGAGTAGAGCATGTGATCCATTGGCAGAATATGGGATATATTATACGGTCCTTCTGTGATAAGGTAGGGGTAATCTGGAAGGAATTGACCATGTCTTACTGAGTATAGATGGATAGGTCACAGCCATAGGTGGTGCATCAACAGTACCATAGGGGTCTAAAATACAACACTGTTTACCAGATGGGTTTATGAATGGCGTACTATTACGGTGGATAATATGTTATTTATGAATGATTTTGACATAAAGAAGTTGTATTTTGGACAAAGCAGTGAATTTATAATGGTTTGGCAGCAATTCTATCTCCCTTTGGTGAGAAGGTGGACAGGGTAGATACAACTATTTTTCATCACAACAGTGTACTGCTTTCTTTTTTGTATATCAAGCTTGCCAAGCGAGGATGTATAAATTTGGCTGATAATGATGTTGTAAACTACTAATTTCAATGATTGTATAATGCATTAAATGCGCTTCAATCTACCAAAGAGGTAGTGTACCTAGACTTATTAAGGAGCAAATACTTACTGGGGGCGGCAAAGGTCGGTTGTGGAGCCCTATATGATTTGGTTTAGACTTACAGTTATGGGGGAACTTCTCATTATTAGGAGGCCCATGCCCACTCCGCTACACCAGTGCCTTATCTTGACTGAAAGACGCCAAAATAACCTCAAAGACGGTCTTCCTATTTCCTACAAATTCGACCAATCACTCTGAGTAAGCTTAGTTTGGGGGATTCTCTCCTGGAGGAGCCTAATTTGGCTAACTGCCTGTCAATGCCATTACCTTACTTGTCCTGTACCTATCCACTGCCCCTTTAGGGGCCACTTAGTGCTTTAGCATTTGTCGGCTTGATGCATCCCCAGTGAGTGTACTCTCCAGAGCTTCACTCGTGTGCTGTGCTGACCCTGTGGAGGTACATCAACCTCGTAGGAGCAGCATAGTAATTAAATCAACCCTGGCGAGTCTACTCACCAGGACTGCATTCATGCATCATGTATTACGGCGACAAAGGCGACAGTGCATTAATGCACTAAGCTCTCCTTAAAGGGTTAGTAGGCGCCCCCACTGGTCCCACTGGGACGTAGATAACAAGCTTACAAGGGAGGCCAATGGTGGGACAGGAGGCGGATCTCAGGGGCATCCCTTCACGATGCACCACTCATCAGGTCTGCATACCTTTAACCCTTGGTTTCTTGTATAGATATACTAAAAAGGTGTATTCGCTGCATCTTAGGGTCTTCTGCCCTCCTATGGTCTGAATGTCTAGGACTGTATTCTTAATTTGCATGAGCTTCAGGATATTAAAAATTTGGAGAAAGCATCAGAATCGAAGACCAGTTAACTTCCGTTCACATCTTTAGACGCAGCACGCCTATATATTCACAGAAAGCCTCTAATGATATCTGCATTCGCATTTCACAATACTGAAAGAAAAAAAACATAAATGCCTAAAACTACCATATTTTCTTATGGATTAACTGATTATGATAATTACCGACGACTACGTTCTGTTATCTGATAAATGCACTTGCTTTGTATACACAAAAGAGGCAAAAATTAAGGGATGAGCTCTCAAGATATCATGTGCTTCTGAAACGCAACCGGAGATCTAAAAGTGGTGTCAAAGGGTCCGTTCTCATAAGAATAATATTATATTCGTGGATTGAGTTTAGAAAATCGATGGGGCTTAAATATTGAATACAGGTACACATAGGCTCCAGGCCTTAGGTCCCAACTGACGAAAGTCTGTAACGTTAGCAAGCCAGGGTAGTAATGGAAAGATAAAGGGTATTTGATTTACCTCTGATTTGTAAGATTTATCCAAAGTATATCATGAGCTACAAATGCAAGGGCTTCGAATAGAGTATATATATAACACTTAGTACTCAGTCTCTTTATATACATATAGAGTTTTATCAACATCGGTTCTGACATATTGTCATTTCATGCATCACTACGTCATACCACTATAATCCCCACTACCTCACATCACATTGTTTGACCGGTCTCACAGGCAGTGCCTACACAGCCTCCTACCTACATAATTGTAGATTGTTAATTATCAGACACAATGTGTGTAGCATGCAGTGTGATGGCAGACAGAGATAATGATAATGAATGGTGCCTTCTCACGCCTGTTACCTATAGCTCATCTCAGATTGCTTCCGTTCACTCCGCACTGCAGGCTGAGAATTGGTTTTCACATAGAAGCCAGGGGCCCTTTTCTCTAGTAAGGATCAACCTGACTCTAGGGATTTCTCAAAATCACCCTTTACTGAGGGTCAGACAAAGAGATTCAGACAGATGCTGGACTCTCCTCCAGCATCTTCAGATTGTTAGAGAGGCTAGTAATGATAGACATTTCCGACTCTGGTCGATATTGAGATCTTGAAGCCATGGAGAAAATACAAAAATCGCAAGTGATAAACGTTGACGATATCATGATGTAGAAACACCCCTAGATCTATAAAGTTGTTTGAGGGATATTGTAAGTTCTCAAAGTGGTGCAGTTTTGCTATAGGGCCTTAGCAAGATGATCAGTGGATAGAGCCATTCCCACTGGTACTAGGTCTTTTCCCAGTACTCACAGCAACCAGCTCAGCCAAATCTCTTGGCCGAGATTAGGGTACAAGCAGGTTGCAGATATTATGAATAGGTTGTACCTGGACACTCCTAATGTCACCTGTGTCCAGTATAGTGTAGTGGTTAGCACTGTGGACTCATGATGCAGAGTACCTGAGTTCAAATCTCTTCCAGGCAAGGCCTGGTAATCAAATTCATAAGTATAGCAATTTTGGAAACAGAATACATTATTCACAATACTAAAAAAATTTACTAGCATCAGGGGTCAGTCTATGATGAGGCTACGGAGCGTACACCCGATTGAACTACTGACCCCCAAACATGGATGTCCCCATGGCCTAACAACTAGCAGCCCTATATGAGGATGCTAATGCGACAAGCCTGCAATAATTTTTCTACACCCTCGCCAAAACCAGTTTCTTAGGTCTAGCTTCCTTAAAAAAATGGTTAGCAATGAAATATAAGAATCAAATGAACTCTTGGACATCCTGCCCATAACAGTTATCATATAATTATCATATTTGCAAATTTTGAACATACATCAAACCTAGTGAAACAACCCCCTGGTCTACCTGTGAAAGATGGGCCAGGTAGTAATTGTGGGTACCTCCCACGGTACACACAGGGTAGCTATCACAGTGTGGTAACACACACAGCAGGCACCTAGGGGTAACCGCCACTGTAGGACACATACAGCTACAATATACACAACACACACAGCAGGCACCAGGGGGTAACCACCACTGTAGGACATATACAGTTACAATATAGACACAACACACGCAGCAGGCACCAGGGGGTAACCACCACTGTAGGACATATACAGTTACAATATAGACACAACACACACAGCAGGCACCAGGGGGTAACCACCACTGTAGGACATACTAGTATACAGTTACAATATAGACACAACACACACAGAGCTGCCCCTTACTATCTGTACCTGATGGATATACAACAAGATGATGTCTCATCCCATATGAGTAGACGCTTTTATCTATATTGGTATGTATATGCAGATTCCGTTTCTGTAACTTGTGGGTGTCATCTGTGGACCTCCGCCAGGAAACCTTCACAAATAATGATCCAGTTGTGGATCTCCACAAAACGTCACACAAACACCACAAACAAGTGATTGGTGGATCCGCACACATGATCTTAGGTATCGCGAACCTATTTACACACTTTGATTGAACTGTTACTCTCGAGCTATACTTCCACGGAGCGTCTGTTAGTTGAAAAGGGTGTCTTATTAATTAAATCATTAAGGTCACCAGACAGAAATAGGACTATGTATGATTTAAGTTTGCCTGGCTTCATTTTGTCATGACCATAGCACTGAAGCTAAATCCTTTAGATTATTTCAGAGATAGTACCACTGCTCCTTTCGTAGAGTCAATAAAGAGCCATGCCAGGATTCCTTAACCATTCATGGTGCACGAATAGCAGGTTTTAGAAATACATCTAGACTGCATTTGCAGGATATCAACCACTCTCATATGTAACATGCTAATTCTATTTTCACATTTGATCCCATAAATGCGGTCACTGCTTTGGTGGCCAGGCAGAAGTATAAATTCCTATCCACATTCAATCACGGCTGTAATGGGAAAACACCCTAATATATCATGGATTTTCTCACCAACATAAGCGACATTATTTCATCCTGTGAATGTCCAGATTGCCTACTAAAGCCCAAGCCCTATAATCAGTCGTAATTTCCCATGCATCTACATCCCCAATTGCAATGAGTCCAAGATACTCGAAATCTACCCTACCTTTACAATACCTTATTCCAGCAGGACATACATTTGTCTATCAATTTCAACAGCAATATGGCATAGCTATTGTATTGATAGATTCTCATCATTTATTAAAACGGATTTCCCCGTGCACAAGGAACTGTTTGTCCTAACACCAATTGCCAGCAGCATATACCATTATAAGCACATAAACCACAATGGCTTGTTTAAGTCTTGTGTGAGAAAATCGGTCTTTGAATAAGCACCGGTCTGTATAAGCACCAGACTCAGGTCTAACTTAACTTAATAACGCCCCACCTTCCAGGCCACTTCGTTATAGATGTAATCAACTTCAATAAATTGGTTGCCTGGCAACCTTGACATAAATTGGTTGCCTGCCGACCTTACCAATCCAATATATCCCCATGGGAGATGGCAAGAAGATAGAATAATAACTTGATATACTGAATTCACCCTGGGGCAATCTTGCCACGATTGGCTAGATCAGTGGAACTAACCCTTTAATGACAGCTTTGGAATCACAAGTTTACCCTTTAAGGACAGCTTTGGAATCACAAGTTTACCCTTTAAGGACAGCTTTGGAATCACAAGTTTGCCCTTTAAGGGCAGCTTTGGAATCACAAGTTTGCCCTTTAAGAACAGCTTCATGTCACAAAATTACCCTTTAAGGCCAGCTTGATATCCCAAGTTCATGTTTATTTCTCATCAGAATTCACAAATGCAGTACTGGCGAGTAAATGGTGCATCATGCCAAGCTGGGACGAGTATATAAACCCCATTTGGGTGAATCGGCATGATACGTGAATGTGCTCCTTAAAGGTTTCAGAGGGTATAGAGAATTAGATTTTAGACCAATAAAATAATTCCCTCAGTCCACTATGAAATTCGTAGGGTACAACTTATACCCATCGATTGATGCATGGCATAATTGCTCATCTCGCCTGTGGCAGATCAAGTGATGGCTGCTCCCAATAAGCAACACGCTTAGCCCTTATTACATACTAGGGCCCCAGATGGGGGGGGGGGGTGGGTTGCTATTTCACTTGTCGATCCTAAGAAATGCCAATGTACCTCGTCGATCCCAAGAAATGGGTCTTGTCCCTTGTTAAGTTTAAGAAGAAGGGTTTCCCTTGTCGCCAGCCACTAGCATTCCGGATCCCTTGTTCCTTGTCCATAAGGGTTAAAACAGGGTCTTGTCACCTTGTCGATTTTACCCGTCTGGGGTCCCTATATAGTGGGTGCATATTGGGTGCCGCCCTCTGGTGTGAGATGCTGTCACTAGAGGCAGCAGGCTGACCTCCTCCAGTCCGTCCTCCAGCCTCCTCCAGCACGTGGTACCTCCCACCCTGACATGGACAACACACCTGTGAGGCACCGCTCCCACCTGCCGCCCAGGGGGTCACACACTGACACAGCAGGCGCGGATTACTGCAGGGGAGCCTGGAGCAACAGGAGGAGGGCTGCTCCTAGAGGGAAGGGATGTTACCATTAAGGAGTTTCACCTGGAGGAAAATGCCTCAAGTGTATCTGGCTGGTGTATATAAGCAGCCTTAATGCAGACCTACTGACTGGGTTAGCTCACTGATATTGTCTATACAGGGATTATTGCCTACTGGAGCCTAAAGCTAACAGGATGAGAGCTGCTCCTGGAGGAAAGGCATGTTATCATTAAGGAATGTCACCTTAGCTTCAGGTGTATCTATGCAGCCCCAATAGGGACCTGCTGCTATAGGCTGAGAGATTACTACCTACTGCAGGGGAGCTTATATAACAGTGGGGCTGCTACCAGAGGAAAGGACGTTATCATTGATATAAGGGTATTTCACCTGGAGAAGATAACCTTTAGGGTATCTATATAGCCCCAATATATACCCAGTCTGATACCTACTGACTGGGTCCTAGATGACCGACACAGGCGAGAATTGCTACCTACTTCAGGGGAGCTTATCAGCTAACGGGAAGTTGGCATGGATATTGGGAAAATCCAGCTGGATGTAAACCAACAGTAGATTCCACTGCCCATGTACATTAATTCCATAGTAAATACTGTAAACTACAGTAGATTCTACTGCTCACCTACATTTGCTTCTAACAGTGTACTCACTACATAACTGGGTTCTAGGTGGCTGACATGGACAAGACTTACCACCTAAGGCAGGACAGTTGGAAATTACTGGCTATATAGTGCAGGGGAGTCTGAAACCAACAAGAGGACTGTACCTTCATACATTAGGCTTTATCTTTGATGTAAGGGAATGTCACCTGGAAATGGTAGGCTTAGGTCTTTCTATATACATCCCCTATACTGACTAACACAAACAAGGGTTACTACCTCATGCAGGAGTACCTTCTGCAAGATAGCCGATCCAACAGGAGGACTGCTCCTGGAGGAATTGGACATTGTCATTAAGGAACTTCACCTGGGGGAGATGGCCTCTATGCAGCCCCTATACAGCCCTGGAGGCCGGCTTCTGCAGCAGCGGACCCGGCCCCCAGTACCAGTAGTACCCGTGTGTTGGTACCTACAGGAGGAGGTGTGGCAGTGGTCGGCAGTACGACCAGCCTGCTGGTAGTGGTCGGTGTGGGAGCAGCTCAGGAGCAGCTCATGAGCCGCTCCTGCCGTGTAAAAACTCTGCCTCACATGTTTGGCAAAGTACCACTTGTTAGGGAGCCACCACCACCACACTGCTGTACTGGGACATGCTGTCAGACGGGGTACCTGGGGACTCCAGGTACTAAACAGGTACTAAACAGGTACTAAACAGGTATTAAGCCACAACACTGCACCCGGACATACTATACAAGGGGAGACCTGGGAATAGTACTATTACCAATACCACAGGGATTTGGTAAAACTAGACAGAAGAGATCCAGGAAGTTATAGCTGTGAATGGGATCCCACTTAAACAGTTATTGGAGGTATCTGACTACTACAGGTATTAAGCAACCATGGCACTATAAGCCATATTACTCTACCCGGACATACCAGAATAGAGCATACCTGGGAATCTATACCACTAAACCGGTACTAGAGGGAGCTGACCATACTAGTCAGAGATCCAGGAAGTTCTTAGCTGTGAATGGGATTCCACTAAAGACTTATTGGAGATAGCTGACAGCGTGGAATAGAGAGACCGAGGAAATTAACGTTGTTACCTAGGATGCCTTGTGATATATGATACCCAGACATGTGAGAGAAGCAGTATATAGTCGGCAGCAGTTCCACCACTAGCAATGTCGATGGTAGGAAATGAAGTAATTGTGATACTGCGACATCAGAGAGGTTAGATATTGAGCAATCTTTGACTGATGTCATGCAAAGATACTGACGCCCCAAACGAGGCCACAAGCGGAGCCACAGGCAGGAGGGCAGTGGTTTGTATACAATAGCGTGGGTTGTAGCCGCTGGCCTGGAGGACGTGGCCTGCAGGGAGAGTGTGGGTCGGGTATGAAGGAGTATGGCACACACAGAGCCCATTGAGATCCACTCCATATCCATTGAGCTGCTCCTTACTCTGGCTGCCAAATAAGTCATCTGCCAACCCCTCCCCCCCCCCCGGAGCAGCTGCCAGAGGTTCCCACCTCCTTGAGTGTGGCTGCTGCAGAGGGGTAATCTGTGACCAGGCGACCTTGTTTCCCAAGCGACTTCTCAATCTGGGGGATAACCCTTGGTCTTTTGGACAACATTGATTAAGGACAAAAGGTGGGAAAATTGAGATTGTGATTTTTCTTTTCGGGACTGTCCGACCTTAAGGCGGACCACTCTGAACCCCTGCTAGTAGCTCTCTGGATTGCTCCCATGCAGAGAAGACCATTTTGCGACTCCCATCTTCATGCGCAGCTCACATAGGAGTTCCCTGGAGGGATAGTTTTTGGTATTTTTCGGTCTCTTGAACAACATTGATTATAGGACAAACGGTTTAAAAAAAGGGCATTTTGACTCTGGTTTGGCGACTTCTCTGCACCCCTGTAGTAGCCCCTTGCGTAGCTCCCACAGCGGATCCCTATGCCCCTCCCACCTCCATGAGCAGCTCACAGAGCAGCTCCCTGAGCAGGTGGTGGGAGGCTAAGTGTTCCCCGGCCGCCGGGAGGATCCCTCCTCCAGCATCTGGGGGTAATTAATCACGGCGGCTTCTATAGATCAGAGGCCCTCCATGTCATACACGACCTGGGTACAACAACATCCAGGATCGATCCTCCTCCAGGGAGCTGTGGGTGGGTAAAGGTGGGAGATGAGGGAGCTGGGGAGTACTCCTGAGGGTGAGGGGTGAGGATCCTACTGTCTAAGGCCACAACCAACTTAATCAATTTCTGATCATAGATATTAGGATTTGAGAATAAGCTTTTATACAAATTATGGACAAATATGGGCATATTTGATATGAAATTAAAGCTGGGAGGCCGGTAAAGGTGGGAGATTAAAGGGCATTTGTAGATGTGAGGATCTTACCACTTCAGGCCACTCCCAACTTAGCTAGTTTGTCATCATAGAAATTAGGTTTTGAGATAACCGTTGACAATACAAATTATAGACAAATATGTGCATTCTTGATATCAAACTGAAGCTAAGAGTCCGGTAAAGGTTGGACATGAGGGTGTCCCCCTGGGGATAAGGAAACTATCACCTCAGGCCACTCACAACCAAACGAAATTAGAGAATAATAATTTTCTTGGACATGTTTGGTATCAAATAAAAGTAGGTATCATTAATGCAGTGAAGTGGATATAACTTGAAAACGCCATTAAATCCGTAACTACTAAAATATGATCCTTAACTCGTGATACCCTAGTGCCCTAAACCACAAAACTGCGTAACTAAAATTATTTTAAAATTATAATTTTTGACAACATTTATTTGTCTTGGCCCTAAGTTGGCCCCACCCTGTTGTGCCTCACGCTCCTGTAGCTTGCACCCATCGTGCAGGGTGCTTTGTAAGTAGCAGATCGCGGCAGGATAAGCTGGGATCAATGATGTAAGTGGGTGGAATATTATAACACTGTCTGCTCAGTGCTTGTACTATAGTTTATAGTACAGACAGTACTCACTGGGTGGCCAGACTGACGGGGCTATAGTCTATGTATGGATGGCCATTTTAAAGTGGCATGATGACCAAACGTGTCCAATTCATAGTTCTAGTACTGTTCTAGTCTATTATGTGGTTATGTGCGAGTGGTGATTTTGCCCCTACCAAAAGCGATTATCACAATGTCATATAGCCTGGCCCTCTGTCCCATGTAGATTCTAAGACCTGCAATGGCCCTGCAGAGTATAGGGCTAAGTAGCCAAACATGGACATCTGAACCAATGAGAAAATATATATATTTCTCCCAGGGGTTTTAGCCAATCAGGTGCCAGGTGCCATGACTGGTCACTGCATCTAATACTGCCTATAAAGCAGTGTTGCTGCCTAGTATGTTTCAGTCTTTAATACTGTCAAAGACTAGGCTCGCACTAACCTGATCATAACAGAGATTACAGCCCTTTCACAACAGCATCAATATTTCACCCTCTTTGAGCTTGTTTAAATGGTTAAATGGTGGGAGGACGCCCGGGAGACCTGTGGGACCCCCTCTTCACGCCTGACTGACGCTGGCACCAGAGTGTTGGTGCTGGGCAGGGCGCGCCCCTCTGTTACAGCCATACATAAAACATCAGTTAATACCCGCATCCCGCGTACATACCTCCAGGAGGTGCTGGTTACCTAGTCGGGGTACACAGGTATAGGCCCAATGGAAAAAAAGGTTGATTTCGAGGAGCATGGACTTTTTTTTTTAAACTTCCTTTAATATTTTTTTGAAAGAATGTACTGAAATTAAGAGCCTTTATCCAGGCTAGACATAGCAAAAATGATCCAAATTTCGATAATGAAAATTGCATTTAAAAAAGCTCAGGGTCGATGACTGTTTTGGTAGACCCAGTCGTGTGACTGGAAACCAACCTTTCCTTTGGCCTTACAGAGTGTAGGGTGTGGGGAGGGTGGTGGTGTAGGGGAGAGAGGGGCACATTGACCACCTGGGCACATTGAGCCACTCGCTCTCTTTGCTATTCCTTTGAGAATTCTCTAGCAGTTTGCCTACCATATTACCCCCTTATATAAACGGTACAGAGCAGCAGCATTATATTTATCTTGGGATACTTAGGAGGAACTCAGACAACATTGAAGATTTATGCCCTTGAAAGTAAATATTTGCCATTGTTTAACTTTGGTTCTTTTGTTGTTACAAAACATTGCTGGCCAAAGATCTGTATGGAGGTCAAAGTATACATTTAAATACTTCAATAGAACCTGATTTTACCCCTGAGCATATGATGTAATTTGCATAACATCAACATTATCCATGATGGCTGGCATGGGGTACATTGAACCACAAAAATTGGGGCACCTTGAACCATGCTCTTGAAGTACTAGTTCTATTATCTAACACATATGCGCCTGTGCATTGTAGTGCATAGAAGGACAAGGTATCACTGCTCCTCACCAGAGGGCAGCATTTTTTGTGAGGTCTCCTCATCAACTTATAGGTGAGAGACAAGAAGATAATACTCAGTTCAACCTCTGGGTCTACTATAGGCTGTATAGGACCTTTTCAAAAACCTGCATTTTATTAGGCACACAAAAAGAGACACACATGAGATATAATTTGATTATACTATCATGATGGAAAATATAGTCTGCCAATTGGGATGATAAATTCTTTTGTAGCATATTCAAAGTGCCTTTATCCCTAAATTATCACTTTTGGGAAGCAAACCAGCCCGTTACATCATGAAAGAATATAACTAAGGATTTATATAGACCTTGCAAATAGTAGCAATCCTCTTAAGATGGTTTATATAGACTTAAAGGTAAATCTGTGAGGCTCTAACCCAGTCACTATTCTATGAACTTTAATTGACAGACTTGTGTGCATTAAATATGTATTTTTTATACTTAATCCTCTTCAAAGGTAACAATAGCAAGTATTTACACCTAAACTTTCAATAATAAATCCATATTGCTGATAGTTTGACCCATTCAATATATGTAGCTCAAGGTGCCCCAGGGGATGGGTCAACCTCCCCAGGGCATGGGGCACATTGAACCACCCAAAGATTTTATTTTCAAAAATTCAAAATAAATACAAAGAATGACCATACTTGCTTTGCCATAGGTGATCATATACCGCAATGATATAAGGTAACTGCTAGGGCCAAGATTAAAGTCCAGATGACTTTGATAAGGTCAGGAAAAAAATAAATGTGCAAAAGTGGTTCAACGTGCCCCTCTCTCCCCTATGGTATATGGATCCTGCACCTCCCGTCCCACTCACACTAGGACATCAGTACTGCTCACACACCCCTCATCAGGCCTGTACACTACAGGTGGCGCCAAGATTAGAAGTAGTCTCTGTGCTTTTGACGCCATATTCAACCAGTCAGTTAATAAGTGCATCTAGATCAGCTCACTCTTCTACTCCATCACTAAGACTTCTATAGGAGAGAGACGCCTATTCTGCAGGATTGAATCAATCAGAGACTACCTTTGCACATCACTCTCTGCATGAGAATGCCCCTCTGGATGAGCTGCTCAGGGCTGTAATGACACTCTGGGAGTGAGCTGCTCCTGATGCACGAGCCGCGAGCTGCTCCTCTCATCATGTCCTTGGTGGCACAATTAGCGCCGGCCGGCAGGTATATGTATAAGCTGCTGACAAGATGTGTTTTGTAAACAATCTGTCAGACTTTGGGCGCCTTATGATGTTGTGACTACCACCAGTCAGCAGGCGACCACCTCCCCATCCTACCGCCCCCAGAGCCGGGACCATTGCAACAGCTGACCCGGGGATACAGATCATTCTGTCACGAGAAGATAGAGGGTGCCACCCATCAAGGTCACTTACCTCTTTGTATGGATACGGCCATATTCATCCACCAGTGGATAATTCATATCAATTTATAAATACAGTTGGGTTTGAGTCGTGACCAAGAGAGTGTTAGGAGAGTGACGCCTGGGAGATTTGAACTCCACAGAGAGGCCTTCTGAGCACACTCTCTCATACAGAATGCGTACATATACCAGTCGGCGGAGTGATACATAGTGTACCTGGTGTAAATGTCAAGTCTGTGTGATCAGGAGGAGCCAGGTGTGGTCACCTCTACTAGGAGGACGCTTAAGGACCCACATCTTACTATCCCTCCAGCAACAATCGGAGTGGAGAGAGGGCCGGTACTCTGGGCTTTATATAGGGTGGGTGGGGGTTTAAGGGACGTCCTCGCCTCTAGGGCGGCGAGACAGACAGATGCAGGGGATTATTTAGATGATGCAGCACAGGAGGAGGGGGCCATGTGTGCAGCCACCCTGCAGGGGACCCTGGAGGAGGAGGTGGTAGTTAGTGCAGGGAGGAGTGCAGGTGGTCGTCAGTCTCACACAAGTTAACACCAGTATGGAGATATCTACAAAGGGATAGTGTCTATGTGCTTTGTAAATTGTCTCATTGGATACCTTATGGGTTCACAATAATTATATAGATAGGCATTCAAATTGTCTGGATGTGGGCTCTAATATACGCTTCATGCGATCAAAGTTTATGTTGGATAATTTATCAATTCTTCATAAAATAGAACTTGTCTGGATAGAAACCACAGTATAATCTCTATGGTGTGATTCGTGGATTCTCCATTGGATATTCTACGATTTCACCATATGTACAGGATTGGATACTTTATGAATTACAGGTATCTGTATTGCCTGCAATCAACAAGCTCAAGATCTTGATTCCCTGTGCCGATTGCAACTCTTTCCGAGGCCTCCAAGACTGGTGGATTTTTTATTGGATACGTCATGAAATCACCAGACAGACTTTTGAAATGCCTTCCTGCGCTGCGCAAGAGCTAAATCTGATACCCTTGTCCAGATTGCTTCTGTTTTAGGCCTGTTAAGAGGCCGTCTTATTAAAATGCACATCAGGAGTGAGTGTGGCCTCTGTGTTTGGACTATGTGTTCATACATCTAGTCCATCCTGTTGGTAACTTGTCAATCAACAATATGATAAGGATATTATTACTTAAACTATGTCATAATGAAGGTCATGGATTACATAATATTGGAATTATAACAGAGGTTAAGAAGATACTACAACATGGATTATATCAGGAGTAGAGGAAATAAGAGGAAGTAGGCCCTGGAGGGTTCCACCTTATTTCTAACACCCAGTAAAGGAAGCAATATTACATTTGCTAAGTCACTTTTTAGTATGAGGCGTCTGGTACTGCAGACACAACGCAAACAGTACAGAGTAACCGGCTACAATCCCTTCTCAATATAAACACTTATATGGGAGAGTCGTGGGTATAGCACAAAAAGGACAATATCAGGGACAGGGAGGCTCAGAGAAGACGAGAGGCAGTTGGGGGAGGCACGGCACAGACGACCACTAGTGACACAGAGGAAACACGTGCTTAACTCGCCGACTACAAGCACAGGAGACAGCCAGATAAGGGTCGGTGCTTAACTCGCTGACAATAAGGTGACACAGGCAGGATATATGTGCAGTTGGATGAAGGTCGATGCTTAACTCGCCTATTACAAGTTGACACAGACAGGATCTATAAGTAACTGGATGAAGGTCGGTGCTTAACTCGCCGACTACAAGTTGAAACACAAAGGATCTATAGGTTACCAGATGTGGGTCAGTGCTTAACTCGCTGACTCCAATTTGAGACAGATGAGGATCGGTGCTTAACTTGCCGACTATAACTTGACACAAATGAGGGTCGGTGGAATAGACAGGATGAACATCAACCAGACGTGGACGCTGGATGAGGTAGGCCGCTGTGAACACACCTTTAACCCTTTAGGGCCGCGTAATTGTACTTTAATGCATTATTTACCCTTTATCGTTATGCTACATGAATGCAGAATAGGTGAGTTATTTGCCAGTGCTGCATTTATGCCGACCCTATGGGGCTGATACATAGGAATGGGTTGGCATGATGCATTCATGCAGTCCTGCCATTCGACTCACCAGGGCTTCATTCATTTGAGCATTTATTAGAAAGGGGGGAGAGAGAGAGATCTGTGTATCTACATACATGTACTGTGTGATAGCTAGTGACAGATTGAAGCAACCTCATGCGGAGTTACTCGGAGGGAACGAGCAAAGAATAAGAAGAGTAGTATTTGTTCTTTGCTCCCACGTAATGGTCCTTAATATTGTTTTAATGGTGTCTCAGAACTGATGAGACACAATGCAAAAGCGTGTAGGGATTTTTTCTCATGGTTAAGGTGTCTACAGGCAATACAGATGACAAATTTGAAAAAACATGGTAGATGGTGACCGACATGTTAACCGACATGTTAAGCGACTTATAAGAAAGCTGAAACAATCACTAAAATAACCGTTATTAAAACCGGCTCAGATTACTGCGCCAGTTTACTGCACACATTTTATTTCACTTCATGGATTTCTGGCGAGTTGCAAGTGGCGTAGTAAACATATGTTTATTTTAGTATTGTTACTGCATTTACAATTTAGTGCAGCTAGTCTGTATTGTGTACCTGATAACTGAGTCCCTTTGTAGGCATCTTTTGGTCCAGTTGTAATATAATTTATTTAACCCTTTGAGGACTACAGAGTCTATTGATTAATGCACTATGTCCTTTTGTCGTCACCATGCATAAATGCGGCCCTGGCACGTAACGCGTCAGTGTGGGATTTATGCATGGTACCTACACAGAGAGAAGAATCCGAGTCACAAGGGGAGTCCAGGCTATAAAAAGAGAGCCAGACCCCCCTTTGGCTCCCTTGTCACAATGTCTGACTCCCCCTTCTTATGGCCCTGACTCCTTTTCAATTAGATCAAGCAGAGTCCAGGTCAGCTAAGGTGGGTAAATGGTTATCTGGACTTCCTAAGGGAGTCACAGAAGTAAGTATACTAGACAGAAATAGGGAACACACTAGGTGGCACTACCGTACAATGACTGTAATGCCATCTAGCACATATGTTTAGAAGCCATGTAACTCTCTTTATAATCAGAGTCAAGGTCCCCTTTACTCCCTTTCCCCCAAGGGAGTCAATGAATGCATAAGGGAGTCAAGCAGTTGGTTATGATTAAGCCTGCTAGGTGGTAGCACTATACTTTAAGTGGTTTTATTCTATATGCTCAGATATCTAGATCCACATAATTTGTGATATTGATAATTATGATAATACATGCATATCATTGTAACATCAATATTTCATGTCAGAATTACATTTCATGAAATAACAACAATTAACTTAAAACTGTAGCTTCAGCATGATGTATTAGATATAGACACCTGATTTGTAGAAACATGAGAAAGTTAAATCACAAAAGCTCAGATATCTTTTTATATAATAACTTATGTGCACTAAGGGACCTTTCTTAGATCCCTCCTCCTTGTGAGGCATTGCACCAAAATAATGTAGAGAGAGCAGCAAGGGAGACAGCTGTTGGAATAGATATATATAGAGGGGTAGGGAATAGAAATTACCAATGACCGTCTCTACAAAGGAAGCTGTGATTCAATGACTCCCTCTGCCTAGACTCCCTTTCTGAAGGGAGTTGCAGCATGGACCTGGACTCTGTTTGTGATGGAGAGTCATAAAAGGGAGTCATTTTGGGGGCAAAACCTGGGCTCTCTTAAGGGAGTCACATAACTCCCTTTTAAGGGAGTCAGGCACTGACTCCTTTCATCAAGAGAATCAAAAAGAAAGTCAGAAAAGGGAGTCATTCTGGAGGCAATCCTGGACTCTCTTTTGACTCTGTTTCTTCTCTCTGTGTAGTATTATGGGGTTGATTCAGTCGCAAGGAGTTACAATGATGCTCCTGCAAACGTGATTCTGAGAGGAACTCGCTTTAACCAGGAATTTCTTCAAGAAATCTAAAAGTAGGTAGCCCGTCAAAAAGGGAAGCTTTGGTTGAGAGGTATGTGATACATTTTCTCTCCTTATTTGCATAACTGAAACTCGAGAAACGCACGTCAAAAATTATTACGGCGAGAGTTGAATATTTATAAACTTTTAAGCTTGAATTATGCAGTCAATTAGTGTTGGAAAACGCAGAAAGTTCAGCAAGTAGTTCCAAAGAATTTTGGCATTAGCCTTGTGTCCACAAGACGGCGAGGGAAGTGGACCATTTCACCTGTTTGTCGTCCAGCAATAGGCAGTATATTTGGTTAAATGATTCCCTTTTAGGCCTGTGTCCACTAGGATATTTTAGACTGTTTTGACGCCGAAAACACAGTCTTATAAATCTGACACATGCCTATTATCGTCACATATGATAACAGTCGCAGTGATTTATGTCACATATCTCTCCTCAAGTATTTTGTCCTCTAGATGTGTCCATAAGGAGACAAATATCGTTTTGTAGTCCAGAGATAAAATACACGTTTTTGGCGCAGGCACACAGCCAAATAACTTCTTGTGGGCAGTGGCCTAATGCGAGAATTGAATCAAGAACCTTTAAGCTTAAATTACCCCATTAAGGTGTTAAAGTGTTAAGGGTGTAATTCCACATTGACTCTAGTTTTTTGAGGAGGGGTCCAACCTATTGTTTTTTTGGCAGGTTTCATCAGACGCCTTAGCCAAGTGCACATGCGTTGGTCATGTACCTCACTGCATGCGTCCTTTTCTCCTGAGAAAGCCTAAGAGAAAGAAAAAGCACATACAATTTGATGTATCCCTTTTGAAAAGTATCTGTCAACCACTAGTTTAGATAAAACGGCTACTGGGAGTGAATCTCACACAGGCAGTACATTGCCATGTAGACAACACATATGGAATTAACTTGATAATCTCCACAAGTTCACATACTCTTAAAGTAAGAATTTTAAAAATAACTACTAAAGGATACTCACTGACTTACAGTTAGCATCATCGATTCAGTTAGCAGTTGCACAGGGACCCAGTGTTGGTGAGGTCAGGCCACACCTGCCTGCATGTTTACAACACCTCTATATACTGATATTCTTTGACTCCCAATCTCTCAGGCACTTTAGTCTGACCAAGTTAGTATTTTGTGGCTTCATATATACAACCAACCTAGGTTAATTTATATTGCCAGGTCGGTCAGTACTGAATAACTCACCTTATATTAGTCTTTCCATTTTAGGTCAAGTCCTTTTGAATAAGGAATTAATCATATATGTTGTTTTGCCTCTGTCATTCTTGAATAGCACTTGGTCATGCCTGACCAATGTCCCTATGACCAACCTGGGATTGCCACCACAGACTAACAGCCAGGGATATTAGATTATCTGTGTAGATGGATAACACACACCTTCTCTTTATTTACAAGGAAATGCCACATATATATCTTATTAGTTTACGTGTGCTCTTTGGAAATAAGCAGATTTTCAGATTCAATAGTGTACCTTGATATCGTGTTTAGCTTTTTAGAAGGCTGCTTCAATTGATTGTCACCGATCTCAACATTTATATGAACATGTTTTTCTGTCTTTTTATATAATTCATATTGGCAAAACTATAGCCCTAAGTCCACAGCATATCCTGCATTAAAACGGTATCACACCTCTGTCGCCACTACTGTGCTTTTAACGCAGGATCCTGTCGCCGTGGATTTTAGACTTATGTCGGGAAATACCATAATTATTAAAGTAACAAGAAACTGGCAGATCTGCCAAATAATCTTGTATGCATTACGGTATCATATGCAAACCTAGCCTACCCGTGTAGAGGGCTGGAGCAAGTCACATTATAATGTAAATGAATGCATTATTATGGAGTTATTCATATTCAATGGCGTAAAAAATGGGTTGATGAGCAATCTATAGCCTCCCTAGCCCAGACCCTAAACGTGGGCCCTACTCAATCAAAATATGCATCCATACACGCCTTTGATATTCATAAAACAATACCAAGGAATATCCTGTAAAACTAGAAAGAACGTGTCTATACATGCACTATGTTGCCCTGGTCCGATTTTATAGATACTGCGGCATCATTAATAAAATGCTTCTTTTAGGTCGGTCTTGCTACACTTCAGCCTTGCTATAATTCCCCAGTTGGTGTAGAAGGATTGATTGATGGATTACAACATGGTCTAAAGTGACGGGTTATCATGGCGAGTTGATGTTTTAATCCAGAGGCCTTTTTTGCCATATATCTATAAGCGTAGGCAATATCAAATTAAAAGGAAAGCTCATTGTTGTTCAGCAGTACAGTGTGTCCCATGTGTCATCAGCACCATATTAAACTGGAGCATGATAGAATGTGAAGCTACACTGGTTTAATTGGTCTCGTTTAATTGAGCATGTGGGTGTAGCACTCTTTTGTGTAAACATGTGATGTGAGAAAACCACTTTTAGAATACTATTAGATCCATAATTTATATAAATGTGTACACTATCCACTTCATATACAATGAGATTACAAGAGAGAGATAATTACATGCACTGTAACATACACATATACATGCATCCGACCTCAAGGAATAGGTAAATATTGATACCATAGCATTCCTGCACACATAATGTTATAACATATCAAAGTCAAAACATCACTATGACGACCGTTGGTGGGAAACCCCTGTATCTAGTCGATTTTGAATCTGGCAAAAAAACGGTATCATAGAGTTTGCTGGCTGTGTTTTCTGCAAACTGTAATAGCTAAATCTCCAGCTGGCAGTCATAGCAATATACCTCGTTCAGTTTGGAATGGGATATCGTCCGTTATAAACCATGCTGGAATTTACCACCACGTTCGGCTTCACTCTGACTCTGAGAATCAATATCCATATAGACGAAATCAATGGCGCATGCGTTGATGGTATGACCTTGAACTTGACCCAGAACATTTCCCCGGGGGTCAGTGAGTCCATCAGACACGACTGGGTCATGTCAGCCTGGTGAGCTACTCCCAGTCACTCAGAGCTGCTCACAGGTGCCCGGATGGAGGGTTAAGGTGGGCAGGGAGAGGGTTAACACTATCAGACCCCTGCCAGGTGGGATGCTCCATAGTAAAGGTAGTAAGGTAGACTCTATTACCTGAGTCTATCTAGGTGTTAATACCACCATACCCCCAGCGTCAGGGGAGGAGGACGCATGCAGTATGGCATAGCACCCCTGAGGCATTTTGGCACAGCCTCTCTCCCACCTGTGGGGAGATTACACGTGCCTGGCCACTACCCAGGTGGGCTGTCTACCTGTATTACCTGTATGAGGCAAACCTACTCCTGCACCTGGCGCCTATCAGGAATTTGGATACCTTGGATCGTCTTAACTCCCTGGAGGATCAGGTCGTAAAACCCTAATGGATTATCGTATTGGATTAGGCTCTACCTGAGGGAGGATGCCAGGATGCTCTCACCCTTCTCACCTGCCACAACCTCCACCCTCCCCCCACATCGTGTGGGGTTCATTCACTGAAGTGAAGGTGAAAGTCAGCCAGGATCTGGGCCAGTGGTATATGGGTGCTGCAGGTGTGTTTCACTAGGATATTGATCTAGTTTTCATTCAGAAAACACTGTATTAACTAGCCTTGAGAGCTGTTAAATAACTGGATTCTCTAAATTAAAGGAGTTCACTAGATACCATGACTCATGTAGGAAAACGAGCATTTTCACAAGGTACTTCTACATTTCTTTACTGATAAAAACTCCCTTGGAAACATGGTCTCATTCATAGCTTCTGTCGAAAAAAGGTCCACAGGGGATAGAGTCACGCACAGTTACTGTATCATCATTGAAGGTGAAAGTCAGTCAGTCTCCATAGTGGCTATGAGTGAGTGGAGGTAGAGAGAGACCACACCCCACACCCATCCATATAGTACCGTACAGTGACAGGGTTATCTGGAATCTCCAGCAGTGACTGCGTCATATCTCTGCAGGGGCTGCATACCCTCCTCCAGCAGGAGGCTATCTGTGCCACTGACACATGTAAATACCTGACAGAGGCCGCTAATTGCCGGGGAGAGGTCCTCCAGGGTGGCCAGCTGGTGTGTGTGTGGGGGGGGGGGGATCTGAGTTATAGATGAGCTAGACGTGCCAAACATCTGCCCACTGATGGGATTTTTAAGCATCATCCCTCAGCGTATTACTATTTTTGCAGTAGCTCAATATTATGAGAAGGCGCCATATGGTTTAAAAATGAAAGGTGCCAATTGCAAGTGAGTTTATTGAAATGTACAGTTAGATATCACACAAGTGTATCTTATACATGTCCCGATGTCTGTCAATGAATCTGAGATATTGCAGATAAAAACGACAATAGAACTTGTGCAAAGGTTATGTCACCTATATGAGGCCATACATGAGAGGTACTATAGGCCAAAAACACCAATAGCCACTAGGTCTTACACACGTCTATTCTACCACGCGGGGTAAGTCTGCGACAGGTGTTCTGACTCACCCCCCCACCCCCCACCTGCCTGCACACCTGCACGGACACGCTCCAGTAGACACACGCCTAGAGCCTGCTCCAGTACCTGAACGTCCCATCCCTGGGGCATCACAGCCTGGATGTACGGGTAGGTAGGGTTATAGTGGGGCAGAGGAGCATGTATGCTACTCGTGAGCGTATTCCTGTGAATAGTATACTGATATTGGAACAGGGAATAAGATGCTGCTCATGTAGTAGGATTAACACAATCGTTACCAGTAAAGGCATTCAGCAGAAGGACAAGAGAAAAGGGCAACAACAGAATCGATCAGCTAGAATCGATTTGGTTTCATATAGCTGATGATTTCTGCCTGTCAACTGATAAAACATCACATCGGATCACATTATGGTCCTCGGGTACCCCTGTAAATAGTTTCCTGGCGTTGAAAAGAGTGTGTCACTTATGGAAGTATGGATTACAAAACTGCTATCACACTAATTCATTTCACAGGAGGAAAAGAGAAAATACAACAAGAGAAGAACCCTGAGAGCCATTGACGAAACAACAACAACAATAACAACAACAACAACAACAACAACAACAACAACAACAATGATCATAACCACAACAGTCAGCCCAAGTGGAGTCGGGGGATCTGATCGATCAGCTGGAATCGATTTGGTTTTGGGACAGTCACATGGCTGGTGCTTTTTATGTGTCAACAGGAAAAAAACCTGCTCACAAGTTGATGGAGTTTCCAATACTCCCACAACCGGCATCCACTGACAGCCCGAGTAGCTCAGTGAGCTGCTCATTAATTCAGAATACGGCAATCACAAGGCGCGGAGCAATACCCAATACACCAATCAGAGATCACACAGCGCCGAGCTGCGCCCTCCTTCTGCAGTAAGAGACTGAGTCCTTATTGGTAACACTCTGACGGCTGCATTGTGATTTAATGTGTCATATACTCTTTGTCGTCACGGTGCCTGGATGCAGCCTTAGTGAGTAACTCGCCAGTGCTGCATGGTTACATCAGGACGACCCTTCAGGAGTGTATCAAATCGGTAGGGTCGGTATGATGATTGAATGCAGCACTGGCTCGTTACTCTACAGGACTGCATTCATGCAGCTTGACGACCATGGGCATTATGCATTAAATCACTATGCGGCCATTAAAGGGTTATCGATAACATATCCGCGTTATAGATCCGGGGTGTTTGATCCTACAGTCACAACTCCTTTGATGACATGGCAGTTTGAGCAGCTCTGAGTCGTTATGAGTAGCTCATCTCGGCTTATCAGAGAGATTGGGGCCCATCCGTATAGCCTCTGTACACACACACACAAAGGGTGGCTGGCAGCAATATCCTACATCAAGTCTCCTAACACGGGGTAATATCCACCAGGGGACTGTAGCCTCATTCTGTGAGTCTTAAGGAGCTGGTGTTTGCCCTGGGGATAGGCTGCAATAAAAGTGAGAGGTGGGAGAAGTGAGATGGGGTATAGACAGCCCCCCCCTCATATCACCCCCACCCTTCAGTCTCCCCCACCATTCTGCCTCCCCCACCCAACCTCCACCCTGAACCTCCATCCCACCCTTCTGTCTCTCTCCATCCCTCCTCCCCCCCTCTCTCTCTCTCTCTCTCTCTCTCTCTCTCTCTCTCACTCTCCACCCAAGCCTTCCGTCTCTCTCCACCCCTCCCTTCTGTCTCCGTCCACCCCTCCCTTCTGTGTCTCCACCCCACCCTTCTCTCTACCCCTCTGTCTCTGTCTGTCTCTGTCTGTCTCTGTCTGTCTCTGTCTCTGTCTCTGTCTCTCTGTCTCTTTCTCTCTGACTCTCCATCCCACCCATCTGTCTCTCCACCTACAACTCTTGGCCCCCCACCCTTCTGTGACCCCCACCCCACTCGTCTGTCTCCCAACCTCACCATTCTATCTCCGTCCAACCGTCCCTTCTGTGTCTCTCCACCCCTCCCATCTTTCTCACCCCCACTCCTATACGCTCTCCCAACCTGACACCACCCGCCCTTCTGTCTCCCCATCCCCACTCCTCTGTCCCATCCCCACCCTTTCTGTCTCCCACCAACCTTCAACCCCCACCCTTCCGCCCTTCCCACACCCACCTGTCTGCTCTCCCTCACACCCAGAAATTCTGCCCCCCCCCCCACCAACACCCACACCAATGCAGCAGCCCCGATACTAATGACTCGGTTATCCAGAAAGGTCCCGGTGGAAATTGGCGTCTCCTGGGGAGGAGCGACTCCTGGAGCAGGTCGGGAGTAGCTGGGGAGTTGCTCGGGAAGTGTTCGGGAGCTGCTCGTGGGGAGGTGAGCAGTTTGAGATGACTGATGGTGGTCAGGTCTCACCCTGCCTGAGGGTGAGGGTCCAGGCGGTACAGAGGCTACCTGTGGGTACTGACTCCTGCCTCCTCACCCCGGGCCGACCTGGGACTGACCCTTTAGGACTGACCCCTGAGGGCCGGCTCTAGGTAGTAATAGCTGGTTTACCATTGGTGGTAGCCTCTGCAGTGCACCTTCATGTATACTACTTACAGACCTATAGTGAAGCGGCATAGCTGCCATATAGTATGATCTTGTGCATTTTCTCAAGAAATATCCATCCTTTGCACAGAGGTAGGCCAGTAGGTCAGGAGTCATTTGCAAGAAATAGGCAATTAGGATCTAGCCTATGAGGGGCCATGGGCCCCTTTTTAAAAATTTGTAGTTCTGAAAATTTAATGAAGATCCAATGCAGGTTTTAACCGTCACACCTTTGTTAATATCAAACTGATTTGTCTATGATGACACATGGCTATTGCTGCAATGTCCTACTAATGATCCTGATAGAGCTAGATGGTTTATCCAAGGTCAAGGTCATTTTTCATGGTCATAGTTCTAAGGAAAAGGTATGCTCTTCAAATTTTACCATATTACTTTATCTTCTGTGGGAAGAATGTAATCATATAGATTGGGGCTTATGATACAAGGCCTTATTGTGCAGCCATTGTATGGTTACATAATTAGGCTAATTAATTGTTTGCATTTAATCAGGCCAATAGCATACTTATTGGATGTATCTTAGCTTTATAAACTAAGAGTTCATTGTGTATAACAAATTACAATTTCTGGTATATCATCTTTGTTACAACACTTAGCCTACCCCTTGCTCTATGTACCCTGCCCCCCCCCCCCCCCCCCCCCCCCCCCCGCCCCACCCCTTCGTAACCACTGTGAGGTAGAAAACTCTCCCCTGATCTCCGCTGATCTCTCTCTACTGACCAGGTGTATGTATCCTGTGCCATCCTGTCCTGCCATGTGCCACCCTGTCCTGCCTTAAGCTGCCCTGTGCTGCCCTGTCCTGCCTTAAGCTGCCCTGTGCTGTCCTGTCCTGCCTTAAGCTGCCCTGTACTGTCCTGTCCTGCCTTAAGCTGCCCTGTGCTGCCCAGTCCTGCCTTAAGCTGCCCTTTGCCGTCCTGTATTACGCACCCATTGCGCAAAAAATTCTGTTCAACATTGAACGTTTAATCAACATTGAACCCCCATTGATGATGATTTAACAATGTTGATTCAAGTTTCTGTGTTCATTTGGCTGTGCTGCCATGTAGCACCACTTGCTTTCCTGTGCCACCCCATGCTGCCCTGTGAAACTCCATGTTCTGGACTGTGCTGCCAGAGGAAGGCAAAGGTTGCTTTTAGTTAGTACCTTGCAAATGCCAGAATGGAAGTATGAGGGTATGCAAATCCAAAAGGCAAATTTTTAATGTACAGGCCTCTGCAATTCCATGGGTGATTAGGCAATTCCATGGCTGACTATGCGTTTCCACCACTCTACATTGTTGCCTGTACAATTCCATTGGTGTCTACGCAATTCCAAAAGTGCCTATGCAATTCCATTGGTGCTTATGCAATTACATTCTGCTGCTCTGCCACTCTCACCACTGCCACTCTCCAAACTGCCTCTCTCGCTGCTGCAAGGTGCCTATGCAATTCTGTTAATACCAATGCAATTCCATTGGTGCCTATGCAATTCCAATGGTGCCTATGCAATTACATCGGTGCCTATCCAATTCCATTGGTGCCAATGAAATTCCATGGGTGCCTATGCAATTCCATGGGTGCCTATGCAATTCCATGGGTGCCTGTGCAATTCCATTGGTGCCTATGCAATTCCATTGGTGCCTATGCAATTCCATTGGTGCTTATGCAATTCTATTGGTGCCTATGCAATTCCATGGGGGCTCATGCAATTCCATTGGTGCTTATGCAATTCCATTGGTGCCTATGCAATTCCATTGGTGCTTATGCAATTCTATTGGTGCCTATGCAATTCCATGGGGGCTTATGCAATTCCATGGGTGCTTATGCAATTTAATTGGTGCCTATGCAATTCCATGGGTGCTTATACAATTCCATGGGTGCTTATGCAATTTAATAGGTGCCTATGCAATTCCCTTGGTGCCTATGCAATTCCATTGGTGCCTATGCAATTTCATTGGTGCCTATCCAATTCCATTGGTGCCTATGCAATTCCATGGGTGCCTATGCAATTCCATGGGTGCCTGTGCAATTCCATGGGTGCGTGTGCTATTCCATGGGTGCCTATACAATTCCATTGGTGCAGATGCAATTCTATGGGTGCCTATGCAATACCACGGGTGCTTATGAAATTACATTGGTGCCTATGCAATTCTGATGCTGCCTATGCAATTCCATGGGTACCTACGCAATTTCATTGGTGCTTCAATAGGTGCTTATGCAAGTCTATTGGTGCCTATGCAAGTCCCTTGGGCCTAGGCAGTTCCATGGGTGCTTATGCAATTACATTGGTGCCTATGCAATTCTATAGGTGCCTATGCAATTCCATGAGTGCTTATGCAATTCAATGGATGTACCTAAGATGCCTGTATGCACCTAAGAAATCAATGTGAATACAGCTACACTGTAAATATTCTAGCCCATATCACCTTCCCTTATCATAATACTGCCCATTGCCTGCTACCCTTGCCCCCTTGCTATCATAGCTGATAATGGATTATAGCCACATGATCATTTGTCATCAGATTATCCCTGGTCAATTGCATTACTATTATACTGAGCTATTGGCCTGATTAAACTGGAATAATTAAGCAAAATTTATGTATGTATACAATGCCTCCTTCATTACATAGTAGCTCTAGTAGCCTTTTGATTACATTGAATTTACATATGTATTAATCAGTGTTAGTTTTGCACAGAAATCAATCTTGTACCAACTTCTTCATTGAGAATTACCATATTTGGGACTTTTGACCTTGGCAAATGACCTTGACCTTGAGTAAGTTTCTGTAGATCATAAGGGTCCTACCTTAGCTATATTTCTATGTAGTAATGGACAGAGACATTGCATATTTATATACTTATGCCATTTGGAAGAGAAGTAGCCAACCCAACATCAGCCATTTTGAAAAATGGCCGCCACACTTTTCCTGTGCCAGATCTAAGTTGCCTATTTCTTGCGAATTGATCAATACATATTAGCCAATGTCTGTGGGAAGTTTGGTAGCTTCTTGAAAAAATGCACATTGGATCAGCTATGCCGCCCCACTACTACCAAGACTATCCACATATCTAGCTAACCTAGGGTACCATACCCTACCATTCTCTATTTAACTCAAGCCGACCTGCTGACCGGATGGTTCTGTTTTGATGCAGGCTCAGATTTACTTTAAAAAAAGTCATTGTCTACCTGTAATTGTCAGTGTGACTCCTATACTACCAATGTCAAGTTGGGGACCCAAATTAACTCTGATACCCCCTCAGACACTCAGTTTTGTCAAGTTGGCCCACATTTGATTCAATTCAGAATCATGATCATGTTGATAAGATATGGCTACACAGGATGCACCTGAAATACATGTATTGTTATGTCATGATTATGTGGCAGGTTTTGCTGATTTCCAAAGATGAACAGCTATTAAAGAAAGCCTGTTAAGATAATTTGAACATAGTAATAGCAGATATAGTTTACATGTCCCCACAACCTTATATGCACCTTTATGTACCATATCCTCTATATACCAACAGGAAGAGGGACCCCTTCACTGTGTCCGTCTTGTGGCATTATTCATGTCAGCGGCCATAAACACGAACCAAGGTTACACCAGAAATAGTCCGACAACTCAAACCACAGGACGCCGCGGGCAGTGGAGGACTGCACCCCAGTCTATAGGACCCCTTGTGGGGTTCATGTGAGATACTATAGGGCCGTCTGCACTTTGGTGTATCCATCATACCCAAACTGCCAAATACCAAAGAGCAATAGGACTTCCAAACCAAGCTCAACTACTGCATTTACCAGTGTATGGGAATGCTGGACACAGTTTGCATGTTAATGCATGTATGATAGGGCCTATAGAGATACGGATTATGGTTGGAGAGATTAAAAGCAGTCAATGCAAGGGTCCAGTCAATGCTCTAATCAATACATGGTAATCATGGGATGCGTCAAATGATTGTACACCTGTATTTGTGACTGGGAGGTACCTGCATATGGATGGGATGCATCCACATAACTCTGTATTCAATCGGGGCAACACGGCTCTCATTCTGCAACGAGAGGTGGTGCCACTTTAGTCCATTACCTCCCTGTGCGGACACGGCCATCGTTAGCCAGGGCTAATGTATGATAATAATTCATACAATTCGGGTTGAGTCTAGCCCAAGCATGTGTTAGGAGAGTGACGCATCTACTACAGATTTGGACCATTCAGAGAGGGAATTCACCAGTCGACCTCTCTATCAGAGTGCACGACCCACTGACAGGAAAACAGACGCACAATACAACACTCAACTACATATTTATGTGTCAGAAACTCCATGACAGAATGCAGACATTTGTAGCTTTTTGCTGCACACGAGTATAACATACATTGACAGATTGTCCACATGGTGTTGGATGAGTGAAGGGATCCCACTTTACTCAGCACTACCATCATGCATCCCTACAGTCGGGAGGTCGCCCTGCGGCCAGGGGAGGTAGGGAGCCTTTCAATAATTAATTGATTATGTAAACTGATTGTCATGGAGAAATATCCATATCAAAGAGTGCCATCATAGGATTAAATCTACAGCCATGGCAAATGTCGATATTGTGGTTTAACGGCATAAATATGTTCCCATTTGTGTACCTTATGCAAAATATGGTGACAGTTTTATGTATTGGTGGTTCAATAATATGAAATGCACGGGATTTGCAATATCATATACCAATACTGGAAGGGCATTATTGTGAACTATCAGGGATTTAGCTCTCGGATGATCAGTTCATATAAAATATACACTATAATACATTCTTTACAGCTATTTAGAGGTATATAAAACTTCACTTCTTTAAGACTACTTTTTTTTCTATAACTTGAGCAGCAAATCATGATACGCATGTGCCGATATGTTCACATATGCCATATAATGTGATTATAATTATAATGTGATTATATGCACACAAAAAGGGATTGTATTCAATATTACCATCAGTATTGGATTAGATGTACTAAAGCTGGGTTAAATCACAGGCCTTATTATATCTCAAGCGTGCAACCAATGTGTGCAAGTATTAACCCTCCAAAGGCCGCACAGTGCTTTCATGTGCTATGCCCTTTGTTGCAATTATGCCTGAATGTAGCCCTGGTGAGTATGCTCCCTACGGCTGCATTCATGCATCATACCAACCCATCAGGAATGCATCAACCTCAGATGTAGAGGTCTGGCATGATGCTTCAATTCAGCCCTGACAAGTCGGGTTCAACCGGGGTAGCAATCATGACTATAAAGGACACAGCACATTAAAGCACAATGCGGCCCTTAACGGGTTAAAGACACTATAGACCCTGTTCTCACCACGCCCACCGAGCTGTTCCGCCTGAACGCGTGCTCAAATGGAATCCCCGTGATCATAACACATTATCTGATCGATTTTAATGATTTGTGGTCGGCTGAGGCTCCGGTACCTGGTAGAATCCTGGTGCTGATCCTTTAACCCTTTAAGGACAACGCAGTGCTTTAATGGGTTATGATCTTGGTCGTCAGGATGCCTGAATGCAGCCCTCGTCAGTCGATTTGCCAGGCTTGCATTCATGCATCATGCCGATCCTTCAGGAGCATATCAATCCCGTAGGGTTGGCATGATACATGAATGCCAGAGCTGCATGAAGGCATCATGCGAGCAATGGCATGATGCATTAAAGCAGCATGTGGCCCTTAAAGGGTTAGTGTTGTACATCAGCAGGATGTTCAGTGGTTTAAACACTTTAAACGTAACCAAGTTGTGTGGCAGACGACATTCTGACGTTTTGCGCGGGAAAATGTTACAGCAGACGACTTACACGCGGCTGGAGCCGGATGGGAGAGGGAGTAACTACATGTACATCCAGGTTTGAGACATTGTGATATAAATAGGGTTATTACTTAAGCCTTCTTGCTTTTTTCATTCATCTAAATAATATGGAATTTCTGTACATATATATTGTACTCCTGCTATCTATAGCAATCTGAACTCATTTGTTTAAAGCAACAGACAATCTTCCTTCTGGGGAACATGTATACCTTATGGAAAAACGGGTGATCTTTTATGTTGTTAGCGAACTCATACACCGCTGAAGTCGCTGAAACATTTGATATGGATAGATCTTTTATTTCAGCCAGCCATACAGTCTGTAGATATTGTATCAGATATTGTGATGTCTACAGAAATTTGAAAGCATAATTTTACAATGACAACTTCTGCTCCAACCCAGCAAATTAGCGTCAACTTGTCGCTACGTTGCGCCCAACCAAAGCTACCAATTTGGTGTGCCTTGGGTGGGTATAAGCTGGGCACACATTGCGCTAGTTTGCCGAGTAGATATCAAACAGATACAGACCTATTGCACTATGAAGCAGTAGAGGTGCAAATTAATTTGAAGCTGATCCAATCATTGCCTGATGGAAAATCGCTAATTAAGATAGCAGTTTTGTAGAATCCGTAATTATGATAGCAGTGTTCTTATCAAATAGACTCGGGGCTTCTCAGTGTAATTGGCAGAAGGTCTCTACAAGACCCATGCCACTGTGCAGAGGGACCTAGAAGGGCTAGCTCATGATGAAATCAAGATGAAATCCACCTTTGATAAATAGATTAATTAGAACTATCTATCCCTTTGACCATGGGTAACGAGTAAAAGGAACTGCACATTTTGGTCCGTAAGTATCCAGAAAGATTTGACAAAGGCACAACTATGGAACTGGTGAGTTACAAGGGCTGTATTCTTGCATCATGATGTGATGACAAATGGACATAGTGGGCGGCATGATGCCTTAATGCATCATACCCTTGGTTGTCATGATGCATGAATGCAGCCATGGCGAGTAACTCGCCAGGGCAGCATTCACGCATCGCGCCGACTCTATGGGGTTGGGATACTCCGGGAGGGTCGGCATGATGCATCAATGTAGCCCGGGCGAGTTACTCGTCGGTTCTGCATTGGTGCATCATGAACACAAATGTAATATTTTAGTGACATGCCAACCTTAGTGGTGCCATCCTGTTTGTACAACAAATACTTTTGATGTAGCCCCCTGGTACCAAGTATGGCAAAACAATTTGCTACAAGAACAATTCTCAAAATGTCAGAAACCCTTCCCAGAAAAGAAAGGATGTGGTAAAAGTGATCGGATCACAGATTGGTGACCTTTCCCATCCCTATGGTGAGTACACCAAAGGGACAGAACCTGGTCACTGATCTACTTAAATCAAAAGGATCTGACCAGAAGTCTTCATGACAAACCACAGGGAAGCTTCTACTCAGATATGCTGCTATAGACACCAGGAACAAGTGTCGGTGAAGGTCAGAGACCTTTTCAGGAAATCATAAAAGCAGTATCTTCTGTCTTTATCATAGGAAGTGAGCCACAAAGCGCTAATTCTACGTTGGACCAGATGGTAAACAGTGGCCCAGTCTAAGCACTCTCTGTGGGAGGGCTGATTTTAATTAACTCATTTACTCAATTAGATATCTCTGGTTGTGTTTATCCGCCAGAATGCTGATAATTAGATGGTTTCTGTTTTTGGAGGAATGGCCAGGTGCCCAGAGAAAGCCTACATAGAGGCATTGAGACAGCTTCAGACCGGTCTATGGTGCACTGTGAACAGTAATATTTAGTAAGTGTAGGAACACAGTAGAATCTACTGTAGGTCTTCAGTTTGGTGCAGGTATGGAGTAGAATATACTCTAGGTCTACAGTTTAGTGTAGGTACACTGTAGATTCCACTTTCTACATTTTTGAGCACTGTATTAATGAGCTACCTTTATGCAGCGTTCTAGAGTTTAATACAAACTCCCAGTAGACTTAAAGAAGGGCATGGCAAAAAATCGTAGCACATATACCTGTAGCATATATACAGCTGTACAAGTATGGTAAAGTTTCACTGGGTATACATCACGTGAGTGTGTGTATTGCACATGTAAATATATGAAATGTATTAGGAGCAACTTTCAGGGAAGTAACACCTAACCGATACCCACAAGCCTCACCTTCTACCCATCTGTGTGAAGTGAATACACCCTACAGTGCTTAGAGAACAAACACGCAATGGTGGCACCAGCCGGCAGGTAAGGCCACAAGGGGACGGGTACATCCAAATGCCCTGGACCTTAGTCTGTAGTGGCTATCCCAGGTTAGTCAAAGGGACATTTAAAAACGACTGAGGCAAAACAGCATATGACTAACGCCTTCCTCAAAAGGGCTTAGGCTAATACTCAATTAAATGGAGAGGACTAAGGGGAGTTGGTCAGTACTGCCCAACCTGACAGTATTAACTAACATAGGTTGGTCGTATAGGGAGCCAGCACATGACAAACTAGGTTACTTTTGACTGATTTGTTAGCCAGTGCTGACTAAGATCTGGGGCCTAAAGATTATCTGTGTAGGTGCCTCCTGGAGCCATCTCCTTTAGCACCTGGTGTTGGTAGAGGTTGGGTACTGGAGAAAGGTGAGGCAGGGACTCATCCTCCTCCTGTTACCGCACTACACCTACCTTGAAGGACAGTGCCATGATTCAAGGCTCCTTGCTCATTTGTTGTCATGATGCACTAATACATTTGAGGTGAGTGATTGCCAGCATAGTTTCGCTTTATAGTGCAAATGTTTCAGCAGTCTATCCCATTGCATGATGCATTAATGCAACAATAACGTGTTACTGACCACTGCTGCAATCATGTGCTATGATAATGGAAACACTATGCTGCTGTCATAGGGTTAACCCTAAGCAGACAGCACCTCAGCAACCCTGACCTCACAGATGGTAGCAGAGTGACCTCCGTCAGTATTCTAGTATTAGGTTCCTCCAGGCTGGTGTTACTACCTGCTATAGAACCTCCAGCACCTCTATAGGACCTTATTAACCCAAGGCCTGGTAGTACCTACCATATTCCCCTGCAGGGTGGTGTGAATGATACTGCATAGAATCTCCAGCACTGTTAGGATCTTATTAACCTCGGGACTGGCACTGCCCAGTGCCCCAAATGGTAGCAGTGTATATGTTCGTTCTCAATGGTAATATTCAGTATTTTGCTAAACCCAGGACTGTGACATCTCACCCACAGGTTAATTGTTCCCTGGAGACGAAAACATGTGAAAGTCCCTGATTTTGATGCAAGGGAATTGATGAGGAGTCTATGTCAGAACAGCCAGGGAAAGAGCTCTCAGTGACATTGGCAGTCCAGTAAGAATTTTCAGTGGTAATATCTAAAATCATTTACAAAAATATAGTAGATATCTAACATCAATTGATGTAGAATATGTTCATGTTGATCCTAAAGGTAAAGGTAAACACAACTTGAGCTACTGGGTGATATCGATGCAGCGTATATGAGTGAATGACAGTGGTATAAAAGTAGCAGGAGGCGAGTTGAGTGCACCTGCCATATGGTCAGACCAACATGTGGGTACACACATGAGCAGGGTAAGTGGCACAGTGGGGAGCAGATTACCTGGGCGTTTTGAGTTAGCTTTGAGCATATCCAGAGCTGGCCGAGACTGATGAAACAGGTCGCCTTTATTTTCACATGGTTAAGGCCTTATTTGTTTAAGCAGCTTCAGTTGTGTGCAAGAAATGGTTGCCAGATGCCATGTGTTCCTTTGCTATCAGAATAGGTTCTCTGCAAATGAATTAACCCTCTAACCCTTTAAAGATGGTATATCAGCTAATAGACTTCCCAAATATTTTCTTCAAAATGGATATAATATTAATGTCAAGGGTTTTGTTATTATTTTAGCTGATATGCAGTGCTCAATGTTAAATATATTTGTGTATAAATGCATGATTTGAGATCAGTCACTCCCCCAGGTGAGTACAGGGGAAACTATAGCCTGGTAGAGAAAGCACTGAGCCATGCAGTACCACAACATAGCCAGTTTTAGTGTCGACCTACAGTAAAAGATATTGCACTGCATATGCTCATCTCATAGACTAAGACACTGCCAATCATTTTAAAAGTTAGGGAAGGTGTGTGGGATAGGATAAACAATAGTAATATGATAAAACTAAAAATCTCTAAATATTCAGCTGATACACCATTTTTAAGTGCACCAGAGAGCTATGCCCTTTTGGGCTACATTCATGTGTCATGTCGACCATCAGAGTTGGCATGAATCACCAATGCAGCACTCTTCTCACCCACTCTGCATCTGTGCATCATAAAAACATGAATTCTTAAGGCATCATACAGGGTCGTGCATTACAGCATAAATAGTAATGTAATTCTAAAAAATCCAATATTTTATCACGTTCTTATTCTGAATTGTTAAATCCATGTGTGAGGCACTGGATTTAAAAGTTAATAGAACTAAAAGGGATACCACCATACATGCAACAAAATCACCTTCCTTTGTCATTCTACCATGCCATGCTGCATGGGGATGAGCTGTTAGCCTTTTGATGAACAGCTTTCATGCGCTAATTCCGCATTAGCCTGACTGACCATGGAGAGAGATCACAAAAAGTAGTTCTGGCATCAAGGTACCAGCGCATTACTGTCCCTGGTGCCTGGAACGCCTGTATAAATCAGCCTGAGACATACGGGGGACCAGCCACAACTCCCCAACGTTAGCCTTTAAGGGCAGCATGGCGCTTTTATGTGCCATGTCCTTTGTTGTCACAATGCATGAATTATAAAAGAATCTACTCAAAGGCGCTGCCTTTTTGCATCATACTTAAGAAATATATCAATCGATAGGATTCACATGGTGCATGGGTGCAGCACTTATCAGTTACTTGCAAAGGCTGCATTCATGCATTCTGATCATAAAGGGCATGATGAATCAAAGTACTAAGCTGGCATTGAAGGGCTAGGCAGGGTAGATTAGATAGCTATTTCAAAGAGCTGGTATTGTGTAGCATAGGTACTTCTGTACTGGACACCCAAGGGGAAAACTACAAAGAGTGGTATTGAGGTTGAACAGGGTGAACAGGTACAAGGTTATACAGGTGCTTGAAGTATGTATCAGCATCTGCACCCTCTCTGTTGCAAACATATTATGCTAAATACTGTACCATCCAAAGTGGTGATAATTGAATATAGACAATTATTTGAATGCTTTTTAAAGTTTAACCAGCGCCTTCGGCGACTGGATTTTGAAGAAAAAGTAATTGTAGAAAAAGATATTTACAGGAATTGTCCAGCCCCCAACACCCCATATCCTATATATAGGCCTAGGCCTACGTCGCATCCCCCCGGATCGAACCCCCCCCCCCCCCCACGCACCTCGGGCTGGACAAAGCGCGGGAAGGGGAAGATGAGAGTGGGGCGTCTGGCTGACCTAGTTACGCCGGGGTGGGCCGCGCGGCCTACCATGGCAACGTGACTCTCCAAGCACAGTCTCTCGGAGGGCCCGTATCGGAAATTTAAGCTAATACTTCTCAATGATTATAATTCCTTTTAGTACAATTTTTATAGGAGAAGATGATATGGGTATATACTGTTGAATTGCATCGTATTTTGGCACAATTCTTTTTATTATTATGTTATTTTAATGTCGTATTGAAGGGAGAAACAATGGAGGACTTTCTTTTGTGTGTCCGGCCTTGTTGCCAGGCATTCTGTACGAGAGTAGGTAGGCTTATTATCTACCCCTTTTCTTTAAAATACCATCGAATTTATGATAATTAGTTAAATGAGGAAAAGGATTACTTCATGTACAAGCCTATAATTAATATTTGAAGTAAATTTGGGGAGAAAAATCGAGTTAACTTTGAAAATAATACATACTTTTATATAGCCTCTTTTGGTTTATCTGTTCCCGGCGAGCACTCAGGCCTAATTCAATGGGGTGATTCGCTGGTCCCAACTAATGCCGTTTTATATATAGGGGAATGATTCGATTTTATTCTGACCATCTAACTGAACCGCCTGTATACCATGATAAGAAACGTATTGGATTCTGAGAGGGTTTGAGAGAGGTTAGCTGCTTCATTTATTATTCAGAGGATTGCGGTGGTCTGATTACTTAGTTAAAATGTGGGTTTAGTGCAGAGAATTAGTTAGTAGCACGCGTGCACTAATAGAACCACAAACGTGACCAAAGTCATGTGTCTCGACTGACACTTCTAACTATTACAACAGAAAAATAAACTCGAACACAGAATTGGCACGCACACCCTAAAAGATCCATGGACATGGCCAAAATCATTCAATCTGAACTCTCTGAATTTGCCCATTACAACAGAAAAAAAAAGAAACCACATAATTAATGGTACCATCTAAGTCCTCAACGACCCTTTATGTCAATTAAGTTCCTCTATTATTTTAGTAAACATATGCATGGAGGCTGGAACTTGCTTTCTCAAGCCAAAAGAAAAAGGTGTTTTTCAGGTGCTAGCACACATGCAGCTGCCTACCTAACCAAATAGCAAAGCCATATCATGTATTCTTACTGCTAGAAAGAAACATCTTCAAATTGCCATGTGTGTCAGTAGGCTCTCCCTCATACAGCATCTAAAGACCCTAAATATGTCTTTACTGGATCAGAAAGTGACTGTACATTGCATGGAAATACTGCCGCCAATATCTTTACTGCATAATATAACAATTGGACTTTAGTGGGGACTGTCCAGATCCATAGCCCCAAGATGCCTGGATTGGGTATTGTTCTCAGGCCATATCCTACCCCATTCTGTCACGAGACACTAGATGGCGGCAGGGAATTATGGTCTCTGTGTATTTGACACCATCTTTTGTCACTGGCAGCTAATGGATTTGTCTAGGTCACCTCCTTCTTAAATTAGTCTCCTACTAAAACTATGGTTGAAAGGGTGGTGCCCATGCTTGAGGCTTGACAGTATCAGAGATGTAAATTGATCCTACTCATGGGGCGATTTATTCCCACATGCGCCATCTCCTTTAGCTCACTGACTGTTCAGGCCTTGCATTGACCTATGTCTGAAGAGATCTCTTTGATTAAATGTCAAAGATATCTCTCCCTATCTTAAGTAAAATCCTCATCGATCAAGATTATCATGAAAAGAAATCTAGCAGAATTTATCGTGGTAGCATTCCTAAAGAGTATTTGACCACATGTGACATTGTTGACCTAAAGGTGACAAATATGGTGCCCTAAGGTGGGGCAGGTGTTATGTATGGGGGTAACGGGCCCACATCCGTCTGACAGGGGTGACCAGTGGTCGGCTTATGATATCAGCCATGTCACCTGGGGGCTCTGATCAATGGTCATTTCCACCATAATAGAGGCCTTGCCCAGGAGGCCTAGAGGACTGCTGGTCAACTGCTCGTTCTTCATGCTCACTTTATTGTGTTTACATACATTGCTGTTCACTATATCATAGTGTTTCCATTGTATCCCTTCTTATACACCACAATTTATCAATCCCCAATACATTTTAGCATTGTCCATCAAATCTATGATTTTGTATTAAATCTTTTCTTTTTCTTTTGATTTCCGCCTTCTCTACTGTCTTTTCGTGATGATTAAGCATAATCTTTCTTATCCTTCTGGTTCCCTCCTCTTCTGGTCTTCATTCTCCCAATATTAGGTGGCAACTATGCTCACGAGGCTCCTTTTAATGCAGGTATTTGAAGGAAGATGTGAAAAAAGAGAAAGAAATATCTTGGATCCTCATGATTAAACAGATATCAAGCAGCAGCTGACAGGACAATGTGGTGGAATTCTAGTCAGGAAATAAAACAACAATATTCTTTCTGTAATAGTCTATACATAGTCTATATATGAAGAATTTCGTTGCAAAACGCAACAAGTCCATTCCAGAATTACAGTATGTAGTGATTTCTCTAAGGCTACCATATTGACAATTATAGTGTCTCGGATATAATGTGTACATCAGAGAAGACCTAAACACAAGTAGTATAGTATGTATCGGAACGGGACTATAGTTAAGTACTGTTTATTACTCAATCGACCTGCAGCCAATCAGAGGCCTCCATTTGGTCACGTGACCGGAAGTGACCTACTTAGGGGATTAGTGGTGACGTCACGTGACCTAGTTAGCCAATCAGAGGCCACCATTTGGTCACGTGACCGGAAGTGACGTCATATGACCTACTTATGGACCGGAAGTGACGTCATATGACCTACTTAGGGGACCGGAAGTGACGTCATATGACCTAATTTAGGATCACGTGACCGGAAGTGACCTGATGAGTCACGTGACGTCACATGACCTAATGGCCAACCGGAAGTGAGTGACCTCATTGAGGATCACGTGACCGGAAGTGACCTGATTGATCACGTGACCGGAAGAAGAAGAAGAAGAAGTGACGTCACGCGACTTAATGAAGAGATGAGCGTCTTTAAGGGGTCACGCGCTTTAAAATGTGATATCTTTTTTTTTGGAGGAGGAGGAGGAGGAGGAGGAGGAGGAGGAGGAGAAGGAGAGGAGGAGGAGGCGAGTCTCTTATTTTTTTCGGTAAACTAATAAAAAACACTACGATATAAGTTTTTTTTTTTTTCATTTTTTATTGTTTTACGAGCGACTGGAAGTGACTTATTGAACTAGGTAGAAGCGTTCTTTAGAGTGTATAAGGGGGGGGAGGGAAGGGGAGGGGAGGGGAGGGGAGGGAAGGGGAGGGGGGCCCCTTTAAGATGCATGGGGAGGGGGGCGCTTTTAGGATGCATGGGGCGGGTGGGGGGGAGGGGGGCACTCTAGGGGGGTGGGGGGGCACTCTAAGGGGCGTTTGTCTCTTTTAAGAAAAAAAGAAAAGAAAAAGATTTCAATCGAGAGACACGCTTCTTCCTCTCGAGAGGAAGAAGCGTGTCTCTTCATTTTTTTTTGTTTATCACGTGCCTCGATGAGGCGATCAGCTGCGACTGGAGGAAGTGACACTTTAAGAGGGCGCGCGTCTTAATTGTTATGATATTTTTTTTTACTTACTAATAAAGAAGACGTATGAAAATAAAACACAACAATTCACATGTCCGTCGTTCTCGTTGTTTCTTGCTTGATAAAGTCAAGTAATATCGCGATGCCGAGGTCAAACTTTCCCATGTCCTCAGTCAACTCGAAGGAGTTCAAAAGGTGTACCGCCGGCACCGTCAGCTTCATCTTGCCACATTTTCAACACTCGGAAGGCCCACTCAGCGGGACTTCCTCCGTATTCGCATTCTTCAGCGATCTTATCTAACCTCTCAGGCGACAATTTTAAATGGTCCCCCACCTCTTTCCACCTGCTACCTAGACGTCTGCCGAGGGTGCCCAAGTGCTTATGCATCGCGGGCGAGTCGGGGTTTTCGAAATCCAACCCCTGTCTGTGGAGAAGGGACATCCACTGAGCCAACAGTTCCACGCGTCTAATGCGGGTGAAGACGCGACCGAGCTCTCCCCATCTATGACGATGCGGGGTTTCACCCCACCAGACTCGGAACATCGCCGTACACAGCTCCTCCGGTGTCTTGACACTGAGCTCTACTAGAGCATCCATACGGGCGGCGGTAACTTTTAAGCTACTGCCCAACTCTCTCCAACAGCCGCTCAACTCTTTACCTAGTTGACGAAGCAAGGCGTCGCTATAGGCTAACCGCCGCTGTCCTACCTCTCTGTTCTCCCCATCGGTCTGCCTCGCGCGTCTCACGTCGTCAAGCCGCATTAACTTTTTTTCAGGTGGACAAGGCGGTGAAGGCGAGCTTGAAAGTGGAATAGCTTGAGCCATCTCGTCTCGTCTTGGCGGCGGCGGCGGCGGCGGCGGCGGCGGCGGCGGCAGCGGCGGCGGCAGCGGTGGTGGCGGCGGTGGTGGTAGTAGACGTTACTGTGGTCAGAGGCGATATGGTTTTTTTCCAACAGAAATCAGAGCTTTTATACAGAGGGAGTTTAATCCCATTTCCAACAGCACTCCAGCTGTCTAGCGACCTGTCCGCATGACGCTTTTTCAGCCGCTCCGCTCCTTAAGAGCTTAGATGACGAGGGGTATGTCATCGCTATCCGTGGAGACCAGCTGAAAACGGTGTTTCTTCCTCATCCATAGCCTTACCTCCTACCCCCTACCTGAGGACGTCTCCCTCCCTCTGACATTCATTGTAACAAACGTCAGAGGTCAGGTGAAAATCGGATTTTTTTCATGCACAGCCTTAGTCAGCTGTCACCCCTCCCTATTGAACTAGCCGGCCGCCGCCTGGCCGGCCCGGTCTACTCACCACGGCAGGAGGTGGTGATTTTTTTTGTCTTACACTTAAGTCGCTCACCACATGCACACGCCTCTACTCACAGACAGACACGTTCGTCTTAGGGGGGTCCTGCTTCACGCCACACGCCTCCTGTAGTTTTTTTTGTATACACACTCTAAGCTCATCACCGTTAATCCTTTATACAGCTAACGCGCGCTGAATTGCTGAACAGGGTGGTAAGTGGCTTAGCTCATGACAGTGGATCCCTCAAAAAAAAAGAGGGGAAAGGGATCCAGCTGAAAACGTCATACCTTATGTCTTTGTGAATGGCCGCCGGTCAGTCGACGGCAGCAACCGCTTAATCCTTTATACAGCTAATGCGCGTTGAATTGCTGAACAGGGTGGTAAGCGGCTTAGCTCATGACAGTCGATCTCTCAAAAGGGGGGAAAGGGATCCAGCTGAAAACGTCATGCCTTATGTCTTTTGTTTCTCTTTGTGAATGGCCGCCGGCCAGCCGGCGGCAGCTGAACAGGGTCAGTAAGTAGCTTAGCTCTAGAAGCGAGAAGGCGTATATAAGGGGCCTGGAAACCTCCATTCACTCACTCATTCTTTTGCTGCTCTCTACAGTCACCACCATGAGCAAAAGACAACACCTAGCGCCGTCCAAGAACAAGAAGACTACGCGGAACAGCGCTCGTTTAGCGTCAGTGCCTCCTCTTGCTACTGAAAATGAGACTACCGCCGCAGCCGCTTGGTCTTATCACCCTCCCGCTGTAGCGAGCGCTCGCGGCAGTAGTAGTAGTAGTAGCAGTAGTAGTACTAGTAGTAGTAGTAGTAGTAGTAGTGGTAGTAGTACTACTGGTAGTAGTCGTCGTGCTAGCGACGTTGTTACACTCGCGACGGTACACGTTGCTGCTAAGCGCGCTGCCGCTGCTACTGCCGCCCCGCCTGCTGGTGATCCTCGGGCTGCGGCTGCTGCGGCTGCTGCTGCTGCTGCACCTGCTACCGCTGCGCCTGCTACCGCTGCGCCTGCTGAGGCTGCTGCGCCTGCTACTGTTGCGTCTGCTGCTGCTGCTGCTGCTGCTGCTGCTTCTGCTGCACCTGCTGCTACCGCTACTACTACTGACGACAACGCTCCTGGCACAGCGCAGTACTGGCAACCGGGTTTTTACCTCCCCACTACTGTTGATGACTTTGATGACCTGCCGCACGTTGCACAGCCCCTCTCCTCCACCACTACATCGACCGACGCCCTCGACGCCGCTCGCGCTGAGAGTGACAGCTATTCGGACACTCAGCCCCTAAACCGAGAAGAAGAGGAGGAGGAGGAGGAGGAGCAGCAGCAACAGGGTGAGACAGAGAACGACGCTGACGACGAGGCGTACGAACAACCCGAAGGGAAAGGGGTGGGCGGTACGTTTTTCGGCTCCCCTCTTCGACCTTTCGACCTCACTTCCACTAGTAGCGCCCCGTCCGGTCCGTGGCGACTGCCCTCACCGCCACCTTACGAGGGCGGCAGCGCTTCATCTTCTACCGCTACACTCAGCACCGACGGCGTGTGGCTGCTCTGTTCCAACAACGAGGCCTCGGATACCACCAGCGCTGACGCTGCTCCTGCTATCGGTTCTGCTGCTGATTCAGCTCACGCTGATGGTGTTACTCATCCTGCGGGTGTGAAACGTTCTAAGGTGAGTTCCAGAACAACAAGGCCTAGTAAGAAGAGAAAAATACAAGAAAAAGAACGAGATGGACGAGAAGAAGCAGAGAAAACCTTCTCCCGTCTTCTCAGGTTAGAGTTCTGCTTAGACGGAGCTTTGACGCTGGAGATCTGGGAGGACGTGGCTAGACTGTCTAGGAGGCCGCGCTACACAAAAGACGGCCAGGTGAAAGAGGCGTCTCTGACCAGAAGCAAGGGAGTGCACTTCACGGCCGACGCGCTGCGCGAGCTAATAGCACGCATCGCCGATATCCGCGCAGTGGTGCGCATACGCGACACAGCGGCCGCGCAAGGAAGACCTTATCACACCCCCTGGTTCGCAGTGCTGGATCAGGAGGGCGAAGTGTATGCAGCTGTGAGCTACTACAGCGGTAAGAACCTCGTCCACGTGCGCAAGTACGAAGGTCCTGACAAAAAACCCACACAGCAGGGAGTGACGCTGTCCGCCAGAGCGCTCAAAGAGTTGGATGACAAAACAGAGATCATTCTGAAATATCTCGGCATAGATTCGGATGGAGAGACGCTCAACGCTCACGCGCGCACACACACACACACAGCGTTTGACGTACGCTGTATGAGACAGACAGACGGATACACAGACAGCAGACAGAAAGATAAATAGATAGATAGATAGACAGATAGATTGATAGATAGATAGATAGTTAGACGGCTAAGTAGTTGGTAACTGAGTGAAAAAAAACATGACTCAGTACGTATGCGAAAAGTGTTTCAAAATGTTTAAAAGACCGTACAACCACGAGAGACACGTAGAAAATTGTAGAGTAGTACCTAAGTTTTGCCCTCTATGCGGCGAAGGCGATTGCCGAAAGATCGCCTGTCGACGCGAATCTCTGGACGGGGTGACCGTCCCTCCGCGCATATGTGCTGTACCGAACGGGGAGGAAACGTTCACGGCGAATTGGCCTGCGATACAAACGGGCGTCAGGATGCACGGGACTCGCGTGAGTGTAACAAACTTCAGGCTACCAACCGGCGAGTTGAGTGACGCTGTAGATACTATGCGTCGCATTCACTTGACACAAAGATTCAGATACAAAGCGGGTTTCTCGGTAGGCTTACTCTTACAACACAGAGAAGACAAGAGCAAACTGCGCTACTTTCACGCCTCCCAGAACAACGCAACTCTCATACAACCGCTCCCTACTATAACTAATTCAGAAACTTTGGAAGAGCTCCTCTCAAAGATGGAAAACACCGTCGCTTGCGAGGAAGTACGGAAACTTTGCGACGCTGACACCAAGTGGCACGTTCTTTTTCCTACCAATTTGAACATTTGCGTTTACATGGGACCGGGGGAATTCCCCATAGGCGGTAGGATCACTCAGGCCGGTCGAGTTGGAAAGAGAAGCCGCGTGTTAGATTTTCCCAACAAGGACAACCTCTGCATCTTCCGCTGCATTTCCTTTCACTTATACAACACCAGCAAGCGCGCTTCAGATTTGTTACGTCAGTTCTGTCCCGCTGCCACACCTGAATCCTTTCCGGGTCTGAACATCCGCGACTTACCCGCGTTAGAGAACTTGTTTGACGTACAGATAGCGGTTTACACCGCGTCGCGTCAAGTGCCGGGGCGGAAGTTGAGAAGACGCGTTACTCTGATCAGACCGCCTTCCAGAACTCTGGCCGCCCGAGGTAAAGTCAACCTACACCTGACGGCGAAAGGCGGTTTGCACGTCTCTCTCGCCACGGACTTCAACGCGTACGCGGGCATATACGAATGTTGCAAGTGTAAGGCGGCGTTCACCACCGAGTTCTTGCTGAAGAGCCACAGGAACCAGCTTTCCTCTTGCCGACAAGTCAAGTTGCGCTACGTAGGTGGCATCTACCAAAATTCGAGAACGATTTTCGAAGCGCTAGCAGACTTCTCCATTTTTCCCCCCGACGGACATTCCGGAATCTACCCTTACAAGATCGCCTTCGATTTCGAGGCTTTCTTCAGACCGTGCAAAGAACCGTCGACGGAACACGTGTCCCTGCTGTGGGATCACGTCCCTTTGTCGGCTAGCGTCGCATCCGACTTTCCGGGGTGGGAGGGGCCCGTCTGCTTCGTCAGAGAATCCGACGCAGATTCCGACCCCTTGTTGGACCGAGTTTTAAATCACATAAACGAGAACGCCAAAGTCATCGGGGAAGCTGTGCTAGAACTTTACCGACCGACCTTAGCGAAGTTAGATGCGGCGATAGGTGAAGCTCTCCTGCTGGAGGAGGCGACGTTCACCCCTTCTCCAGGCGGCTTCGCTGCGGCTCAGACCAGACACCCGTTAGTTCAACTGAAGAAGCGTCTTCTGAGATACATCCGTCAAGCTCCAGTCGTGGGCTTCAACTCGGGGCGTTACGACTTGAACCTGATCAAAATACGCCTTCACTCGTTCTTCGCCTCCGGAGACCGAAGAAACCAAGAATTCAGCGTCATAAAGAGAAGCAATCAATACTTGGCGGTTTACACACAGCACACGGTTTTCTTGGACGTAGTCAACTATTTGGCACCCGGTTACAACTACGCGACCTATTTGCGAGCTTTCACCAGGAACGAAGAGAAAGGTCACTTTCCTTACGAATGGATGACGTCTACCAGGAAACTGGCAAACAGAACGCTGCCACCGAGATCGGCTTTCGACAGCGAGCTGACGGGCGTCAAAATGTCCGAATCCGACTACGCCGCATGTCAGAAAGTTTGGTCCGACGAGAAGATGCAAACTATGGAAGACTACTTGATCCACTACAACAACAAAGACGTCAAACCTTTCATAGAAGCTCTGAAAAATCACGCTAAATTTTTCCAAGATCGCGGCATTGACATGTTGAAAGACGGAGTTTCTCTCGCCGGTTTGACTTTACGGTTCCTCTTCCAAAACCTAGAAGACGCGTTCACAACGTTCCCCCAGTTCGACGCCGTCCTCCACGCTCTGATCAAAGAAAATCTAGTCGGCGGTCCTTCCATCATCTTCCATAGATTTCACGAGAAGGGCACCACGCGGATAAGGGAGCACAAGTACGGCGAAGAAGCGAGACCGTGCCAACACATCCTAGGACTAGACGCTAACTCTCTGTACTTGCGCTGCATGAGCGAAGCGCACTGCACGGGCTATTACGCGGTGAGACGGCCTGAGACCGAGTTCAAGCCCGAAATTAGGCAAAGAAACTCTCACAGCGCTTTGGAGTGGTTACGCTTCGTAGAGCACGACCGCGACGTGAAACTGCGCCACGCTTTGAACGGCGGCGAGATGGTTGTAGGCTGTCGGAGAATTCGCGTGGACGGGTTTCACGCGGCCTCTAATACGGTTTTCCAGTTTCACGGGTGTTGGTTCCACGCTCACGAGTGCATACCGTCGCACCGATATCAGTGCGCTTCACTGAGAGAGGAGAGACGCGACAGAACGACCAGAGTAAGCGCTTACTTGAAAGCGCTAGGTCACAAGCTGGTCGTCGTGTGGGAGTGCGAATGGCGAGAGATGAAGCGTCGAGATGAGCGGGTCAAGGCCTCCCAACAACGCTGGAAGGTTGACGCTTTGAAAGTGTCTCGAAACGCGATGAGCGAGAGCGACATCCTTTCCGCTGTGAAAGAGGAGAAAATGTTCGGTTTAGTTCAAGTGGACATCACTACGCCGCCTCACCTACGAGACTACTTCGAAGAAATGACCCCCGTTTTCAAGAACGCGACCGTTTCAAAATCGGACATAGGACCTCACATGTCAGACTTTGCGCAGGAAGAAAAGCTGTTGAACACGCCTCAGAGATGTCTGATAGGGAGTTACCACGGAAAAAATATTCTCTTGGGAACGCCGCTTTTCAAGTGGTATTTAGAGCACGGTTTGATAGTCACCAAAGTGCAGCTGGTGGTAGAATACCTACCTAAACGCTCCTTTGCCGGTTTCGCGGACGATGTAACGGCGGCGCGAAGACGTGGCGAGGTGAACGAGAACGAGAAAATTCTGTCAGACTGTTACAAGTTAATGGGAAACGCTACGTACGGTAAAACAATCTTCAACAAAGAAAAACACACGGCGGTGAGATACACTGACAGTCGGAAGTTCGAACTATTGGCCAATTCGTGGCGCTTCAAAAAGGCGTCCGAGTTGAGTTCCGATCTGTTTGAAGTCGAACTACAACCGAAAACAGTCAACAACAACCTCCCTATTCAAATAGGGTTCATGGTATACCAGTACGCGAAGTTGAAAATGTTAGAGTTCACATACGACTTCTTGGATAGATTCGTCGATCGGCGCGATTATGCCCTTTGTCAAATGGACACCGACAGTCTTTACATGGCTCTCAGCGGTGACACGTTGGATGACCTAGTCAAACCTCGCCTGAGAGAGACGTACTTCAGAGAGAAACGAAAGTGGCTTCCGACAGCGGTGTGCGACGATCACTTAGAGATTTTCGTGAAGACAAAAACGGAAAGAGTGCGAGAATGGTGTCCGCCGCCCGGCGGATGTTGTGAGAGACGGTACCTTCACGATCTGAGAACTTCGGGGCTTATGAAAGCGGAGTGGGAAGGTGACGGGATCCTAAGTCTCAACCCTAAGACTTACATTTGCTACGATCGAGTCAGCGACACCGGTGAAAGAAAATCCAAAAAATGGAGTGCAAAAGGCGTACAGAAGAAACAAAACCCTCAGGAACCAGACGACTTCTTGGATGTTCTTCGCCAACGAAAAACTCTCATTGCTGTAAATAGAAACTTCAAAGTGGTGCGAAACAAAATGGTCACCTACACCATAGAGAAAGACGGCGTGCGCTACTTGTATTATAAGCGTCGCGTGCATTCTGACGGTGTGACAACGAGTCCTTTAGAGATATGAAAAAAAATAAATAAGCGTGTGCATCTTTTCAAAAATAGAGTGTTTATCAAGATTGAAAAAAAAATAAATAAAAAAAATAAAATAAAATATTGTTGTGTTTTTATTTTCATACGTCTTCTTTTACTAGTAAGTCGCGCAGTCTCTTAAAGCGTCACTCATGTGACGACGTCGCTTCCAGTCACGTGATCCTAAAGACCCTCACTTCCTAAACAAAAAACTTCTTCTTCCGCTCACGTGATCAATCAAGTCACTTCCGGTCACGTGATCCTCAATGAGGTCACTCACTTCCGGTCGGCCATTAGGTCATGTGACGTCACTTCCGCTCACGTGACTCATCAGGTCACTTCCGGTCACGTGATCCTAAATTAGGTCATATGACGTCACTTCCGGTCCCCTAAGTAGGTCAGTAGGTTACCCAGAATGCACCACTAATCCCCTAAGTAGGTCACTTCCGGTCACGTGACCAAATGGTGGCCTCTGATTGGCTGCAGGGTTACCCAGAATGCACCACTAATCCCCTAAGTAGGTCACTTCCGGTCACGTGACCAAATGGAGGCCTCTGATTGGCTGCATGTCGATTGAGTAATAAACAGTAGTTAACTATAGTCCCGTTCCGATACATACTATACTACTAACACATGAAAAATACAATTTCGGTAAAGATTTGTTTCAAAATTGCATTGACCTATTGCTGCCCTACACCTTTATAAAAAAATGGAGTCATTTTTCAAAATGGCGCTTATTGCGTTTTGGAACCAAACTCTTCATATATAGATTTTAAGACAGTGATAAGTTAACTCTGTTAATATGGAAGCTGCAGCTATTCTAATATTCATGTTGACTTTCCAAATCATGCTGCTCCTTTCGAGAACAATACAATTTCATAGTGTGGTAATTGTGCCCCCACATCTGGCCCCTTGCAACCACAGCTAACAGTGTGTGGTCTATTACTCTGGGACAATGGTCACAGAGGGTGCATTAGCTGCAGCTCAGCTGTTCAGCACCCTGCAGGAGCACACGAGCAGCTCGGGGAGCGATTCCCATTAACCCTTTGAGTGCAGCATATTGCTTTGATATTGTTGGCTTTTGTGTGAATTTCCCACTTTGGGGCAATACAGGCGCACGCAAGCACACATAGGAGCAACTTTCATTAACCCTTTAAGTGCAGCTTATTGCATTAATGCACCATGCCCTGTGTAATCATGATATGCGTTAGCATTGATGGTTTCATGCATCATGCTGACACCATGTGATCAATAGCTTCCTGAAGTGTTGGCAAGATCCAAAGTGCTAGTTAGTAACTCAGCTATACATTGAAGCCTTGATGCCGCCTTGTTACATGAGGCCTTGATGCATCATTGAGCAGTGCTGTGGGTAGCTCATTATGATCCCATTACCAGAACACAGTGATATAGTCAGTACAGTTTGGGGAGTGGGTGGTCATGAACTACACTCTGAAGCTAGTATTTAGCAGCAGGTTCTGCTGTATGTTCTACAGCTTGCTCTGAAGCTGATTTCTTTTAGCAAAATATTGATTGATGTTTCTTCATGTAATAACATGAAGCTCTCTGCAATCAAATCAGTACATATGGCATTAGCCTTGACCATGTGTTTTCATGCCACACACTATCCAATTTATGAGTCATTGTTTTTACATTATTGATTGCATGAAAACAGAACTTACCAAAAATATGCGCATGGTCTCTATTTGCATACATCTATTTCTACTTGAAGTTATATTCATCATAAAGATGTTTCCCAAATTCGAGTTTCATAACAAATGAAGGGTTAGCCCTGTTCTGTTAGGGAAGGGTGGGTAGCCTGTAACATACCTCTCTTTTTAGCCTTATTTGTGTTTTATAGTGTTGAACATAGACACATGGATGTTAAACACAATTTATGATATGGCGATGCTATACTATTAAAGGAAATACCACCATCTTAAGGCTGTCCACATGATCTATTGGTTTTATCAGAAAGGGACCAGTATCGGGGATTTACTTTTGTGGCTCACAGTAATGGAACCAGCGGTCACACAATTTATTGCTACTTCAGTTTGATGCGGTAGGACATTAATCTGTTTTGAATACGGGCAAGTGAGATGGCCCTCGAAATGGAAAATACATTAAAACTTCGAAATGTGAAACTGCTGATCTCCAACCAGGTACCTTCACACTCCAACTCTAAGATCAGGGTCATGTTTCAACCAGTCTATATATCATGTGAGTGAGTGTATTGCATACGTAAATACCCAACACTTTTGGGGATGTCCTCTCATCTACAAGTTACACCTGATTAATACCCAGAAGCTCCACCTTCAACCCATCTGTGTGAAATGAATACAGACCACAGTGCTTATAGAGCAAACACCCAATGGTGGCACCACTCACCTGTAGGAGGGAGAGGCAGGGACCCACCTTCCTCCTGTTACTGCACCTCCCCTCCACTACCCTACAGAAGGGTGATAGGGCATATTTTAGCAAAGCCCTATGCTATCCATGAAGGGCTATTCCTGGGCTGACAGCAGCCCTAAACTAACAGATGGTAGTTCCTCCAGACTGTTTTTGTCTAGACACGATCAAATCTTCCGCCCTTATCAAATCTTTAAGACCTTGATATTAACCCCAGGACCACCAATGCTTACAGTAGCAAGGTCTGTGTTGGTTTTTCAATATCATGTAATGTCCTACACTATCCCCCCAGACTCCCAGAGCATAACATCTCTCTTATCCTTAGCACTGCCATAGCGGGCCAATGTGTATATATAGTAAAAAAGGCCCCCTGAAAGCCAAGATTTTGCGTTTGCATTCAAAACAATACGGTATGGCAGTGCACCTCCAGAAAGTACTGACAGTCCTAAGGATATATCATAATACAAACAGAGACTTTCACAATTACAAATAAAATGACAACATCACAGACCCAAATGGAATATGACATTTGTTCAAGGTATTGATCCTTGGTCCTGGTGAAGGTATTGAATGATGAAGTTAATTTGACATTTGAAAGACTGGAAGTAAGAGTGAATGGCAGTGGTAAAAATCTAGCCCTAATGTGAGGTGAGGGCACCTGCCATCTACTCACACAGACTCATGTGTACCAACATGGGCAGGGTAAGTGGCACAGCAGGGAGCAGATTACCTGAGTGTTTTGAGTTAGCTTTGAGCCTTTCCAGAGCTGCTCCCAACCAGAGAAACAGGTTGCCTTTATTTATACATAGTCATGGTCTTCTTTGAGTAAGCAGCTGCAGTTGTGTCGTTGTAATGGCTGCCAGATGGAGGTGTACTTTTTCAGCAGTGAAGCCTTATATGCCAGGTTCTTTGGAAAATACAATTAACACTTTAATGTTGGCAAAGTGCTTTGAAACACTATCCCCTTTTGCCATGATGATGTATTAATGCAGCACAGGAGACTCATATACTACTTGAGTTCTCTTCAATAGAATCTGCAATTTTAAACCGTTAAATGTGACAGAGAGTGCTGTGATGAGATTAACCTACCTGGACAACATTCATGAATCATGAATGCTGACCCAAAAGGTTTGGTATGTAACACCAATGCAGAACTGGTTTCTTACCAATATTGCATTGCTCCCTGAAGACAGGAATTTTTGAGGCATCATGGTCATACATAAATCATAGCCATGTCATTGTTTAACCCAAGGTTACCCCATGTTCTTATTTTGGATAGGATTATCCATGTGTGAGGCACTGGAATTAAAATTTTGTGGAAACTGATACCATACATGCAACATAATCATCTTCTTTTGTCATTCTACCATGCCATGCTGCATGATGGTGAGCTTTTAGCCCTTTGCTGAATGACCTTTACGCACTAATTTTGCATTAGCCTGACTGACCGTAGAGCTAGATCACAAAAATAGTTCTGGCATCAAGTTATCAGCGCAGCGCTGTCCCTGGTGCCTGGCATGCCTGTATCGATCAGGCTGAGGCACACAGGGGACCAGCCACAACTCCCAAACACTAGCCTTTAAGGGCTGCACACTCCTGTAATGTTCTATGCTTTTCTTGTAATAATAGATGAATGCAGCCCTGATATTCCTCCCCACTCCAGTTCAATAATGTCCATCAAATCTGTTTTTTTTAAATCTAAGTCTTTCTTTTCTTCTTCTAGTCATACCTTACCATTTCTGCATTCTCTATTGCCTTATCATTATGACCATGACTTGGAATTCTGATCCTTATGACTTTCCCCTCTTGCTCCACTCAGGTGACAACAATGCACAGGGGACCCATTCTCAACAGGAGGGAAAAATGAAAGGAAAAGAAATGTCTTGGATTCTTGTGATTAAACAGATCAATTTTCAAGTAGAGCTGACAGCACAATGTGTTGAAATTCTAGGCAGACAGCAAAGAAACGATTTTCCTCAGTGAAATGGTCTATTTAGAGACAGGGCATAGGATGTCTGCATCGATAATGAAAGTGGCAGCCATTCTAATGTTTGTATTGACTTCCCAAATCACGCTCCTCCTTTCAAGAACAATACTGTCAATTCTATTCTGTGGTAATTGTGCCCCCACATTTGGCCCCTTGCAGCCACAACTAATAGTGTGTGGTCTATTACTCTGGGACAATGGTCACAGAGGGTGCATAAGCTGCAGCTCAGCTGTTCATCACCCTGCAGGAGCACTGGAGCAACTCTGGGAGCAATTCCCATTAAGATTTAAATGCAGCATACTGCTTTATATATTGTGCTCTTTTGTCAAAATATTTCTTAATAATCCTTTGAGAACAGCAACACTTTTCAATGCATTATACCTTAATGTATCGATGCAGTCCCGGATATTAATTCCCAGTTATGCATTTATGGCGGTCTTGAAGATTAATACACTTCTCAAGTGTTGGCATGATGCACCAACACAGTGCCAGTGAGTTACTCACTTATGCTGCATCATGGTCATATATTCACATGAAGCCTTGATGCATTACGCCACCATCTAACGGTTAGGGCGTTAACTCAGGCCCATGAGCAGCTGGCTATGACCCCATTACCATACCACAGTGCCATCACATCCAGTCTGCAGGGTTAAGTGGCATGAGTGGCATGAAATACACTCTGACTGTACTATGGTGTTCATGATTTAGGGCTATTGGAGGCTTATTCTGTAGCTTGTTCAGTAAATAGTCCAAAAGGTATTTATAAACAGAATGATGGATTCTACGAAAAACTGATTCAATCCTGTTTGATATAATTATCAGGTGTGTCATTGCACTTTGGAGCCAGCTCATTCAGCACCTTGTGCTGGTAACAGGTGGGTACTGGAAGAAAGGTGAGGCAGGGAGCCATCTTCCTCCTGTTACTGCACTCTACCAACCCTTCTAACCCTTAAGAGGCAGCATGGTGCCTGTTGGTACTGTGTTGGAGTACAGAAACAATATAGTTGGCCTTTTTGCATTATTGCAGCACTGGTGAGTTACACACAGGATGACAAGTACATTATGATTATAAAAAATGCATAGTTCATGACATCATGATGTTATTCTTGAGGGGCTATACCTGAGCCAATAGCCACCCTGACCCCACACAAGGTACAGAGTGACCTGCCTCAGCATTCTAGTCTGGACGCATCCAGGCTCGTGTGACTACCGGATATAGAACCTTCAGCACCTCTAGCACCTTATTAACCTTATTAACCAATTAGTGGTCACCATACTCTTCTCAAAGGTAGTAGGTGCAGGTACATTGAGTCTTCAGCACCTCTGGGACCTTGGCCACCCCAGGACTGTGAATGCCTACAGTTGTAATAGGCCACTGTTGGTTCTCCATGGTAACACATTGCCTTAGCCATCCCCAGGACTGTGGCATCTCTTCCAGAGGTTAATTGCCCTATGGAGAATAAGACAAACTTTTCTAATATTTTCTTTGAAGAACATCCAGGGAAGGGCTTATTGCCATTGGCAGTCCATTATGAAAATTTTATGATTGAAACATCTAAATTTTGATATTAGAGTTGGAAATATCAATACTTGGTGAAACACTGAATGGCAGTGGTATAAAAGTAGTCGGAGGTGAGGTGAGGGCACCTGCCATCTGCTCAGACTGACATGTGTACACACGTGTGCGGGGTAAGTACTAAGTGGCACCATGGGGAGCAGATTGCTTGGGGTTTTGAGTTAGTTTTGAGGTACTCCAAGACTAGAGAAAACGGGTCGCCTTTATTTTCACATAGTTAAGGTCTTCTTTGATAAAAGAGCCTCAGATGTATGTTAGTAATGGCTGCCAGATGGTTGAATTTTTCATGCAGTATAGGAATTGTATATACTTACTAGGTTCACTGCTAATAGAATGAATCATTTAAGGACAGCATAGCGCTTTAATGGACTATGCCCTTTTGTCTTAACTATGCATAAACAAAGAACTGTCAAGTGAATCAAAAGCACTGCATTCATGCATGTATACACTGATAAACCAAAAGGTTATGATGATGCATCAATGCAGTATTGTTGAGTTTCTTCCCAGTGAAGCATTAGTGCATCATGAAGACAAATTAAGATAAATTATTTTAATGCTTTAATCACAAGCATTATGTTCATGTCAGAGAACAAGCCAAGGTTATTTTTCTTATTCTGAATTGTTACGTCCATCTGTGAGATAGTTGCTAGAAACTAAATTTTCACATCACAATACCCGAAACAGAATCATTTTCTTTCACCACTCTACCATGCCATTCTGCATGATGGAGAGCTTTTAGCTTTTTACTGAAAGTCTTTTATGCGCTAATTCTGCATTAGCCTGACTGACCAAGGAGAGAGATCACAAAAAGTAGTTCTGGCATCAAGGTAACAGCACAGCACTGTCCCTTGTGCCTGGCGTGCCTGTATTAATCAACATGAGACACTCTGGGGACCAGCCATAACTCCCTAGCACTAGTCTTTAAGGGCCGGACTGTGCTTTAATGATTTGAATATTAATAATGCCCCTTTTTTTTTATCATAATGCATAAATGTATATCTTGCGAGTCTGCTCATGCAAAACTGCCAACCTTTCAGGGGTTTATCAAACCAGTATAGGGTCTTGATGATGCATAGATTCAATACTGGCAAAGTTATCACTAGGGCTGCTTCATGCATCATGACTATGAAGGGAACAATATGTTAAAGCACTCTGCTGCTTGTGCCGTGCTAGGCAGAGGCTCGTAGAGCTATTGATTAGATATCTATTACAAAGAGCTGGTATTGTGTATTATAGGCACCTGTGAACCTGCCATCCATGTTAACAAATTATTAACCTGTACAACAATGTTATTGAGGTTAAAGATAACAAAGCATACCAATATGTTCTGATTGCATGGCACATCTTAATTATTTTTTACTGAAGCAGCTTTTGCCTGGTGAGAAATGTTATGTATTGGAAAGGGTTCTATTTTCATTTATTTATTATTCAGAGGGTTCTGTTAGTCTGATTACATAGTTAAAATGTCGGTTTAGTACAGTGAATAGGTTATTTTTAAGCATCCCCTAAGAGACCCGTGAACATGATCAACAGTTAATTATGCAGGGAGAAAGGGGAGCATCAACCAGACTCTCCCTATGTCTCCAAAGCTACTCTCTCTCCAAAATCAAACATTTCAAAAAGAGTGCAGCAGTCTGGCAATGCTGGACTCTCTTTACAGTATAGATCTGACAATGCTATACATTACAGGTCATGGAAGAGGTTCAGACATAGCTAGACTCTCTCTAAAGTGCCTCTTTGACTTTTATCCACGCATGGAAATATATTATTAGGTTATTTTAGTCATGTTTACAGTTGAATATAGCAGTGTGTGAGTTGTTGCCACAATCAATTTCAGTTATGTGTGTCAGTGAACTCTCCCTTAAACAGGGTCTAGATACCCTGAAATATCCTCACTGCATGATATAACAGTTTGACATAATAGGGACCGTACACACCCATAACCCCAAGATCCCTGAATTTGGGAATGTGTTCGGGCATCACTTAGTGGCAACAGGGAACTGTCAACATATATTTGTCACCATCTTTAGCCACTGACAGGTAATATATTTGTCCAGGCACCTCCTTGTTTGAATCTCTTAGTACCAGATTGATAGAGTGATGCCTGTGTTTGATGCTTCAAATTATCAGGTATCTATAGTGGTACCCTCTAGCAGACTGATCCTACTCTTATCTGCTTTATTTCTCTTTTGCCTCACTGACTCTTTAATTCAAACAGTATATTAATTTACGCGTATGGAGATCTCTTTGATAAAATGCTATTTGTTTTCTTCCCTTACCCAGGGCTAAATCTGTATCCATCCATACCGTAGAGATCATTCTGGAGAATGGATAGTGTTAAATGCTCAGTTTAAAGACTGGTATAGACCATACAGTTAGCAATCACCTGCACATGCCCTGTGGCATTGGTGACCTAGAGGTGGCCAATATGGCGACCTGAGGTATGGCAGGTGTTATGTATGAGGCTGGGGGACTTACATCGGTCTGACTAGGGAGACCTGTCATGACTGATATTATAAACTGCCCACTGGTCCCTGGGGACTCTAAGCTATGGCCATTTCAACCTGAACAGAGGCCTTATCCAGAAGGTATTTACATGCATTGGCATCCATTTTATTTCAATGGGCGGCATTGAATAGACAGTTTCTATGGTATCCTCTAGTTTTTTAGATCCGATTTAATGGTGCTATTTCCTGACAGTTTGGACATACCAATCCTAGCTTGAAAATATTTAATGTCTTCTTCTTGTCCTAGGCATACAATATTGGTTCGGCTATCTTCATTTCTTGCATCATAATAGCCATCATGATTCTGATCCTTCTGATGTTCCTAATCTTCTCTTCTCCCTTCACCTGGTATTAGACTCAGGTAACACCTATGCTTATTAGCATCCCTCTCAAGCAGGTGTTTGAAAAGAAAAAATGAAAGAAAATATCTCGGGCCTTTGCAATCAAACAGATCAATGTCAAGAAGGGGCTGAGAGCACAATTTGTGGTGAATTTCTACTAGAAGGAGAATATTAAAATTCTACTCAAATGAACATGTCTGTGCTGTATACCCTAGCTATAGTCTTTCTTTTGGCCTCATCTGTACTAGGATTGTAGTACATGTATTGGGAAATGCTGCTGCTAAAGGAAAATACCATCAATATGTCAAGTGTGTCAGTTGACTAGCCCTAATGCAGTGCCTAAAGACCCTAAATACTACCTTCCTGGATCAGAAGGTGACTTCATTGCATGCAAGAGCGCCGCCAATATCCTCACTACATACCATAACAATCAGACTTTAGTAGGCAGTATATCCAACCCCAGCACCCCAACATGCCTGATCTAGGGTTGGTGCTTAGACCACATCCTACCCCATTCATAAGACACTAGCTATAGGTCACGACATGGAGCTACAGTACTCTGCGTGTTTTTGACAACATCTTTATATTAGCCACTGTCAACTAATGAAACTTTAGAATCTCCATGTTGTTGTATATGACTTAAACTATGCTGGGAGAGTGATGCTGATGCTTTCAGCTTAAGCTTATCATAGATGTATATTGTACCCTCTAGTCTCCAGCAGACTGATCCTAACCCATTGGGTGCTTTATTCCCACAATGACCATTCCCGTTACAACATTTACCACAATGACTTAATCTTAAAGCTGTATCTCCTTATCTAAAGTAGAGTTCTTTAGAAAATTATCATATAAGGAGAATCTGGAGAAATAAATAGTGTCAAATCCTCACATTATATAAACCATAGCGATCACCTGGATGCCCTGTTGCATAAGTAGCCTGGAAGTGCTCAATATAGGGTCCTGAGTGGGGCAGCTGTTATGTATGAGGCTTTGGGACCTACATTCTTCAAGCAGGAGTGACCAGTGGGCAGCTTATGATATCAGCCATGACTGGTCACTGAAGGCTCTTATCAATGGTCATTTCTACTGTAACTGCCCTCTTGCCCAGGAGACTTAGAGGGTTATTAATGAATTCCTATTCTTCATACTCATATATGGTCTTGTCATATTGCTTTTTATCATGTGTTTTCATAGAATCCCACCTAATGCACCGACATATTATTCTTCCACAATACAATTTGTGTTTAACTAGTCAATAGTGTCAACAAAATCTAGATTTTCGGCTGTAATTGCTTCTTCTCATTTTTTTGCCATTGAGATTGCAATCGTTCTGATTTTCCATTTTCCCTTCTCCATTTCCTGATATCAAACTCAGGTGACAACTATGTACAGGAGCCCCCTTTTCATGCGGGCGTTTGAAAAGAAAAACTGTGAAAGGATGAGAATTTTTTTTGGATCCTTGCAATTAAACAGATCCATATCAAGAAGCAGCAAACCAGACAGTGTGCAGGAATTCTAGTCAGAAAACAAAACAACCATTTCTCTTTTGGAATGGTCTTTTTAAGTGCTAGGAATTAGCAGTTTCTATAAATAATAGAACTTGCATCCATTCTTATATTCTAACTGCATCACTATGGCAATGGCACCCATTCTAACACTCACATTGACTGCCCAAATCACGCTCCTCCTTTCAAGAACAATACCGTCAATTCTATTCTGTGGTAATTGTGCCCCCACATTTGGCCCCTTGCAGCCACAACTAACAGTGTGTGGTCTATTACTCTGGGACAATGGTCACAGAGGGTGCAGAATATTGCTTTGATATAGTTGGCTTTTGTCTGAATCTCCCACTCTAGGACAATACAAGAGCATAATATAATATATATATAAATGTCTCGCCCCCATCACCAGAAAATCTTTTTTGGGGTCGGCCTTAAACACAATTTAGGATACGGCGATGCTATACTGTTAAAGGAAATACCACCATCTTAAGGCTGCCCACATGATCTATTGGTTTTATCAGAAAGGGATCAATATCAATGATTTACTGTTGTGGCTCACAGTAATGGAACTAGTGGTCACACAATTTATTGCTACTTCAGTTTGATGCGGTAGGACGTTAATCTGTTTTGGATAAGGCGAAGTGAGATGGCACTCAAAATTGAAAATACATTAAAACTTTGAAATGTTAAAATGAGAAGCTGTTCCCCCACCAGGTACCTTCGCATTCAAAGATTATATTTCTCCCGGAATGGATTCTAATCCAGAAGTACTCAAAGACTAGAGAAAACGGGTCGCCTTTATTTTCACATAGTTAAAAGAAAAGAGTGGTATAGCCAAAAGTCTAGTTCTATCGGTTCATTGTATATCATTAAACTTCAAACTGAGCTTCATTCTTCAATTTGCTTATTCACATTGATACAGAACTATTTTAAAAGAATAAAATCCAATCCAATCCATCCACCATGGGGGCTGCCATTTTGTAGCGAGATTTGGCGATATAGGACGTGAAAATGACGTAGGATAGGACCAGCCTGGCATTTGGCAAGCTGCCAAGGTCCCCTCATAGAGGACTCCCAGCTGCACCGCTTACGTAATGGGTGGAAGGCCGTCGTGTTACGTATAACTACGAGTCTGAACCAATATCACTGTCCCAACACTGATGTGCTAACCACGTTTTTGATGTGCTGACCACGCTATCAACATGGCAGATGGTCACTTGAATGGAGGCTAGGTTTTGCCTGATAACAGGGTGTTCCCGGGCTATTTAGAATGTACACTTCACAATAGATAGCTACAATATCTATTTACACCAAGTGGATATTTATTCAACCATGATAGGGGCCTAGATATACAGTATTTGGCACCATACACACAATGAGTGATGTGCTGACCACACTGCTTGATTGTTGTTGTGATGTCCCGTAACACATTTCTGTGATGCCCGTACCACGGTTCTCTGTTGTACATAATACATATACATCTAGTTATAAGATTACAAAATATAAAACCATACAAACTAAATGAAAGATTTAATGACTGGTCTGGGGGGAGGGGGGGAGCAGGTATTTGGGGTTGTAAAATTTGGAACTGATGAGGTTCTTTATAAGTTATACAGCTTAATGCAAGCTCAGAGCACAAAATCCTGTTTTAATACTGTAAGTTGTCAGGTTACCATCCCCTCCCTACTGCAGGCAGTAGATGAAGGGTAGGTTCCTAATGGTCAAGCCAATTGCATAACTCTGAAATATACATGGTGTCACCATGTTCACTGTAGCATGACCGGCCACACAGTCATGCTAGCTTAGTTGCCAATGATCAAGATACAAACTGGCCTTTTGGTGTAGAAGAAGGGGGGGAATCAAGTGCATGGCGCCCTCTATCCCGCCGAGCATAATATGTAGCTGGGTCGGCCTATTAGTGGCAGTCTGCACTGCGGCAGCAAGGAGGCCGCACTGTCAAGTCCCAACAGTGTGTACAGCTATTACTGAAATTTGAATTACAGTAATCTAAGATGGCTACATTGGAGTATGACATCAAACAGAAGGGGGTTGATGTAGCCTACTAAGATGCAGTTATATGAGTTGTTACTGCACAAATATGCTTATAGGATATATACATTGCCATATACGCGCCCAAACAAGGGTCTGCTGACCCAAGCAATGGCTGTACGAGCCCATAGGAAGGCCTGGTGACCCCAGTGATGGCTGTACGAGCCCATACAAGGGCCTCATGACCCCAGCGAGGGCTGCATGATCCCAAACCAGGGTCTGATGACCCCAGCAATGGCTGTACGAGCCCATAAAAGGGCCTGTAGACTGAATTAATCGACGATGACTATGGGTGTTAACTTCGCCACTACTCTTTCAGATCTTATTATTAAAGATAAGTAATTTTCAAGTGAATGGTAACTGAACAAAATGTGACTTTCAATACAATGATACATTAACAACATCAAACAAGATTACAGCCACAAGCAAAGCATAATTATAATAATTCCCGTGTCCACAATACTGGATAACGTGACAGGGTGAACATTAAAGGCTCACTGCTTGTGTTACGGGACATCACTAGCACACACTACTTGTGTGTTACGGGCATCAGTGGCAGTGTGTTATGGGACATCACCATGACATCACAAACTCCCATTTTCTCAGTAATTAATGGCAATCACTGTGAAAGGTGAATGGATATAGCCTTCTTACACCCTTATGCATATATGGTGTAGATTTCAATGTTAAAAACTCACTAGAAGTATGGCAATCTTACATTCCCTGTTGGAATGTAAGACCATGTGGTGATGTGCTGACCACGTGGTCAGCACATCATTGTTGGGACAGTGAATATGCGGAACGGCGCAGTGTGAGAGGACTCCCAGGGTGTGAGCCATAGCAGCGACCTAGTGTATGGCTGTCTGAGCCGTGGTCCGTGCCCAGCCCTGACCAGTGCTCCCACTCCCGCAGAGTGGGGGACTAGTGGGGGGGGGGGCACAGGGTGTAGAGGATTATGATGCATGGCTAGTTGTAGATGTACCTAAAGTGTAACAGGCCTGCCACCTGATGGACCATGTCTGCCCTATTCACCTGCAGTATACATGTCGGATACAGGTGCTGCCTTCTTGTGTCATTGCTGCCCAAACAGAATGTTCACTTGTGACATGGGTGGCCCAGAAAATGGCAGCCCCCACTCAGGCACAACAGTTGCATGTTCTTTTCAATTTAACTCATTACATGTACAACCTTTGGATGAATGGCACTTATAGATGTGCAATAGGATCACAGCTGCTTTGAAACAAACTTGGTTGAAAATACGATACCCTTTTCTTTTAAGGTCTTCTTTGATAAAAGAGCCTCAGATGTATGTTAGTAATGGCTGCCAGATAGTTGAATTCTTCTTGCAGTATAGAAATCATATATACTTACGAGGTTCACTGCTAATAGAATGAATCCTTTAAGGTCAGCATAGTGCTTTAATTCACTATGCCCTTTTGTCTTAATGCATAAACAAAGAACTGATGAGTGAATCAAAAGTACTGCATTCATGCATGTATACACTGATAAACTGAAAGGTTAGGATGATGCATCGATGCAGTATTGGTGAGTTTCTCCCCAGTTCCTTCCAAGTTTACGCTGTGTTCTTATTCTGAATTGTTACACCCATGCGTGACGTAGTTGCTAGAAACTAAATTGACATCACGATACCCGAAACAGAATCATTTTCTTTCACCACTCTACCATGCCATTCTGCATGATGGAGAGCTTTTAGCTTTTTACTGGAGGTCTTTTATGCGCTAATTCTGCATTAGCCTGACTGACCATGGAGAGAGATCACAAAAAGTAGTTCTGGCATCAAGGTAACAGCACAGCACTGTCCCTTGTGCCTGGCGTGCCTGTATTAATCAACATGAGACACTCTGGGGACCAGCCATAACTCCCTAGCACTAGTCTTTAAGGGCCGGACTGTGCTTTAATGATTTATGCCCCTTTTTTTTATCATAATGCATAAATGTATATCTTGCGAGTCTGCTCATGCAAAACTGCCAACCTTTCAGGGGTTTATCAAACCAGTATAGGGTCTTGATGATGCATAGATTCAATACTGGCAAAGTTATCACTAGGGCTGCTTCATGCATCATGACTATGAAGGGAACAATATGTTAAAGCACTCTGCTGCTTGTGCAGTGCTAGGCAGAGGCTCGTAGAGCTATTGATTAGGTATCTATTACAAAGAGCTGGTATTGTGTATTATAGGCACCTGTGAACCTGCCATCCATGTTAACAAATTATTAACCTGTACAACGATGTTATTGAGGTTAAAGAGGGTCAACAAGTACAAGGCAATATACAGGTGCGTATAGACTGTATTGGCATTTCAATGTTACACTTGTCTACTCTTCTCTATTGCACTTTCCAATATATCACAAATTGTAACAGTGTGATAACAAAGCATACCAATATGTTCTGATTGCATGGCAAATCTTAATTATTTTTTACTGAAGCAGCTTTTGCCTGGTGAGAAATGTTATGTATTGGAAAGGGTTCTATTAACTGTTTCATTTATTATTCAGAGGGTTCTGTTAGTCTGATTACATAGTTAAAATGTCGGTTTAGTACAGTGAATTGGTTATTTTTACGCATCCCCTAAGAGACCCGTGAACATGGCCAACAGTTAATTATGCAGGGAGAAGGGGGAGCATCAACCAGACTCTCCCTATGTCTCCAAAGCTACTCTCAGTGTGTCAGAGAACTCTCCCTTAAACAGGGTCTAGATACCCTGAAATATCCTCACTGCATGATATAACAGTTTGACATAATAGGGACCGTACACACCCATAACCCCAACATCCCTGAATTTGGGAATGTGTTCGGGCATCACTTAGTGGCAACAGGGAACTGTCAACATATATTTGTCACCATCTTTAGCCATTGCCAGGTAATAGATTTGTCCAGGCACCTCCTTGTTTGAATCTCTGAGTACAAGATTGATAGAGTGATGCCTGTGTTTGATGCTTCAAATTATCAGGTATCTATAGTGGTACCCTCTAGCAGACTGATCCTACTCTTATCTGCTTTATTTCTCTTTTGCCTCACTGACTCTTTAATTTAAACAGTATATTAATTTACGCATATGGAGATCTCTTTGATAAAATGTTATTTGTTTTCTTTCCTTACCCAGGGCTAAATCTGTATCCATCCATACCATAAAGACCATTCTGGAGAATGGATAGTGTTAAATGCTCACATTAAAGGCTGGTATAGACCATTGAGTTAGCAATCACCTGCACATGCCCTGTGGCATTGGTAACCTAGAGGTGGCCAATATGGCGACCTGAGGTGTGGCAGGTGTTATGTATGAGGCTGGGGGACTTACATCAGTCTGACTAGGGAGACCTGTCATGACTGATATCATAAGCCGCCCACTGGTCCCTGGGGACTCTAAGCTATGGCCGTTTCAACCTGAACAGAGGCCTTATCCAGAAGGTATAAAGAACGATTTTCTTTTGTATTTACATGCATTGGCATCCATTTTATTTCAATGGGCAGCATTGAATAGACAGTTTCTATGGTATCCTCTAGTTTTTTAGATCCAATTTAATGGTGTTATTTCCTGACATTTTGGACATACCAATCCTAGCTTGAAAATATTTAATGTCTTCTTCTTGTCCAAGGCATACAATATTGGTTTGGCTATCTTCATTTCTTGCATCATAATAGCCATCATGATTCTGATCCTTCTGATGTTCCTAATCTTCTCTTCTCCCTTCACCTGGTATTAGACTCAGGTGACAACTATGCTCATTAGCATCCCTCTCAAGCAGGTGTTTGAAAAGAAAAAATGAAAGAAAATATCTCGGGCCTTTGCAATCAAACAGATCAATGTCAAGAAGGGGCTGAGAGCACAATTTGTGGTGAATGTCTACTAGAAGGAGAATATTAGAATTTCTACTCAAATGAACATGTTTGTGCTGTGTACCCTAGCTATAGTCTTTCTTTTGGCCTCATCTATACTAGGTTTGTAGTACATGTATTGGGAATTGCTGCTGCTAAAGGAAAATACCATCAATATGTCAAGTGTGTCAGTTGACTAGACCTAATGCAGTGCCTAAAGACCCTAAATACTACCTTTGTGGATCAGAAGGCGACTTCATTGCATGCAAGAGCGCCGCCAATATCCTCACTACATACCATAACAATCAGACTTTAGTAGGCAGTATATCTAACCCCATAACCTCAACATGCCTGATCTAGGGTTGGTGCTTAGGCCACATATTACCCCATTCATAAGACACTAGCTATAGGTCACGACATCGAGCTACAGTACGCTGCGTGTTTTTGACAACATAATGAAACTTTAGAATCTCTGTGTTGTTGTATATGATTTATACTATGCTGGGAGAGTGATGCTGTTGCTTTCAGCTTAAACTTATCATAGACATATATTGTACCCTCTAGTATTCAGCAGACTGATCCTAACCCATTGGGTGCTTTATTCCCACAATGACCATTCCCGTTACAACATTTACCACAATGACTTAATCTTAAAGCTGTATCTCCTTATCTAAAGTAAAGTTCTTTAGAAAATTATCATATGAGGAGAATCTGGAGAAATAAATAGTGTCAAATCCTGACATTATGTAAACCATAGCGATCTCCTGGATGCCCTGTTGCATAAGTAGCCTAGAAGTGCTCAATATCAAACCTGGGTGGGCAGCTGTTATGTATGAGGCTTTGGGGCCTACATTCTTCAAGCAGGAGTGACCAGTGGGAAGCTTATGATATCAGCCATGACTGGTCACTGAAAGCTCTTATCAATGGTCATTTCTACTGTAACTGCGCTCTTGCCCAGGAGACTTAGAGGGTTATCAATGAATTCCTATTCTTCATACTCATATATAGTCTTGTCATATTGCTTTTTATCATGTCGTGTTTTCATAGAATCCCACCTAATACACCAACATATTATTCTTCCACAATACAATTTGTGTTTAACTAGTCAATAGTGTCCACCAAATCTAGATTTTGGCTGTAATTGCTTCTTCTCATTTTTTTGCCATTGAGATTGCAATCGTTCTGATTTTCCATTTTCCCTTCTCCATTTCCTGATATCAAACTCAGGTGACAACTATGTACAGGAGCCCCCTTTTCATGCGGGCGTTTGAAAAGAAAAAGGGTGAAAGGATGAGAAAATTTCTTGGATCCTTGCAATTAAACAGATCCATATCAAGAAGCAGTGAACCAGACAGTGTGCAGGAATTCTAGTCAGAAAACAAAACAACCATTTCTCTTTTGGAATGGTCTTTTTAAGGACACTGGATACTATCTCAGAAAACCATAGAAACTACTTGAGAATCGCTACATATCTTTCTATATATATGAATAGTACAGAAAAAAAATATGAAAGAGATATATGGTGCCATACCAGAGTAAAATCACCCCACCTGGTGGGACTTTTTACAGATATCCTAGACATCATTTCAACCTAAAACAAGGCATCAAGATGTTTATCATAACAGTAAATTACTTTAGTTAGGTGACTTAGGATATTTCTCAGGATCCTGTATGTGTTTTACATATTATATCTCAATAGGGTTGAAACTATTGAGTTAGATATTGGGGACTTGCTTGACAATTGCAAGATAATCCCTTCATTAAAAGGAATCAACCCATAGATTCTTCACCAAAGTCTGTCAGAACATGGCTATTTATGATAGGTGTAATATATCAAAAGAACAGCACCAATTATGGTGCCAATGTTTAGCAAATGGACAAAAACCACCTGACAAGCTACATCATTAGATGATATTCCACTTGTAGTCATCAGATCCTACATATATATCTGAACAGTGCTTACAGACACTTGCCCGGTTAGCTCAGTCAGTAGCATGCTTGCCTGTTGATTCATAGGTTGTGAGTTCAAGCCTCTCTTGGGGAAAACTGAAAAAGTTTTTCAAACTAGACATGCTAAGTACCACTGACCATAACATTAGCAGTCCTCACAGATACATGTCTGGTTAGCTCAGTCAGTAGCAAGTTTGCCTGTAAATCCTGAGATCCTAAGTTCAAGGCTCTCTTGGAGAAAACTACTAAAATATTTTCCAAATTGGTGTTTGCATGCACATCCACCAGGTGGAGCTCGGGTGCCCCGAAACAGTTTCTGAAGGTTCTCAAAGCATCAACAGGGGGGCACTTAGATTGTATACAGTATCCTTAAGTGCTAGGAATGAGCAGTTTCTATAAATAATAGAACTCACATCACATATTCTAACTGCATCACTATGGCAATGGCACCCATTCTAACACTCACATTGACTGCCCAAATCACGCTCCTCCTTTCAAGAACAATACCGTCAATTCTATCCTGTGGTAATTGTGCCCCCACATTTGGCCCCTTGCAGCCACATCTAACAGTGTGTGGTCTATTACTCTGGGACAATGGTCACAGAGGGTGCAGAATATTGCTTTGATATAGTTGGCTTTTGTCTGAATCTCCAACTCTGGGACAATACAAGAGCATAATATTATATATATATATAAATGTCTCGCCCCCATCACCAGAAAATCATTTTTAGGGTCGGCCTGAAAGGATTAAACACAATTTATGATACGGCGATGCTATACTGTTAAAGGAAATACCACCATCTTAAGGCTGCCCACATGATCTATTGGTTTTATCAGAAAGGGATCAGTATCAATGATTTACTGTTGTGGCTCACAGTAATGGAACCAGTGGTCACATAATTTATTGCTACTTCAGTTTGATGCGGTAGGACGCTAATCTGTTTTGGATACGGCCAAGTGAGATGGCACTCAAATGGAAAATACATTAAAACTTTGAAATGTTTAACTGCTGATCCCCCACCAGGTACCTTCGCATTCAATGATTTCAGAAAAATATCTCCACCTGGAATGAGTTCTAATCTTCAAAGATCAGGTTTACTGTAATCTCATACAATGGAACTACATATGCATAGATATTCTGTAGTTTGTGATCTCTCTCCAAGTTGACTTCACCTGCTGTAGACAACTCTATGATCAGGGTCATGTTTCAACCAGTCCATATCATGTGAGTGAGTGTATTGCATACGTAAATACGCAACACTTTTGGGGATGTCTTCTCACTTACAAGTTACACCTGACTAATACCCAGAAGCTCCACCTTCAACCCATCTGTGTGAAATGAATACAGATCACAGTGCTTATAGAGCAAACACCCAATGGTGGCACCACTCACCTGTAGGAGGGAGAGGCAGGGACCCACCTTCCTCCTGTTACTGCACCTCCCCTCCACTACCCTACAAAAGGGTGATAGGGCATATTTTAGCAAAGCCCTATGCTATCCATGAAGGGCCATTCCTGGGCTGACAGCAGCCCTAAACTAACAGATGGTAGTTCCTCCAGACTGTTTTTGTCTCGACACGATCAAATCTTCCGCCCTTATCAAATCTTTAAGACCTTAATATTAACCCCAGGACCACCAATGCTTACAGTAGCAAGGTCTGTGTTAGTTTTTCAATATCATGTAATGTCCTACACTATCCCCCTAGACTCCCAGAGCATAACATCTCTCTTATCCTTAGCACTGCCATAGCGGGCCAATGTGTATATATAGTAAAAAAGGCCCCCTGAAAGCAAAGATTTTGCGTTTGCATTTAAAACAATACGCTATGGCAGTGCACCTCCAGAAAGTACCGACAGTCCTAAGGATATATCATAATACAAACAGAGACTTTCACAATTACAAATAAAATGACAACATCACAGACTCAAATGGAATATGACATTTGTTCAAGGTATTGATCCTTGGTCCTGGTGAAGGTATTGAATGATGAAGTTAATTTGACATTTGAAAGACTGGAAGTAAGAGTGAATGGCAGTGGTAAAAATCTAGCCCTAATGTGAGGTGAGGGCACCTGCCATCTACTCACACAGACTCATGTGTACCAACATGGGCAGGGTAAGTGGCACAGCAGGGAGCAGATTACCTGAGTGTTTTGAGTTAGCTTTGAGCCTTTCCAGAGCTGCTCCCAACCAGAGAAACAGGTTGCCTTTATTTATACATAGTCATGGTCTTCTTTGAGTAAGCAGCTGCAGTTGTGTCGTTGTAATGGCTGCCAGATGGAGGTGTACTTTTTCAGCAGTGAAGCCTTATATGCCAGGTTCTTTGGAAAATACAATTAACACTTTAATGTTGGCAAAGTGCTTTGAAACACTATCCCCTTTTGCCATGATGATGTATTAATGCAGCACAGGAGACTCATATACTACTTGAGTTCTCTTCAATAGAATCTGCAATTTTAAACCGTTAAATGTGACAGAGAGTGCTGTGATGAGATTAACCTACCTGGACAACATTCATGAATCATGAATGCTGACCCAAAAGGTTTGGTATGTAACACCAACGCAGAACTGGTTTCTTACCAATATTGCATTGCTCCCTGAAGACAGGAGTTTTTGAGGCATCATGGTCATACATAAATCATAGCCATGTCATTGTTAAACCCAAGGTTACCCCATGTTCTTTTTTTGGATAGGTGAATCCATGTGTGAGGCACTGGAATTAAAATTTTGTGGAAACTGATACCATACATGCAACATAATCATCTTCTTTTGTCATTCTACCATGCCATGCTGCATGATGGTGAGCTTTTAGCCCTTTGCTGAATGACCTTTATGCACTAATTTTGCATTAGCCTGACTGACCGTAGAGCTAGATCACAAAAATAGTTCTGGCATCAAGTTATCAGCGCAGCGCTGTCCCTGGTGCCTGGCATGCCTGTATCGATCAGGCTGAGGCACACAGGGTACAAGCCACAACTCCCAAACACTAGCCTTTAAGGGCTGCACACTGCTGTAATGTGCTATGCTTTTCTTGTAATAATAGATGAATGCAGCCCTGATATTCCTCCCTACTCCAGTTCAATAGTGTCCATCAAATCTGTTTAAAAAAAATCTAAATCTTTCTTTTCTTCTTCTAGTCATACCTTACCATTTCTGCATTCTCTATTGCCTTATCATTATGATCATGACTTGGAAGTCTGATCCTTATGACTTTCCCCTCTTGCTCCACTCAGGTGACAACAATGCACAGGGGACCCATTCTCAAGCAGGAGGGAAAAGTGAAAGGAAAAGAAATGTCTTGGATTCTTGTGATTAAACAGATCAATTTTCAAGTAGAGCTGACAGCACAATGTGTTGAAATTCTAGGCAGACAGCAAAGAAACGATTTTCCTCAGTGAAATGGTCTATTTAGAGACAGGGCATAGGATGTCTGCATCGATAATGAAAGTGGCAGCCATTCTAATGTTTGTATTGACTTCCCAAATCACGCCCCTCCTTTCAAGAACAATACTGTCAATTATACTCTGTGGTAATTGTGTCCCCACATTTGGCCCCTTGCAGCCACAACTAACAGTGTGTGGTCTATTACTCTGGGACAATGTAAGATTTGTAAGATTTGTAAGATTTTGTAAGATTTTTTTATTCATTCCAAGTCACGGTTCTCACTGCGATTTTCATAGGATGAAAATAGGTAGAGGGTCACAGAGGGTGCATTAGCTGCAGCTCAGCTGTTCATCACCCTGCAGGAGCACTGGAGCAACTCTAGGAGCAATTCCCATTAAGATTTAAATGCAGCATACTGCTTTATATGTTGTGCTCTTTTGTCAGAATTTCTTAATAATCCTTTGAGAACCGCAACACTTTTCAATGCATTATACCTTAATGTATCGATGCAGTCCCGGATATTAATTCCCAGTAATGCATATATGGCGGTTCTATAAGATTAATACACTTCTCAAGTGTTGGCATTATGCACCAACACAGTGCCAGTGATTTGCTCGCTTATGCTGCATCATGGTCATATATCCACATGAAGCCTTGATGCATTACACCACAATCTAATGGTTAGGGCGTTAACTCAGGCCCATGAGCAACTCGCTATGACCCCATTACCATACCACAGTGCCATCACATCCAGTCTGCAGGGTTAAGTGGCATGAGTGGCATGAACTACACTCTGACTGTACTATGGTGTTCATGATTTAGGGCTATGGGAGGCTTATTCTGTAGCTTGCAGCAAATAGTCTGAAAGTTATTTCTTAACAGAATGATGGATTCCACAAAAACCTGGTTCAATCCTGTCTCATATATTATCAGGTGTGTCATTGTACTTTGGAGCCAGCTCATTCAGCACCTTGTGCTGGTAAGAGGTGGGTACTGGAAGAAAGGTGAGGCAGGGACCCATCTTCCTCCTCTTACTGCACTCTACCAACCCTTCTAACCCTTAAGAGGCAGCATGGTGCCTGTTGGTACTGTGTTGGAGTACAGAAGTACACACAATATAGTTGGCCTTTTTGCATTATTGCAGCACTGGTGAGTTACACACAGGGTGACAAGTACATTATGATTATAAAAGATTCATAGTTCATGACATCATGATGTTATTCTTGAGGGGCTATACCTGAGCCAATATCCACCCTGACCCCACACAAGGTACAGAGTGACCTGCCTCAGCATTCGTGTGACTACCGGATATAGAACCTTCAGCACATCTAGCACCTTATTAACCTTAGGGCAATTAGTGGTCACCATACTCTTCTCCAGGGTAGTAGGTGTAGGTACATTGAGTCTTCAGCACCTCTGGGACCTTGGCCACCTCAGGACTGTGAATGCCTACAGTTGTTATAGGCCACTGTTGGTTCTCCATGGTAACACAGTGCCTTTAGCCATCCCCAGGACTTCCAGAGGTTAATTGCCCTATGGAGAACAAGACAAACTTTTCTAATATTTTCTTTGAAAGAACATCCAGGGAAGGGCTTATTGCCATTGGCAGTCCATTATGAAGATTTTATGATTGAAACATCTAAATTTTGATATTAGAGTTGGAAATATCAATACTGGGTGAAACACTGAATGGCAGTGGTATAAAAGTAGCAGGAGGTGAGGTGAGGGCACCTGCCATCTGCTCAGACTGACATGTGTACACACATGTGTGCGGGGTAAGTACTAAGTGGCACCATGGGGAGCAGATTGCCTGGGGTTTTGAGTTAGTTTTGAGGTACTCCAAGACTAGAGAAAACGGGTCGCCTTTATTTTCACATAGTTAAGGTCTTCTTTGATAAAAGAGCCTCAGATGTATGTTAGTAATGGCTGCCAGATGGTTGAATTTTTCGTGCAGTATAGGAGTTGTATATACTTACTAGGTTCACTGCTAATAGAATGAATCATTTGAGGACAGCATAGCGCTTTAGGCTCACTCTCACCAGATCGATGCAACTATTATTTGGACGTACATGATCGGCGGACGTACATGATCGGCGGACGTACATGATCGGTGACGTACATGATCGGTGACGTGCATAATCGGGAGTTATTGACTGCCCTACCCTTTCTGACCATGTTAAAACATAAATATATCTTACCAAGGTGTGCATATGGTGTGTGTCTTGACATGTTCTATGTTAGAAATGTCTAGATGCGACTATTAAGATAGTTTTAATTGACATTTCAATACCGATCATGTACGTCATGTGACGTACATGATCGATGACGTACATGATCGGTGATTTATTGGCTGCCTTACCCTTTCCTACCATGACAAAACATAAATAAACCTTACCAGGGTGTACATATGATGTGTGTCTTGACTTGTAATATGTTAGAAATGTCTAGATGCGACTATTAAGATAATTTTAATTGACATTTCAATACCGATCATGTACGTCATGTGACGTACATGATCGGCCATTATTTATTGACTGTCTTAATTACTCTTTCTGACCATATATAAAACATAAATCAATCATAGCAAGGTGTACATATGATGTAGGTCTAAATATGTATAATCATAGACATGTGAAGCAGTGGGTAATGAGGAAATGTTACATGACATTCCAAGCCGATCATGTACGTCATGTGACGTACATGATCGGTTACACATTGAGCCCCCCCCTCCGGCCCCTATAAATATTTTGGGAGGTTTTTTTTTCTAATAAACTCCCCAAAGATACATTACAGCCTGTAGGTATGGTTGGGAGAGTTAAACATCGTAGTGCAGGGGGTAAAAGACGGATTTTGTCCTCTGCCGATCATGTACGTCCACCGATCATGTACGTCCACCGATCATGTACGTCACTTTTTTAGTTGCACTGATTTGGTGAGAGTGAGCCTTTAATGCACTATGCCCTTTTGTCTTAACAATGCATAAACAAAGAACTGTCGAGTGAATCAAAAGCACTGCATTCATGCATGTATACACTGATAAATCGAAAGGTTATGATGATGCATCGATGCAGTATTGTTGAGTTTCTTCCCAGTGAAGCATTAGCGCATCATGAAGACAAATTAAGATGAATCATTTTAATGCTTTAAGCATTATGTTCATGTCAGATAACAAGCCAAGGTTATTTTTCTTATTCTGAATTGTTACGTCCATGTGTGAGATAGTTGGTAGAAACTAAATTGACATCACGATACCCGAAACAGAATCATTTTCTTTCACCACTCTACCATGCCATTCTACATGATGGAGAGCTTTTAGCTTTTTACTGGAAGTCTTTTATGCACTAATTCTGCATTAGCCTGACTGACCATGGAGAGAGATCACAAAAAGTAGTTCTGGCATCAAGGTAGCAACACAGCACTGTCCCTTGTGCCTGGCGTGCCTGTATTAATCAACATGAGACACTCTGGGGACCAGCCATAACTCCCTAGCACTAGTCTTTAAGGGCCGGACTGTGCTTTAATGATTTATGCCCTTTTTTTAATCATAATGCATAAATGTATATCTTGCGAGTCTGCTCATGCAAAACTGCCAACCTTTCAGGGGTTTATCAAACCAGTATGCAGGGTCTTCATGATGCATAGATTCAATACTGGCAAAGTTATCACTAGGGCTGCTTCATGCATCATGACTATGAAGGGAACAATATATTGAAGCACTCTGCTGCTTTTGCAGTGCTAGGCAGAGGCTCGTAGAGCTATTGATTAGGTATCTATTACAAAGAGTGGGTATTGTGTATTATAGGCACCTGTGAACCTGCCATCCATGTTAACAAATTATTAACCTGTACAACGATGTTATTGAGGTTAAAGAGGGTCAACAAGTACAAGGCAAAATACAGGTGCGTATAGACTGTATTGGCATTTCAATGTTACACTTGTCTGCTCTTCTCTATTGCACTTTCCAATATATCACAAATTGTAGCAGTGTGATAACAAAGCATACCAATATGTTCTGATTGCATGGCAAATCTTAATTATTTTTTACTGAAGCAGCTTTTGCCTGGTGAGAAATGTTATGTATTGGAGAGGGTTCTATTAACTGTTTCATTTATTATTCAGAGGGTTCTGTTAGTCTGATTACATAGTTAAAATGTTGGTTTAGTACAGTGAATTGGTTATTTTTACGCATCCCCTAAGAGACCCGTGAACATGGCCAACAGTTAATTATGCAGGGAGAAAGGGGAGCATCAACCAGACTCTCCCTATGTCTCCAAAGCTACTCTCTCTCCAAAATCAAACATTTCAAAAAGAGTGCAGCAGTCTGGCAATGCTGGACTCTCTTTACAGTATAGATCTGGCAATGCTATACATTACAGGTCATGGAAGAGGTTCAGACATAGCTAGACTCTCTCTAAAATGCCTCTTTGACTTTTATCCATGCATGGAAATATATTATTAGGTTATTTTAGTCATGTTTACAGTTGAATATAGCAGTGTGTGAGTTGTTGCCACAATCAATTTCAGTTATGTGTGTCAGTGAACTCTCCCTTAAACAGGGTCTAGATACCCTGAAATATCCTCACTGCATGATATAACAGTTTGACATAATAGGGACCGTACACACCCATAACCCCAATATCCCTGAATTTGGGAATGTGTTCGGGCATCACTTAGTGGCAACAGGGAATTGTCAACATATATTTGTCACCATCTTTAGCCACTGACAGGTAATAGATTTGTCCAGGCACCTCCTTGTTTGAATCTCTTAGTACAAGATTGATAGAGTGATGCCTGTGTTTGATGCTTCAAATTATCAGGGATCTATAGTGGTACTCTCTAGCAGACTGATCCTACTCTTATCTGCTTTATTTCTCTTTTGCCTCACTGACTCTTTAATTCAAACAGTATATTAATTTACGCGTATGGAGATCTCTTTGATAAAATGTTATTTGTTTTCTTTCCTTACCCAGGGCTAAATCTGTATCCATCCATACCTTAGAGATTATTCTGGAGAATGGACATTAAAGACTGGTATAGACCATAGAGTTAGCAATCACCTGCACATGCCCTGTGGCATTGGTGACCTAGAGGTGGCCAATATGGCGACCTGAGGTATGGCAGGTGTTATGTATGAGGCTGGGGGACTTACATCAGTCTGACTAGGGAGACCTGTCATGACTGATATCATAAGCCGCCCACTGGTCCCTGGGGACTCTAAGCTATGGCCATTTCAACCTGAACAGAGGCCTTATCCAGAAGGTATAAAGAACGATTTTTTTTTGTATTTACATGCATCGGCATCCATTTTATTTCAATGGGCAGCATTGAATAGACAGTTTCTATGGTATCCTCTAGTTTTTTAGATCTGATTTAATGCTGTTATTTCCTTACATTTTGGACTGACCAATCATATGTTCCAATCATTTTATCTCTTCTTCTTGTCCTAGAAATACCACCTTCAGCTATCTTTATTTCTTGCATCATAATAGCTATCATGATTCTGATCCTTCTGATTTTTCTAATCTTTTTCTCTCCCTGCACCTGATATTAGATTCAGGTGACAACTATGCTCATCAGCGCCCCTCTCAAGCAGGTGTTTGAAAAGAAAAAGTGAAAGAAAATATCTTGGATATTTGCAATTAAATAAATCCTTCTATCTAGGGACAATGAATAACCAGTCTATGCCAATAATGGAAGTGGCAGTCATTCTAACATTCATGCTGACTTCCCTAAATCACAATCTTCATCTCCAGAGCAATACCAACCCTACAACTTTTATTGTATATCCAACATTCAAATGAATATGGTTGGGCTGTTTACTCTAGCTATAGCATTCTATTTCTTTGGCCTTATCTATACTAGGACTGTAGTACATGTATTGTGAGTTGTTGTTGCTAAAGGAAAATACAATCAATATGTCAAGTATGTCAGTAGACGAGCCCAAATGCAGTGCCTAAAGACTCTAAATACTACCTTACTGGATCAGGAGGTGACTTCATCGCGTGCAAGAGCGCAGCCAATAGCCTCACTACATAACATAACAATCAGACTTTAGTAGGCAGTATATCCACCCCCATGACCCAATCATGCCTGATCTAGGGTTGGTGCTTACGCCACATCCTACCCCATTCTATCATAAGATACTAGCTATAAGTGACGACAAGGAGTCACAGTACTCTATGTGTCTTTGACAACATCTTTATATAAGCCACTGCAAACTAATGAAACTTTCGAGTTTCCATGTTATTTTATATAATTTAGACTCTGCTGGGAAAGTGACGCCGTTGCTGTTAGCTTGAACCTTTAGAGATGTATATTGTACACTCTAGTCTCCAGCAGACGGATCCTAACCCACAGAAATGTGAAAAATAAATCATTTTATATAGGTAGATTTTTTTGGTGACTCTTGTCAGCTTCCGTACTTATTGGGTAAAACATAGATTAAGCAATGGCCTGGATACCCTGTGCCATTAGTAACCTGAAGGTGACCAATATGGGGTACTGAGGTGGGGCAGGTGTTATGCATGGGGCTTTGGGACCTACATTCTTCAAGCAGGAGTGACCAGTGGGCGGCTTATAGTATCAGCCATGACTGGTCACTGAAGGCTCTTATCAATGGTCATTTCTACCATAACAGTGGCCGTGCCCAGCTAAGTTAGAGGGTTATTGATGAATTCCTATTCTTCATACTCATTTATAGTGTTGTCATATATTGCTTTTTATCATATGACAGTGTTTTCATGGAATCCCACCTTATACACCAACATTTCATTCTTCTACAATTCAATTTGTGTTTAACTAGTCAATAGTGTCCACCAAATCTAGATTTTGGCTGTAATTGCTTCTTTTCTTTTCTAATTTTTTGCCATTGAGATTGCAATCATTCTGATTTTCCATTTTCTCTCCTCCATTTTCTGATATCAAACCCAGTTGACAACTATATACAGGAGCCCCTTTTTCATGCAGGCGTTTGAAAAGAAAAAAAACATGTGAAGGGAAAGAAATATCTTGGTTCCTTGCAATTAAACAGATCCATATCAAGCAGCAGTGAGCCAGACAATGTGCATGAATTCTAGTCAGAAAACAAAACTACTATTTTTCTTTAGAATGGTCTTTTTAAGTACTAGGAATGAACAGTGTCTATAAATAATGGAACTCGCATCCATTCTTATATTCTAACTGCATCCCTATGGGAATGGCACCCATTCTAACACTCACATTGACTGCCCAAATCACGCTCCTCCTTTCAAGAACAATAACATCAATTCTATTCTGTGGTAATTGTGCCCCCACATTTGGCCCCTTGCAGCCACATCTAACAGCGTGTGGTCTATTACTCTGGGACAATGGTCACAGAGGGTGCATTAGCTGCAGCTCAGCTGTTCAGCACCCTGCAGGAGCACAGGAGCAGCTCGGGGAGCGATTCCCATTAACCCTTCAAGTGCAACACAATGCGTTAATGTACTATACCCACTTGACTGAGAGCATTTTCCATTAACCCTTTAAGGGCAGCATGATGCGTTGATGCCCAGTGTAGTCATACTGAATGAAGTCTGGATAGTAGCCCACCATTGATGGATTCATTCATCATGCTGACTCTTTGAGGTTAATATCCTCTTTAAGTCCCTGCAAGGTACAACATGCTAGCGAGTTACTCACTTATGCATTGAAGCCTTAATGCTGCCCTGCAACATGAGACTTGGGAGGGTTAAAGCCCCTAGCTCAGTTCCATGAGCAGCTCGCTATGACCCCATTACCAGACCAAAGTGACATAGCGGCCAGTCCGCCGGGTTCAGTGGCGTGGGTGGCATGAACCACACTCTCAAGTTACAGTAGTGCTCAGGATTTAGGGCATAGCAGGCCTGTTCTGAGGCATGTCCTGCAGCTTGTTGCAAATAATCCAAAAATAGTCTAAAAAGTGTAATGTATTTCCTAATGTGCGGGTTCCACAAAACCATTACAAATTCTGCCGATTTCTGTCCAATGCTATCATTTTCTAAGATTCTAACCTAGGCTAATATGTCAGCATGTAAATTTAGATATCTCCTTGTAGACAGTCAAGTTGCTCAAAAGACCACAATAATATTCTTTCTTTCTAGAGTTGGATAAAAGACATAATGTCAGTGACATGGTCCGATTTTTCCATACTTTAAATCCTGCTTAAATGTGTTTCAAATCTTAGTACAAAGTCATATTTGGAGATTAGGGCTCATTACAATGTCATGTATGGGCAATAGGAGCCCAATTAGAGGTTCAGAAGTATAATAATTTACAGTGTATTTTTCTAAACTGAATCCTAGGAATGAGATTTAATAAAGTAGCTGGCACATGAAGTATGGTCATGGGGAATATTCCAGTTCATTTTGAAAGAAATTGGTTTTTGAGCCCTAATCATCGGACCATGTAACTTTATGCAATCTGAAACACACTCCTCATGTTGGTCTCAGTTGTCTTTTATAGTGCAAGACATAGATATAGGCTACAACATAAATACCACCATCTTAAGGTTGTCCACATGATCTATTGATTCAATCAGAGGGGGATTACTATTGGTGATTTACTCTGGCAGCTTACAGTAATGGAACCAACGGTCACACAATTTATTCAAATTTTTGCCATTGAGATTGCAATCATTCTGATTTTCCATTTTCTCTCCTTCATTTTCTGATATCAAACCCAGTTGACAACCATATACAGGAGCCCCTTTTTCATGTAAGCGTTTGAAAAGAAAAAAAACATGTGAAGGGAAAGAAAATATCTTGGTTCCTTGCATATCAAGCAGCAGTGAATGAGACAATGTGCATGAATTCGAGTCAGAAAACAAAACTACTATTTTTCGTTGGAATGGTCTTTTTAAGTACTAGGAATGAACAGTGTCTATAAATAATGGAACTCGTGTCCATTCTTATATTCTAACTGCATCCCCATGGGAATGGCACCCATTCTAACACTCACATTGACTGCCCAAATCACGCTGCTCCTTTCAAGAACAATAACATCAATTCTATTCTGTGGTAATTGTGCCCCCACATTTGGTCCCTTGCAGCCACATCTAACAGTGTGTGGTCTATTACTCTGGGACAATGGTCACAGAGGGTGCATTAGCTGCAGCTCAGCTGTTCAGCACCCTGCAGGAGCACACGAGCAGCTCGGGGAGCGATTCCCATTAACCCTTTAAGTGCAACACAATGCGTTAATGTACTATGTCCACTTGACTGAGAGCATTTTCCATCAACCCTTTAAGGGCAGCATGATGCGTTGATGCCCAGTGTAGTCATGCTGAATGAACTCTGGATAGTAGCCCACCGTTGATGGATTCATTTATCATGCTGAATCTATGAGACCAATACACCCTTAAGTATCTGCAAGGTACAATGTGCTAGCGCGTTACTCACTTATGCATTGAAGCCTTAATGCTGCCCTGCAACATGAAACTTGGGAGGGTTAAAGCCCCTAGCTCAGTTCCATGAGCAGCTCGCTATGACCCCATTACCAGACCAAAGTGACATAGCGGCCAGTCCGCCGGGTTCAGTGGCGTGGGTGGCATGAACCACACTCTCAAGTTACAGTAGTGCTCATGATTTAGGGCATAGCAGGCCTGTTCTGAGGCATGTCCTGCAGCTTGTTGCAAATAATCCAAAAATAGTCTGAAAAGTCTAATGTATTTCCTAATGTGCGGGTTCCACAAAACCATTACAAATTCTGCCGATTTCTGTCCAATGCTATCATTTTCTAAGATTCTAACCTAGGCTAATATGTCAGCATGTAAATTTAGATATCTCCTTGTAGACAGTCAAGTTGCTCAAAAGACCACAATAATATTCTTTCTTTCTAGAGTTGGATAAAAGACATAATGTCAGTGACATGGTCCGATTTTTCCATAGTTTAAATCCTGCTTAAATGTGTTTCAAATCTTAGTACAAAGTCATATTTGGAGATTAGGGCTCATTACAATGTCACGTATGGGCAATAGGAGCCCAATTAGAGGTTCAGAAGTATAATAATTTACAGTGTATTTTTCTAAACTGAATCCTAGGAATGAGATTTAATAAAGTAGCTGGCACATGAAGTATGGTCATGGGGAATATTCCAGTTCATTTTGAAAGAAATTGGTTTTTGAGCCCTAATCATCGGACCATGTAACTTTATGCAATCTGAAACACACTCCTCATGTTGGTCTCAGTTGTCTTTTATAGTGCAAGACATAGATATAGGCTATAACATAAATACCACCATCTTAAGGTTGTCCACATGATCTATTGATTCAATCAGAGGGGGATTACTATTGGTGATTTACTCTGGCAGCTTACAGTAATGGAACCAACGGTCACACAATTTATTGCCACGTTAAATTTTGGTCTGATGGCAAAGGACATAAATCTGCTTTGAATTTGGCCAAGTGGGATGGCACTCAAAATGGAAAATACATTTTAAATTTGAAACAAAGATGGTATCACAAAGTTAACAGCAAAGTTCTGTAGTCCAAAGAGCATGCCACTAGTAAATCTAGTCTCATACTAATTTTGACCAGAGAGCATTCTGCAAGGTTGTAACTAAATACAGCAGCCAAGCAAAAAGGATCGTTCATATTACATGAGGATGTACATGCAATCACAAATTTAAAACCATATAATTACAACAATCCTATATCTATTGTTGAGGTTAAAATCTCAATATTACTAAAGATTTGGAGAAGCCAATATGATCGTCTCTATATTATGCATGAATATCTCTACAAAAAGATTAGGACTCTGAATACTCCGACATCCATACTGTCAGTGTGGTGCAGGGATATCCTGGTTGATAGCTTCCGCATTGGGATGTAATTAGGCTCATAAAGTAGTTATGTTTATGGGCTCTTGGCGGCTTGTTTATGACTTTAATCAAAAATTAAAGTGTGACTACACTAGGTGGACTTAACGGTCTACTGGCATGTGATGACGTCGTGTTTTTGAGGTCAACAGTTAATTATGGGCGTTGTTCTTCAATTGTATTAGGGTTATTAATTTACCGAATCATGTCACTTTTTATCAGAGTAAAAATGCAAATAACAACGACAAACAATTTCCGCTTACACATCGCCTGACTCCCTTTGATAAAAGATAGTCTGACAATGCTGGAGACTTTCTCCTTAGTCCCACTTTTGAAGGGAGTCAGGCAAAGCTGACTCTATGGTAATGTACATGCAGCCTTGCTGCTTCTACATTGCTCTTACAGTATGGGGCTATTTTGATTCAGCAATTGTAATGCATCCAGCGTTACATGAAGCAACATCTCGGTATGTTAGCCGGTAGCTGAAAATAAGTGACCGCCTCACACTGGGAATAGACTGAGCATCAGCCTGACTATGAACATTGTAGATCACCACATCAATAATGTTTCCATAGTCGTGCCTTGCTGGATTTTCATTATAGATTCCAAATTGCAAGAGAATATGGCAATGCTGGACCCTTTCCCAGAGTCAGGCAATGCTGAACTCCATGGACATACTGGGCACTAAAGGGAGACTCCAGTGCTCATCAAAGTTTCAAAGTTGTAAGAGTCCAATACCTGAGAAGGGGGAGTCCAGCACAATTAAACACCGGTACTGTAAATTCCCACATAGAAGCTGCGGCTCGTATGCGAGTCAGAATTCTCAGACACTCTCTGAGGCATATAGGCTTGTCCAAAGGGGTGCGGGTAATATGCAGGTTAGGCTTATACACGAGAATTTACGGTCCTTACCTTTTCCTCTGTGCACCCCCCCCCTAGTGCACTACCATAAAACCTCGCGTATAAGCCTAACTCGCGTATAAGCCGCACCCCAACTTTGGGCCGATCATATAAGCCGCAGGGGCCTTCTGAGTGTCCCTGAGAAAAACTAACGTATTAGCCGCACCCCTTACTTTGCCCTAGTGTGAAAGCCAGGCTCACAGTGACAGTTGCAGCTCCTACAGGGTTGAGGGGTGGGGGGGGGCGGTGTGTCCGCGGTAGTGTTAACGTTATAACAATGCTGAGTCGGCAAGGCTCTCACACCTCCCCCCCCCCCCGCCACCTACAAAGCCACACTGCTACAGTGGTCATTTAGGTCATTCGCAGGTAATTATAAAATTGAAATTTGGAAAAACTCGCGTACAAGCCGCACCCCGACTTTGGACCGATCCTATAAGCCGCACTAGCGATCTGACTCGCGTACTAGCCACGCCCAGTCCGCGAGGTTTTACGGTAGGAGTAGACGGGGTGAGTTACAGACAGGTGGTAAGGCACCCCCTGATGAAAGAAGCCGGCCCTGCTGTTTGTCTGACCCCTCCTGACCCCACCTGACCAGCATACCTTTGATCTCTGCAGACCAGGGCAGACTTCACTGCCTTTTGAAACTAGAAAACATCAGACTCTTTACTAGCAGTTTTACATTTAATCACTCCAACGGTGAGTCAAGTTTAACTTGTGGACATTTTAAGGCGTCTGGACAATAGCTTTAAATTTGCATTTCTGAGCTAAAATGAGTTTATTCCTGACATAACCGTACACATAATTATATGCATATAATTACATGTGTCGATGTGTTGTGATAGTCTTAGATGGATTAACATATTGTTGAGACATACTTAGCATAAATTATACTCAGGTATAACATTTCCATAATATCAATCAATGTTAGGAGGACATCCTGCCATCAGGTGGTCATTTTATTGTTGAGCTTAGTGATGCTTGATGGTGGAATTGGTTTGAATTATAAATATATAGTTGGCCTACCCGATCCACAGCCATGCCATTGGAGTAGCGTTACTAGAAGGTAGTGATAGTTGTTATAGACAGTTCTTATGAAATATGCACTGTTTCTGAGGATGGGACACCCAGAAACTTCTTACTCTATCAGAGGGTATTGCTGCCTATAGTGAGTGCTGTCTGCATATAGCAGTTGGCCTTCAGAAAGAGCTTAATACACAGACTACAGCCTGCCTACCCCTATGTTATGGTGTTATGACATTCATGATCACATATTCCCTGTGAATAGCACAATGACATAGTTGTTAAAAATGTTTTAATTGCCTTAAATTCCATGAGCAAGTCTCTCATATTCACTCAATGTATACGGACAAGTAATTGATAATATATATTCCCGTTTCCCTAAGCTTATAGAATACTCACAATGTGTTGTCGGTTCTCTACCAAAATAAATGAGCAGGAACACTACAACCCAGTGAACAAAAAACGTTATACATTGTACAACATTTTAATAATGTTATACAACGTTATATAACGTTTCTCTACGGCTCCTTACTATGGCATAACGTTACATGAAGTTTTACAACGTTATTTGGACGTAAAATAACGTTTTCTTGTTAGCTGGGAATGCAGTGACTATATTTTAATGTACAATCTTAAGGGCTATATCAACAATAGCCAAATTCCTTTTCTATCTCAGGGAGCACTGATAAGGCCTGTATGGATAGCAGGTATACGGCCTACGGCGGTTAGCATTATGTGGCTGGTATCGATGGCAAGGCTATAGGACAAACCGTACATCACACATCCAATCTTGGTAATCAAATTCTGCCTCAACAGAATTCCACTGGGACTATCTGGAAGCAATCTGAAGTTGATGTTTTGTCAGTTGGCCAAATACTTCTAAAAGCACGTAGCTATGTTGTTAATGTCTAATATGCCACACTGTACCTTATCATACTGCATGCGTTGTGGTGAAGGAACACTCGTTTCTCCTATCTAATGATGATGACATAAACATTTACACGGTTTGCCTGTTATTCTATTAAAAGTTGCATCGTGTGTTAGTAACTCAATTTACTCTTGAAGGGCAGTGCCTAGAATAGGAAGTTGTCGTCTCCTGATGTCCCTATAAGGCGTGATTTCATAAAGTATTGTGCCAGCTAAGTCACACAGGAGTCGCAGCAGACATGGGGAAACACATAAATATAACATATTGTTGTAGATACAGTCAGGTTATGGTCTGTATCGAGGGTCACGTGACCCTTTGGAGTGTGCAATATGGCTGGAGCATGCAGAAGGGTCCATGGTTCTCCTCGGTAACAGCCCTCCCATTGCTTTAACATTGAAAGGCCATGAAATGTATGCCCCAACGTAGTGGTATAACAGGTTTATTTCAGGTTGGAAACTGATAATAGCAGATACCCTGATTATAACAAACACAGAAATCCTCTAATAACTCTTGTTTCTGCTTGTCCACAGCTGCTGATGGGGGGTGGGGCGAGTAACGGTGAGTGGGGGCGGTCACCTCCCCCAAACCCCCAGATCATCTACAAGATCGGCATCTACGGCTGGAGGAAACGCTGCCTCTACATCTTTCTGCTGCTACTCATGGTCATCATCATCATTAACCTGGCCCTCACCATCTGGATCCTCAAAGTCATGGACTTCTCTGTGGTAGGTGGAAACAATGTTAACCCTTTAAGGACGGTGCAATGCTTTAATGTGCTTTGTCCTTGGCTGTCATTAAGTATGAATGAGTCCTGGCGTGTCACTCGGCAGGGTTGCATTCATGCATGATGCTGACCCATTGCATCAACCTCAAACTCACCATCTAGACTCTCAAGGTAATGCACTTCGAATTCCCTGTGGTAGGCGCAGCTCTTTAACCCTGTAAGGATGGCAGGATGCTTCAAAGAGACAGTTATTTTGTCTAAATGATGCCCCAATGCAGTGGTTTTGAATAACTTGCAGGCACTGCATTGGACACGTGAAAGCACACAAACAATCCCTTCTGTTTGGCTGTTCACCTGATTAAAATCTTTTAATCAGCAGCATGCCTACTTACATATATATATATATATACCTAAAGATGGAGGTATCACCTATTCTAGAATGACTATAGATTATCATGCCTGGGAGTTGACAATAATGGTATTCCGTACCGTTGCGATAGAGTTCTGGTTTCTAAAGAGCGCCGGTCATGTATAAGCCTGGGGGGTAGAGGATTGACATGTTACTTAATCACTAAAAAAGCACATATGAACCCCTGTCTTGGGAATATAGGTCCCGCCAAATTGAAGAGCGCCCCAACGCTATATTGCAATGGTACGGTATAGTGCGCAAAAGAAAAAGTATATATTAGATGGTACAAGTTGGAGATTATTGTTTCAATTGATTGTAGCTGACAGGATATATACATGTGATGTAGATGAATTCTCGTTGCCCAAGGTGTCTCTATGCCAAGACACACTCACCCTTTAATGGTCGTATAGTGCTTTAATGCGTTTCGCCCATGGTCATCATGACACATGAATGCAGCCTACAGAGTCTAAGTGCAAAGGCTGTGTTCGTGCATCATGCCGACCCTTCAGGAGTGTATCATACTGGTAAGGCTGATATGATGCTTGAATACAGCCCTGGCGAATTACTCACGATACATCGTCGTGACAAGTAGGCAGATTGTATTATATCACTATGCCACTCTTATATGGTTAAAGATGGTATGTAAGCTAAAAGACTTCCCAAACCTTTTCTTCAAAATGGATATAGTTTTAATGTCAAGGGTTTTGTTATTATTTTAGCTGATATGCAGTGCTCATTGTTAAATATATTTGCCTATAGATGCATGATTTGAAATAGAAAACAATGTTGCCTATTCACCTCACTGACTCAGTGTGCCCCCCTATGTGAGCATAATGGGAACTAAGCTAATAGGGAAAGCACTGAGCCATGCAGTATAAACACATAGGGAGTTTTAGTGTCGACCTACAGTAAAAAAATATTGCACTGCATGTATGGGATAGGATATACAATAGAAATATGATAAGACTAAAAAATCGCCAAACATTTAGCTGACACACCATCTTCAAGAGAAAGTTGATTTATGAATGACAGGTTCCATAAACGCATTGACCCGTGGGGTACCAGGAGAACGGATTACTAATTTACATCCTAATGGTTCAGACATAGATTTTACAGCTTTGTTCTGCTGCTGCACAACATCATCTGGACATGTTAACCTTTTAAGGACGGCATGCGGCTAAAAGATGCACCTAGTGATTTACCACGGGGCTGCATTGTTGCATCAATATGACCTTTCGGGAGTGTCTCAACCCTATAGGGCCGGCATGATGCTTGGATGTCATTAATCATGACAGCCAAGGACATGGTGCATTGCCGCATTTTGCCGTCCTTAGAGTGTTTAATGACTTGACCTTTTACAACATTGGCAACCTTACAACTGACCATATTATAGAAATCTAGGACGGCATAAGTTTATATAATGTAAAAGGATATTTCTTCCCCCAAGATGATAAGTGAGTTGAGATGGACTTGAACAAGATAATTATGTCATGCACATCCAAATTAAGAATCAGTGGGGTAATCTTACTGTAGAACAAACATGTTTTAGAGCATCATTTCATCCATAGAAGTAAACTATCTGTGATGGGGTTAACATTCCTGTGAAAGACAACATCTAATGGTTCAATGTGTTACAAAGCAGTCAATGTTCCGTTACGATGGCTAGTCGCATGACGAAAGCCAATTTTCACGCTAGGCCTAGATGGCCCATGGAAATCAATGGTATACAACGACAGCCCTATGATTGAGTCTCCCCCTACATGCTGTAAAGCAAGCTGTGCCCTTTCTGTACTTAATAGCTGCCATTGCCCTGATCTCTGGGTGGTATGACACATCTGTCTTTTGCTAATCTATTTTTTTATAATGCTAAAGATTGATCTGTTTGCTCGCTGATTGGCAACATGCCTTGATAAGTGAGACCCTGATTGATAACGTCTTGTACTAATTAACCCTTTCTTTTAGCAGGCTGGGACTAAATGAAAAAGATGCCTTGACAAAAAGCATATCTCGCACATCTTAAATAGCATATATCCCATATAGTCTTACTGCTTTATACGAGATGGTATAACAAAATGAACACAATGAAACATAGATGGGGTAGTCTAGTAGACTCTATTTTGACGTAAAATAACGTTTTCTTGTTAGCTGGGAACATTCTACATGGTTTTAAACACAGGGCTTAAACCCCCTAACCTTTTGCATGGTTTGAAATACAGGGCTGAAATGTGTTTAGTCATGATCTGATGGTTATGTTGTCAGTTTAAAAAAGAAAGAGACAGAAAGGAAAGGGGGTTCAGGGGCAGAGCCCCCTTTAAATAACGTTTTAAAACTTTATATATAACGGTATGCCATAGTGAGGAGCCTTAGAGAAACGTTATATAACGTTATAAAATGTTGTATAACGTTTTTTTGTTTACTGGATTAGCGTTTCAAGACAATGTAAGATATATACTCAAGACTACAGGAGATCTTTAAGACTAAACAAGATATGCTTTTTGTCAAGGCCTCTTTTTCAGTTAGTCCCTTGTTGAAACATCTTACCAGTAGCTTCATGGCTTTCCTCCATGAAGAACGACTGGTGTAAAGGACCCATTTGGCCTGTAGTGAGGAACCTGTGCAGCTATACTACTTAATTTAATAAATCTATATAGCCGGAGCTTCATGGTCAGTCCCCCGGACAAAGAGACATTGAGGGAGGGGGGATTTCTACCAGACTGGGTTAATCCTCCTGGTGGGTAAGTTGATTAAAATGCGCTTACACAGGATAATCCCACAACAGTCTCCTCCCAGCCCATCCCTACACCAGACAGTCTAGTGTTCAGGCAATGTCCTACCACACACAACCTCAAAATAGATATCCAGACAGACAGGATACACCCAGTCATTGCCTAATGGGCCCATATGTGTTTTCACCTAGGCAAGCTGATTTGCCCACCCTGGGTTTTGGTCCTTCTTGTCCATGGCTACCAGTGGGAACCCAGATGGGTCAATCCAGATTCAAAATGCCCAGCTCTAGCCCAGATTTAGCACACACAATGTATTTTTTTTCGTGGGCTGCCACATCTTGGCTCTCACTGGTAGCCCTGAACAAAAAGTAACATAACTCAGATATGGCCAAGCCCAGCTGGCCCAAGTAAAACACACATAGGCCCCAGGGACCAATGCTGACTGAGCAGAGAGTTGTAAGGGCATAGCTGACTGGCAGTGCCCTGGTGGAAAGCCTCTTTGCAGTTTTTGTATCTGCATGTGTATTGAAGGGAGGAATGTGGTAAACCGTTGACACTAAAGAAGCCAACATTGAAGGCTGAAGAGCCTTGTGATAATTTCTGGTTTGCGGAGAAAAAGAATTAGAAATGTGCCCTTCTATACAATAGTCCTTCTGTACAATAGCTATAGCAGTGAATCAGGAAAGCGGAGCTCCACAGAACAGTCACTCTATTGGGGGTATTCAACCATACTGCTGAACACCCCCTAAGTGACAGGGACTGTTTCACTGTCACATGGATAAGCCCTGTACACCCCATTGGATGCAGTGTAGTGCTTAAAGCCTCATGCTTCACCTGTTAGGAGGCTAAAACTGTGCCAGATAGATGATCTGTACACTCCTGAGAATAGCGCCTAAAGCTAGAAGTATTCAAACAATCTAGATATGATTACATATTCACATTTCTGTGAAACCGAATATTTTCGGGAACTAAAGTTGAAATAGATAAAATCCAACAGCAAATCAGACAAGAAGGAAACATAGTTGATGTCTGCTGGTACAATAGATGCTGGATGGTTCATGGACGTAGTTTGCAACGTTTCGTTTAAATAAATCCAACTTCATCAGGCAGGTCATTAAAGTAACGGTCATTAGGTCACGTCACTGTGAAATTCTACATCTACGGTGATGTACCTTTTAAGCCTTGATAAGTATATGAATAGACATCTGTCTATGTCTTTGCTATAAATGATACAAAAGAGGTATTGTGTTGGGTATAGAATAGAAATAGCATTATAACTGCATGGATGAATAAATGTATACAGCCCAAAAACATGTAGGACAGTGCAGGTGGTCTGCAGCTTACCACAAGCACTCTAAGTCACATTGTCTATGTGAAGCTTGCCCAGGGCCAGGATGACTTTGTAAGGGGTCAATAAACTAGTCATGTGTGATAGTAATAAAGACCGTTGTTGTCTGAATCATATTTCACGGTTCTTCCAAATCCCCTTAAGCCATTGTCACTGACTGTCAAACAAGAAGTATGTTTGCTAAGGAAAATACACTGCTGGCCATTTCTATTTCAAACAGAGAATATAGGATTTCATAATCCCTGTATTACTAAGATATAAAATAGATCTTTCATGTACATCAATTTATGTTGTAGTGGGATACACAATTCATCAATACCGGGTGTAGCAAACGAACAGTCTTTTCACGAAGGCTACATTTAAATCTGAAGTAAAAGCTAGTGTAATCATTAACCAAGCAACAGGGAGGAAAGGCGGTAACTAAAACAACTAAATACATAGTGAGCAGAACAGAAGGACAAATTATATCATCCTTTTCTGATTTCAATTGCCTCATGCCTCGTGTTCTGATATGTCTCTAATGAGGCAACTGAGCAGAAATGCTCAGAGCATTCTGAACTCAGAACATACTGACACTTAAATTTGACATTGTTATCTTATTCTAATTGAGATGACAGAAAGCAGCATCACATAGACAGCTAAGGAAGCCCTGAAAAATCATTACAATTATTATTCAAGATACCACTGTCCAGCATCCTTCTACAACTCATAGAGAAAATGCGCCAGACTGAGGCTGTGGGATGAGAGCTCTCACCAATTCCCTTTAAAACGGTATGATCTGTTGCCCCAAGGCAATCACAAATTAATTACGTATTTCATATTTAAGTAAACAAAAATGGAGCGGAAAAAGTGAGCATGCCTCGATGTGGGACATAGTTCTTTTTGTGGCAGCTCACATACTCTGTCCAGGCAATTTCAACATGTATCCGCGTGCCCCGCTCATATGAGTACAATGTACCACGATTCAGTGAGTAAAGGTACACTCTCGACGACAGAAATTTTACTTATTAAACATACTGTAGTGATCAATGTGTATGGTTTATAGACGTGAACTTGAAGTTTGACCATACAATGCCTCAAAAGTGTTGACTCTTTCCATATTAAAGATTAAAGGGATCAGCTCAGGGACCCTACAGTCTCCAAACCACTTAAGCACAATTTTTGTAAGGTAACAAACAAGACATGTTAAAGCCTACAGTGTTACTATACCCTTCACTGGTTGATACGGTGCACCAATCTAGTTCTGAGGAATTACTCACTGATGCAACACTGCTGCACCATGATGCCAAATTTACTAGAGGCATATTGTCATTCTTAAAAGGCTAAAAGCTACTCTAGACTTTAGTCAATGCCAGGTACATATAGGTGTATCTAACAGTAACACCACTGTAAGTGTAGGTGACCTCTATATCAATCAAACCCAGGGACCAGCACCAGCGATTCGAGCAGCAATATGTAAAGCTATTCCATTAGGTAATCTCCACCTAGACCTGGAAGAATAGACCTAGTGTCCAAATTTAGTGCCCAAAAGAATTTACAATATTGTACTTCTCTTTTTCATGAAAGTGAAACTAGGCTATATAATATTCCATATATCTCAGATAGTAGAGCAAATAATGTTGCATTTACAAAAGGATATCATTTGTAAGATGCTGAGTAAGTCTACTTTGAATTTGTATACAGATATTTAGTCTGAGGAATTTACATCAATGGGGGTAAATGATTAGAGATGGGTTGATCAATATTCCTGTGAAAGACAACAGCCAACAATTCAAAGCAGGCAATGTTCCGTTACTGTGGCTAATCGCATGACGAAAGCCAATTTTCAGACTAGGCCTATGGTCCATGGAAATAATTGGTACACAACAAGCACACTATGATCGGGTCTCCCCCACATGCTGTAACAGTTTAGTCTTATGGTGCACAGCTTATTAGATGATGATGACCCAATTTCTAAATGTATAATATCTTCGCTAATCCATTTTCTATTTGATAATGATTGATATGTTTGGTTTGGGCTACTCAAAACCTGTCCATCAACTCACTACATAGGGTAGCTCACTGATAGGCAACATGCCTTGATGAGTGAGATTGATAGTTTCCTCCCCTAAGGCCAGCATAATGCTCCCTCCTTCACTAATGTTTCTGACTAGGTGATATCTTTAAGATCAGCTTAATCCAAATGAGCAGCTCATCATGCTTCTCGTGTTGCAATGAGGTAGTAGTGCCTGCTATGTGCTATAGTGAGCTGTTTTGGTTATATTGACTCACTTTATTGTCCTTGTGGATGGATCCCTATGGTAGGTGTCTATATCCTGTAACCACCTTTTACAGAAGGCTCTCCCTTACACAGGAATATACTGACACACTACTGTAAACATAGATATTTCCGCGCTGTATTTTCGCAATTCAAAAAAATCAGCGAAAATATGTACAGAGCAAATATTTATCCAATATAGTCATACTACTACCATATTCCAAAAATCCTGAATTTAGATACACGCGAAAATGCACTTTTTAGCAAAATCACGAAAATTTAAACATGCGAAAAAAACATGTACGTTTACAGTAAGTAGCACCATTACTGCTGTCCTCTGTGGAGAGGTGCTAGTACAAAAGGTGCACTTGGCCTGTGGGGAGGAACCTGTGCTGCCATGATACTTAATTCAATAGATCTATACAACAGGAGGAGCCCGGTCAGTCCCCTAGACAAAGAAGTGTTCAGGGATGAGGGGGGAAACTTGGGTTAATCCTCCTGGTCGCTAAGTTGATTAAAATGCACTTACACAGGATAATCCGACAATGGCCAATCACTACACCAGACAGTTTAGTATTTAGGATGTATCCTAACGCCCAAAAGACATACAGGACACAGACAACCACAACGTTTAGCCAGGGCTATGTTCATGCATCATGTCGACTGTGTGGCAAAGGATCAACCTTGCAGGTTTGCCATGAAGCTTGAATACAGCTCTGGGAAGTTACTCATAAGGCTGCATTCATGCATAGTATAAAGGGTCTGTGAAAGACACTAAATGGGGTGTCACATGAATATTGTGGTCATCTCTACACACCTTTGTCCATATATACTACAAGACATACACTCCTAGTCCTATAAAAAAAACCTGTGTATACAATTAGTACTGCTAATAACATCTAAGCCATCCCAGCAGTTCCCTATATATCATCTGATCGCTGACCACGATACTATATGAGTCCAGAGCTACAACTACTCAGGCTTATCAATAATCACAGGAAGAAATATGAGATCATCCTCAAGATAGGACCTATTAGTTCATAGACCATAAGAATGAAAGATTGCACCTTCAGCCATGGACAAGCTGGTGTATCTGACTGGCTAATACATGCAATTTAATGTTTTACCACAAAGTGGAGTACTAACAGTAACACAGAAGGCTATACTCTTGGGATGATCTATGAATATGTGTTTGGCAATTTATTCACAAGAGTAAACTGATAAAAACCACGTATTTGTGAGATGCTGCAGGTTAAGAACAACACTGACTATACTATTGCTTGTTGTCCTTGTATACTATATATATAAGCTCTGATAAGCCGAGAACCCTATTTCCCACCATCTAAATATATTGCCATGTTATGACTGATAACCTCAGTTATACCATTTTTTCATGGGAGTCTGACGAGGCTTATAGTAACATTAAAGCCATCACTCTGATATTGCTATAGATCGGAATTCTCTCAGTATGGTTTCACTAAACACTAACTAATGACAACTGATCTTAGCCCTCTTGTGCAAAGCCATAGCAACATTTCAGTGTGAATTTGAGTTCTCCAGAATCTCCACCCATAAAGAGTATTCAAGCCTAGTGCCCAACACTCGCTGATTGTCTAACATGTCTGAGAAACAAATATTTTACAGGAACAGTTATTTGTCCACATCAAGACAATTGATTATGCATCCAAGCCAATTCAACCAATCAGGGGTACTAGGGAACCATGACAATGGTTTGTCCTTAACGACAGTGAAGGCAAAGGAAATACAAGTTTTCATCGGTGTTTCCTAGAATATAATAATACAGTTACATGGGTAATTAAATGTATAGGCTAATCAGATATTGCAGTTTTCTATTAATGCTGTCACACTGTCTCAGTGATGCTTGACCTCAGCCAGGCTGACTTATTAATGGGTCAATGCAACTAGTATTCTGTGACAATAATACAGACTGTTGTTTTCTGAACCAAATTTTGCAGTTCCTCCGAATCCCCTGGAGCCATTTTCACTAGCTGCACGCATGGAGTCATTTGGAAGGTTAGGGCCGGGGCAGGACTCTAGGGTACTGGAAGTGTGACTGAGCTTAGCCATAGGCAATACTGGGGAGAGGTGGGTCGGGTAGGGAGGATACTGTGAGTGCCTAGGAGGGCTAGAGATAATATGGGAAAATCTATAAATGACCTCAGACATTTTACGGAAGTACGTTTTGCTATGTGTCTTGTGGGAACCAGACACATGGCATGTCTGATGACAAGAGGACATTATTGGTATTTAAATTTCAAACAGAGTAAAGGATTCCATAATTGCTAAATTGCTAGGAAATAATTGATATCATTTATGTAAACAGAGTCGTTTAGTAATTAAGGTACTTCATGCATTGTAGCACTATTGTGATGGAAAAGATATTTATGGAGAATCAAAATGGAACCATAATTTATAGCATCCTCCTCTGATATAAACTGTTCTAACGCCATGTCATGGACAGATTATTAGCGATATATTGACCTTTTCTGCCTGATTTTAAGAGAAAACAGGGAGGAGGCAGCAAATCATTTTATACCAAGATCCATACATCTTATTTTGTTGTTCTCATCTGATTTATTTGATAAGGCAGAAGGTAACATCACACTACCTGCTAGTAAAGTCCTGAAAGTTGCCCATATTCAAGTACTAGTTCCAGTGCAACGATCTTCTACCTTTCTGTCTTTTTCGTGGTAGACCTAGGCTACATTATATCATTAGATTTCAGAAAATACCTCAGATGGTTGAGCAAATAAGGCCTCCTTTATAATAAGGATATTACTTGCAATATGATGATTAGGTGCACACAAGTTAAACATGACATGTTCCCAAATGTCACATCCATTAAGGTAAACAATCAGCGATGGCTATAGTCGCCAATCTTCACGCACGGCCTATGGTCCATGAAAGTAGATGGCATACAGTATGAGACCACACCATGATTGAGTCACCAAAACATGATGTGACAACTTTACCTTACCGTAGCTTATTAGGTGCTGTTGACCCAAGTGCTGGGTATGATATATATATTTTTTCCTAATCTATTTTTTATATGATAATGATTGATCTGTTTCCTTTGGGATGCTCATACCTGTCAATCAACTCACAGCCAGCAGAAAGGGAGTAGCTCAGTGATAGGCAATATAGCTTGATAAGTGGGATTGATAGTAGACCTATCTATTAATCTACCCTTTAAGGCCCAGAGATTGCTATCACCGTAGATGCCCACATATAACCCGCGGGTTATACGCAAACCAAACCTCTAGTGACGGTTGTAGTAACCTGATTCTTGTCTTCTATATAGAGGCGCTGGTACAAAGGACTCATTGGGCTGTGGACACGAACCTGTGATACTTAATTCAATAGATATTTAGCAGGAGCGGTGCACTTAGTCCCTCCTAGATATAGGTACGTTAGAGGGAAGAAGGGATGAGTGGGTTAGTCCTTTTGGCAGGTAAGTTGTTAAAATGCACTTACACAGGATAATCCCACAGCCCATCCCTACAACAGACAGTCTAGTGTTAAGGCAATATACCTACCACACGATCCACGAGATAGAAGGGTGACACAAAAAGTCAGTAGCCTAGCACACCACCATGTTAAAGCCTGTATATACAACTAATATTGCTAATAAGTCTAACTTGTAGGCCAACCTGGTAATTCGCTATCTGATTATTTATCAGGATTGTATATGGGAGATGGGAGTCACAACTACTTATGCTTATCAATAATCACAGAAAGCAATATGAGATAAACCTTCTCATGTTAGTCTACCCGATTGGGGGGACCATATACAAGGTCTGTTTACCACACTCTGATGGACTAGGACCTATTAGTTCATAGAATAAGAGATTGCATCTGCAGCCATGGACAAGATGGTGTGTCAGATTGGCTAATACATGCACGTTAATGTTCTACCAGTACACCATGTAATAACTTCCTCCTGTCCTGATCTGTAAATATTTATCAGGCAATTTTGTTCATGAGGAGAATCAGATCAACAACTACATGTTTATTTGTATTTATGAGATGCTCCAGGTTTGGGACAACACTGATACTACAATTGCCTGTGCTTTCCACTAACACTTTAAGTCACGTTGTCTCTATGAAGCTTCCCAAGGCTAAGACTGACTTGGTAATGGGTCAATACAACCAGTCTTGTGTGACAATAATACAGACAAGTGTTGTCTGAGCAAAATTTCACGGCTCTTCCAAATACCCTGGAGCCATTTCACTGGCCGCATGCATGGAGTCAATTGGAAGGTTTGGGCCACAGCAGAACTCTATCTGCCATAGTGAAGGTACTGGATGTGTGGCTGAGCTTAGCCAGAGGCAGTGTCGGGGGAGAGGGTGGGTACTGCATGGGAGCAGGTAGGATCTAATAGAGATAATACAGGATAATCTATAAATGAGATTAGACTTTTTAAGGAAGAGAGTTTTGGGCGGAGCCAAACACATTAGCATGTCTACTGATAAGAACACTGCTGTCCATTTCTATTTCAAACAAAGAACAAAGGATCTCATAATTCTTGCATTGCTAGATATTTCATGTAAACAAAGGAGTTTGGCAAATAAAACGCTTATGCACCTGATGTACAGTGGCATGCTTTTATTTGCTAGAAAGCTGCAGCTACGAGAGACCACATTGAAATTAGTGGAAATAACCAGTGCACAAAACCATTCAAGAAACCATGGGAAGGAAAGGTTACAACTAAAAACCTTGACATTTATAACGGAATGAAAAAGAAGCACAATATATAGCATCCTCTTGATTTCAATTTCCTGTGAACAATACCACGGACAGATCAGTAGCCATATTGACATGTTCTGCCATGTTTTATGAGACAATGGAAAGGAAACAGGGCATCTCCTGTCACCTTAGTCTTTTCTGCTGTCATCTTATTTTAATTGATATGACAGATACCAGTGTTACACAGACAACCAGGAGAGCCCTGGAAGCAGCATTATATTCATGATATCCATACATTACAGATCCAACAGGTCACATTCCACCTGGGATCCGCCTTTGAGTTAAGGCAATAAGTTCCAGGGGACAAAAAGAGGAGGAATTGAATAGCCAAGCAGAAAGGGTGATCAACACATTGAGTTTCCAACTAGTTTTCTGACCACTTAGACACATGGAATGCTGCATGTGAGTACATATTTGCGACACTCTGCATACAGCTATCATTATACCTATGTCATCAAAATTGTCATTTTGGTTCATTTTAAAAACAGGAAAACAGCTCAAGATGCATGGTGCATTGACCTAATGGGATATCGCTTAGATGTTATGAATTAGTTTGATTACAGGGGGCCGCAAAATTGTGACTCTTCCCATATAAAAGATTAAAGGGATTAGCTCAGAGACCCTACAACGTCCAGACCACTTAACCCCAACACACAATTCACTTTGGCTGATTAACGATGTTTTGTGATGTAACGGACAAGGGATGTTAACCCATCAAGGGCAGCATAGTGCTTTAATAGACTATGCCAATGATGGTGATGCTCTCATGCATAATGCCAGCCCTACAGTTTTGATACAATACTTACTGGTTAGTTTGATGCACCAGGTAATGCTTAATTACATGCTTATGCTACATTGGTGAATCATGGTAACAAATTAATACGAAGCATTCAGGCATCAGTCAAAATGCAGTAACACATTTTAGTCAATGCTGGACACATGTAGGTGTAGTTGACACTAGGAAGGTGACCTCTATATCAATCACAGCAAGTTCACTGCATCAGCGATTTGAGCACCAATATGTTGAATTGGTTCCATTAGCGAACCTCGCACTGGTATCATGGGAAAACTTTGAAGGAGAATAGCACTATATGGGACTCAAAAAAGGTAATTGAGAAACTGCAATTGATCATTTATAAATTATTGGTTCACAGTACACCAATCTTTTACCTAAATGTCTTTTGTGTAGTTGACTTATGATATATCATACAATTATATTCCACTGCTGTCTCAGATATAGATCAGGAATAACACCTTGTTAACAAAACGTTAGTACTTGGAAATTGATGAGTAAGTCTACCTTGAACTTGGCAAGAGTAAGATGACATTTAAAGCCAAATTCACAATGTGTTTGGTAATAATACTCCCAAAACAAAGTTGAACTTGTTTCCAAATATTACATCCATGAATGTAAACATGTAGTGATGAGGTTAACATGCCTGTGAAAGACAACATCCAATGGTTCAATGTGCTACAAAGCAGGCAATGTTCCGTTACAGTGGCTAGTTGCATGACGAAAGCCAATTTTCACGCTAGGCCAATGATCCATGGAAATCAATGGTATACAGCAACCGCAGTATGATCCACTCCTCCCTGCGTGATGTAATGCCTATGCTTTGGTTGTGCCTAATACATGCTGTTACCCTTATTTCTGGGTGGTGCTAAAGATTGATGTGCTCAAACCTGTCCATCAGCTCATGCATAGAGCAGCTCACGATAGAAGACATGGGTTGAAAATTGGGACGATAGCATCCTCCTGCAATAGTAGGCCCGTAAACGTCCACATGATACTATTATGCCCTTTGATCATCGTAACATATGAATGCAGTCCAGGTGAATAATGCACTAGGGCTGCAATAACTTCATCCTATACATAGGACTATAACATATTTAGCATACAATAGTACCATTAATACCAATAGTACCATGGCTGTCCTCCATATAGAGGGGTCGGTACAAAGGACTCACTAAGTCTTGGCCTTTGGGAAGGACCTGTGAAGCCATTGTATATCCTTCAATAGATTAACATAGCACAATGACGCGGTCAGTTCCCGTACACAGAGGGATGTGAGGGGAGGAGGAGGGATGGGTGGGTTAATCCTTATGGTAGGTAAGTAGATTAAGATGCGCTTTCACTAGATAATCCCATAACAGTCTCCTCACAGCCCATCCTACAGCAGACAGTCTAGTGTCAGTGGTAGGGACTCCAGAAAAAAAAAAGTGAGAATTTTTAAATGATCAATTCTTTTTGTTTTATCATGTAGAACATGAAAAATATAATCCAAATCTTTTGGAATTTTCTTTCTTTCTATCATAGAACCCAGATAATCATCAAATAAGTGTCAGTAAAATCCATCAAGTTCTCCTAGTACATTCTCTATATAATTGGTATCCACAGTTTGAGTTATCTTGGGACAGTTAATAGTGGTAGGGGAGGGTGATTGGGTCAGCCAGTTGAGTGGGGGGGTAGTTATATAAGGGGTTTGGAGGGCATTAGGTGTACTGGCCAGGCTGGGCTGTGATTAGCAGACTCTGTTAATGTGATCACCCAATCACCTCTGTTGGTGTGAGTAGAGAGTAACCAATTGCCTTAATGACCCAACCATGATTATCATGATGTTATGGTGTGGGAACAGGTGAGAGCATCCTCTGATTGCTTCTATTTTTGTTACATAATGTAGCAACATATTGGATGATATCACAAACCTAAAAGGAACCATTAAGAGTCATAACTTCATCCCAATGGGCACAGAACATTGAATCAACATTGATAAATGGTTGTCAACATTGATTCAATGTTGATTCAATATTGATTCAACATTGAACAGAATTTTGTGCCCACTGGGATAGGGTTTCATAGGGTAATTTTTCTGCAGCTGCAGTCACTTATCATAAGTATGGCTGGATAGGCATTTCTCTTGAATGCATTTCTGAGTGATAACCTAACAGTGATGATTAAAATGTCACTTCCTAAGAGGGGAGGTTCATAACAGTGTCTGTGAGGCACATCTGAACCAAAATGCTGACCTGCAGTGTGCACCGTGCACAGCAGACTCTGGGGTCTCTATCTATAGGGTATCCAACTACATATGTGTACACTAGGTAATTAGGCAGACAAGATACAAACAACCACATGAGTTAACTGGTAGTGGAAATACTTCCTAAAGTACCTAAATGGGAGCTGACACTAAAATATGCCACATATCCCTTCACACTAGATGGATTCACTATCCATATGCGTAAACCAATGGGCAGTAGAGCACATTTGCTGGAGGCGAGTCAGTATATATTACAACATTTACGTTCAGTAGCCCAGCATTCTGTTCTGTATGCATACAACTATTGCTTCTAGTAGTCTGGTGGTAGAAGCCCCATTTGTAGCCCAACCCCAACATCTCTGATATAGTTTTTTTCTCTGCTGATTATTGTTGTATAGGGTCTAGGTAAAATTATCAGGGTGGGTGTGGAGCTCTCACCCTTGGGCAATTTGAGATATTCAAGATGGCCGCCAGAAAGCTCCCGAAAACTAGAAACGTGCCTATCTTGGCTTCTAATCAACTTAGAAACACAAATAAAAGTGCAAAAAGTACATTTATGAGGTCAAGGAATATAACCCTGCCATTTTCAAAAAGAAATATGGCAGCCATTTTGAATTTTTAATGGAATTATCCATATATTATGCTTTGTTTTGACCGATATTTGAAGAATGAGTATCATCGATTCTATCATTATATTGTCACCATCTTGCATTCAAAATTAAAACTTCTGAGCAAAGGACATCATTTTGTCATGTCATAGAATGAATGTGACTGCCATTTTGCATTTTAAAGTAGGTCACTCATGATAGTGGCTTAAAATCAGCTAATAACAATAACATTCCCACAGGTGACACAATTAGCAAACAGGGCCCAATTAGTAGAAACAGTCTAGGTATTCCAGTATTTCCTATCACGTTATCCTGAAGTAGATGTTACTTTAACATCTATAATACATTCATTTTGGAATATGTCATTATACAGAGGGGTGATGATATATGGTTCACTTGGTGGATATACTGTATTTGACAATTTTATAAGATAAGTATACAGAGCGATGCCAATGGCATTTTAAGAGTTATATTCCTTCAAATACATAAACTGCTAATGCAAGGAGTTGAGCAGGAATGGTAAGTACGTAAGCATATGTGCAGTAGGCAAGGTGCTGTTCTGTACATAGAGTGTTGAAAATATTCATTGATGGGCAAAGTGTCACTTATAATGTAAACGTTCAAAGGGTGCTGGCAGATGAATTACTTAACTACCTTTGGGGATAACAACCCGAGAGATGTTCTAGATTATCAAAGCATAAGAGTAGAACTGAACATAAAAGGAATGCCTGTGAAAGTCCACTCAATTCTTAACAATCTATTCTCTGTAGGGTAATGGATATTAGTTTCAGGTGAAATGCTGTGTGGTTGGTGATATGGCCATTATAATATGCCATGAATTTCTGACTTTGATGAATTTAGAGAGTGACTGCTCACCCATGCAGGTCCCATTTTGAAATCAATATTAAACTGCAACACAACTGGAACCATCTATAGCAAGTTAAACAAAACAATAGATAATATATTTAGTTAAACAGGGAACATGGCTAAATGTATATCTGTGTGCTTAGCCTCTGATCTGGTTAGACAATCATACCACTAACTGCCCGCAGTTCCTCAGTTGGAGGTGTTGGATCATAACCCAGTGTACTATGCTGAGCAGAACTTTGGAGTTAAGCTTTGCGCCGCTGTGGCTACAGTCAGGTGTTGACAATCAGACCAGTGCTGTTGCAAACTAATGGTAGTCAGATCTCAAATCTAATGGACTATCATAGCATATTTCAATGCAAATGCAGAAGACTGTTACAACCAGAAAATGTCCGATCCTGTGTACATGGGACTGTCAAAGGACAGACGATCAAGACCTGACTGTATTCATATACAGCACACAATTCCCTTCTGCAGGCGATCTGCACATGATAATGGGGTAGGAATAATTTAGACTACTTGGGTTTTGCTTGCTTTTGCAAAGGGATAACTATCTTTTATACATTACCAGTATGTTCGGGGATATGTACAGGTCCCTATGGTAAGGGAACTAGAAAATAGTGTCTATATTAGCGGATGTGCAAGCTTTAATGAAACATTCCAAGGTAAATTGTTACAATGGTTTTGACAAAGAGAATCATTGTAAGGGGTATGATACTCATGATTGTCTTGAACCATATCATTGAATCAATGTTTGGTGACAATTTAAACTTGACAATACAAAGATTTATGGGTGAAATTCTAAGCTGAACCTACGGAATGCCAGGAAAGTATAAGTACAAAATGTGACTAAAAGGGAGACTCAGATCTACTATTGACCACCCACTATTAGGGCCTAGGGAATTTTAGTTTGTCATATGTGCACACCATGTCACCATGTACGCCATATAATTTACCAGAAGTACAGGCTCCACTTGAAGTAGACTTAATACATTGTTGTACACACCAGACATTTATGAAGCTGCCAAGTGCCATTTGATGGAAACCACTCTTGAAGAAGCATATATAGTGTGATATCTTCGATTAGTATTTACATCTTGCTACTACTTTATAAAGTATTGACTCCACCAACGCCCTACTCAAACCATATATGAATTAATTTGTAATGTGTAAATCTGATATTGATTAAGCACTGATAATTGGATAGACATGGTATGGTTTCCATGATTGCAATAAGCAAATAATTGGTCTCAGGCTCAGATGACAGGAATATTTCCTCTGAAACACTTACAACTATTCTATGTTACTACATCATTAGCACCAAGTCATAATTCCAGACTTTTGAATCAGACATTGCTCTGTCGGGTGTGATATTGTAATAAAATGATATATATGGGGTCAATGGTGTCGGCCTTTGCAGAAACTCTGCAAGTCTGTCCAAGCGATCTCTATTGTATAGATAATGGAGGAGAGGAGAGGCCCCGGCTAGACGTGTGAACAACATGCTGCTATGGGAGACAGGGTACTGCTAGATAGAGTTGATAACAGCCTGTAGTGATAGTAGTGTGAGGAGGGCGGGTAGGGGTAATTATCAGCTTACCGAGCGCAGTGTGGCCGAGATGTGCAAGACAATGTGTTAGTAGTGCTAGGGTGAGTCGATCAAAGGTGTGATCAACAATATAGTGTTTGTATGTAAGGTGGTACATATATATACTACTATACTGTAATTCTGAAAGCAACTGTGATTCAAACCTCGCATGTCTGTTGGATGTTGACCACTGCACTCCCGGTGGGTGAATAAGAAACTAACCACCGGGTAACATAGAAAGAGCGCGGGGAACGTACCGGGTATATACCCATATAAACTCTGACGCCTTTATATTGTAAGTATTTAGGCAGTATGTGCCTCCACTTACAAGGGTAGGGAATGGGGATCAGAGCTAGGGGTTCACGATACAAGAGGCTATAGACCTTTTTGGTGGTTATCCCTGTACCAATCCATTGGTCTCTGTGCCCAGTGCTATTCCTACCTATGCACTGTTTCCCCTCTTTGACCCTACAAAATACATTGATTTATGTAGGGGTTTCATATGCGTACAACACGAACACAGGTTCCAAATTCGGTTTGAATGCAACAGGTCTTTATTCGATCACAGCCTCAAAAGTACACGAAGGTTTCTCACTCGGTTCACTTGGTCTTTCAACCATTCGAAGACACACAGGATTCTATCGATAGTTCGAAGCATTAGCAATGCCGGACAGTTAGGCTCTGTGCCAGCATGGCTGGTGCAGAGTCCATAACGTGGGAGGGGTGTAGGTGCCCCTGTCAAAGCGAAGGTACGAAAGGTGCGGGTCAGAGCTCGTCCTAGGACTAACTGGTGAGGTAGCCAACCTCGGCCTCTTATATACCCTGAGCGCGGACCAAGCAGTGTCGACGTGGCACTCCTCCGTAGCGCCGTCTGGAGTGCCCTGCCTGGCTCCGCTACCGGATAACCGAAAGGACATGGCTCAGGTGTTGCCACCTAGTGTCCGTTGGAGGCACTTACCGCTCTGACTCCACGGACCTTATATGTACACGTATTATTCATGCCCCTACATCACCCCCACCAGATTATAACTAGGGTCGAAATACATCTGATATAATATAATATACTCGAATATGGGAGAATAATATCAGTGTACATGATGACAATACCGGGGTACATTTGAAGGTACGATATACGTTTTTACACTTACATGTAGAAAGTACAAATATAGATTTTAGATTTTACCTGTTACACAAACAACACTTACATCTCTATGTACAAAACAGGGATCTTATAGATCCAACACTATAACGACAGGATAGATACGTGAGTATCCATCTTTAATAAAGATATGAATATATACGAATATATGTTCTATACTACTTCTAACTATAGTGATCACAGTTTTGTATGGTTTTCGTTGAGATATAATAATGGTTACTACATTAATCATTTTAAGGTAAGTTGAGATTGCACAATATGTGACTTTTTAGGACGGAATGACACAGAAGTAATGGCTCGAAAATATTTAAGTGGGCGAACCGTCCCAGGAGAGGTAATTACGTGAACTATTGGAATTATGTAAAAATACTTGGAACCAACATAGTTGTGACATTAACTCTTATAACCAAGGAATGTAGTAATATTAGCCTCCATGTGAGGCAACCGATATATACCTTTATATCTTTAACAATAGATATACTTTCGAAATCCGAATACCAGTTGTTATGTCCAAAAAGAAATTTTTTGGAGATAAAGGTAGGTATCGAACATTATGTACAGTTTTGGTTCGAATCATAGTATGTAGTATCAGTTATACTACCTAAAGTATGAACACCCTTTTTTTTTTTTTTTTTTTTTTTTTTTAGACAACGAAGACATTTCTTGACAATTATGCATTTTCCACCCGGCTTATGTTTACCTTCGAATCATGACCTTAATCATGGATGTTTTATAATAACAACACAATTATTACAGTATCATCGAAGCATCATATGCACAAGTCATCAATCACACAATCGAACAGCCGAACACCCAAGTTAGCTTATAAGTCCTTCAATACGCTCTGGAGTTCTTCGAGTGACCCACTCCATTGGGTGAGTCCTATACCGAATACCCGAATGAACTTAACGTTCAGGGCCTTCAGAGTTTTGGCCTGATCGTCAAGAGTATCTTCTGCAGCTTTCTGCAGACAACGAGCTGTTGAGAGTTCTTTCTTCGATTGTGCCAGCTGCTTGGTGAGTTCGATCACCTTATCTGGCTCCGATTGTTCGTCAATACGTTGCTGCTCGAAGATCTTCCTCAGCCTCTCGACCTCCTTGCCCTGCATGGTGATGGCATAGTCGGTTGATGCTCTCGCCACACCGGCTGCATATCGTTGCATGCCAGCCAGGTGTTCCTGCAACCATCGTTCGTATAGTTCTTTATGCACCACCGCATCCGGAGCCTTTGGAGGCTCAAAGTAGTCCTTCGGAATCTGTATCTGGGGCCGAATGTTTTCACCACTGATCATCAGATCATACCACTGGTTTGGATCCACTGCTGGTTCCTCACGAACTCTGGGCTTATAGGGCACAGTAGCAGTAGTAGTAGTGGTGGTGAGTAGGGTGGCTGCAACAGTTGCTGCCTTCCCTCCTCCAGCAGTTGTCGTTGGTGTGGTGGTGACTGGGTTCGAAGTGGTCACTGGAACCGGGTCCACCACAGGCTCAGCTTTTATGGATGTTGAATCCGCACTAGTAGCAGGGGTTTTACGCCCCACTGACTTTGTAGAACTGTCAGCCCTTGGTTTCACCTTGTCTTCTGCCCGAGGAGTGAGGTTGGCGGTCGTCACCACCAAGTCCTTTTTCCCAGGCAGCACAAAGTGATCCGAATCCGCCATCTCCACGTCCCGTGAGTCCGGTTGGCGGATGGCATCCATCACAGAGATGCCCGTAGGGAGATTCTTGTACGGATCCTTCTCAGTTTGTACCTCCGGACCAAGGAAGTCCATTGAAGGGTACTCGGCCTTACTGGCCAAGTTACCAGGAGTCAGAGGACGAAGGGTTTGCAGCTGGGAGCGACCCTTGGGGGCTGAGAAGTCCGGACCATAGTCAGGACGCAAGTCCTTCAGTGGAGACCGGTGCTCGATCGTTGTCGCGCGCCCTTGTGCTGCAGTTGGAGCTCTTGGAGCTGGAACCTCCGACTTGACCTTTTTGCAGTCAGGTTCGGAAGTCGCTGGACTCCTGTTCTCACTTCGTTTCCCTGGAAGGGGGTTGGCCGCTCTCCAGTCGTACAATTGCTGGTACAAGGTGTCGTTCAGGTCCAGTCGACCACGTCGATCAGTACGCTGGAAGACAGCTGACTGTTTCGAATTCCGGGTTAATTGGACCTTTCCGAATTGGAAGGTCTCAATCGTAATGGTTTCGAATTTGACTTTGTCCAGGCCTGCCACCAGGGATGCATGGAGATCTCCAACGTTCTTTCTGGCCAACATCATGGCTTGGCCATGACATTGTATCAGGTGCTCGATCATTCGGCCTCTTCTAGGGGTCCACATTCCCGAACACTTTTTGTTTGATTTGCCGACATCAGCGCAGACATACATCGCATGGTGGTGCATGTGCTTCTCCACGAGATGTCGCATGAATCGAAGACGAGTAGGCATGGGGCGGTTCTCGTGTGCGAAGTAGACACGGCAGGAATCGAATGGGCAGTCCTCCCTTACCCCTTCTTTGTACCGGGCCATCGCCCAACGTATTTTGGGACGGCCCTCATGGTTGTAGTAAGTCTCAGGGAACTGTTTTCGATCCAGCAGCCGACCGAACCAGTTTTCTGTCCATGACCAGGAACTGGGTGAGCCCATATTGGATCTCATCCATTCTTCGTCATCAGACAATCCTTCATGGTCCGGTTCTTTGGGACACGAATACATATCCCTCGATCGTTTGCAGTGTTCCATGCACTCGGGCCTAAATTTCTTGAAGCCCCCACTGGCATTGCGCCAAATCATGTCCTCCACCCGAGAACTTGGGACGTCTGCCGAGGCACCTGCCCCTGCAGCTGGAGCTGGAGGGGGCGACGAAACCACTGGTGGTGTGTTCGATTGCCCTGACTCGGAGGACGTAGACGGAGATGCAGGTACCTTGACCTGCACTGGAGTTTTAGTCGGAGTTGCTGGAGGGGTCGAATGCATCCGGGTGGGTGCCCTAGGAGGCGTCGAAGGTGTAGAGGCCGTACTGGATACTACGTCCACCAACCTCACGATTGGGGACATATTAATCGCAGTAGTTTGGGGAGGCGAAGGATGGGGTACACATGGCTGTCGTGCCCCATTCTTCTTTGCCTTCCGTTTCTGGCTCTTTGGAAGTTCGAAGGGGACCTCCTCCAGATCCGAAGCGTCGGATACGGACCGTCCTTTTTGTTGCGGATTGGGGTTCTTACGGGACTGGGCTCGAGTCATTGGCGTTCTGGGGGCAGTTTGCATAGCCTCCAGAGTTAGCCGTAACTGTTCATTGGCTGCCCTGAGTTCATCGGATTCTCTAACCACCTGAGCATAACGGGCTTCTTGCTCAACTGATCCTGAGGTATCCGAATGGATCTCCCGCGGAGCCAACTCCACGCTAGCTGAATCTTCTTCGAATGGGACTGGTAAAGGTCCCGGAGCTTTCGGAAGGGATTCGGATGGGGACTCAGTAGTCCCGGTGGTCGTAGTTGGTTCTTCGAATGACGTTGAAGCCGACTGGGAAGTACTCGAAGAGCATTCGGACTGGACTGGGGCAGGTTCGGACACCTCGGACTTAGGCAGAGTATTGGGAGGAGTACTGCCATAAGAAGTTTTACGACTACCTTTGGTCTTGGAGAATTTCTTTTTCTTCCCCTTCGTACTGGTCGTGCTCCCATCACTTGAGGGCACTGCTTCCTCCCTAGCTTTGGCTTGTTGGAGATGCCGAAAGTTCGTACCACACTCTAACAGAATGTCACTGAAGACTCCGTTCTTAAAAGCTCCTCGAATCGCCCCTCCGTAACTGTCTAACCAGGTGGGATCGTAACGATAGAAGCCCTCCTCTCCCAGCCTGTCCAACATCATCGACATTAGTGTGGGATGTAGTTTCAGCGAGGAATCGAATGGCGAACCGCACGACAGCACTTCCATTAGTTGTTGCTGGGCCAGCGATGTTCGCACAACGTCCTCCATTTCTTCGTCAGATACTGCATGGATAGGCAATTTCTGGCTTACCTCTTCCAACTCTGGCATCTCGTCCTCTTCCTCATCACCTGCTGCGTTCAGCCGGGTTGACGTCGAATTGTCTATGTCTTTCGAAGCAACACGTTTCGGGACATTGCGCCACGGCAACGGCCCTAGGTTGACTGTAGCCGGGGGTGGCATGGTCATGCTGTCCCGATCAGCCGTCGAATAGGAGCCGATCCCCGCTACACGAACGGTAACCGCACTCCCGGTGGATTCAGAGGCGGATTCATAATCCGACTCACGAGCGTTGTCGAATTGGCCATCGTCCATCCCGAACAGATCTATCTCGTCGGACTGGAGGCCCTCACCGGGGGTGTACTGCTCCTCCATTGCAGTCGAATGTTTTCAGCGAAAACGAAGTTTAATGATCGAAGATTTGCGGAGTACGAAGCTCCGCGTGTCCTAATGACACTAGGAGTGGGAACTAACCAGGTTGGCGCGTCTTATGATGTGGTTTTGGAGACTTTTGGTCGACTACAAGTCCCTTCTTCCTCCTCCTTTGCCCTGCAGCGTCCGTGCGTCTTCTTGGCACTGATCCAATATGGCGACCGCCCTTCTTGTCTCGTGATGCCACGCCCGCCGCGGGAGCGAAGGTCAACCAATCAGCGTTCACGCTTCACCGGATAGCCCTTTTCCGACGGATAACACGGCGAACCACAGTAAACAATCCGAACCACAGTAAAGGGACCATCCCAGTTGGGTGACAACTTTAGCTGTTGTAGGGGGTCGTGTAGCCTAACTACTTCATCCCCCACTCGAAAGGACCTAAGTTTCAAACCTACGTCATAGCCCACTTTTTGCCATGAAGCAGATTTGCTTAGTTCACATCGAACCATCTCGTATGCGGACTTGAATTGATCCCTCAATGCCTCCACGAACATCACCTGACAGGGTGTTTCAGCGTTTATCCCAGCTACGCCAAACACCAAGTCAGCAGGCATAATCAAATCCTCTCCGAATACCAACAAATTGGGGGAACAACCGGTGGAAGCATGCACCGTACTATTATAAGCATGTACCACAAACTCGCATTGCTCGTCCCAATCATCCATCTGACTGTTGACCAGAGGCTTCAGGACTTGTATCAAGGTTCTGTTGAACCTTTCTACTTGACCATCAGACTGAGGCCGGTACGGATTCGTTCTTGTTTTGCATATAGCAAGGCTATGGCACATTGCTGCCCATAACTCAGATTCGAATTCTCTGCCTTGATCACTATGCAACATCAAGGGCACGCCTAGATGAAGCACCCAACCCTTTACGAATGCACGAGCACATGTATGAGCCTTGTGATCTTTCAGAGGAAACACTCTAGTATACTTCGAATAGTAGTCGGAGATCACCATCATGCACGTGTTTCCATCAGGAGTGGTTTTTAGGCCACTAATGATATCAACCGCTATGCGTGCAAATCTAACTCCCCAGAGCTCTTGAGTTAGTGGCAACTTCCCCAGGCCTTCACCTGGTTTGCTCAGACAACAATCTGGACAAGTAGAGATCCACCTAAGCAGATCTTTACTCATGCCAGGCCAGTAATACCTTCTGGAGAGTCGCGCAAGGGAGCGCTTCTTTCCAAAATGTCCACTGGTCTGATGTCCATGTACGAAATACATGATATCCCTTCGCATAGCTGTGGGTATCACGATTTGTCGAATTTTGGCCTTGTACGGTGTTATCTTCCACCTACATAAGATACCGTCAACAACAGTTAGCTCAGACCATTGAGCAAGTAGCTGTCTCATTTCCCGGTTCTCAATCGAAATGGTTGGTCTTTGTGGTTGGGCACCACTGGAGACCTGTTCTATTAGTCTCGAAATGACAGCATCACCCTTCTGGAATTGCCTGATGGTTTCGGTGGACCATTCCATTGCTTTAGAATGTCCTACATCATACGGCATTCGAACTCCAGCTATTACAGCATTATGGGCTCCACAATCATCGCAATCCATTCTAGAACATTTCCGTATGGGTCTTCTCGAAAGGGCGTCAGCATTGATATGCTTGCTCCCTGCTCTGTGTTGGATTTGGCTATTTTCCAACCCGAACTCGGACAAGTGGGTCAGCCATCGACCGATCATTCCTTCTGCTTCCTTAAAGTTCAACAGCCACCTTAAGGACGAGTGATCTGTCCGTAAAGTAAAGTCACCTCCCCAAAGGAAGTGCATAAATTTCTTCGTATACACCACTACCGCCAACAATTCGCGCTTAGTGGTACAGTAATTCCTCTGGGCCTTATTGAGGGTATTACTAGCGAAAGCCAGTGGCACTTCTATCCCCTCTTGCATCTGGGATAGAGCAGCACCTATACTGTCATTACTGGCGTCTGTGTCCAGTATGAAATGTCCATCAGCTGTTGGATATTTCAAAACTGGGGTGGTTCGAAATAGGTTCTTCACGGCTTCGAATGCTAGATCTTGTTCCGGACCCCATGGAAAAGGCTCCTTCCTTCTACCCGGAGTCCAGTGAGCTAGAGCCTGCATAGGCTGAGCTATTCTGGCATACCCCGGTAGGAAGTCTCTGTAGTAGCTACAGAAGCCCAGAAAGGACCGTATGTCTTTAGGTCCCTCTGGCTTTTCCCATTCCGATACAACATCTAGTTTCTCAGGATCCGCCTTAACCCCCTCAGTGGATATTATCCGACCGAGATAGTTAATAGAAGTCCTAAACAGGTGACACTTCCTTGGTTTCAATTTCAAACCATGGGTTATCAACCTCTCGAAAATTTTGACTAAAGTAGCCAGGCACGATTCGAAGGTCTTCCCGAAGACAATTACGTCGTCCAGGTACACCAAACACTCCTTCCATAACAGGTCACTCAACAGAGATTCCATCATGGCTTCGAATGTTGCAGGGGCGTTACACAATCCGAACGGCATCACATTGTACTGGAAAAGACCGACATGGCTCGAAAATGCTGTTTTTTCCTGATCCTCTTCCTTCATTCCAACTTGCCAGTATCCGGATTGCAAATCCAGCGTACAGAACCATTGGTTTCCGCCCAGGGAATCAATAGTCTCGTCTATACGGGGGAGAGGATAGGAGTTCTTCTTAGTACAACCATTCAATTTTCGATAATCTATGCAGAAGCGAATTGTGCCGTCTTTCTTAGTCACCATCTGAACAGGACTGGACCAGGGGCTAGTGCTGGGAACAATCACCCCTAATCTCAGCTGATCAGCGATTTCCTTCTCGGCCATCAATTTCTTCTTCAAAGGTAGGCGTCTATAAGGGATTTTGAAAGGTACAGCGTCCTCTGTAGTGATGGAATGTAGCACCTTGTCAGTTCGCCCCAAACCAGTGGGCTCCCCGAAGGCTGCATCATATTTCACCAATACCCGTCTCAACTGATCTTTCTGGTCCCCCGTCACCAAGCTCGAATCGTCCACCAACTTTTGGAGTTCCGGACGTAAATCGGACATCCCCTCAAGGTTCGGTTGGGTATCTTCTGAGAGTATACTGGTGCTTGCCTGTGCAACGATCACCTGCCCCACGGGAGTACCTTTCATCAGATAACGGACTTCACCACCAGGATTCGAAATAGGAATTAGATTCCTACTGCCACTGCCTACGAAAGTATCTGCACTCTCGAGTCCAATTGATGCAAGTCTCACCACATCGGGTTCAACCACCGCCATCTGGTCTCGGAAGATACTGTCACTCGAAAACAGGACATCACATGTCTGTCCTGGGGGTATCTTAACCGTCTGTACCACCGAGGCTACAGAAGATACCTTTCTCAAAACGCATTGCACGGCCACCTTGTACGGATGTTCTATCTTTAACATCCCCCTACAAGGTTCCAACATTGCCCCGTACAACGCAGCGAAATCTAATCCGATGATGCCATCATCACTCAGATCAGCAATAGTAGGGGACAGGAGATAATCATGTCCACCTATATTGATTTCGAAAAATGCTTTACCAAACGTCTGCATGCAGCTACCGTCGGCCGAATGAGCTGTTACCCTCGTTGTGAAGTTATCTGGCTCATCGACTACAAGGTCATAGAACCTCTTCGAGATCATGGAGTGACTAGCTCCAGTATCCACTAGAAATTCTGCAGACCTTCCCCTCACTGCTACAGTCAAATACCACCTCTTCCCATCCAATGGTGATGGGTTGACGGTGAAACGTTCGAAATCCTTAGTGACACCAAGATCTACTCCCCGTCGTTTCAAGTGCTTCAAACAGGGGTGATCCGGGGACAATCGGGCACTGCTGACTACTTCCAGCTCCTGTATCCAATTCGCCGCTTCCCCAGTACTTCCTCCTTGGACGTCTACTATTCTGGGTTCATTGGACATACTTAGAAGGGACTGATCAGGCCCCTCCTCTAAGTTTCCAATCTCTACTGCACCTCGGACTTCATCGCTTGCACCGCTGGCGATATGTTGGCTTTCTTTCTCCTTAGGGGTTACTACCTTGCCATCCAGAGCAACCCCGTCTAGTTTTCCGTTTTCTTCTCTTCAGGCTTGGGTACCGGCTTTTCAGCTGGGCATTCTGCAGCAAAGTGTCCCAGGACCTGACACCTGTAACACTTCCTAGTGGTCTTGTCCACTCTCGGCTTCGAATTCCTCCCTGTTGATTGCTGGTTTCCAGACATCAAGTCAGTCAACCTTAACAGAAGTTCTTCCATAGAACTGGGAGTTGAGGAAGTAGTCGAAGGTGCGCTTGTAACTCCTGGGGTCACAGGTGGTGTTTTCCTGTCAGCCTTCGGATAGCGCTTCGAATTCGAATTGGAATAAGATTTGCCGCTGTTCTTTTGAGCAACTGCGCCAATCTCCTCCTCCCTTCCAGAATCACCTTCCTCTGTATCAGAGGCTGGTGGGTCTTGCACCACACTGGAAGTTCTCGAAAGTACTCTCGAAGATAGCAGATGCCGTTTCCTGTCATAGTCTTCTATGGCCATGAACAAATCAGTGAGAGAAGTTCCAGCTTTCCAACTATCACATGCAGCGGTCCGTTCATCAGAATCCCTTAATCCCTCAATGAATTGCGAGAACAAATCATCTAGGAACTGTGGGTCATCTAACTGCCATCTTGGTCTAGCTCTTTGCAAGAGAGATTGCAATTCTAGACCGAACACACGGTGCGACTCGTTTGGCTTTTGAGTTCGTTTCCGGAACAATCGAAGCGGGTCTTCATTACCCACATTACCTATCAGGTAACTGGCGCATTCCACCAATTGGGTAAACGATCCGGCACCATGCATCGTTCTCCATCTCGAAACCGCTAGCTTGCCTGGGCCATTTCTCAATGCCCGTAAAAGTTCGTCCAACGATTCCTCTTCTGACCATCGATTATACCTCATATCGTCCATGAAGTCTGCGAACCAGTCCTGCCATGGCTGTCTTCCTGTGAACGGACTCGGAGTGCTGGCAGTGCGTCTAGCAGCGTTGTGGTTGTCCCTGTGCAACAGAAACGACTGCTCGATGCTCCAGTCGACGATATCGGCATTATCAGCTTGTCTGCTAACACAGTCCACTCCCATCTCAGCAATGCAGGGGTTCGTGTCGTAAATCAATTTCATCCCAGGGGACATCGATTCGCGGCGAGATACTCGTCTACCAGCATGTGTAGGAGATCTCCCTGGCCTCCTTGAGGGACCACTCGAACGTTCATTCGGATCAGATCTCGAAGATCTCTCATTCGAACTCGTACGGCTCGGTCTCTCTCGAGAGCTGGAACGACTGGGAGAGTTCGAATGGTCGTCATCATACGACGTTGGGCGTTGGTCACGCCGCGAAGATCTTCCATCCGGATCCCCTGTATCAATGGTCACTCGTTTTGGTTTCCCTCCGGTTGAGGTAGAGGCACTACCCCCACCAGTTGATGAGTTGTATATGCCACCACTGACATGATCGAACCCTGAACGGCTACCTCGAGTTGCCTCTTCATCTCGTTTCTTCTGTAAATCTTCCACCTCCCTGATCAGACGGTCCTTTTCGTCCATCATCGCCTTGGTAGCTTCTCGGATCGTATCATGGAGCTCGTCCGAATCATGTATGGTCTTATCCTGACGTTGTTCTAGAGATTCAGTACGTCGCCGCAAGACATTCTGTTGATGAGCGAACTGGTTTTCCATATGTTCCAGTTCTGCCTTCGTTGTGTCTAAGCGGTTCTGTTTCTCCATCGTTGCCCCTTCTAGATCTTCATTCCTGTTTCGAAGCTGTACCAACCGATGACTCAAAGCTTCAAACTCTTCATTCATCCTGTCCATCTCTGCGATCCTTGCTCCTTCGAACCGATTCTTCTCCTCTTCGAAATGACGACGTGTCACTTCCTGTCGCTGGTGTCGTTCAGCATGCAGTATGCTCATGCCTTGTGTTGGCATAGGAGCAATGTGTCTCTTCGAACCACCAGTTTCAAACAAAGAATCATCTAGGTTTGACCCCAGATCTTTTCGAATAGAATCAGGATTGCCTCTCCTTGGTTCTGGTGTAGAACTCGAACGGTTTGGCCCATAATGTTTCTCAAGGGCTGCTACCACCTCCGGATCTGGACTCGAAATAGGATGAAGGGACGCTCCCACTTTGCCTGTTCAGCCATGTTAACCCACTGACTGTGCTATTCTGTGTTTCACCCGAACTGGTCACGGCACCAATGTAGGGGTTTCATATGCGTACAACATGAACACAGGTTCCAAATTCGGTTTGAATGCAACAGGTCTTTATTCGATCACAGCCTCAAAAGTACACGAAGGTTTCTCACTCGGTTCACTTGGTCTTTCAACCATTCGAAGACACACAGGATTCTATCGATAGTTCGAAGCATTAGCGATACCGGACAGTTAGGCTCTGTGCCAGCATGGCTGGTGCAGAGTCCATAACGTGGGAGGGGTGTAGGTGCCCCTGTCAAAGCGAAGGTACGAAAGGTGCGGGTCAGAGCTCGTCCTAGGACTAACTGGTGAGGTAGCCAACCTCGGCCTCTTATATACCCTGAGCGCGGACCAAGCAGTGTCGACGTGGCACTCCTCCGTAGCGCCGTCTGGAGTGCCCTGCCTGGCTCCGCTACCGGATAACCGAAAGGACATGGCTCAGGTGTTGCCACCTAGTGTCCGTTGGAGGCACTTACCGCTCTGACTCCACGGACCTTATATGTACACGTATTATTCGTGCCCCTACAATGTCTGAGGCAATCAGGATCGCTCGGACAATAACAGTTAAAAGACGATAGCATTGGATAAAGCAGGTCTAGTAAGATTGTAATCTTCTTGTCAAAATTATCATACTGAGACCAGTTACTTTCACATTAATAACTCATTAGTGTTGCCTTTAATCCCCCCTCCTGTCGAGGATGGCATGCTACCTAGACACCAATGCTTACTGAGGCCCATGTTTTATCAGGCCAAGCTAGGCTTGCCCAAATCTGGGTTTTGGTCCTCATTGTCCAGGGTTACCAGTGGGAGGCTCAGCCCACAAGTGAGCCTAGCCCAGGACAAAGCTATGGGCGATCAAATACTCATGATAGCCCAACGGGAAACCCATATGAACCTGATTAAGCAATGCCTACTGGGTTATTATTCTCCAAATTATACACTTGAATACAAAATGGCTGCCACATGCATTCCTTGACATGACAAAATGGTGTCCTTTGCTCAGAAGTTTTAATTTTGAATGCAAGATGGTGACAATATAATGATAGAATCTATGATACTCATTTTTCACATATCGGTCAAAACAAAGCATGATATACGGATAATTCCATTAACAAGAATTGCGGTTGTTGCCTCGTAAAAAAATGCCTCAGGCATTTTTATACGCGGCAACAACCGCAATTCTTGCATTCGAAGAAACATAATGTCGACATGGTTGGTATGTTTGAAGGGAACCCATTCAAGACACCAAAAACGCAGGGCTGGGAAGGGGTTATCAGGGGCAAGGATGATATTACTTCAAATATGGCATTTCCTATGAGTCCATATTCCTTGGGTCCATGTTAGGGGGTAAGAAAATCTGTGTTGCTAGGCAGATAAACAATTAAAATAGATGTTGCTAGGCAACCAGCTGTATTAGCAACAAACTAATAGAACCATTGAATTCCTTGGGTCCATATTAGGGGGATAGGTTTGATTATAATCAACCTTAGGACCATGGAAATGTGCGTTGCTAGGCAGATAAACAATTAGAATAGCCGTTGCTAGGCAACCAGCTGTATTAGCAACAAACAGATAGAACCATTGAATTCCTTGGGTCCATATTAGGGGGGGTAGGTATGATTATAATCAACTTCAGGACCATGGAAATGTGTGTTGCTAGGCAGGTAAACAATTAGAATAGCCGTTGCTAGGCAACCAGCTGTATTAGCAACAAAATGATAGAACCATTGAATTCCTTGGGTCCATATTAGGGGGGTTAGGTATGATTATAATCAACCTTAGGACCATGGAAATGTGTGTTGCTAGGCAGATAAACAATTAGAATAGCCGTTGCTAGGCAACCAGCTGTATAAGCAACAAACGGATAGAACCATTGAATTCCTTGGGTCCATATTAGGGGGGTTAGGTATGATTATAATCAACCTAAGGACCATGGAAATGTGTGTTGCTAGGCAGATAAACAATTAGAATAGCTGTTGCTAGGCAACCAGCTGTATTAGCAACAAACAGATAGAACCATTGAATTCCTTGGGTCCATATTAGGGGGGGTAGGTATGATTATAATCAACCTCAGGACCATGGAAATGTGTGTTGCTAGGCAGATAAACAATTAGAATAGCCGTTGCTAGGCAACCAGCTATATAAGCAACAAACAGAAAGAACCATTGAATTCCCTGGGTCCATATTAGGGGGGGTAGGTGTGATTATAATCAACTTCAGGACCATGGAAATGTGTGTTGCTAGGCAGATAAACAATTAGAATAGCCGTTGCTAGGCAACCAGCTGTATTAGCAACAAACGGATAGAACCATTGAATTCCTTGGGTCCATATTAGGGGGGTTAGGTATGATTATAATCAACCTCAGGAACTATCAAAGGTTGATTTATATTATTGTTATCACATAGCATAAATTTGTGTTGTGACACCTAAATCCAAGATGGCCGCACAATCCAAGATGGCGGCACCGGTTCTGACTTCTGGCAAAGTACAAACATCATATACCTCGTTCTGGTGGTGCCTGGCGGCACCACCAGGTGGCTACGCCACCACTTCGGCATAAAAAATTCAAAATGGCTGCCATATTTCTTTTTGAAAATGGCAGGGTTGTATTCCTTGACCTCATAAATGTACTTTTTGCACTTTTATTTGTGTTTCTAAGTTGATTAGAAGCCAAGATAGGCACGTTTCTAGTTTTCGGGAGCTTTCTGGCGGCCATCTTGAATATCTCAAATTGCCCAAGGGTGAGAGCTCCACACCCACCCTGATAATTTTACCTAGACCCTATACATCAATAATCCGCAGAGAAAAAAACTATATCAGAGATGTTGGGGTCAACCCCTGCGGCTTCCAGACTATAGCAAATATAACTTCTGAGCCACCCAAGTAATCCACAGTGCATCATCTGATCACTGAGCAGGATGGTATATGAGAAACAGGAGCTACAGCTACTCAGGCTTATCAATAATCACTGCAAGCAATATGTGATAAGCCTTGGGAGAGGGTCTAGTAATTCACAGAGCACAAGTATGAGAGATTGCATCTTCCGCCACACACAAGATGGTGTGTGTGATTGGCTAATACATGCACATTAATGCTTTATCAAAAAAGTACAGTGACCCAATTAGTGATAAACTGTGCTGTGTTTCTGGGCCAATCTATGAATACTAGAGATTCATTTTTATTCATGGGATGCTGCAGATTTGGAACGACACTACACCATGCACTATTACGCCATACTATCCATATCTGTATATTTTACAGCTGGGAGGACTCTAGAACCCGTTTTAAAACACCAAACTCTCCATTTATTGCGATTGGAAACCTGAGGTAACTGCCCCCAAGAACATGTTCTATTTTGAAGGGAATGTAATATTCTGTTTGTTAATAGAAAACAGGCATTGTTAGTGGTGATAACAATTCTATTTATGAAAATGTTGGATTGCATTACGAGAGCGGCATACCACTTCTGTTTAAAGTCTAAGTCTAACTGAAAAAAATCATTATAGCAATTCTATCTAATTTGTAATTTTCCCTTTGTGATGACAAGTATCAGGTGTGTTGATTACTGCAATACTGACCAGAAGGGACACAGATGTGTATCAGTTAGGACTACCCTAGTAGCAAGCCCGCACAGGGCCAATTTGGTTTTAGCTCGGATTGGCTGTTTGAAGTCGGGCAAAACTTAGCTGGGTTTCATGTTGGGCAGATGGCTGGGCTGAAGTGTGGCCCCGATCGGGCTGCCCATTTTGGGCTTAGATCAGTTTTGAAGCGGGCTGCCCGATTTGGGCTCAGATCAGTTTCAAAGTGGGCTGCCCGCTTTGGGTTCATGTGGGGCAGATGACAGGAAGCCCGTCCAAAACCCGCTCTGAGTCCAATTCGGGCAGCCCACTTGGGGCCACACCACTATCTTACAGGTGGCACCAACTAGTGGTATACAAATACAACACACCAATGAAGAACCTAGGTTAGCCACTACTGACTGACCCCCTCAGTCATTTATGAATATAACTTTGCCATTGTGACTAACACACATATGACAAACCTAGGATAGTCTGTCCTGACTAACCCTTTCAAATTATGGATTTTCAGTGTAGTTGACTAATTTAATTACAGCTGGCCCCGTGCCAGGCTGACTTGGTAATGGGTCAATACAACTAGTCAAGTGTGACAATAATACAGACAGTTGTTGTCGGAACCAAATTTTACGGCTCTTCCAAATCCCCTGTGGCCATTTTCATTGGGTGCTTGCGTGGAGGCATTTGGAAGGTTAAGGCCAGGGCAGTACTCTAGTTTCTATACTGGAGGGTGCTGCAAGTGTGGCTGAGCATAGCCATAGGCAACATTGGGGAATCAGTGAGAGCCTTGGTACGGGGAGTGTCTAGGGAGCGGATATAGATAATCCCACGGGATGATCTATAAATGAGATTAAACTTTTTAAGGAAGAGAGTTATGGGTGGAGCCAGACACATTGCATGTCTAATGATACAAGCATTGCTGGCCATTTCCATTTCAGACAGAGGATAAAGTATATTGTAAATCATCCATTGCTAAAATATGAATTACATATTTCATGTTAACAGGGGGATTATCAAAGTAAGACTCATAAGCAAATGATGTATAGTAACACACCTGGTAAACCAGTAGCTATGAGAGCCCGCATTTAAATCAGAGTAAATAACCAGTGCAAGACATCATTCAACAAATGGTGGGAGGGAAAGGCTAGAACTAGAAACAATTATACATGTATTTATAATTGAAAGGCTGGAACTAGAAATAATTATACATGTATTTATAATTGAAAGGCTGGAACTAGAAACAATGATACATGTATTTATAATTGAGCAGATTAGAGGCACAACTTATGGCACCATCTTTGATTTAATTTGCCCTTGCACCATGACGTGGACAAATTAGTAGCGACATATTGACATGTTCTGCCATCTTTTATGAGACAGACAGAGAAGAAGGGCATTTCTTTATTCCAACATCCTGACACATTGATTTGTAGTTCTCATCTGATTTAAATTGATATGAGCAGGCAGCATCTGACAGCTAGTGAGTAAAGCCTTGAAAGCAGCTCATGTTTAGTTCCACACATTCCAGATGTAAATTCTTGCAGAAAAGCCAGATCGCCAGTGCAGAAGTTAGGATCGGCCCAGAGTGTAGGTGCGGCTTATACACAAGTGTTTGCTACCACAGTTCAGCACTCAAATAACAATTTCCAGGGGGCTAGGGTGAGGGGGTTAAAGAAATAATCTTTTGAGATGAGGCAGTTGGACACTACATATTGCTTAATATGAAATATATGTATGAGTGCATGCAAAACTATTCAATTCTAAATACAGTCTAGATCAGCTCATGAAGACATTGTTTCATCAACCCCATGGACATTGTTTAGACATTATAAATTGGTCTGATGATACACAGCCTCAAAGTTGTGACTCCTCCTACATAGAAGATTAAAGGGATCAGCTCTTGGACCCTACAACATCCCAACCACTTAACCCCCAACACAGAATTCACTTTGGCTGATTAATGATTTTTTGTGATGTAACGGACAAGGGATGTTAACCCTTTGTATACCCTATGTGCTGCTGCTATCAAGTATATTGTGGACCCTATAGTGTAGATACACATGTGAAGGGTTGGCAAAATATACTATAAGACATCATGGGTGACCTCCTTGCTAGCATTGCAGTGGTGGATCATGGTGATAAATTGAACAAATGAGGCCTCGAGATATCATGCAGCATGGTTATGCTTGTAAATGGTTAAAAGTGTCAGCAAATTTTAAACAATGCCTGACACATGTAGCTGTATGTGACACCAGGAAGCTTTAGGTGACCTCTATATCAATCAAATCAAGGAGACTGCATCAGCAATTTCAGTACCAATAATTATGTTAATGTGATTAGCGAACGTCTACCTGGTTTGGGGAGGGGGACTATGAAGGAGAATATAACTTATATGTATATGGTGCACAAAATGAAATAAAAACGATGGTAGAAGCAATGACTTCTTACTCAAGGGTAGTGTCCTTTCCTTGTTCTCAGTATCTAACACTTAGTAAACAGTGTGCCAATCCTGTCTGTCTCTGTCCTCTATGTTATAGAGACCTAGGTTACATTACATGATCATATTCCAACACAAAAGATAAGCCCCCAGGTATGCGTATACATTGGCATCCTGCTGGCCTCCTCTGCCCCTAACGACCCCTTTTGTTCCCAATATGGACACAATGTGCTGATCACATGACGTCATGACCCAGGTGACTGGACGCGTGTCTGCCAACAATAGCCCAGCTGCACCAAAGAGCAAAGAATAATAAGAGAGCCCACTGCCTAATTTTCTATCCTCCCCCATCTTGGTGGATGGAGTATACATGTAATCCACATAGCTCGATGGAAACCGGTTTTACTCAATCAATGGTTAGACCACATACATCGACTTATTGCCTCCTTATCTTTTACTTTTTTTAAATCAATAGAAATAGTGGCTACAGAGAAAAAAAGCTCTTTTTCTCAATTATTATTCAAAATAATCAAGCCATACCAAACGTTTAGACTTAATCCATGTCTAATCTACACTCCAAGCAATATTGTCACCATTTTCTGGGTGTTATGATAGTGGAGTGACATTGCTAACGATGAAGGATTACCTAGGGTGGACTCTCTTAGTATGATTTGCTCTTTGGCTCCCACCTAGCGGCCATGTAACCGGTTGAGCGCCTCGCCCCCCATCTAGAACTGCTCCCCAGGGCCTCACACTGCAGACCCTACTGCTGCCTCTACCCAGTACTGGGCTATACCCATAGCGGGTGTGAATATGTACAGAACATGCCGATATGATGAGGAAGACTGTTATATACAGTGTTGGTCGTTTGTAGGTCAGCTATAGGGTGTACAAATTGCTCTGCTAAAGTGGAGCCCAATGAGATCCTCCCCTACAACCCAGTGGGCACAGAACATTAAATCAACATTGATAAATGGTTGTCAATGTTGATTGAATGTTGATTCAACTTTGATTCAACATTAAACTGAATGCTGTGCCCACTGGGGAAAACCCTAGTTTAGTCTGTGTTTAAGTAAAACTAAGTTAGTAATATACAAACGGTCTAAACATCCCCCACATGCTCAAATAGTCATAATTTCCGTCCATCTGTGCTCACACGAATTAAAGATCTTCAAGATACATATACCTAGACAGGATCAGCAATAACCACAACAGCTGAGATCCTGCTAGTCTAATCATACTGCAACTCTGCACCCAAAAGACGAAATAAAGCACTTTCCAAACCTTAAAAAAAGAGAATAGCTAAGTGTTGCTATAAATATGTTTGCATATTATGTGAGTAGTCAAGCAAGAAGGATGTTTCAGGGAGGCGCGAAACCTAATTTCTGCCTGCCTGCCCACGTTAACGCTTTGTAAAATAAAATCCCTCAATAATATGAGCAGCTACCAGAAAGGCCACAGTTGGTTGTGCCAAAAGGAGCAGTGAACACAGCCGGTCAGAATGGATGATACTCCATTCTGCATGGCTGCTCCCGTAAGATGTATAATAAAGATACCCAGAAGCACATTCACAAGGTGTTGCCATACGCTCTCTGACAGATCCAGTACCTATATATAAAGATACCAGGAAACACCCTCTGTTATTGCTGAATCATCTGCCTCACATTCTCCCGACCATGATAATCACACAGCACCTAGATGTGCTGGTCCTTTTTCTACTACCCCTTTATATTCTCGATGCAACCTTTTATCTTATTGTACACTGAACAGCTCATTGTAAAACCCGATAGTGAGACATACATACCCTTTAAGGACATTTTAGTTCTTTGTAGCAATATGCACTTTCCTCTGCATGATGCATGAATGCAGCAACAAAAGGTAAATGTTGGCAGAAAGTGTAAGTAGCTTTATGTTTGTCCTGCCGTGAGATATAACAAGAAATATGTTACTTTATTTGCATTGTATTGGTATTTCGCTAATGAGCCATCTTCCTTCTTCCAGAGCGGCATGGGTAAACTGCGGATAGTAGAAGGAGGAGTCCGGGTAGAGGGGAAGACGGAGTTCCTGAAGGCACTCTATGCATCAAAGATTAGGTCAACTCAGGTACGTGGTTTGTCTACCAACTTATATTTTAGTATTAGAAGAAACACTCACAGAGAGAAGAAACAGGGTCAAAAGGGAGTCTAGGTTGCCTCCAGAATGACTCCCCTCCTTAGGGGAGCCCAGGTCCTTAGGTGACTCCCTTATGTGAGTCAGGGAACTATGTAACTCCCCCAGGTGGTTCCCTTAGATCGGTCAGGGAGTCACCTAGGATCCCTTAGGCAGTCTTGGCTGCCCTAAAGAGGGGAGTCATTCTGCAGGCAACCTGAACTCCCTTTTGACGCTGTTTCTTTACTAGTGTTCTATATAACCTTGACAGAAGTAGTGAAGCAATGCTGGAGAGAATGTAGTAATCTTAGATAGTTAACCCCCGAAAATGCTAGTTATAAAGGCAACCATGGTACTTGTTGGTTTGTCACACAAATGGTCACTATAAAGTATCACTTCGAAAGTATATCACAAAACTATGAACCATTACAAACTGTTTTAAATCATGGCTCTTTTGGTTTTGCCATCTAAAGAAGTCCTCTCCATGAAAAGTGCACTTCGCACTATAACCTACTAAAACGATGAATATAACATGTTCTATCTATTGCAGGAGGCAGCACTGTATTTAGAATCTGCACGTAATATCACAATCAACGCCAGAAATGGTGAAGATAAAATACAAAACCGACTTTTTATAGGTGAGTACATTGTAGTACCAACTCAAATATGCACGTCTACAATTGGTTTGCTCGTCCCCTGGGACTCCTAACTCGTAGTGTAAAGGGAAAAAGATAGGCTTAACGGTTTAAGGGAAGCATAGTGTTTTAAACTGCTATGTGTTTTAGTCGTGCCATGAACACAGCCCTGGCGAGTAACTCACCAGGGCTGCATTCATGCAGCCCCCCGACCCTACAGGGTTGGTATAATGTACCATGAATAACCCGCTGGCGCTGCATTGGTGCATCCTGACGACAGATGCTGCTTGCAGACAGCATACCATTCCTAAAGGGTCTAAGGACTATTGGGTGATTTCGTTGAGATTGCTCCCCAAGGTAGGGTATGTTTATCTTATGCAAACCCTGAGGGCAGTTTAGGTGGGCCGTCTCGTAAACCTGTTGGGAAATGGTGGCCCAGTAGTGCAGTCTGCTTTGGACAGGGCTGTGTTAAAACGTAAACGTGTACACCTCCTCCCCGTACACATTCTCATGGCACAAAGTATCATTAAGGCCACTCCAAATGATATACGTGTTTCTCATCAGCAAGCCATGTAACAAGGGTGCTTTTTCCAGTCTATACGGAAACTTGTTCACCATGCAGGACATTCGTGCCTGCAGATTTCTTTTCTTTGCAGGCCCGGCGCAATTTCAAATTTCTATTTAAAAATAACATTTAAAGAAATTGCTTGTATTAACAACGCTAATGAATAGGGTTCCCCTATATGTTGAATTGAATTAACCATTTTAATATGTAATTTACTAAAGAACATTACAGAAAATATTTAGGCTTTCTGTTTTATACTGTAGAAACCTTGATAATGGTCCGGTTTACAAGCCGTAAAAAATCGCATATAGGCAGGAATCTCACAAATACAGCCAGCCATTTGGACTGACAGTAGCCTACTTTCTGCCGGACCGGCCGGCTTTTTCCGGCTATAGCCAGTGTCTCGCAGGTTTCCGTATAGACTAATTTTTCTTCTTTTTGTTTTTGCTGAGGGCTAAATGGGATGAGGAACCTAGGCCCTCAGGGAACTGAATTCATGGTTTAGTAATAAATAGATGAATAAATGATCTACGAAAGTTGTGAATATGCATGTTTTCGCTATCCCATCACATATGCAGCACTGTAAGCTTCAACTTGATATAAAATATCCCTGTATTTGTCCATTAACATTTTTTAATGCCGAATGGGCACGGAGTGCCCCCGGTGGTGCCGACAGGCACCACCAGGATGAGGCAGTATGATGTTTCCACTTCCCCAGTAGCCGCCATCTTGGATTAGGCCTAAGGTGTCACAACACAAATTTATGCGTATGAGATAACAATAATATTAATCAACGTTTGATAGGTCCTGAGACTGATTATAATCATACCTACCCCCCCTAAAGTGGACCCTAGGAATCCAATGATTCTATTTATTTGTTGCTAATACAGCTGGTTGCCTAGCAACAGCTATTCTAATTGTTTATCTGCCTAGCAACACCCATTTCCATGGTCCTGAGGTTGATTATAATCATACCTATCCCCCCTAATATGGATCCTAGGAATCTAATGGTTCTATTGGTTTGTTGCTAATACTGCTGGTTGCCTAGCAACAGCTATTCTAATTGTTTATCTGCCTAGCAACACCCATTTCCATGGTCCTGAGGTTGATTATAATCATACCTATCCCCCCTAATATGGATCCTAGGAATCTAATGGTTCTATTGGTTTGTTGCTAATACTGCTGGTTGCCTAGCAACAGCTATTCTAATTGTTTATCTGCCTAGCAACACCCATTTCCATGGTCCTGAGGTTGATTATAATCATACCTGTCCCCCCTAATATGGACCCTAGGAATCCAATGGTTCTATTGGTTTGTTGCTAATACTGCTGGTTGCCTAGCAACAGCTATTCTAATTGTTTATCTGCCTAGGAACCCACATTTCCATGGTCCTGAGGTTGATTTATCATATCTCCCCTCCCTTTAAATATACCAACCATGTAGACATTATGTTCCTTTGAATGCAAGAATTGCGGTTGTTGCCTGCCTAAAGAAATGCTTGAGGCATTTTTTTACGCGGTAACAACCGCAATTCTTGTTTAAAACCTTCAAAACACGATTTTGGTGATACACCGTGATGAGAAACAAGAACATTATTTGGAATGGCCTAATATGCCAACTGCATGCATTTCTGGAAATTTTGTGTATACTGACCTGTTTCATTATCAATTATTTAAACCTTTCGATACCAATTTGTATCTTCATATTGGGATAACATCCAAACAACCGATTGAGAGTTTCAATTTACACTGCCCACGTTCACTACTTGTATTTAAAGCTGTCGGACCGAGACACTCACTGTTGCTGCTTGATATTCAAAGTAACACATTTGTAGGCAATAACATCTTGATCTGACCACCTGCACCAGAAGTTGTGTGATGGCCCGATAATAATCCACATTTCTGTACTACTTACAAGCGCTACGGTCACATATACATGTATGCATGGCGTCATTTTATATGGCCAGAACATCAGCCATAGATAAACTCGCTAATTAAGTACAACTCTGCTTATATCTATAATGTCTCCTTCATAGCACTTAACCCGTTACATTATGTTACTAACACAAAGTACTAGATATGTAGGCAATAACATCTTGATCTGACCACCTGCACCTTTGAGGGGAAGCCCTCCTTGGCGTACACATACAGAATATCCCTTCTTCGCCAAAACAACTCCAAAACTGTTCCAATATTTTCACTCATAAGGGCCCCACCAAGAAATGCTCAGGCCAAAAAAAAAAAGGTGTGTTTCAGGTTACATGGTCTGAAAATCTAGGGTAGGTAGGTCGGATTTTTTTTTTTTTTTTTTAATTTTTTTTTTACTTTGGCCTGAAAAGTACCTAGAAATTGACTCGCGAACTTTAATGCCGACTCGCCGACGACCGCCTCGACTCGTGAATTATCAGAACAACTCTTAAATGGCCTTAAATGACCTGAAGTATAAATATTTTTTCAAAATTGGATAAAAATGTCTAGGGTCGGCCCTGTTTTCCTAGGTAGGGTCGGGTAACCTGAAACACACCTTTTTTTTTTTTGGCCTCACTGGGTAGAAAAATCAGGAGCTTATTCCCCCAAGGTGGGACGATTCAGCCGTCCCCTGTACGATTGTCCTTTATCTGAACAACAGCACTGACGTCCTATACCATTAAAATTGTCCAAATTTGAGATAAAGGTCGAGAGAAATAGTATCTTACCATGATGTCCAGAAACCAGGTCAGTTCTAGCAGAAGGCTCTCCCATCATCCATTGGACATGCCATGATCCTTGACAATGATCAATTTAGTAAATACCAGGCAGCAATCTGTTGGTCTCGCACAATTCTGCATAGGGAGAGACCTCAGGGAAACAAAACCTTGTACACAATTGTAGTCGAAACCCATAGGTCAGTTCAGACAGAAGTTGACCTATGGTGCTTCCCTCATCCATTGGCACTGACATGATCCCTGACCCATGGCCACTTCTCATGGTGGGGCTAATCATTCCCCAAGCGACCCCACTGTCCAAGTCATTCTACTTCATGAGACTCCTAAACCTTTAAGGGCAGCATAGTATTTTAATACGCTCTGCCCTTTGTCGTGCTGATGCATGAATGCAGCCCTGAGGAATTACTGGCGACAGTGCATAGGTGCATCATCGGGTTTGATACATTCCTGAAGGATGGACATGATGCCGAAATGCACTGTCAATGAGTGACAAATGCTGCTAAAATGTTAAATAACCTCCACGTTGTAAACAGGCCGCTTCTTGACCTTTACTTTGACCTTGATCTGGGAGCTGGCCCATAGCTCTTAATGTCTGGACTTGAGGACACATTGTCCATCATCTTAGAAGATGTTTTACATGGAGTCCACAGCGTACTGGAGCACATGCATCCCCTTACCTGCTTAATAATAAAGTAATGTCCTCCAGCACTAATAACTCCTTGCATGAACACAATGTAGATTTAAACACATAGATCTACAGCACTAATAACTCCTTGCATGAACACAATGTAGATTTAAACACATCTATAGCACTAATAACTCCTTGCATGAACACAATTAGATTTAAACACATCTATAGCACTAATAACTCCTTGCATGAATACAATGTAGATTTAAACACATCTACAGCACTAATAACTCCTTGCATGAACACAATGTAGATGTAAACACATCTACAGCACTAATAACTCCTTGCATGGATACAATGTAGACTAGAAGATCCTTGCACACTATAGGCCTGCAGGTCCAAGATCACCTTCGCCATACCCCCTGCTTTCTCTCCCTACTTTCTCCAAAAGGGATACTTAATCCAAGAGTGCAGGGTGGCTATTCTGAACAGAAATAATAATGGTGAAGCCCAGCTAATAATTACTGGAATCCATTGGACTGCAGCAGAAGCACAACTAATAACGCAGGTGCAGGGTTATCCTCATTATACCTCCCTGCATTCTCTCCCCACTTAATCCAAAGGGGATACTTAATCCAAGAATGCATAAGGGATACCCTGAACACACAAGGTAGAGGTAAACTCCAGACTCTGGCTGCTGGAGTCCCCTGCACTGCAGTAGAGCACAAATAATAACACCAAACTAACACAATGTATATGGTGAGTAGTTGTCTCAGCCGTGAGCTGCTCCTGAGCTGCACCTGAGCTGCTCACCTGAGGTGATCCTGACAAACCCCAACCACGGACTGAGGAGTGGGCCAGAGATGGCCCACAATAGCCTCACCTGCTCTGACCAGTAGGTGGAGCTCACCCTCACCCAAATGATATAAATACTCCTGTAAACCCCCAACCCAGGGGTCTGTTCCAATCTGCCTTACAGTGGGTGTGAGACTGTACTGTTTGTTCATGTTGGTGTGGAGTACCTCTTACAGTTACAATAAAGATCAACTGAGCAACTTACCATCTTATTATTTACAACACCTAGACACACAAGCGAGAAGGACCCCTACACTAGCTTTCATGATCCTACAGTAATACGTCCATAATGATACCAGAAACATTGTTAATTTCCTTCTAATGATACAATAAAAATACCCACCTTATATTGATACAATAATGAATACAATTATGCAATAATAGCCTTCAGTGAGAATTTTAGGAGTATGTTGCTGATTTGAATTACCAAATTGACCATGTTACTCCATTGTACGTCTCCAGAGGTTGTGTGATGGCTGCCTGATAATAATGCATATTTCTGTACTACTTACTAGCGCTACGGTCACACATATATATGCGATAGGCGTCATGTTATATGGCCAGAATGCCAGCCATAGATAATCTCCCTTATTATGTTCAACTCTGGTTATATCTATAATCAGGTTATTTGTGTCTTTGTTTCAGGTGACCGGAGGGTAGAGTCATTTGCCAGTCACTTCATCCTCCGCAGTCCGAGCGGCAAGGTGCTATTCTCTGCTGACGACCAGAAGGTACATATAGGGGCCGACAAGATATCTGTACAAGGTAAGAATGATGATACAATTAAACCCCACCTTAGAGTTAGGCAGACACACAACATTGATTATAGGCTACGCCAAAGTACAACAACATGTCTTGGTATCTTGGCAGGACTCAAATGGAATTGGGGTGATGTAAAGGGGCTACAAGAAGGAAGGTGATGCAGAAGTAGAACTAGTGGTGTTGTAATATTTGCATGTGTAGGCCTCCCTTAGTGGGGGTCCTTTGGTATATGAAGGTCCCATTTTAAACAAGAACAAGAACAAGAAAATACAGGTAGGGTAGCAGAGCGCTTTAATACAAGACATTTGTACACTGTAAGAGACAAGACAGGGTAGCATTTATTAATCCTTTAAAGGCAGCATAGTGCTTTAATACGAGATATCTGTATGAGGTCAAGAGACAGAGTAGCATCTACCTAAATGTTTAATGGTTGCATAGTGCTGAATATTGGGTTGATACTCTCTCAAAGGGTCGGCATGATGAATTAATGCAGGCCTGTAGACTCACCAGTGCTGCGTTCATGCATCATCATGCCAAAGCCTAATAGTTATTGCACTCGACCATGGCGTTTCTTATAAATAAACTGCAGTTCAGACGTCATCCATTGGTTCTATCTATAAATTAGTGGGTGAATATATTGGCCACTGCTTTCGTAAAGGCTTTCACCCAAGTGCATTAACTTCCCTATGATGACTATGTGTCAAAAGCAGCTAAAATGGTGTAGCCTCTGGTGGCAAGGGCCCGACCACACCAATACAAATTCACACCAATCTCCCTGTGCAATTGGCCAAATTGAGACGACGGAAATTTGATCATCGCTTCATTTCGGAGGGACACTTCTTATTCTTCTGTGAGGGCAGTATACAACTTTGCTACACCATGCCCGTTGTTGGCACGATGAATGAATGCAACTCTGGTGAGTAACTCGCCAATGCTGCATTAGTGCATCATGCTAATCTTACATGCTGATACACTCCCATAAGGCTTGAAAGATGCATCGATGCAGTGTCGGCTTGGTGCGGTTTTCATTTGTGCATCATGATCACACATCAACATGGACCTTTAGATGCCATCCGCGGTCCTTAAATGGTTAAGTAGTTTCTACCAACATGTGACTCCCTTATGTCGCCCAGGAAGTCACATAGGCTCCCTTATACAGCATGGGCTCCCCGAGAGAGGGGAGTCATTCTGGAGGCAACCTGGCCTCCCTTTTTACGCTGTTTACTCTGTGTACCTAAAGGCACAAGCAGGATGGCTTCGTAACTTACCATGGTGATCGTTTTGGCACACCCCGAACTCACCTACTGCCACAGTGCAACATGGCCACCATGACAATGACGGATTCTGGGTAACCTCTGGACATCCGGGCACCTGCCCCTGGGACGCTGGTTGCTGGAGCCCCGATCAGGCCCGGGGGAACCAGCAGAACTCTGCGTTTAACGCATTTCTCTAGCAATTATTCAGCATTTGGAAAAACTGCTGTGATTCCCAGGAGAAATCTCTGAAAGCCGCGGTTATTGTGGTTAATGCATGCATTTAACCTTGCTGAAAACGTGGCTCATGAAGTATTGTCCTGTAGATCCACTGGCGTAGGTAAAGAGGGTGGGGGCCTCCCCCCTCCTCAATATTGGCAGGGTCCCCTAAATCAATATATTATAACCCCGGCCCAAGCTGGGCCCTTTTTGCGCAGAGCCCTGAAATAACAGTTCGCCTCCCCTGCCACTTCATGACATCGGCTATGGGGTGAAAAGGGCTTATGTAAATTATCACCTGAGATGAATATGTATAAGCAGTGTGCAACTTGCCCATACAGAGAAAGAGAACGAGGTAATTCATCGTAAAAAGTAGCAGCATTTCCCATCTCTGATCTACACAGATCTTCCCTGGTGTTGGCTACCCTTGTGTTGGCACTAATCAGGGCTTACATCTGGCAGCCACTCAGACAGAACAACACGAGCAGCTCCTGGTACAGATCGGCATCAGTCTTTACTCTGTGAGCTGCTCACTGCCCAGGTCGTCATATCTCATAGCTGCTCTATCTATGGGACACGTGCATGTCAGGGTTCTGGTCAATGCATTTATATGTCAGTACACTCGCCACCTGAGGTTTGGTCCATATAAGTGTGAGACACTCTCCTAGTGACTCATAGTGTACATAAGAGGTTAGACAGATCCAAAAGCTGATATCTCCATTACGACTAAATAACTAGTCACTGCATGCTCCTGGCATTACCTATTTAGGATACCATTGAGACCTGGCATGTTTGTAACATCTAAATTTATTCAGATTGTCCATATTGCCAAGCTACCCAACTTCACAGGAGATGGTTGACATGAGTAACCCTTTTTTTTGCCAATCTTTAATAAAAAAAAAGAACCTGATAAAATGGACAAAAATTGTCATATTTGCTATCAAGGTAAAGCTAATAATGCCAGCAATGCAGTGGTACAGAGATAACTTTCATTTTCTCCACTCTTAAAGATCAATAAATTATCCTATACATTTTAGCCAGCGATTTGAAGAAAAAACTCCTTCGTCAGATTGCTCAGACCTTGGTGATGAGAAACCACCTTTTTTTGGAGTGGCCTAAACCTCAGCTTGTGGAGTGTACTGACCGGGATCTCAGCATGCACGTGTTGTGAGGTGTGGGTGTGGCAGCAAGGACAGACAGCCTAACTCACACCTTACAATGCAGCAGGCGGGGCCAGTGTTTGCATTAATTACCACAGTGTGTGGTGTCTTGGAGTAACTCAGACAAGTCAAATAGACTAGAGAAAGTCACACACTGCCCTTCTGACCAACAGAGAAGTGAAGTAACTCATAGCCTGGGTCCGCATCAATCTGCCAGGTGTAACATAGATAAAGACCCCACAAGCTAAAAAGTATAATGGTTAGTAAAAAAGAGACGGAGAGTGAGAGAGACAGAGACAGACAGACAGAGACAGAGACAGAGACAGACAGACAGAGACAGACAGAGACAGACAGACGGAGAGAAACAGACAGACAGAGACAGAGACAGAGGCAGATATAGACAGACATAAGCAAAGACAGATAAAGTCACAGTGGGAGAGACAAATATAGACCCCCAGATACAGTCAGAGTGGGAATGACGGACAGACAAAGGCAGATAAAGAGAGGATGAGTGGATGGCAACTGAGGATAACTGAGAAAGTTTAGGTATATGTGAGAATATCCCTTAGAGTTAGATTAGCCAGTATATGGAGCATTTAAGAGACTTGCTCACTGCAGACATGGGAGGCAGAGCACTCATCTTGCTGAATAACGACGCTTGGCAGTAGATGCCTGCTGTAGTAAGGTTATCAGGGTACCAGCAGTAGGGGAAGTGGTCAGTAGGGTAAGGGGGGGGGGAACTGGGGGGGGGGGGTGTCCCTGCACTCAGACGCCATTGCAGACACCATCCATGTTATGACTTTGTCAAAAACACCCCCTTTTCCTGGATTTAAGTCTGAAGAATAACCCTTGCAACCTATCATTCCTTAGGAACGGAGCCCCTGGGTTTACCACTTTTTCTAATTTTGCCAAGGGGTAAACAACCCTTTGTCATGCATTTTCCTAACGCGGATGGAGTCAGTCCTTGTGTGGAGGTGCAGGGACCGGGGCTGAGGGCCCTCTCAGGGAGAGGTGTGGGAGGAGGTGTGTGAATCGATACAGTCTGACTGGACACTGGATGTTAGCCCTTTAAGGGCCGCATGATACTGTAATATACTATGGCCTTTGTCGATCGTCATGATGCATGCAGCCCTGGCGAGGAACTGGCTAGAGCTGCATTCAAGCATCACTCCGATCCTACAGGGTTTATACACTCCCGTAGGGTCAGCATTATGCATGAATACATCCCTGGCGGGTAGAACTGTCGGGGCTGCATTCATGTATCATGCTGACCAAGAGTATAGCGCACTATGCGGCCCTTAAAGGGTTATTGACCAGTCGTCAATAGGATGTCTGAGTGACCGGCGGAGGACTGGTGAGCACAGAACACGGCCGTTATGACTTACCACAAGTCGTACCGCCGTACCATCAGGGGCGGGTCGATAACACAGGAAGTGTAAACACGGGTCCAACATGGCATCCACTGAGCTGATGACATACTGACACAGTGTTTGTTTCTGAACACAGACCAGCTATTATGTGCATTGTAGTTATAGGAACATGGAAGAAGTGCCATCCATTACTGAAAAAGTAATCTTGTCTCCAGACTCGTCTAAGTGGCTGTCATGAAAAAAACGAGTCAAAAGTTATCAGGTTACCATCCCACAAATGGAATCTGGAGCTGGCAAAAGTCGGGTTTTGGGCTGGCACATGCCAAGTGAGTCTTCTATCTCCAGCTAGAAGACCTGCTTCCTTGTCACTCAGACAAGCGTTTAACTTGTTTATTTTATGACAGTCACTTGGAATAGTCTGGAGACAAGTTTACTTTTTGAGTGCATTAAAATAGTCAATGGGATATGAGAACTTGGAAAAGGAATATTCCCACATCAAGGAGTCTTCATCCAGCTATCTATATATTGGTCTATTCGATCGATAAACTAGAATGCGAATTACCCCCCCCCCCCTCCCCCCCCCCCCCCCCCCGGAGAAAAAATACTTAAAACACCTTCGAATTTTGAAAGTGCCTATTTCGTCCCCTCTGAATAAGCGGTTTGTATAACTCACGCAGGTATAACTTTTTTATTCTAAAGGGGCGATGTTTTAGGAAGTGTAATCTTACATAGAGAAGGTGCTGTATCTAATACGTCGCTAGGTTTACTGAACGGTTGTATTTACATGTCCTGTTTTCTGTGTACTTCCAGGTTCGTCCGGTGCCAGTTTTACCGGATCCGTTCAAACACCGTTGGTGCGACCACAGTCTTCAGAGTCCTTAAGGTAGGTTCTTAAATGCAATAATGGTATTGATGCTAAGAACCAATAAAATAGACCAAATGTGGCGTATGATTCACAACACATCTGTATTGGTCACAGCTACACTACACGGCATATTTGTAGAGCCCTTAAGCATAAAGAGACTCTGATCACTAGTCTGATCCTGTCATATCCAATAGAGAACACCCCTTCAATTGTATCTATTTCTGTCTCTGTGTGAGTCGCTCCTTATTGCTCATGATGGCGTTATCATATATGTATGTGGCTCTACCCTCCTCTCCAACAGAGTGGACTCCCCCACCAGCACCCTCCACGTCTCTGGTACCGAGGGCGTCCACGTGAGGGCGCCAGCGGGCGGCGTCTCCATAGAATCACTCACAAATATCAACTTCATATCACGAGATAAAGCTGTAAGTACTCTTCTCTTTTTTTTGGGGGGGGGGGGGTTAACAGTTAAATAGTTTTAAGCTTAATTGATGTCTATATAGATACAAATACTTCACTCCTAGATCAAGGGTATAATTGATCTATTTTGAGAGAGAGGAGAAAGGGATACAGTGTTTAGGATGGTGTAGTCTGCCATGAATTCTTCATGATCTGTAAAGGATGTCCACATAGTCTGGAGCCTTTTTCAAATCACAGGGGCACTTTTGAGAAGGATATCAAAATGATTAATTCTAGTGATACCCTCCACAAAAATGGAAAGTGGTTAGGCCCAATTTTTCTGGAGATTATTCCCATCCCACATTAGCTTGTCAAATACACCCCTTGTCTTTGAGACAGTGGATCCACCTGGTGTGAAAAAACACTAATAGTCCTAAAACTTGCATGTACACCACGAATTATGTGTATAGAAACATGTCCTTTTATTATATGTTAAATGTATAAACGTGGTTCATTTTAGAATTGTATGTTATTGGTAGGATATATCCTTATATCTTTGAGAAGTTACAATATTCATTTGCCTTTGTATACATTTGCACTAAATGCCCTCCTTCAAACTCATCTTCCAGATTCGCTTTGATGCGAGGAACATTTCTATGAAGAATATTCTAGTGAGTAAACCTGAGTTTGACGGCCGGATGTACCCGGCGGTCTACCAGCTCTGCGTCTGCGCAGAAAACGGCAAAGTCTTCCTGTCACCAGCACGTTCCAGTGCCAATTGCCAAGCCACAAGCAGTATATGTAACTAGCGCTAGACTCCAGGGGGGGGGGGGTATTCAACAGTCATTTTATACTCACTATAACAAATTCACACTAATTATGTACAGAAATATGTGTTTTGTTATGTTTTGGTAGGATACCACACAGAAAATCTATACAGGTTCCCAATTGCAAAAGAAAAAACGAGTTCCTTGAGCCTTCTTGGTGGCCATATTGATAGGAACAGAGAATGGACGAGCGTGTCATTTGAAAACTGTTTCCGAATCAGTGTGATTCCTTGTGGATATCTACGATAGCTTCCGTTGAATTGTATAGTCACTGTAACGAATTTGTAAATTGTTATTTATTGAGCATAGACTACAGGAGATATCACCTAAAACATGCAAGCAATGCTTCATCTCGTAACAAGTCAAAACACACTGTCTATTTCTCATCTCTCATTCCGTCCATAGCAATTCACATGTAAGGGTGGTATCATAATTTTAGCAAATCTGAATGTCATGGAAAAGCGACAGAAACGGCACACTAGTTTCCTGAAGTGATATCACACATGTCATTCTCCAACTCGGCTACTTCGGAGGTTCACCACGTGGCCGCTAGGGTGTGCAGTGGTGGCTTTGGTGGCTTCTGTGGTGCATACCTAGTACCTAAACCCTCGGGCAGAGGGAGCCACTTCATTTGGGAACTGCCAGATTCTACTAAATCATGCGGTGGTACATGATACCATAGTCACTAGACGGGCGATAGTCCCTGTCTCTAGGAATGCCGATTTGGTAGAGGCTGTAGGTAATTTCATCAACTGTCAAAGAAACCTAAATCTAAATTTCTATGCAAGAGTATTGGTTATTAAAGACTTCTACCTGAACCAGCAATTCCCAGGTTGAAAATATTGCTAGATTACAGATTTCGGAAAGAGGCAATTGCTTTCATGTTGTCCTCATGGTTAAAATCACATACTTCTTCACAGGATCCACCGATTTAAGTCTCATGTGTACATACTGCCTACACTGTACATACATTGTTCGGTTTATAAGCCTGCCACTGTACATATACATCGTTTATAGTTTTATATAACAGTCATTTGGCATTATTATCACCGAGTTGCTCAACGAGTAGCTCGTATTGATGCTCATGTAGAATCATGCTTGCCATAATAAAGGAAAACTGGGGGTGTAATTATGCAGCAGGAGACTTGTGTGTATGATGTAAAAGTTGATATCCCTGTTATTGAGTGCACGATTTTACCCTTTAGAGCAATATGATATACTCAGCCCATCTGTGGGAATGATGCATAAGCTTAGCGCAGGCCTGTAAATCAACCGTGCTGCATTTACGTATCACACCGACCGTACCAGGTTGATACTCTCGCGAAGAGCCGTCATGATGCACTAATGCAACACCAGGGAGTTATTCACCAGTACTTTGTTGCATCATACTAACAGATGGACATGAAGCCATGAGGCATCTTGTCGTCCATAGAGGGTCAAATATAACTAAGGCCCAAAAAAAGAGGTTTGTTTGAGGTAACATGGCAAGAAAAAGTAGGGTCGGTAGGTCGGATTTTTCTTTTTTTGAACTTTTTTTTACATGAAAATACTATACTAGCCAGCCTCTCCGAAGACCCCAAAAATGATCAAAAAACGGTAAAAATACGAAAAATTCTTCAAAATTGCATAAGAAAACGTAGGGTTGGCCCTGTTTGTGATAGGGTCGGTCGGGTGACCTGAAACAATCCTTTTTCTTTGCCTAATACGTTGTCAGCTCTGGAAGCTAATTCAGAACAGGTCATGAATTCACAGGTAAATTACCACACGACGAAACCTGTATATCACGAGTAAAGAGTTCTTTCACCAGAAATCCTATAGAAATTCATACAACAATATGTGTAAATACCACCTATTGATGGTTACCTTCGTCCTTCGACCTTCGTTCATGCAATTCTTATGAGTCACGAATCTATTCTGAAAGGCCTTCCAGGTACTAGACGGGCAAAACTGGCATACCGACCTTGGACCTGATTCAAAATGACTGCTGTATTAGTCTGTGAAAAAGTGACGAGTGGTCATGATTAAGTCAATCGTAAAAAATCTTTCAAAACATGTAATCGTCAGAAGTAATAACTTTTCAGCTTAGCCGATAATAGCCTTAGGAACTTACATCTAATGACGTACAATAACAAGTTTGTTTTTCAATACCCAAAAGAAAACAGTTTGATGACCATTTGGTATCCATTCATCTGCCTCTGCTGTGTGCTCTCGTCAAGTTGAAAATTCCTATGTGACACCATTTTTTCTGACCAATACGGCAGCCTTCTGAATCAGACCCCAGTTCTGTACTCTGCAGCTCCTGATTTGAGGGTTGAATGCCATTTTGTGAGGTGAGAACGACTGCTCACTGCTACTAAAGTAATTGGGGGAATTTCAGGTAATGTCACTTGGGTTTCTGCTAGTCTCCTTCTCTTAATTCATGTTATGACGTGTAAGATATCAAAGTAGACATTGATGACTTACCATGGTGTGTAGTGTACCAAACATTGTAAAATGTTGGTTGCCATTTTTTAGGTGTACAGTATATTCTACTGTAGGTGTACAGTTCATTGCAGTAGAATCAACTGTAAATCTACAATAGATTTACAGTGTAGTTACCAGGTGTTAATTCAGTTAGTCAATCTTTGGGACATTTATGACAATCGGAGATATGGGTGCTAATCTGACGAGTTTCAAATCCTACAGATATGGCAACAAAGGGTTTCTCATCTGCAGGTACTGAAAAATATGACGAGGGAGTTTGTTTTTTTTTGGGTTTTTTTTTTTTTTTTGGGGGGGGGGGGGGTCTGTTTACTCACAGGCTAAAATATATAGGCTAATGCATGCGTTTCATTACCAAAATTCCCATTTTAGTAGTTGACAGTTTATAGATCTTTAAAAGTTGAAAAAATCAGTTGCACTGTAAGCTCTAATACGATACCAATTATGACAAATTTGTTCATTTTTATCATGTTTTTCATTAAAAATTACCAGAAAGAAAGGACCAGTGCAGTGATGAGAAACCTTTTTCTGAGTGGCCTAAGATGATGTTTCCTATACTTAGACACAATGGAAACAACCAATGTCCAACTTGTGCTAAAACACAACTCATGTATTGGTATCATCTTAAGCATGTATAGATGAAGTTTGACATGTACCAAAAGCGTACGACCCATCAGCTTCTGTCAATATCTATTTAAATTCACTATAGTCAGGCTCTTAAACAAATTATGAAAAAAATGCAAAAAGTTATTGAAATACCATTTCCCGTTGATGTAAACGAAACGACATTGGCATTTAAGCGAAATACCCTCCTATCCAACAAATCATGACATCAAAGGATTGACAACAATGCTCATTTAGCTACAGCAAGTGTGTATTTGACCGTTATTCTGCGTCCTGTGGGAGTACAGGCTCTAGATGCTATACAGCAGTGTATTAGGTGTGTATGATAGAGTCGCCAGTGAGGGGTACACATATATAGGGTGTGTGCAGGACCTTACAGCACAGACACAGAGAAAAGAAACAGCGTCAAAAGTGAGGCCAGGTTGCCTGCAGAATGACTCTCCTCTTTAGGGGAGCCCTGGTCCCTTTTGACGCTGTTTCTTTTCTCTGTGGCATTACACCCCGCTATACGTGGACAATGTACAACATAGTGCAACACGGGATTACTATGACTATGCAGTGACATGATTCTTTTTGGAAATAAAGATATTTTTGTATCACATACTTGTGCCGTTTTCAATTCATTAAATTATACTAAAATATGATATGTTACTATGAGCATCGATAATGAAGACCTTCTGTTCCCAGTATCATTACGAAACACAAGCCACATTATAAATCAATTTACACTATTTAATTCCCACTTTCTTGAAACAGGCAATTCTATACATTAACCTTTTCTGCCAATAACGTTAGAAAGGTTTCTCATGTATCAGAATACCCTTTACAAGAGAACATATATTCTCAGTGACAACCAAGATGGAGTTAGGCCTGCGTGTTCAATCACTAGTAGTACTGAGAAATTCAATTGTAATGTTTATACAGCATCTAATAACAGAAATTGTACAACTTATATTTTTTTCCAACTTACGAAAAATATGCTTCAAAGCATGCAACCTAAATTTCAAAATTATGTAGTCTTGGATAAGACCGTTAGGTCACTCATTTCATCAAAGACTATACAAGGCAAAAAAAATGTTATGAGATATTTTCTTATAGCCATCCAATACATGTGGAGTGCTCCAAGGTTCAGTTTCAGGCCTTTTGTTGTTTACGTGTGTAAAAACGCAGTATTGTTACCAACACAATAAAGGTATATAGAATTCAAATCATAGAGCATTAAGGGAAGAAGAGGTATCACAAGAAGGAAAAGTAAAACAACCTAAGGAACAGGTGTAGCCTGCATTTCCATATGGTGGCCATTTTAAGGTCGCTGGGTGAAGCTAAACTTAAAAATGGGCAGGTCAGAACTTGATTACATGACTAGGGCAATAAAGGAAAAGTGCAGATTCTTCCTGTTAAAAATACGCACAATACTAAGTAGTGTTTCCATTGGACATGGACTGACCTTACCTCCCATGACCTGGACCTATACCTGACCAGTAGGGGTCGCATAAGGACGAGACATGGCATCACCCTGAAATATCTTTATGATTATGTCTAGAAACCAATATTGGATCCAAAATGGTAGTCAGTGACAATACCATCTGTTCAGTGATGAGGAGTGGCTCACCCTCAGGCCCCATACTTAAGACACTCACACCACTGTGTGCTTCATCTTATCCCCGAGGATTGGATACATGCGACAATGGTGGGGTTCACCTGTGTCCAAGTGTCCAACTTTGATCTTGAAATCTGTAACATTCTCTTTTCCGATTTTATTATCATTTATCAGTCATGGCCTCATGCCTCTATCACAAAACAGACTCATGTATGCATGGGGTTTCCATAAACCCCTACTGGATATGAAATAACTATAGGCACATAATAGATTGAGGAAGAAAATTCATCAAGAACATACCATTATGATTACAACCATCCAATATGTCGTGGAAAAGTGAAAATCATCAGGTTATGAAGTGCTTTAAGGTTGATCACTACTCATTGATTATGGACTGTTGCGCGTCTCTCTGCGCATATAGCTTAAAATTGTCAGAGCATTTTATTCCACTTTAAATATTTGATGTATTTGGAGCCACTGAAATTTGCTATTTTTAACATAAATTAGAATGTTGGAAATTTTTTACCAATAAATCATTATCGAGATTGATATAGATCTCATGACTGTGCTTCAAGCAACCAAAAGTATGAGTTATATACATTTTTTACCCCGATCCTTGGATTTTAACCCATTATTTTGGCCTTTAGATATGAGATTTAGACAGTTTTTGTCCTATTTTTTCAACTTCAAAGGCCCAAAACCCTAAAAATATGTGCGGGACCCCCTATCAAAATTACTTTTTTATGTTAGAAAATGATCTGAACTATTTTTTGAGAAAGTAAAAAAGAAAAGTCTATGAATTTTTTTTTGCTACTTTTAAAGATTCTGTTGAAAAGTTTTGCATCAAATTTAATCAATCGTCCTAAAACCACCACATTTCTTTCACAAAGGGTTGTTTTTGGACCATAATTTTATTTTTCCCTTCTAAGGACACAATATAGGATTATTCATGTCAAATATGACATTGATGTGGGCAGTGGTTCACTAAGAAAAAAAATCGTGAAAATTTCCCAATTTTTGGTATTTTTTTCTCCAAAAATACAAAATACTTTTTTTTTCAAAAATCTGTATTAAAAAAAGTAACTCGGGACCCCCCTATTTTCTTACATTTTCCATTTCTTAATGATCTATACTACCATAAGGCAAAAACTTCTATGGATGAAAAGTTAAGAGTAGCGATCAACCTTAAAATGCTCAATTCTGCTCAGAATCGTCTAAAGATTGACTTGGATGTAGAAAACTATTCCAAGCATACCTACCAAAGATGGCATCATGCTGACCAGTATAAGCCATATATGCGCAGAAGGATGCACAGTAGTCCATTCTGCAATGGGCGCGACTCACCTTAATCAATGACCACTATGTTTTTACTTTGAAAAATGTAAATGATTTTTTTGGGCCCACAGATTTAGGTCCATGCCGGTGGATTCTTGGAACTGTGGGCCCGGGCGGCCCATGGCTGACAAAAGTTTGTGTCTACCCCTGGTATAATGCAATACTTAACACCTGAAGAGTAACCTTTCTCTGTTTGACCTTGGTATGTTGGTATACATGAGGCGGGCAGGTGATCAGCCGCCAAGGCCACCTGTGGAGATGCGTGTCATCCATGCTGACATCTAATTTAGGTTTTCTAAGAAGGTGTTTAACCCTTTGAGGACGGCATTATGTCTGAATACATCATGTCCTTGGTTGTTATAATGCATGAATGCAACCCTAGCGAGTAACTCATCAGTGCTGCATTCAAGCATAATGCTGAACCTACAGGGTTCAGACACTCCCAAAGGGTCGGCATGATGCACCAATGCAGCACCGGTGAGTTACTTGTCGGGGCTGCATTGGTTCACCATGATGACAAATGTCATCATTTAGCAACATGCATCCTTGAAGGGTTAACCTTGGTGGTCCAAAGGTGTCACCTGGTACGTAACTAAATTAGCTGATTAGCTCTGCGTGAGGCCAACACCTCCCACTTGAGTCTTAATGGTCATTGGTCTAAAAACTCACACAAATGCACTTCCAAAAAGCGATTTTTTGAAATACAAGATCCCCTATGCTTAAACATAAGAAGTGCCGTATCGAATGCCCCCCATGGAATACAATGTGGCTGTATTCAATGGGCTAAGAAAAAGTATCATTCCTTCATTAAATGGCTTCGAAAAAGACCCAGAAATGTCAACTACATTGATAAGTCTTTGACGTATTTCACTTGTGGGGGCATGTCCCATGAAGCCCTCAGTCCCAACACATGAAATATATAAGAGACAGTATCAATGGCTGTTGGCATGTGTCTATGTATTGCACAATCCCACAGAAGAGTATTATAATTGCCTGTTTATAAATGCGAAGGGGTCAACAGTCAAATGAGCGAAGGGGTCAACAGTCTCGTTGAAGCGCAGGTCTAGGACAGCCCTGGAACCCCAAAACGTAGTTTTAAAATTACTTTTATTTAAGCAACCTGGCGACCTTAGAAAGTAGTTATTTTTCAACAACAAAGGGGGGGGGGTGGATTGGAGGGGGGGTTAAGAATTGGATTCTTTGAGGGGGAGCAGAAACCTTCTCAAAGGGGTCAGCCGCCCTCAATTTCGACCTGTCGGAGGGTGGGGAACCAAATTCTTTTTGACCCCCGTGCTCCCTTTACCAGGCAAGTGATCTGGCGACTTTTGGGGAAATTTGGCCATGGCATAAATGGTCAATGCGGCCCAAGATTTTGGCCGACTTTTTTACGTGAGGTGGGGGGGGGGGGGGTTATTCAGTTATTCACCCACTCGCCTCCCTTTCCCACCCTCGCCCTCTCCCTCCTTCCCCATAGCACCCTCTTTCTTCCCTTCTTCCTTCCCGCCCTTTCCCACTCTCACTATCTTTCTGTCTACCTCTCACCTCTAACCTCCTGCCCTCCCACACCGTCCCCTCTTCTGACCACTCCCTCCCTATATATGAAAAGACCTCTCCGGTATTTAGTCCCCTCCCTAGTCGAGGTCAGCGATGTCTACAAGAATCTACAAGCCTGCCTATGTATACACTTGTCCGCAGTATTGTCCGAGATGACAATCGTAAAGACCGGTTGTGTCCAATCCGACCCGTTGTGCGAGTTTATTCCTGTCTGCATCCCTGTGGTCGGCAACAAAACCTTGAGGTTTAACTTAACCCTTTACGCAAATGATCTAATTTATGCTTTGCCCTTTGTCGGCATGATGCCTACATGCAGCCCTGGCGAGACTACTCGCCGAGGCTACATTTAGGCATCATGCCGACCCTATGGGGTTGATACAGTCCCCAGGGGTGGGCATCATGCATGAATTTAGACTCGCCAGGGTTATATTCAGGCAGCATGCCGACAAAGGGCACAGCAGGTTTAAGCACTGTGCTGCCCCTAAAGGGTTAAAAGGGTTCAACAATAAAACCTCAATGCGGAAATGGCCGAGTGATTAAGGGGAGATATATATTATGGAAATAGATTTACCAGACTGGTTTTATGACAAGACTCGTGGTATTATCTCAATCACGAAAATAACAATGGAAGTCTAGGTTCTGGTACTAAAGTGTCGCTAGGTGTTTACACTGAAGCTGAATGCCTACCAACGCCTTGGCTGAATGTAGACTGAGGCCCAGGCCCCTGCACTTAATACCCAGTAAAGGGTAGTTTTGTCTTCATAAAACTCCCTTAAAGTAAGGGTTGCTTTAGATCGATGAAAATCTGTGTCTTAAAAAAACAGTTTTTTCACTTAAAATTGCGTGGGTAAGTGGCTATTTTTGAGGACTGAAAACGCAGGTGACGTTCCCTTTTAATGTTGAAAGCAGGGACCGTGACCACACTAACCTAGAGTCTATGAATCTATGATAATGAATATCCACCATGGAGGCCTGCATCCCCGATTATGGGTAATAAATGCCATTAATTAGAAGATCCTTTGTGATGAGTCATAATCTCATTAAGGTGTGTTTTCCTTGGTCCGATGCCTTATCTCCCCTGTACCTTGTAGATACTGTACCTATAACAGTGCTCATGTATTATCACAAGGACTTATCACTCTAGTTAATCAGGACAGTCACGACAATGTGCAGGTCTAATATGTTCCACCCTGTTACCCCTGATAAACCTCTATAGTCAATCACCATTCTCCTTCCCCATTATATTTTTATACATGTATCTCACTCTACTGCCGAGGCCGGTTTATCATAGAGGTAGTGATCTCGTTGATTTAAATCAGCCGTTTTATTTTTTCAATTACACAGTGTATTTGTGTTTATCATGCATATATGGATGTTAGTGTAGCTTTAATCCTTTCTCATACTCATAATTGCCTTAGCTTGAGACACCCCCATGGTCAGAATGGGTCAGGGCACCCATTTGTCTTACCCCTGCAACTATCTTATGTACTATGATTTTATGATTTTCTATTGGCTTAGATATTTCTTTAAGTTGCCAAATGTGATTGGATGATTAGCAATTTAAATTGATATTTTCCCTTTACTTATGGTATATATGCAGGGATTATTGGGATCTGCTTGCGAAATATTCTCAAATAAATTTGAGAGATTTTTCATTGCTATATCCAATCCACAAAAATGCATATTTCAGCGTTGAAATGTGCATTTTTGTGGATTGGATATAGCAATGAAAAATTTCTCAAATTTATTTGAGAATATTTCGCAAGCAGATCCCAATAATCCCTGCATATATACCATAAGTAAAGGGAAAATATCAATTTAAGATTGATCCGACCTCTAACCTAAAACTATATTTATAGTTTTGACCAGATAATCAACTCTCCTACCTTGGTAGGTTGCATCTAGACAAAGCTAGCTCTCTCCCTCTGAACTGACAAGTCAACAGCCAGACAGGTCAAAATTGGGTCAGTGCAGTGAATGACACACTTTATTTTTTGGTTAAAATAAAGGGTCAGGGACATCCCAAGTGGACCTCTAAAATTCACCCAAGGCAAATAATAAATCAATGGATTATTATAGGGCCCATACACAACTCCTGAATGTCTACCTGATGAATCTTTGAATAAGATGAAACATCCTGATCTCAACCACTCACATATTCTATGCTGAAATACATTGGCCTGAGAATTTTTTTTTTTTTTTCTCTAAACCAAAATATTTATTTTCTAATTTTTAGAAATAAATATCTCCACCCGGAGAGAGTCAAAATCCCCCAAGATCCAATAATTTCTTTGGATCCAAAGGGAGGGACTACTTTTGGTTGCCCAACAAAGGGTACAGGCTCAATGATTGTGACCTGCATTCATTGATCCAGCCAATAACATTACAGCAAATTAGAACAAGTGAACATGTGACCTGCCGGTCAGGCAAGAGAGTGGTAAAATTGACTTACCTGGTCAGATCTGGATGTAGTAGCGGAGCACCAACAACCCCGTCCTTTCACCACATGATTAGCAATTTATGTTTAGCTATTGCTTTAGAGTTTATAGTGATATTTCTGACCCCAAGGTGTCTCCTACCCCATCATTATGGTTTCAGGTTTTGTCTATTAGAGGACGATTTATTTGTACTCATAATAATTATGAATAATGTGAGTGTAGCTTTCTTAATCCTGTTGATACAAGCAAATGCACAAGCTTGAGGAAGACCCTATGGTCAGGGAACCCATTTCTCTTCCTTCAGCAATTATTTCATATGTTATACTTTTATGGGTTTTTTTATGGGTCTGCTATCATTATATGCAAAATTTAGTGTTGCTATATACACTGTTTACATAGTGATAATTGTTTCCCCAACAGGAGACTCATAACCCAATCTTTATCTGATATAATTTCATGTTTATCATATATAATTTCACCTTTGTCTGTGAGAGGACCCTCCCCGTGGTAAGGACAGCTGTAACTGAGGATCCATGTCCCTGATGGCAATTACAGCAGACCACAGCACACAGAGAACCCCAGGTATGTGTGTCTCTGCTGGCACCCTCCCTAATAAGTTTGCACTTAGCGGGATCTTCTCTGCTGCCAGAGCCATTCCTGCGTGAATCATGACGCCAAGTTACAGCTTACCTTGTCTCCTGTTATCTTCTCTATAGGGACCCATCTGTATTCACATGCGTGGTTGGATATTGGCGGAAGTAGCACATGACACATGATGCCCACATAATACACACATTATCTAATATCGTCAGCAGATCACTTTCTTTTTACTAAGCAGATCACTTTCTTTTTACTAAGCAGATCACTTTTTTTTTTTTTACTAAACATCGAGATATTTTTGGTCCTCCCACTGTAGAAGTCGAAATCGTTTGGTCTTCCCCTCAGGCAATTTGAAATTGAGCGCTGTCGACCCCTTTGAGCTTTAGTGATTCACAGGCTTTTTCGCTAAAAAGGGGTGCAATATTTCCCCCCCCCCCTGAAGAGGGGTCCAAATTTCTTTGCCCCCCCCCCCTTCAAGGGCTCTAAATTCTTTCGGTCCCTCCCCCCAAATCCACCACCCCCCCCCCTGTTTTTAAAAGATGACCACTCGGCTCTTCCAAGCCGTTCATGTATCCAGAATAAAGATGTTCAAGTTTCCAAGAAGTAGTGTCATATTACGCGCATTGAGGTGGGTTGAGACTTGGTCTCTATCCTTAACACACCCTGAATGAAGGTGAGATGACTGGATGAGGGGTGATGGGGGAGCAGGACTGATGAACTTTTGGTGTGCTTGGTACACAAAGAGAAGTAAAGGTGTGAACTGTGTCACGTTGCTCCCTAAAATAAGGGAGTAAATCAGCTAATGAGTTGACCATGAATATAAGCTGATAAGTTGACTCTCTACTATCACTGTCAAGCCAAGTTGACCCTTCATATAAGCAGAGTCAATAGTTGTTTGACACTCCATTTTACCAGGGCCACATAGGAGACACAGTTGACTCCTTTACTTTTCTGTGTGTAGACCCCGCTTCCCCATATTACTCAGCTTATATTTTATGACTATAGTTTTTGTATCTTTAAAGATGCACCGTGTCTTTCTCCAGTACGCCCGATCACTGTGTGTACCAGCCCACCCTTGTTTATTATTAGTAGCTTGTGGTTTTGTTGTGGTTTTCAATTGCTTAATTGAGTAAAATCATGCCCTACAGAGGTTCAAATTCCTCCTAGAGGGGTCTACTTTACCCTCCCCTTTCCCACCCCGGATCTACATACACTCACCTGTGGTTAGAAATGACCACTCTCCAGAGACAGGTAAAATACGTAGTTCCCAGCCCCCCAGGAGCCTTTATGATATTCCATCTATCTGTTCCCATCATGATAAACAATCATTAGGCACGACCAGGACATAAACGAGATAAAGAGACAATCCCCAACAATCAGGTACACTCATTGTGTCGTTATGCAGCCACACATACCCCATGTAACCGTGTGTAAGCACTATTGTCTCCCAGAAACCTTAACCCATTAAGGACCACATATCACTTAAATGCATTATGCCCTTGGTTGTCATGATCCGTGAATGCAGCCATGGCTAGTCTACTCTCTACTCGCTAAGGCTATCAGGGGCGGATCCAGAAGGGGTGGTCTAGGGGGGGCACAGCCAAAAAAATTTGGTCTAGGGGGGGCACAGGCAGGGTTCTGGACCACATTTCCTATAGTTAAGAGTCATGGCAAGAGCCATTTTCAGGGGGTCTAGGGGGGGCACGTGCCCCCCAGGCCACCCCCCTGGATCCGCTACTGGCTATATCAATGCATCATACCGATCACGTAGGAGTGTATCAAACTTATCATGGTCGGCATGATGCACAAATGCATCCCTAGTGAGTCTACTCTCAGCTTCATGACAAAGGGTATACCACACTAAGGTACCAAACGCAGTCATTAAAGGGCTACCTGGAGACCTCCTGGATGCAGTATTGTCTCCCAGCAGTGCCATTTTGTCCCCAGCACTGTTCCCTTGCTCCTGACCTTGGACTTGTTTTGCGGCAGGTTGCAGCAGGGGGAGGTCGCTGCCCACAGAGCCGGACTTACAGCATTGTGGGGTGGGTGCCATACGGGCAGGCACAATGTGGGAGACAATGGTCGGTGGGATGTGTGTTGTGGGGGGGGGGGGGGGCAGGGAGGGAGGAATGTTTGGCTGCATGCATGTGGAGACTGTCTGGAACACTAGACCTGCATGAATCTCCTTATAGCTCAGGCTGGATACTATAATCCTTTAAGGGAAGAACAATGTATTATGCACACCATCGTGATGCATGAATGTAGCCCTGGTAAACAAGGGCTGGATGGATGTATCATGGCGACCCTATGCGGTTGATACACTCCCAAAGGATCGGCATAATGCATGGATATAGCCCTAGCGAGTCTATCATGTCAACAATGGACATACTACCTTAAAGCACTCGGCTGCCCTTAAAGGGTTAACATCCTAGTACACTCACACCCACCCACACATACATCCCCGTAGGGTGATGCTTACTGGAGGGGTGGGGTCGGATGTAGCTGTATTCCTGTCCTACATCATGATGATACATGCATTGTTCATTTATGACGGTTGTTAGTGGGGCCTAATCCGATTATTATAACAGCACTTTCATGGTAAGGGGGTTGGTATTCTGAGTTTTTGCGATCTTTGAATTCCAAATATGGAATCAAGTGCTCGTAGTTAATGTGATAACTTTTCCATGAATGTTCATTAAATCGTTTGTAGCACTATTTCCCTATTAATATTAGTTATCTACCCCACTACTTCCCTTTGGTAAACATATACGTATGCGTGTGTATGTGCGTGTGTGAGCCTATATGAGGGGGGGCACTCAATTTTACATCGAGCTTTTAAAAAGTGACTCTTAGCGAAGGGGATTTCGATCAAAAGTGACCCTTGGCAAGAGATCTTTTTGAGAGAACTCCAAACGCTGAGCCTTGTTCAACGAGATCTTTCTGAGACCTCCGAGAAGGTGATCCTTGGTGAGAGAGTTATAATGAACAGTGACCCTTGGTGAGGGTTGTTTTTAAAAATGAAAAATGTCATCTTTGATGACGAGGATTGGTGAAAAGGGAACCATTAGAGACGCTATGAAAAATGTGTTTTTTTAAACCTTTCCATGTGCACATCCATGTGTGCAAAATAGACTAAGTGCCCCCCCGGGGTGTGTGTGTGTATGTGTGTGTTGGGTGGAGGTGTGTATAATATCACCAAATAGCAGCCGTGCGGAACCCAGACCTTCTCCCGTCTACAGGCCCTCAGGTGCATCAAGTGCAAACACACACACACACAGGCACACCAAATTGTATAGATCAATCCTTTAACAGCCATATATAGCTTTATTGTGCTGTGTCCCCTGTCATCATGATGCACTAATGCAACCCTGTCGAGTCTACTTGCCAGGGATGCATTCATGCATCATGCCGATCATTCAGGAGTGTATCAACCCCGTATACATCAACCCTATAGGCGTCTAGCTGGATGCATTATCAACCAATGAGATAATTCCCTGGCCTTCACTGCGGAATTTTTAGGGTGCATTATGTAACAGCCTGGACCCATTGTGATTGCTGTATCAGTGCTTATCTCGCCGGTTACCAGATCAAGCAATGGATGCGCCCACAGGGCGACCAGACTGACCCCTATATGGTCGGCCTGATACATGAATGCGGCCCTGGTTTGTTACTCACAGGGTCTGCATTCAGGCATCAGGATGAACCTTAAAAGGACTAACTCCTGACTTGGTAACCACCTGATGGGGCCCCAGTATCAGATCTCCATCCCTAAAGGCATAAAGTACGGTAAAAATAGGAATTGCTTAGGAACTGTCAGGATTGTCTTGGTATGTTGAACTGTTGAATAGATGATCCTGCCTACCTGCCATACTATGATACTGTTAGCTGAGTGATTGATGAGTATACTCTTAGGGACTGCCTTGGATGTAATAGTGATGACAGCAACATAGAGGAAGAAACTCAGGGTCATCCTGAACCTTAAAATGTCTCTAAAACATCAGACGTTGAGCATCGAGAACATCTTTCAATAGTTCAATATTGCCTGTCTGGAAGGAGAGTCAAGCATTACCAGACCCTCGGCCTGTTCCTGGAAAGTGTTATATTTTAAAGGTCCGGCTCACCAGGGGTGGATCTAGGGGGTAGGCTCCTGGGGATCCAGACCCCCACCCAATATCAAACGACGCTTTTCAGTACTTTGATCTAAGCTGGAACCCCCCCCCCCCCGTCCCCTCCCCTTTTCAAATTCCTGGGGCTACCCTTGGGCTGACCTACACCATTATATCTGACCAGAGGGCTGCAATGCAATGCAATTGGGAGGCTATTGTGGGTTACATAAGTGAGGTGGGCCCCGCAGTGTGTAGAGGACCCCGTGTTACACCCAGAGCCCTATGGGGTCGTGCTCCTCACTGTACACAAGACGTAACCCATGAGGGGCAGGTGTGTCGTATATATCACCTGTCCATCTTAGCAATCTAACCTATCAATTCTCCATCCCAGATGTAAAGCGGGAAGGCTAACCAAAGTCAAAAACAGTTGATGATTCCAGTATAAAGCACATCAAGATTACCATTTTAACCCCCTGTAAGCTACTATCTGTGGAACATATTTTTTCAAAACTGGTTTAAGTCACCTTCCTATAGCACTCTATGACCAACACTCCCAACAAATTTTCCCTACACCTTTGATCAATTTGATTTGATTCGATATGTATCTTCTTATGCCTTTTCTGTTAATCAATGGAAACAAATGCAAATATCAAATATTGGCAGAATAAGTACAAAAACTCGATTTACCCCTCTGTCAAAACAGATTTAGGCTCCCTAAGGCTATTCTGCTTCTCCCTCATCGCCCTACAGCCCCTGCAGCCCTCTCCCCAACCCGACCACAACCACTTCCTCCAGAACAACAAGCCATTTGCATACCTTTGAAGAAAGTGTTCATTTGTTAACAAAAGTGGGGTGGTGAAATTTTGCACAGAAACACAAAAATAGAAACAATCCCCTCCCCCCTGCGACTGGTTGGAAATTATGTGCGCACACACTCGTTACAGTAATGATTATGTGTTCAGTGAAAACAGCTCAGTTTGTGTTAGCACCCCCACCCCCCTCAAGAGGGGTTGATATTATTTCCCCTCCCCCCTTGTTGTCACAAAATGAGCCTTCCCAATAAGTCCGTCTAGTTGCTGTCCACAACTATAGTAACTGGTGCATGGCCTCCTCACCCCCTCCTTAACCATCTAAGGGCCGCAGAGTGCTTTAATGTGATGCTCTTGGTTGTCATTATGCATAAGTGCAGCCTTGGTTGGTTTACTCGACATGGCTGCATGCATGCACCATGGCGACTCTGCGACAATGTACCAACCCAATAGGGTTGGGTTGGTGCTTGACTGCAAGACTGACGAGTTACTCACCAAGGCTGAATCAATGTATTATGGCGATAAAGGGTTAATAAATTAAAGCACTGTGCGGTCCTTAAAGGGTTACACTTAACAACACGCACACGCCCTGCCCCCATTGCCTGCATCCCCCACACCCTCGGGTCACGTAGACCTATAGGTGTAGCAGCCTGAGTAACCCTGTAAGGGCAGCATATATATATATATATGATGGTCTTATCTAGAATATATGTCCTTCTGTTTTCATGATGCATTAATGCAGCTCTCGAGAGTACCTCGCTAGAATGCAGTCATGCATTGATGCAGTCCCCAGGGTCTGCATATACACTGAAATCCCGTTATAACAAGGCTTTATTGGCAAGGCAAATTTGCTCCTTATCAGCAATGTTCCTTATACATGTATAACCAATACTAAATAAAGAATGGGTAGTTTTGGCAATGGAAACATGTCTCTTGTATCAGTTCCTTATAACAGTTCTCATTTTAATAAGATATCACTGTATCGCACCAATGTAATGCACTGTGTGGACCTAGATCCTTGAGGCATCATGTCGTCCTTAAGGAGCTAGGGACAGGCCAGTCCTCATTAAGACCTATGGACCTATGATGTACGACTACCTGCCTATCACCCCAGTCTCACCAATTGTAACCTCCAGACTCCCCTACTGAGTCAGGTCACCGCACGGGGCTATACCAAGGTGTGTCTGTGTATGGGCTTATTTTACCTTTTAACCCTTTACAGGCCGCATGGTATTATAAGTCACAGAATAGATATCGAATAGTAGATCTATTGGTATATACAACCTGGATAGACACCGCATGGCTATGCACTTTTAGATGTAGGTTCCGAGAATGTCATTAACCCTTTAAGGGCAGCATACTGAGCTAAAACAATATCCCCTTTGTCGACATGATGCAGCCCTGGTGAGGTTACTCTTCAGGGCTACATCCATGCATCATGCCGACCCCACAGGGCTGATACACTCCCGGAGGGTGGGCATGATGCAGGCAGAAATAACACAGTAAACTCACTAGAGCTGTATTCATAGATTGTGTCTACACATGGTTAAAGCACCATGCGGGCCTTAAAGGGGTATGCGGCATCCCCCCCCCCCCCCACCACACACAGGTAGTCACCCGCAGCACGCCCTGCCCGTCACTACCACCTGTACCTGCCGACTGCAGCGGACGTGGGCTGGGAACCGGCACAGGTGGGAGGCAGGCTGGGATTAACAAGCAACCCTGGAGGAGCTTTTACACCTTTCTCAGCTGCAGCTTTAACACACGGCACTCATACGGGTATACATACGTGAGCAACTTTAGTAAGAAAAAAGCTCTCAGGAAGCATCAGTGCCCAGTCTCAGTCAGTGCTTAAGGTAGGGAAGTGGAGGACATTGATCACGTTGTATACAGGTGCTCGTGGATTACTCCCTCTACCCACTGCTCCCACCCACCTCCAGTGCCTTACGTGAAGGACCAGTGCTTTAGCCCCTGGAGGAGCAGTGCCCTAACCCCCTGGAGGACCCACTGTTACCATGGTGGGTCAGCTGATGTCAAGGACCTTTCTCCTGGAGGTCATCCTGCTGCTGCTAGGGCATCACCAGGTCACAGGTAGGTTGAGCTTGAGTCTACATCACATTTATTTGTAAATCGGGAAATTCTCTGTGGACACAAGGAAAGCTGCATAATAATTGAAAGCCTACACTACAGGTGTTTCTCTTCGATAAGACCAAGAAACACCAGATTGGTTGAGAGGTTATTACCCTATACCTGTTTGAAGGTGAAGAAAATTGAGAACTATATATAGTATAGGTATATTTTTATACCTTGAAAATTCTAGCCCATACAGATCTATCTCCATCTGTATGCTGTGATTGGCAGATTCTGACTTTAACTGTGACCGTAGGTGTAGGGTGGAGTCAAAAAGGTAAGATAAAACTTGTAAATGGACAATACTATAGACATCCTGAATGGTAGTTTTGGTAAAAGGAGGTCCTTAAGGAGACAGGTCACTTAGTCATGTGGAGGTAGTGGTCCCTGGACAGGGCTGGGAGAGTAGTGTGTGAGAAGCATGGAGGGTGTTGGGGTAAAAAGTGTGAGGAGGCTGGTTAGTGTCCGTCCTACCTGACAGCCACTACTATAGCGATTAGAAATACACACCTTAACCCTTTAAGGACAGCGTCATGCCTCAAAGCTTTATGTTCAGTTACTGTTCATATACACCAAGGTGATGTACCAAAGTATTAGAGCATTATCCTAATCCCTTGGGAGTGTATCAATCCTATCAACACTGTACAGTCAGAATGATCCATGATAGCAGCACTGGCGAATTACTCACCAGGGTGACATTCATGCATCATGACTACTTAAAGAAACAGTGCATTAAAGCACTATGATGTCCTTAAAGGGCTAACGTCCAATGCCTACCAGCCAGAAACTGAAGCTGCACCAAGGTAGGTGCGCAGAAGTACGTGAGGGAATCTGGCGACTTGGTCCTTGATAAATGTGACTCCTGACAATAGACAAGTGTTGCTTCCTTCACATTAGAAGAAAGGCCAGAGCATTCCAGCCCAGTCATCAATCTTTGAAAGAATCCCATCTACTAACACATATTTACAACAATGTAAACTATGGGGACTAGTTTCCCAGTATGAAATAGAATATGTTATCTGGTTTAGTATACTCATATACACTGATGTAAATACAGTTATAATTCAGGTTAGGAAATGCTACTCATGACGCATTTCATTAAATATTTGTAGGCCTACTAGTATTTACTCTACTTTGAGAGCATCTTGAGATTATTTTATCATAGTATAAATACTTCTGGTTAAATTGATGTCAGGAGTATGAATCGGGAACAAGATAAGATTAAGGCCTTTTCATGTTAAGTAACTGTAGCCCTGGAGTTGCCTCACACAAAGCGGCACAATGGCCTACCTGGGGGGGGGGGGATTGTAAATCTCAATTATCCAAAGTCTACCCTTACAGATTCTGCCATCCCTGACCCATAACCATTTAAAGCTCGCATAGTGATTTAATGCGCTATGTCCTTGGTTGGTTTGATGACTAGATTCAGCCCTGAAGGGTAACTCGCCAGAGCTGCACTCAAGCCTCATTCCAACCTTATGGGGTTAATACACTCCTGAAGGGTCGTCATGATGCATACAATCAGCCCTGGAGAGTAGACTCACCAGGACACATAAATATAGCATGACAACAAGGGCATAGCACATCAAAGCCTTATGCATTCATAAAAGGGTTAATACAGAAGCCATCCCCTGTCAGACATATCCACACAAGTCTAATTGGAAATATAGACAGCCTTAGGCTATTTCCTAGTTGTTATATATATACTTGGACCAGGTCGGGTGGAAAGATAATAGCTTTGCCGACAAAAGCAGAACAAAATGGTCGGGATTTTATAACAGGTGGCATCCACTTGCAGTTTTGTGGAGAACCTTTGAGCTGTCAACTCTGGGTGCAACCATATGGCAGGTACATATAGGGTTCAGTTGCTGATGCAGTGATTGGACATAACTCACTTTCTGAATTATCAAGTTAATTGGCAAATGGTTAAAACGTATCGTTGCAATTAATGTAACTTGCAAATGGCTCGAGCATTTGACTACATCACAAGACATTGGCTTCTGGCTGGGTTCCATGAGAGCGGTGCTTGTCTGATTTACACCTTTTTAACCAGGAGATCTTTGGTCAAAGTTGTGCATTATGTTGACAGTTTTGTTACCAGTTAGCTCCGGGTTGGAAGAAAACAGATTATACATGCATTGCGTGAAAAACAAAAAACTAGTGCTATAATGCATAGACAAATGCCAACACCCATTGATACCGTCTCTGCCATATTTCACGAGGGGGGGCTGGGGCCATATCCCATGAAGCCGCTTCATGGGATATGCCCCAACCCCCACTCGTGAAATACGTCAGAGAGGTAGCAAAGTAGTCGGCATTTGTGGTTATTTTTTTATTTGAAGCCATTTAATTAAGGAAATACAACCTTACCCTAGCCCATTGAATATGACCACACTGTATTAAACGGGGGCATTGAATATGGCTCTTCAGTGCTGTACAGTGCAAAAGCATAGGAAATTGTATATTTCAAAAATAAATATAAGTATATGGTGGAGTCAAAAGTCCCCGCAGAGTATACTCCTACGTACCAGTTCAGCTTAAAGTACTCGCGTGGTAACTACGCATTTAAAACATATGTATTTATATATCTGGGGTTCGGGTGGGGCAGAGGTGGTTTATCCTTAGCCTCTGCTCGCCATGCCGACACCATAATAATAGTCAGTCATGTCATGTCTAACACAATCATGGGATCACATGGAATATGATACATATGATATATGTTTGTATGTTCAGCAGAGGAATTTCGTCACATAATCCTTTAAGGGCCGCATAGTGCTTTAATACACGGTGTCCTTTGTCGTCATGATGTCTGGATGCAGCCATGGCGGGTATACTTGCTGCATTCATGTATCATGCCGAGCTTACGAGTTTGGTACACACCCGAAGGGTTGGCTTGATGTATGAATGCACTCCTGGCAAGTAGACTCGCTGCATCCATGTATCATGCCGACCGTATGCATGGGTGTGATACACTCCCGACTTGCATGAAAGCAGCCCCAGTGAGTAGCCTCACCAATGTCACATCTATGCATCATTCCGATTTTTAAGAACATGGCACATTAAAGCAATGAGCGGCCCAAACGATACAGGTGTCACTTTCATTGAAAACGAACATAAAACATACACATATGTACTTCACTCATAAAAGGATCATGAATGCCACTATTAGACAATATTGACCCTTCAGCCCTGAGGAAAAACAGTCCTGGCTGGTTCATTGATGGACCAAGCTGACAGAGTCTGCATCCTCAGGTTCATTGTATATGACCCCTATAGACAGTCACCAACATAATCCTCTGAAAGCCCTGTGCCCTAGTAGATCACACCTCGTTGACACGTCATTTGTGGAACTGACAATGCGTTACCAAACCCGACATTTACCCCGACCCCCTCCCTGCCTCCTCACCCTATGTGACGCCCTGGAGCAGGCCTACCTCCTTTACCTCTCACCTGGGTAGTAATCATGGCATCTATAGGGGGCATGCACCTTACCTCTCTGCCATCATAAAGTGTGCAATGAGACAGGGGCCACAGTGATACTACATTTCATAGGGAAAAAGGAGTAATTTCTATCTAAAGTGATCAGAATACTAATATTGTACTAATCATATCGATCAGTGGACCACTTTTCTTTAGTGATATTTCTTGCAGAACCGTGCATACGTGAGTTTAAACTATCTTGATTGTTGTATTTAAGATTGATTGTTTTATTTATAATGAACGTTGGGTGGACAAAGAAACCACTGAACTGGGACTTCTAGCTATATGAACCGTGGGTGAGTCAGTTATGTTATGATATATAAATGTCCTAAATGAGGTGAATGCTGTCACAGTAACTACATATCTCATATGGTAAACGCTGCAGATTATTACAAACCAGAGACAAATCAAATATAAACTTTAGAGTAATGACCCTGGCGTATGGGTATCATGGTGCATCTACCTGTCCACTTGTGGCATTTATTTGCCCACCTAGAGACGCTAAAGGTCTTACTACTGCAATGTCATCACAAGGGCACAGAGGTCAAGGGTGCTTGTGCCTGTACAACCCCACTGAAGTAGCAGTTCTCAGTGGCTTGTGAAGTATCCCCACACTATAAGGTGTGCCATCAGATCGTCCCCTCGTGGACCTCCAGCTGGTGGATTTCCCCTGGGACCTGGGACAAATATACACACCTTAGAAGTCGCCCCAGGGAATGCACTGACAATGCCTGGGGACTTAGCAAGTAGGGAACAGGAACCCCTGAGAAGGGGCCCACCTGAGTGCACTCTGATTGTGGTTTATAGTCCCAACTCGTATTGCCCCTGCACCAACAGTTGTAGGGGAGCGAGCACCGGTACGTTTGGCGTTATATAGGGAGGATGGTGGTTCAAGGTGGGGTGAATGGGGGTAGCATGCGGACAGAAATCAGGGGAAATAGGGATTGTGGTCTTCAGGCAAATGGGAATTGTTGAGGAAAAGTTGCTCTACAGTAAAACCACCTATTTCCGGACATGGTAATTTAGGGTGGTCAAAATCTGATTGGTCAATAATCAAACTACTCCAAATGAGAGGTATATATGTACCCCGTTACCTTTCAATCAGGAATAACTAAAGTTTGTAATTATATTAATAAAAATACATGTATGAAGTAGAAGTGTGTCCGGTAAAACTAGGTGCTGTCCGGAATTAGGATACTTTACTGTTACTTTTGGGTGTGCAGTTACACTGTTGACGACCATGTCTACAATCAAGAGACCTTCAACAATGTATCTATTGATCACAGGAGGAAAATGAGATGATTTCAAATACTTTTCCAGTGGTTATTTCTAAGGTATCGGATCATCAAACCACTATTAAGTATTCAGAGACCAAGATAAGCATAACTCATCTTTCAGGTCATACACAGATCTGACTATACCTCCTGTGTAAGAACCCAACACAGATTGACTGCCTACCATTTGTTATATCGCTATTTGAGATATCAAAGATGCTATCGTGACTTGTGAGACATATATTTGTGCACCCGTATGTCAAAACGTGCGTTTACCTGACTGCACGGGGCTCCAGCAGGAATCAGGAAACCACTTGACCGCAATCGCTGCAAAACACAATAGGTGCACGGTCCGCTGACAGTGCAATCAGGTGGAGATTGCCATCAGCCGGAGGTCAGAGACCCCCCCTCCCACCCACACCCCTCCTCGAGGAATATTTTCTGACATGACATACATACATTTACACCAATGTTTCTTCAAGCAAGAATACCCTTTTAAAAGTACCCTTTAAACCATGTTCTTTTTTCAGTAGAAATCCCCAAGGATATGGTTTATTTTATCACCTTCCTCCCCCAAAACAGGGGTTTGGAAACTCAACAGGTCAAGGTGTTGGGATCGAAGTCCCCCTAACAAGAGTAATGGTAGTCAGATGTCTATGTAATGAAGAAATGAGGAAAAGTACCCCCCGCCATGGGTCTGACCCCCCCCCCCCCGGGTCAACCCAGGACCACCCCCTCTGCCTGTCTGAGTTAAGGGGAACCGCCCATGGGGAGCCATTGTCAAACTTAGCCAATATGGCTGCTATTTTTAAGCATTGGTCACTTAATCCCCGCCTACGGTGTACGCAAGGTGGTACAGAGACCCAAACTGTCCCACTTGTCTTTGTTGGACAGTGGCTCGATTAACACTCAGTTACATCATAAAGGTCCCTGATTGGTTGACACAGTGACCCGCAAGGACAGTGTACTGACTGGAGTGTAAGAACATGGACTGAGATATTATTATTATCACAAGGGTGGGTACGTTTATCGCGCTTGGTGGCATGTTAATCTAGGCGAGGATCATGAGAGACTATTAATACATTGTACTTCCAAAGTTACATAATTTTGGTCCAGATATACCCCCTACCCACTTACGCCTGCCCCTACCCTAATTCTCTGCACATCTCTCTTGTTACCAGGGTTAGGGAGTGGTTAAATCTCACGCGGTAGAGCTGGATTATCGTGTGAGCGGATCAACATTTCTTCAGGCCCCTGGCTAGGTTTTAAATTTATTGCGACCTTTTTTTTGAGCTATAGTGACGCATGGGATTTTCGGCAAAGGAGGTGAAATTTGTTTGGTCCCCCCTTGGAGGAGTCTGACTGTTTTGCCCCACCCCTCTAGCCCCCCTCTCTTTGTTAAAAAAAAAGACCAATCCCTTACCTGTGCAACTCTCTTCAGAAAGCTATCCCTAAATACCAAGCATCTCCATAAAGGTTTACAACATAGTGTTTCAATGCAATGTGCCATTTTGTCATCACCATGCATGAATGCAGACCTGGCTAGAACTCACCAGTGTTGTATTCATGCATCATGCCGACCCTATGGGATGTTACACCACCCAAGGGTTGGCATGAAGCGCCAATGCAATGTCACGCTGTTAGAAGTCAATGTAGCTCAGCAGTATAATCTACTGTACACGTAGTAGTACATTATATTCTACGTATTAAAAGTGTACATGTATGTGCAATAGACTACTATTGATTTACAGTAAAATATGACGTAGTTTATTTAAATTGCAATACTGACGACAAATGAGCATGAAACCTTAAAGCTCCATGCCACCCTTAAAGGTCTAATCACAAAGCTGTTCCAAATCACCATACTTCCCTTTAATACATCATACAGTAGATTTAGATTTATATAGGGGATCTTACAGCAGGATCAGACACTTGATACCATTCTCTCCCCCTCTCCCCCTTCCTCCACGGTCCGCTGCCCACCCACTGTTCCCACCCCGTAAGCTGCTGGAGCCTCTGGGATCTGGATCCCTAACAATGGAGGGGATCAAACGCCGCCCTATGCTTAACCCTCTAAGGGAAGCATAGTGATTGAATGCACTATGCCCTTTGGTTGGGATGACGCATGGACATAGCCCTGATGACCAAGGCCTCTATAAAGAAAACACGGTGTTTGCAAACTCCCAAAGAGCCGGCATGAAGCATTTAAATGCAGTGCTGACAGGTCACTCGCCACTGCTGCATTAATGCATCACGATGGCAGATTACTTTGTATCGTGATGCCATTAGATGGTTAATACCCCTATAAACAAGGGTAACTGCTCAGTGAACGTGCGGCAACTTGCATTCAGTTATAGCACATAGGTTTCACCATTAGATACAGTGAAGTCACCAATAAGATGGTAGGTGGTTTACCATCATAAGCCTACATGCACAGTTATACCACAGTCGGCTTGGAGAACCAAATAAACTGCCTATCTGTATATTACGTACAGAACCAATCACTAATGGTTTAAGTTACATATAAAGCCACATCCTCTGTACAGGGCTGTGACTATTCAATATCTACACTGTAATACTAACATGTAAGGAGACAGTGGACTACCTGTCGATTGTAGTGATGTAAATATAAACAAAAAGTCAGAGGAAATACCGTCGTTGAAGAAGGAAGTCAGAGGATGTAGACCAATTTAGTTGTATTAGCTCCAATATCAGAGTTATGCGCTATGTTAAACTGCAGTCATGCTTTAGTCTCCTTAGCCGAGAGTCAGCATACGAATTTAAGGATTCACAACAATACCAGTCCTTTTACCGGTATACATAGATAAAACGTTCAAAGCCCCCTCTCCTGAATAAAACCCATGATACTAGACCCTCGAAGTCAGTCTGCTTTCTAAAGACGGCAACAAGCTATCTGCCGTGCTGCCTGGCTGTGTGGGGTGGGTCACTGGGGTGGAAACCAATGCCTTTCTACCCCCCCCCCCACCTCTTCCTTCTCACCCACTATAAAGGTGTGCCGCCTGGAGCACAGTGACCCCGCATTCCACCGTGATGAGTAGGTTAACCCATAAAGGGCCGCATAGTGTTTTAATCTGCTATATCCATGGTTCGGTATGATGCATGAATACATCCCTGGGGAGTAACTCGCCAGTGCTGCATTCTTGAAAGCACCATGCCGACCCTACAGAGTTGAGACACTCACAAAGGGTGAGCATGATGCACCAATGCAATACCGGTGGGTTATTCGCTGGGGTTGCCATGTTGCAAATGTCATCTTTTAACGACATCTCTCCTAAAAGGGTTAACCCATTAAGGGCCGCATAGTCTTTTAATCTGCTACATCCATGGTCGGTATGATGTATGAATACAGCCCTGGTAGAGTAAGACTACTCACCAGGACTGTATAGGGCTGCATTCATGCATCATGCCGACTGTACGGGGTTGATACACTCACGAAGCGTCTGTATGATGCATGGATGCAGCAATGGCTAGCAGACTCAGCAGGGCTGCATTCATGCACTATAATGACAAAGGGAATAGCACATTAAAGCACCATGCGGCCCTTAAAGGGTTAACGCGAGGTACGTCATCCCTTTGCCCTCCGGAAGCAGCGTGAACCTCCGCACCCGAGTGATCACACCTAGCTGAACTACATGCAGCTTAAACACGGTCAACTCATTACTCAATTTGTCACCATCAAATTAAGGGATTACATCTATCATCTTCAAAATGTTTGATATACAAGTACAACGGCACAGGGTGATTATAATAGAGCGGGTCTTGTAAGACGATTATCCTGATATGAACCCTTTTCTCACATATCCTTTCTCATACACATAGCAAGATATGTTGAAAAGGTTGATGGTTGATAAGTCATTGGAGACTATATATATAGCTATTAAAACTAAATGAAGCTTTCCTGTAAGTTATGATGGTGCTGAAATGTTAAAGCCCGGAGGCACGAACCCCCCCCCCCCCCCGACAGGCCTTGATGTGGCAGACCCGCTGGTTCAGGGCTTTTACCACAATTCCACAAACTAGCCATATGCCAAAAATGGCTTTAACATGATTTAGATGCTGAACAAAGAGCTACAGGGTATGCTATGCTGGTTATGATTATTATGTCTGCAGCTGAGTAGTTGCCCATTTAAGGGACACATATATAGTACTTCAATACACTAGGCCCTTTGACATCACCAGTAAGGAATGCAGTCCTGGGAATGCACCCGCCAGTGCTGCAGTCATGCACCATGCCAACCCTACAGGGTTTGATACACTCCCTAATGGTCGGTGCGATGTACAAGCTGGTGGACTCTCGGAGGCTGTATCGGTGCAACATGACCACAGAGGGCTTAATCCACCAGTATTGACGTAAAGGCTTAACCATGGTGAGCTCATTAATCGCTTGTCACCATCAATATGTTCACACCATTAATACGGTATTTAAGGGATTACCTCTAACGGGACCCAATATAAAAGAACAAACGCTGCTTCAAAAGATTGTCATTCATTTTCTATAGAGATTATCTTTTCCATATACAACAAGGACAGCTTAAAAGCAGTGTTATTGGCAGGTCATTTGAAACAACGATTATGGCACTTTCCTTTCACCACAATTGCCCATAGGGGCTTAAATATGATTTAAACGCTAACCACAGAGCCACAGGTTGTTTGCTGGTTCTGATCCTGTTGGGGAATGGGGAGTAACCAGCGGGGGTTGACACCGACCCTTTAAGGGCTGCATACTCTAGATAATGTGCTATGCTCCTGCTCGCCATGATACACGAACGCAGCCCTGGTGAGTCTCTACTCGCCAGTGCTGCATTCATGTATCATGCCGACCCTTCGGCAGTGTGTCAACTCTGTAGGTAATGCGGTCCTAACGAGTTACTCGCTTCATTCATGGATCATAACGACAATGGGCAAAGTACATTAAAGCACTATGTTGCCCTTAAAGGGTTAAACAAGCACCTCTATGTGTGTGTTTTCCCCTACCCTACAGGGATATCCATGGTTACCATTCTGCACAGTAGGTGTCGCTTTGTATAGCTTTGTGGCATTTACAAAACACAAAGCTTACATAAGACTTTTTGTATCCTTTTTGTTCATTAAGCAAACATGAGCGTTCTTAAGCCATCACTTATGGTATTCTTATCTACTTCCCCTTTGCAACAAAAAACATTGTAATTTACTACTGCACCTCAAGTCAACGTCCTGAAGCAAAAAAGAAAAATCACCTCTGTAATATGTCTTCACTTGTACCGGTGCCGTGGGAAACCTATTCATTTTGGTGACAGGCAGTTTGCAATCAAATGTACTGACTTTCGGTAAGGGAGTGGACATTTTTTAGCAACAGAGTAAAAAAAGGTGTCACCCACTGGAATAGCCGGCAAATTATAAGGGAGTGATCATTTTTTATCAACAGGGGGGGGGGCAAAACAATTTGGACCCCTTGACCGGGGGGGTGTAAAAGATTAGGACCCCTCTTGGGGGGGGGCAAACAAATTTAACCTGTTTTGGGCCAAAAAGCCAGCGCGTTACTATGCTTCAAAGGGCCCGCGCGCGCCGATTTCCGACCCGTAGGGGGGGGGTAAAAATGTTGACCCCTTGACCGGGGGGGTGAAATTTTTTTCGCGCGCTCCGCGCAAACAAAACACCCCCCCTGTTTTAAAAAAATGATATAATATATGATATATGATATAATATGCTAAAGTACACAGGCACGAATGATTTCCGAACCGTCGGGGGGGGGGGATGAACAAATCCACATACAATCCCACGTTGTTAAAGGATTACCACTCTCTAAAACGTGGGAACCTCTGGCTGATGGCTTATTTCCTGAAATATCGCCCGCCTGATAACCGGAAGTGCAACCTAAATCTCCCGATGCTGTGATTGGCAGCCTGAATAGTACACCTTGACCCTGAAAAAAGGAGATGTGTAGATGATAACGTCCTTAGAGCTATACCTTCTCTGGGGACCTCTTTTTCAGACCTTTTGTAAAGCTAATTACTACACTGCCGGACAACAATCGAGCTGTCACAGCACATTTGGTTCCCATTCACCCCCCCCCCCCCTGCCTCTATATATGAGTCAGTGTATGGCTATATATAATGGGTAGTTTCCTGTGACCAGATCCTATATTAAGGACTGATAAGGTGGGACAAATAAATCAGCTGGAGACTGCGGAGTACATCATATTCAGAGCGGATCAAACGGCCTCATTTCATGTTAGAAACCCTGATTTCTATAAGGAGCCGTCGTGATGGATCACAATGCATATTTCATATTAAAGGGGCATTCTCACTACTGACACTTAACCACATAGTAGACTAGAACAGTACTAGAATTGTCAGTGGGATGCGCTCGGTGATTACCGTACCGTCGCGATAAAGCGCCTGTTTCGAAAGAGCGCCGGTTTTGAATAAGCGCCGGGGGTACAGCGGTCTTGAAATGTGCCTTAAGCACTAAAATAGGATCTTGAATAAGCGCCTGTCTTGGAGATAAAAGCCCCTCCAAATTGAAGAGCGCCCCGGCGCTAATTCGCGACGGTACGGTATGCCACTTTAATGGTCATGTATGTAAAAGCTACTATGTATATATAAAGTAACATGCACAACTGTGAAGGACATTAAAATGATTGAGTCATAATTTGAGGCTTAATTGATATGTTACACATCCTTATACCAGTACTTGTAAGATGAATAATACGGATGTAAGAACCAGTGTCATACATGCACATGCACAGCATTCATACCAAACACAACATTCCTGTGACGGTTGTGGGGTGGGGTATATAGGGCATTGTAATAAACCCTTAGATACATGTCGGGGCCGCTAGGTTAGATCACACATGGGGTAAAGTGCTCCAGGTCACGTCTCTAACTGTAGCTGTTAACCCTTTAAGGACAGCATAGCGATTTAATGTCGTATGCCCCTTATTGTGAGCATGCAGCCGTAGCGAGTAAATAGCCAGTGCTGCATTCATGCATCATGCAGACCCTACATGATTGATACACTCCTGAAGGGTTGTGATGATGCATGCCGAGTAGACTAACAAGGTCTGCATTTATGGCGACACATAGATAGCACATAAAAGCAGTATGCGGCCCTTAGAGGGTTAGACAACAATACAGGCCTGTCCACACACCATGAGGTAGACACACGAGGGGTAGGACATGTTTGTAGCCATGTCCTGGAGAAGTGGGTTCAGGTCCTTCTGGACACAAACACGCCAGCCAGGGCTTTGAGGGCAGCACACTACTTTAATGGAGTATACAACATGATCTTTATCTTCATGATGCATTAATGATACACACCAAAAAGCTAAAAAGAAAAATTATCAGACAAATGGCATAGTTTAGAAAAGCACTATGTGGACCATAAAGGGTTATAAAACTGTGAGTGACCACTTCAGGTACAGACAGCTTTTAGACTACATGTACTACAACTAGTGTCTGGGGTTTGACATGGTGTAGGTTGCTGTTATTGTTGGACCTGTCTTGTACCCATTTTATGGCGTTATAATTGTTCCTAGTGCAACAGGCGATACATGGGACTGACGAGCGTTAAGAAATATTGTTGTTTTCCGGTATTACTGCCAAAGAACATAGATTATGCATTCAGCACATTTTGAGGATGTGGTCAGTGTCTTTGATTCAAACGATTCATGCATTTAGGGTAAAACATATGTGCATGCTCTGTCAAGTTACCTGGATACATTTTTGTTGTAGACCTTATATAACTGTACATACGCAGTATGGCACACTGAGCTTGTAACTGGAACCTAAGGGGTAATTTAACTTTATATTAGCTAAGTGTCATTGGAGAACATGCCATTGCAGGTAGACAATGAAATTGGCCTATGCCTGGATGTAATTCAGTTTGATTCAATACAATTTCAAATGATAAATTACCCAATTCACTCACGTGGCCATCCTTTAATCAGCCAACAGATCTTCAATTGATAACATGAGTCACATGGGTTACTTCTAGCATAACGTATAATCTACAATGAGATTAATAAGATATTTCAACTTGTCAAATATCTAACGTAAAAACTATCATTGAGTTATGTTTATATCCATAATCATGCCACCAAGCAACCAATATATATGTAAAAGAGGGATATGCTTCATCTTTGGGGGTCTGGATGGGGGATCCCCATGTCGATTTTCGATCTTAAAAAATGGCCATGTCACATGTCAATATCGCTTATTAATGCTCATGTCCCATGTCGATTTTAAGAATTGCTCATGTCACCTGTCACAATGATTTTTGAGCCTCATGTCGCATGTCACTAGGCCTCATGTCGATCGTCGATTTTAAGAAATAGCCATGTCGCCATGTCGAATTTGGTTGTCCACACCCATATCTTTTAAAGGTCGCATAGTGCAGGGCATTAATAAATTATGCCATTTATTATCATGGTACATAGATGCAGCACTCGAGTAACTCGCAAGGGCTGCATTTGTGCATCATGCAAGGGTCGGCACAATGCATGAATTTAGCCCTGGCGACTAGACTCACCAGGGCTATATCATGACGACAGTATTCATGAATGAATCGTTGCGACAAAGGGCTTAGCACGTGAAAGCACTTACAGTTAGAGCTAGCACATGAAAACCGACACCAGTCTCTCCCACATCTCCTATATCTCCGACCCAGACAGCGTATAGATCTCAAGGGATTTGTCACCTTCACATTGACTGATCTAGATGTGTCCCACGGATACCATGGTGTGGTCCTGACCTAAGTCAAGTCTCCCTGAGGACAGGTTCCCACCCCCAGGGTCCACACTTCATCTTAGTCACCTGGATGGATGATCACATTTCCTGGCATAAACCGGGGTGCTCATTCAAAACGAATTCCGAAATCATGAGAATTATCCCCATATTCTCACTACACAAGTAGGGGCTCGTGAGCATTTTCTTCAAAGTGTCCTCATTACAAAACATAGTGCAATATATATGCATGACGATGACGAATGCCCTTGTCATCACTGGTCATTGCTGTTTGATAGGGGCTCTGAAAGACCTCCAAGGGAACGTCTTCTGCAATACTATTTAAGTAGATGCCACAGGAATCTGACTTTCGATCACATTTTAGCTCTACAATTATACACATGTAACATAGTTCCTCAAATAATCCACAATTTCCCTTTGCCATCATGATGTAGCTCGCCAGCTCTGCATCCATGCATCATGCTTACCCTACAGGCTTGACACATTCCCAGCAGGTCAGCATGATGCACCAATGCAACGATGATGATCGAGTTACTAAAAAGCAATGCATTGGTGTGTTATGCCCACAAATGAGCATGAACCCTTGATACATTATGCAATTAGTATGTAATCTGAGGAAGTAAGGAAGATCCATCCCGCCAGCTGTAGAGAAAACACGCCATTTACACCTGTAAGACCGCATAGTGCTTCAATGTCCTACTAGTATGTCCCTCGTCTTCATGATGCATAAATGTAGCCATGGCGAGTCTTCTTGCCAGTGCTATACATTGGTACATCGTGCTGACTGTTAAGGAGTATATGTTAATCTCATAGGGTACTATATGAATGCCGCCCTGGAGTATCACTCATCATGGCTGCATTTATGCATCATGATATATCAAGGGCATAGTTCATTAAACCAGTAGGCGGTCCTTAAAGGGCTGATTAACAGTCCAGTAATTCCTAAACCATGAGCATCAACCCTACCTAGCCCAACCTTATTTAACCTATATAACATGCACCCATTGGTAAACGTTGTTATCCCAATTAGGATACCTTGATACCAACGAAGTCATGTGGAACTTAAAGAATGTGGTGTACGGAAGCAATTATTACATTATTACCGTTTAATGACATGAGATTCAACTAAAATAAATATGTAATGTATAACATTTCTAATATCCAGTGTAATTATCTGGGTTTCAATTTGCATATTACACATGTAGAGTACACGTAGAATAGATACCCTAGTAAATAGGAAAATTAAATAGGAACATTTCACTATGCCCCTTTATTATGGCTAAACGTTATATATATAACGTCTAAAACTTAACGTATTCTTGTTAGCTGGGATACCACCATTAATCCCATGGTATCAGACTAGCATTTTGAAACGGGGGGGGGGGGGTCAATTTGAACTGTTGTACCCAGAGAGTAGTATGAGTACACCGGTTTATGTCACTATTCCCCAGGACCAGACCCAATACTACATAACAGGAGTGTACACAAACCTCACCTCACCGTGAACAAACATTTTCCAAGGGATCTAGCTAACCCTGTAAGGACCGGGCAAACAATAGCTCAAGAGGAACATAAGATGTTCCCGTGTCATGACTCTTGATCCTTTTCAGATATATGTGTATGTCGGTAGCCCGGGGGAAATGTAGAGACTTTCATCAAGCGGAACACGAGACATTTTCTTGTGTCAATGTCTCAGAAATTTCTCGTTATTTACAAGAGTGAAACTCCAGAAGTACACAAAGCTTCTGAATATGTCATTCTATGGACTTGTACACACATGCACTATCCCCGAGAATCTCTCGTCTCAACCTCGTGTAGTACAATGCATGCTTTATTGGGAATGCTACATGAGTATCATACAGACCTTTTTCGGGAGTGTATCAACCTTAGGGTCGGAATGATACATGAATAGAGTAATGGTGATTTATTAGCCAGGGCTGCGTGAATCCATGCATATCATGATGACAAAAGTGTGCAGCACATATGCTACCCTTAAAGGGTTATGATCCAGGATACATCCACCTTGCACCTTGAACATGTTTGGTCACCCTACAACAACTATTATTCAAGGTGCATATAACATGTGTGATGACGGTCTGGGGTACTACTACTACAGTGCACACATATTTCACAAGGTACCATAATACGAAATGCATGGAATGCAAGGTGTAAATACCAGGGTGGGTTTTAACAACGTGACTGCATTTTGAGGGGGAAATGTGCGTTTCATGAGAGATGGACACTACCTGTGTAAACTAAATTGATTTATCAATTGTGACAATGAAGTTTGCTTCTATGGATTTTGTAATTACAAAATCAATTAAAGCATGTTCAAATTTAGTGCCGCAACGTCACGTTCGCGTGACATTGGCACTGGGTCACGTGACCTGGGAAACGGGTCACGTGATATTAGAAGTCACGACCTATATTGAATAATACATCTCTACAACCCGGATAGACACCTCACGACTCTGCACCTTAGATCTATTAGGGTTCTCAGTTCTGGGGGTGTTCTTAACCCTTTAAATACTACACACTGATTTAATGCAATTTTACATTTCTTCTCATGATGCATGACTGCAGCTAGCCCAGTTACTCGCCAGGGCTTCATTCGGGCATAATAACAGCCCTATAGCGTCCATGCACTCCCAAGGAGTTAGCATACTGCATGAATGCAGCATTGGTGAGTTTGTATACCAGGACTACATTTGTGGATCATGACGAAAAAGAGCATTACACGTTAAAGCACTATAATGCCCATTAAATTGTTAAGGGCATTCACCGAGACAGCAAGGAGGGGCATTAATCGCCAAATGTCCTATGATATAACTAATGAGTAACCTTGGGTATTGGCTCGGTCATAATACAGCTGCCCGATGACTTGACAATAACTTGATTTACATCCTCCTTCTAGCAACTACTGGATAATGAATAGATAACCTCAGTTTGACTTCACGTTAGATGATGGGCTTCTGGTGATTCACACAACACTACGTTATATGGATGGCTGAGTCAAATAATACCTTCACATCGGCAAGACCTATAATAAAGATGGATGGAGTCAGAATCAGGGTGCTCCCTCCTTGTGGGTACCTCACCTGTACACTGATATTCCTAGGCTCCCTATACGACCAATCTCTCAGTCACTATTACTGAACCTAGTAAGTCATTTTTGGCTGCCTATATGACCAACCTATTACAACCAAGTTATTATTGTCAGGTTGGTCAGTACTGACCAACGCACCTTAGTCTTTTTATTTCTAGGGGGAGCCACCGAGTGGTCATCATAGTATTTTACAGGTGGCACCAACTAGTGGTATAGAAATAAAACAACTAAGGCACACACAAATGATGAACCTAGGTTAGCCACTACTGACTGACCCCTCAGTCATTTTGGAATATAACTTTATCATAGTGACTAACACACATATGAACTGTCTGTACTGACTAACCCTTTCAACCTATGGATTTTCAGTGTACTAACCTGGTGTGTGGTCCACCATAACCTACACTTAGATGTATCCCATCCTATTGTAGTCGTTTTATATGTATTTGGACAACTTCTAGTTTTGAATAAGTTGAGACTACTTGATATACGGGGTGAGGGGTGGCGCAACAAAAGGGAGCATCTCAAAGTCGTATGGAAACCCCAAACAACCTATAATTAACCGCCAAATAAAAAAGGTAAATGATTGACAGCGCCACATTGAAACTTAATGTTGCAGCTTCCCCCATGATGGGAATATTCTCATATAAGATGAGGTTGGCGTAAGGAAAACTGGCATATATCTCCTGTCATATATAAAAAAAGCAGATAACCATTGGTTACTGTTGTATTTCTTTTGAACAAATTAGAAGATGGATACACTGTATACCCAAGCCTCCATTTAAAGTGAACAGTTCAAACTGTGGTCATGGGCCATTGACTATAATTATTATCAATAGAGTAGTAATAAGCCTTGCAGACACTCCCCTTGGTACCTCAGTTGACAGCAAGTCTGCCTCAAGATATGTAATGTAATGGGTGTTTGCTACCCGCAGCAACTGTGGCTCTGATCTCGCTGGATTAAGACTGGAATCATGCTTACCACATCTCACATGCAGCATGATTTATATGTGTCAGTCACCAACAGGACGACTAGATAGGACCCAAGTATAAATAACAGCCACGACCACCAACACAAAAAGTACCATTTCCTATACCACTTACATGATGTAGTCGTCGTGGGGCGCAGACTGACAGAGTGGCTACTTTCTGGTAATGATAAAGCCCTGTGGCACTTGTCATTCTCTCTCCATATGAAACTCTCATGTGTCTGTCTAGAATGTCTAAATGCAATTAATTTGAAAGGTGTAAACACATCTATTTCTTAAGACATGGGGTGCATTTTGAAGTATTTGCCCAGGATCGTATGTCTGGTGGTTAAAGATTGGGCCAGGCAGTAATAAGATGGATTTATTACAGTGTTAACCCAGACCACCTACACTGCTACATGTTAACAACCCAGGGTTCTATCCTGTATGTATAGTAGTGAGCCTTGGGGCAACTACTCTTACCCCCAGGGCCTCCACAGGACAGGGCCTCAGCACTATGAACTATAACTTAAAGGGTATCGCTACAAAAGTAGGTGCTGGAACCCTGTGGATGTCAGAGAAACAACATTGTACTATGTAGCTAGTGCTGCCCTCTCGTGGCATATGTCAATAAGAGATGTATGGAATAATAGCACAACAGTTCTTCAGATCTCCACCAGAATCTGTAGTGTAGTGGTTATGATGCCTGCTTTGCAATCAGAGGATCCGGAGTTCTATCCCAGAAGGTGCCATGACCTTTTCTCAAAAAAAGGTATAGTTATTCTTTTTTTTTTGGTGGGGGGGGGCGGGGGTAAAATAAAGGGGGGGAGGAATCTTGCATTATATTCTAATTTTCACATAGAGAGTATTTAAGCAGCAATGTCCATTGCATGGGCTATAGGGCTAGATTGCCTCACAAAGGAAGTACTTTTTCTTTAAATGGGCATTACAGAAAAATGAGCACCACAACATGTAATTTTTTTTCCATTTTCTATTTGATTATTCTCCCAACTAATCTAATCCAAAGTGATTTGAAGATAGCAATAGAAGAACATGGTCATCTGACCACAAAATAAAAATGCTCTTTTAGCTTAGTTAAGAACTAGCTTTTTCAAGTGGCTTTCCCATAGAATTGAGCACTGTACCATGCCATTTTCTTTACTTTTTCTAGTTCCTTATGTATTGAACTAATATTATACTAAGTTATATGCAGAAATCAATAGAATATCTAGATCATCGAACAGGTAGCGATACCCTTTAATTGTACTTAATTGTGTGGTGTTTGTTAGCCCCTTTTAGTCTCGTTATGCACAAATAAACTTTGACTCCATCCTTTGTAATTTGATATTGAAGATCATGACTAATATATTTCCACTGATATTTGAATACTTGGGACATCAATCGTTACAACAGATCAAAGTATAATATATCCTCACTGCACGCATGTATTGCTGCAGACATGAGGGGATATTAATAAATGTCATGTTCTATTAATTTATTTACACTTTCTCTTAACTAGATGAAAAACTTCATATACAGTTGTAATGTTGCCCAGTGCCTGGCAAGAGAGAGATGTCAGATTCCAGGCTTTCAGAGACGAAATTACTTTGAAAATGTAACCAGATTTTTTTCACATTGTCTCTAAAAATGCCAGATATTGTCTAAGTTTCTTTTCAAAATATCTGAAATATTGCCTTCTAAACATTGAGTCAGGCCTGTTTAGCTAGGCTAGGTCAACTTACCTTGAAACTCATATTTTATTAGCCTGTGTCTAATGTAGACCATATTAAGGGTAATTTGACCCTTAAGGCACTCTAACCGGTAAGGTAAAGCTCTGTGAAGCCGTGCCGACACTCACACTACCAAAACCACCACACCTACCCCAGGAGTGTTAAAGGTGCTAGCACACCGATGACTCACTCCTCCAATTAACATTCTCCTTCTAGTACACACTATTTGAATTAATGGTCCCCTTTCCCTAGGTGAAGAGTGATGAAAAGTTAAGAAAAGACCATCTCTGTTACCAAAAAGTCTCCCTAAAGGATGCATAAATATATCAGTTGTTAGGTGAGACCTTGCACTGGGAGGTGTCATATAACGACCTCGGCAGAGGTGATTGCCGCAGTGCAGGTGGGGGAACTGTACTCTCCACAATGAATTAGCGTCATTAACCCTTTAAGGACCACATAGTGCTCTAACATGTTATGCCCTTTGTCGTCATGATGCCAGAATGCACTCTAGCGAGTAACTCAACACTGCCTCATTCATGCATCAGGCCAACCTTACAGCTGAATAATGATACTCCAATATGATGCACCAATGCAACATTGGTAAGCTACAAGCTAGAGATGCATTGCTGCATCATGACGACCAATGAACATGACATGAGACATTATCCCCATGCACTGGTGTAGATGTTGGGGGACTATTTCAGCACACCTCTATAAGGAGAGAGGTGGTGAGATATAGTGGTGAGAACGTATGGTGATACCTGTATAGAGGGGTGTTGACACCGTGAGGGACGACCAGGGGTAATAGCTGGGAAATCTGATAGTTATTTCTTTGGATAAAGCATATGTATGTTTTTTTTCTCCTTTGAAGACATGCATCTTTAACACTCACCCTGTTTCTCAAGCGAAAAAGCATACTTGGCTGTTATGTGGACTACCATCTGTGTGTCTGACTGTGTACCATTCATTTAGGAAAGTCCCATCACAGAATATAATTTACAAGCACATCTTTTAGAGTAATTTTGAACTGGCAATTAACCACCATTGTGACAACCCAAATTCCAACCAAAGAGGAATGTTGGCTGGATAGGACGAATCAATGCACACAGGCACACAGGCACAGTAAAATGTTGAGGTGTCAACATTGCATGAACGTTGAAATTCATGCAATTAAAATATTGTTTGAAATGACACTTTCCGTAGATTTAAGTCCAGCAAATCTTACTTAAGTATCATTAAAATAGCATTATGACATTGCCGTGACATTTACATATCATTTATATGACTTGCTGAAGTTGCAAAAAGCCTTGTTATATTTGCTTAAGTCCCAACGTTTATCCAGTGCATATATCTTGTTGAGTTATCCCAAGTAGACGTTATTGACAGTGCCCTATTCTAACACACCTCCCATTGACAGCAGGTTGTTGACAGGATACCCGGGACCCTAATCACCTTATCTGACAGATGACAGCTATACTGACACAAGGCCAAGGGCTTGTTTGCTCGAGGCCAATGATGTCTTCTATGTGAGTTTTCTCTCTCACCCCAAACGATCTGGTCGTTGGTTAACTAGCATGTGTAACACGTAGGTACCAAGAGGTTACCCCACATGTTGCCTGCCATGATGGATAAGGCAATAAATAATCAACCCCTTCTTCATATATCTTGACAGATCTCTTATGAGTTAATGCAAACACCCTTTTCCACTACAGACAGCCACCTTTAGGGGAATAAGTACCTGTGTCTTTTTACTTCTATATGTTGAACGGAACAGATTGCTTTGAATCTAACCTTTGATATCCAGCGCACTTACTCTAATAGACGCGTGTCTGTCGGTAGGAATTCGGCTGCATTCCAGAGGGGAAACCTTGCAGCGTGAACATTGACTTAGACACCTTTAACTGGAGGCTATTAAATAATTAAATCGCTTTAATGATAAATTAACATAGAGAAAAATGCACGTCAACGCCGCTGTCGCTAATACAACCACCGTCTGTTCTTGACGCCTAGAAGGTGGTTATCTTGGCGACAGTGACCCTTACATCTTTCCATATGAAGGTATGCCTGGGCGCACTGTGAAAGACTACAGTTGTGAAAATGTATCATATACACAAATGTCCTGCCTATATGAGACTTTTTGGATCCATGATATCAATGAATTAATTACATAAACTTGAATTGACAAATGACTGCCACACTTTAGCACTACCCCCCTCCCCGCCCTCCCAAATATCATCAGTTGTCAGTCAGAGGTGTTTGAGGTATGTGGCAGAGATCCTGCAGTCCTAGCCCCAGCCCCAGCCCCAGCCGCTGTACAGGTAGCAGGGTGCCCCACCCATGTCCCATGTCCACCCACACGTCCTCACACACCTGCCGGGTACCTGTCCACACACAAGGAGCCTCTGTTAGCCACAGCAGTAATGCTATCAGGTATCAGCAAGGACGAACTGTTTAGCCCTCTAAGGAGAGCATGTTCACACAGAAAGGTAAAGGTGTCAATTGTGTCTCGCACGTGGCTCTGGCAAAAATGGAGTGTCAAACAGCTATTGACTCTGCTATTGACACTGGTAGTAGAGAGTCAACTCAAGTTGACACTGATGGTAGAGAGTCAACTCAAATTGACCCTTTATATAAGCAGAGTCATTCGCTGTTTGACTCTCTATTTTACCAGAGCCACGTGGGAGACACAGTTGACACAGTTTACTTCTCTTTGTGTTGCCTTAACACAACATTTATCGTTGTAATTGAATTGAATCTTTTATTCAACAGTAGCCCCGTTAGGCGAATTTTGCACAAACAACTCTTTTACATGTGGTCACATTATATGATGGATGGTGATTCGGATTTATATCTTATAATGTCATACGCCATACTACGTTGACTAGATAGTTGAGGAGGAGGCTCTTATATCTAGCTATGCATCAATTTGTCAAGCATAGCATTTACCAATGCAGTATTATCAAGTAACTCGCTTGTCCTGCTCGGTGCGTCGTACATACCCTTCTGGAGGGTATTAAGTGCATGAGTCCACATGATGCATGAATGCAATCCTAGAGTACAATGTAAATGGTAAGTGTAAGTACACAGTATAATCTACTGTAATTTTACAGCAACTATTGTAGATTTACAGTAGATTCTACTTGTTACCTACAATAAACGGTACACCTACAGGAGATTCTACTGCACACCTGCAAATATGGCAACCAACTGTTCACAGTAACAGTGTAGAGTCTCCAGCTGTATCAATGAATTATGATGACTTAGAGCACAACACATTATAGCACTGTGTTGTCCTTAAAGGGTTAACTGGGTGTGTTCAGTATAGATGTACAGCAGAGAGTGAAACCTGTCATTAGGGAAAGAAAAGTAGTTTCAGGTAACTTGATCCAAAGATCTAGGTGAGGTTTAGGTTTAACATGAAATACTGAGGAAAATATTGAAATAGTCAGAGGATTTAGTGTGTGTTACACTGCAGATAGTAAATGTAGGTACACAGCAGAATCTGCTTTAGATTTACATTAGATTCTACTGTGTACCTACAATAAACTGTACACCTACAGTATATTGTACTGTACACCTACACAAATAGCAACCAACTTTTTACAGTGTAACTATAGTGAATATACCGGTAGAAGATCCTAAATTTGGCCCTGTCCTATTATGCTAAGTCATATTACCCTAAATTCATAACTGTGTCAATCTACTCTCGTTTTTCATAACAGGTGTACCATATATATACCATAAATCCGATGGGGAAAATATCTAGTTAGTTGAGCCTTCCAATGATAATAATGACAAATCTCACCATTCATCCAATTCAATCTTTTCATCTAACCCAACCTCTATCGCAATTAACCTAGATTGTGATTATGAGTTTCCGCTGGGCACCCCTTTACCCTCACAGCTTCACCCCATTGTCGCCAGGTGTCGCGACCTTACATTCCTCCAGGGGCTGGTGACCGTCTCTGCTCACTGTTGGATGACGGAAGTCCTTACTCCATCTAGTCACGTCAGTGGTATGGGGATATACCCAAGGAAGTGGTGGGCGGTTAGCCCTTTATGGACAGTATAGTGCTTTAATGTGCTAGACGCTTTGTTGTTATCTATGAAACACATACGCAGCCCCGGCGGCCCTACCCACCAAGGCTGCAGGCATCATGCCGACCTTACACTACAGGGTTGTTAGTGTCCTCAAGGATCTACATGATGCATTAATGCAGTGCTAGCGAGTTACTCACCAGCAATGCATTAGTGCATCATGAAGATAAATGTTGTATTGAGGCAGCAGGCTCTCCTCAAATTGTTAAGAAAAATGATCAAGCTTAGGGAGTGTCCCTCACGTATTCCCATCTCTGTTATTAGGGTGCAATATACAGAGGGTGCGATGAACTCTCTATGGTTTTATAAGTGAAACTGCTTAGTTACAGGGGTGAGACAAGATTGAGGGATGTTAACGGTACTTAACAGCGTGCCAATACTCAGTTAAGGGGTGAACAATAAAATGGTCATGACATGCCATCGGGAACTAGGCTAGTCTGCACCAGATGGGTGTATTGTATACTTATACGTAGTAGTTAAACCACTGCCAGACCGCTGTATGTAGGATATTGGCGACAGTCTAGGCTGATCATGAGTTGGTAGACGAGTGTGCTCAGCCGTGACTAAGCAAATATCCATAGTACAGGGGTCTGTAGTGGTTTAACTAACTTATGCCACACACTTTGGTGATTGTTTTCACACCTTTTGTACATTATATACAGTCAGGCCAATTCTTTTGTTCTGACGGCCAAGTGCGGTATAAATGTACATACATGGTCCATGACATGCAGCATAGCATGAACATATGGACACTCGTACAGCGTTCAGTACACTATCAATACTACTTGTACAAGTATTTAGTATTGAGTAAGGAATATATATGCAGGTATTCAAGACACTCCCAGAGAAATAGCAATTAAAGTTCAAGGATACTTCATGATTTATTGCACAACTCATTTGAAGTCTGAATCACTATAATTATAAAAAGGTTTATGCTCACAACCCTTCACCACAGCCATGTATTAAGACCTATATAATAGGTTGGAGAATGTATTAGAGAAGTCTTAATGATAGGGGAGGAGTAGAAATTGTTTATCTAGTAGTGGTGATTTGCTGTACTTGTCTATCATTTGATCGATCATCAAAGGCTGTGTCTAAGCAATCGGTTTGACTAACACACTTCCTGTTCTAATAGTTAGAGAAGAAATACAAGTTGTACGGTTCAAGATTTTGGATCACTTGAATAGTAAATGTCTAGAGGGAACTATGTATCAAATATTACTACATGTACTCACATCTCTTTAAAGATTATTTTCAATAAAGGAAGATACAGAGGAAATAGCTATAGTGCTACATTATTCATTATATCCTGAATGCTTAAAGATCCAGGCAATAATATTTGATTTCTGGTAATATCTGTTGTGTTAATCTCTTAAGTGATAGCGTTTATTCTACTCCATTTGCAGGTGCTCCAGCTCAAGGCTTCAGGGTTGTCCCACAAGCAGCTGCACATGCTGAAGCCCAAGCAGGGGTCATCAACGTCACAACAAGCACCACAACCCCCTCCCCTGTCCCAGACCTATTTAAGGCTGATGGAGATTCTCCTGTGGGGGATGGAGACTTTCAGAATGGAGGCACTGAGGATGAAGCGCCTATAACCCCAATCACCAGAGGACGTCTAGTTGAGCTCAGACCACTTGATGAAGAACCAAGCACTAAAGAACCAAGTCTCGATGGGGACATTCTGACTGAAGGCGATCCACGTGAAACAGTGGATCGGTCCCAGCCAAATGGTGACAATCCTCAACCTGATCCACAAGAAGAAGGGCCAAGCTCTTCATTACCACCTGCAACTTTCAAACCCTCAACGGAGAAGACAACTCCCCCAGGGGGAGGTGGTTTTGTAGAATTTAAACCTCAAGAAGCAACCGGTGAGGATGAGGAAACCAACGGTGGGGATGTTAATGGGGGATCTCCCGCAGAACAACCCCCACAGACAGCCTCACCAACAACTAAAAAGGAGGTAACAGCACGGCCTGGTTTTGTACAAATCACAGATGCTAAACCGACTGTGATTGTTGACACTCCAGAGACTGATGTTGGGGATATTATTGATTCAATACTCGACGGGACAACAACGACTGTCCCACCAACCACGACAACTACCCTATCACCGTGTGCGCTATTAGCACAAAGTACACACCCAACATCATCTTCCACAACAAAAGAATCAACTACAACTTCTCCAGTGGAAACACCATCAACCCCAAAGGTTGCAGAAACAACACCATCAACCACCATGTCTCCAACAGAAACACCATCAACTTCACAACCATCATCAATGAAACCTTCCTCGACAACTGTTAAACCTACTACAGAGTCAACCACAAAGATTCCTGCAGAGACACCATCCACAACACAAATGCCGGCAGAAACACCATCAACCTCAAAGCCTGCAGCAGAAACACCAGCAGAAACACCTTCAACCACAAAACCTACATCAGAAACACCATCAACAACAAAAGGTCCAGCAGAGACACAGCCAACAACTCAATCATCTTCAGCAACTCATCCAACTGTGAAAGCAGACACAACTTCAAAGGGTGCAGCTGAGACACCGTCGACATCTCAATCAGATGCAACTGTGAAACCAGCCACAGATCCAACTGTAATGCCAGCCACAGATCCCACTACAAAGCCTACAGCAGAAACACCTTCAACCACAAAGCCTGCAGCATCATCTTCAGTCACAAATGCAACTGTGAAACCAGCAACAGATCCCACTTTGAAACCATCCACAGATGAAACTTTGGAACCAGCCACAGATCCAACTTTAAAAGGAAATGCAACTACAAAGGCTCCAGCAGAAACACCAACAACAACTCCTTCATCGTCATCTACAGATGCCACTGTGAAGACAGCCACAAAGCCTGCATCAGAAACACCGTCAACAACACAAATGCCGGCAGAAACACCATCAACCTTAAAGCCTGCAGCAGAAACACCATCAACCTCAAAGCCTGCAGCAGAAACACCATCAACCTCAAAGCCTGCAGCAGAAACACCATCAACCTCAAAGCCTGCAGCAGAAACACCATCAACCTCAAAGCCTGCAGCAGAAACACCATCAACCTCACAGCCTGCAGCAGAAACACCATCAACCTCAAAGCCTGCAGCAGAAACACCATCAACCACGAAAATAACAGAAGAGACACCATCAACAACACAAGTGCCAGCAGAAACACCATCAACATCTCAATCGTCAGCCACAGATCCAACTGTGAAACCAGACACAGATCCCACTGTAAAATCTGACACAACTACAAAGGGTCCTGCAGAAATATCATCAACAACACAAGTACCAGCAGAGACGCCATCAACCACAAAGGCTGCATCAGAAACACCATCAACCACAAAAGTGCCAGCAGAGACATCACCAACAACACAGTCAGCTTCAGCCACAGACCCAACTGTGAAGCCAGCCACAGACCCAACTGCCAAACCAGCCACAGACCTAACTGGAAAAGGAGACACAACTACAAAGGGTCCAGTAGAGACACCATCCACTACACGAATGCCAGCAGAAACACCATCAACAACTCAATCATCTTCAGACACTGATGCAACTGTGAAAGCAGATGCAACTGCAGGGCCAGCAACAGATCCAACTGTGAAAGCAGCCACAGATCCCACAGTGAAAGCTGACATAACTTCAAAGGGTGCGACTGAGACTCAATCAACCAAAAAGGCTACAGCAGAAACACCATCAACAACACAAATGCCAGCAGAGACACCTTCAACATCTCATGCATCTTCAGGCACAGATCCAACTGTGAAACCAGCCACAGATCCAACTGTGAAGCCAGCCACTGACCCAACTGTAAAACCAGCCACTGACCCAACTGTAAAACCAGTCACAGACCCAACTGTGCAACCAGCCACAAATCCCACTGTGAAAGCAGCCACAGACCCAACCGTGAAAGCTGACACAACTACAAGGGGTCCAGCAGAGACACCATCACCTACATCACAATCCTCATCTATGAAACCTTCATCAACAACTGTTAAACCTATCATGGATACAGCAACAATGGTTCCATCAGATACACCCTCAACTACTATCAGCCACGGTTTCGGTGACAATGATATTAAAGCTGATATACCTGATGTAGATTCAGCAAACAGAGTTATTAGTAATGCCACAGTATCTCCTGGCATTGGTGATGGAGTAACTGACAATGTCACTGTCACAGTGAAACCAGGGGATTTCACAGGGCCTCCTGCACTGACTACACAAGGATCTTCACTAGGTGTGACCTCCTCTAAGAATGAGGCAGTTTCAGAAACTACGAAATCAGCTACAGAATCAACAAAGACCCCGGACAATGGACCAACCATGAAGCCAGATTCTGAGTCAACCATGAAACCAGATGTTGAATCAACCATGAAGCCAGAATCTGGGTCAACCATGAAGCCAGATGTGGGATCGACAATGAAGCCAGATACTGGATCAACTATGAAGCCAGGAGGAGAATCAACCATAAAACCAGATGCTGGATCAACTATGAAGTCAGATACAGAATCAACCATAAAGCCTGATGCTGGATCAACTATGAAGCCAGATGCTGGATCAACAAAGAAGCCAGACGATGGATCCACAATGAAGCCTGATGATGGAGCAACCATGAAGGCAGATGTGGAATCAACCATGAAGCCAGATGTGGAATCAACCATGAAGCCAGAGGTGGGATCAACCAAGAAGCCCGATGTGGAATCAACCATGAAGCCAGAGGTGGGATCAACCGAGAAGCCAGATGCTGGAACAACCATGAAGCCAGAGGTGGGATCAACCGAGAAGCCAGATGCTGGATCAACCATTAAGCCAGACGATGGATCCACAATGAAGCCTGTTGCTGGGTCAACTGTGAAGCAAGATGCTGAATCAACCGAGAAGCCAGATGCTGGATCGACCATGAAACCAGATGATGGGTCAACTATGAAGCCTAATACAGAATCAACAAAGAAGGCAGCAGCTGGATTGACTGAGAAGCCAGATGGTAGATCAACAATTATGCCGGATACAGAATCAACGCAGAAGCCAGATGATGGATCAACAATGCAGCCAGATACTGGATCAACCGTGAAGCCAGATGCTGAATCGACTATTAAGTCAGACACTGGATCAACAAAGAAGTCAGACAATGGATCAACTATGAAACCAGATGCTGGCTCAACAATGAAGCCAGATGATGGTTCGACTGAGAAGTCAGATGTTGGATCAACTATTAAGCCAGATACAGAATCAACAATGAAACCAGATGGTGAGGCAACAGACACAGGGGAAACTCTGAAGCCGGATACTGGATCAACAATGAAACCTGATACAAATGAAACAGTGAAACCAGATACTGGGTCAACCATGAAGCCGGATACAGAGGTAACTGTCAAGCCAGGTACAGAAGAAACAGCAAAGCCTGAGGCTGGATCAACCATGAAGTCAGATGTAGAAGACATAGTGAAGCCGGATGCTGCATCCACCATGAAGCCAGCTAGAGGATCAACTATGAAACCAGATGGTGAAGCAACAGTAAAGCCTGACACAGAGGAAACTCTGAAACCAGATACAGGATCAACCATGAAGCCTGATACAGAAGAAACAGTTAAACCAGATGCTGGGTCAACCATGAAGCCAGATACAGAAGAAACGGTGAAGCCAGATGCTGAATCAACAAAGAAACCAGATACAGAATCAACAAAGAAGCCAGATGCTGGATCAACTGAAAAGCCAGATACTGGATCAACTATGAAGCCAGATGATGGGTCAACCAGGAAACCAGGTGTTGAATCAACAATCAAGCCAGACACTGGATCAACTGTTAAATCAGATATTGTATCAACTATGAACCCAGATAATATATCAACCATAAAGCCAGATGATGGATCAACCATGAAGCCAGATACCGAAGCAACAAAGAAGCCAGAAGATGGTGCAACAGACAAGCCAGATGGTGGGTCAACAATTAAGCCAGATACAGAATCAACAAAGAAGCCAGGCGATGGATCAACAATGCAGCCTGATACTGGATCAACCGCGAAGCCAGATTCTGCGTCGACTAAGTCAGATACTGGATCAACAAAGAAGCCAGACGATGGATCGACTATGAAACCAGATGCCAGCTCAACAATGAAGCCAGATGATGGTTCGACTGAGAAGCCAGATACAGAATCAACAATGAAACCAGATGGTGAAGCAACAGAAAGGCCTGACACAAAGGAAACTCTGAAGCCAGTTACTGGATCAACAATGAAGCCTGATACAAATGAAACAGTGAAGCCAGATGCTGGGTCAAGCATGAAGCCGGATACAGAGGTAACTGTCAAGCCAGGTACAGAAGAAACAGCAAAGCCTAATGCTGGATCAACCATGAAGCCAGACGATGGATCGACAATGAAACCAGATGAGGGCTCCACTATGAAGCCAGATATTGGATCAACCATGAAACCAGATACAGAATCAACAAAAAAACCTGCATCTGAATCAACCTTGATGCCAAATGCTGGATCAACTATGAAACTAAGTGGTGAAGCAACAGTAAAGCCTGACACAGAGGTAACTCTGAAGCCAGATACTAGATCAACCATGAAGCCAGATACAGAGGAAACAGTCAAGCCAGATGCTGGGTCAACCATGAAGCCCGATACAGAAGAACCAGTGAAGCCAGATGCTGGGTCAACCATGAAGCCAAACACAGAATCAACCATGAAACCAGAAGATGGATCCACTAAGTCAGATACTGGATCAACTATGAAGCCAGATGCTGGATCGACCATGAAGCCTGATACAGAATCAACCGTGAAGCCAGATGCTGGATCAACCATGAAGGCTGATACAAAAGAAACAGTGAAGCCAGATGCTGGGTCAACTATGAAGCCAGATGCAGGATCGACCAGGAAGCCTGATATAGAAGGAACAGTCAGGCCAGATGCTGGGTCAACTATGAAGCCAAACACAGAATCAACCATGAAACCAGAAGATGGATCCACTAAGTCAGATACTGGATCAACTATGAAGCCTGATACCGAATCAACCGTGATGCCAGATGCTGGATCGACCATGAAGCCTGATACTGAGGAAACGGTTAAACCGGGTGCTGGGTCAACCATGAAACCAGATTCTGGTTCAACCATGAAGCCTGGTACAGAGGAAACAGTGAAGCCAGAGACCACAAAGGGTCCAGCAGAGACATTGTCAACAACACAACCATCTTCAATGAATTCTTCATCTACACCTGTCTCGTCTCAAACAGAAATAACTAAAATCATGGCATCACAGACCCCATCGACCACAAAAAATCCAACAGAAACACCATCAATGGCACAGGACATAGTAGGAAATTCATCTAGCACACAAGGTCCAGGAGAAACACAATCAACCCAAAAGAGTCTAGCAGAAACACCATCAACAACACCATTATCCTCTACCACAGATGCAACTGTGAAAGCAAATGCAACTGCACAGCCAGCCACAGATCCAACAGTGACACCATCTAATAATACAACTGTGAAAGCAGACACAACTACAATGGGTCCAGCAGGCAATCCATCAACCACAAAGGTTCCGAGAGAAACACCATCAACATCACAAGGGCCAACCACAGATCCATCTGTGAAACCAGCCACTGACCCAACTGTAAAGCCAGCCACAGACCCAACTGTAAAGCCAGCCACAGATTCAACTGTGAAGTCAGCCACAGATCCAACTGCGAAGCCAGCCACAGATCCAACTGCACTGCCAGGCACAGATCCAACTGCACTGCCAGGCACAGATCCAACTGCACAGCCAGCCACAGATTCAACTGTGAAGCCAGGCACAGATTCAACTGTGAAGCCAACCACTGACCCAACTGAGCAGCCAGCCACAGACCCAACTGTAAAGCCAGCCACAGACTCAACCGTAAAGCCAGTGACAGATTCAACTGCGAAGCCAGCCACAGACCCAACTGCGAAGCCGGCCACAGACCCAACTGCACAGCCAGCCACAAACCCAACTGCGAAGCCAGCCACAGATCCAACTGTGAAGTCAGCCACAGATCCAACTGTGAAGCCAGCAACAGATCCAACTGCACTGCCAGGCACAAATCCAACTGCACAACCAGCCACAGATTCAACTGTGAAGCCAGGCACAGACGCAACTGCGAAGCAAGCCACAGATCCAACTGCACAGCCAGCCACAGATCCAACTGCACAGCCAGTCACAGATTCAACTGTGAAGCCAGCCACAGACCCAACTGCGAAGCCGGCCACAGACCCAACTGCACAGCCAGCCACAGATCCAACTGCACAGCCAGTCACAGATTCAACTGTGAAGCCAGCCACAGATCCTACTGTGAAGCCAGCCACAAGTACAGAAGGCACATTAGTCACAGAAACCACAACCCAGCGTGCAGCTGGTCCTCCATCCTCTGTCAAACCCGTTGGTCCACCAACTATCAACGTCGCCACCACCCCTAAGCCAATGCCTCCTTCACCTTCAAGGCCACCATCAACAGTATCAACAGCTTCCCCACCACCTACACCTACAGAACCAGTCATAGAAACCAAACAAAGCACCCCGTCCACAACAACCTTATCATTTGGTTTTGGTGATAATGATATCAAGGCAGATATACCTGACGTTGAATCAGATAACAGAGTCATAAGTAATGCTACAGTACCTCCTGGCATTGGCGATAGTGTTGGGGCAACAGACAATGTCACTATGACTGTAAAACCCAGGAATTTCACTGTCTCTCCCTCATTGAGTACTGTAGAAACAGGAACTACGAAATCACCTTCAGAGGCAACCATGAGCCCGGATACAGGATCCACCAAGAAGCCAGATACAGAAGAAACAGTTAAGCCAAATGGTGGGTCAACCATGAAGCCAGATGCTGGATCAACCATGAATCCAGATTCTGGGTCAACCATGAAGCCAGATGCTGGGTCAACCATGAATCCAGATTCTGGATCAACCATGAAGCCAGATGCAGGATCAACCATGAAGCCAGATACTGAAGAAACAGTGAAGCCAGATGCTGGATCAACCATGAAGCCCGATACAGATGAAACAGTGAAGCCAGATTCTGGGTCAACCATGAAACAAGATGCTGGGTCAACCATGAAGCCAGATGCTGGATCAACCATGAAGCCAGATGCAGGATCAACCATGAAGCCAGATACTGAAGAAACAGTGAAGCCAGATTCTGGGTCAACCATGAAACCAGATGCTGGGACAACCATGAAGCCAGATGCAGGATCAACCATGAAGCCAGATGCAGGATCAACCATGAAGCCAGATTCTGGGTCAACCATGAAGCCAGATGCTGGGTCAACCATGAATCCAGATTCTGGATCAACCATGAAGCCAGATGCAGGATCAACCATGAAGCCAGATACTGAAGAAACAGTGAAGCCAGATACTGAAAAAAACATGAAGCCAGATTCTGGGTCAACCATGAAGCCCGATACAGAAGAAACAATGAAACCAGATGCTGGGTCAACCATGAAGCCAGAAGCTGGGTCAACCATGAAACCAGATGCTGGATCAACCATGAAGCCCGATACAGATGAAACAGTGAAGCCAGATACTGGGTCAACCATGAAACAAGATGCTGGGTCAACCATGAAGCCAGATGCTGGATCAACCATGAAGCCAGATGCAGGATCAACCATGAAGCCAGATACTGAAGAAACAGTGAAGCCAGATTCTGGGTCAACCATGAAACCAGATGCTGGGACAACCATGAAGCCAGATGCAGGATCAACCATGAAGCCAGATGCAGGATCAACCATGAAGCCAGATACTGAAGAAACAGTGAAGCCAGATTCTGGGTCAACTATGAAACCAGATACTGGGTCAACCATGAAACCAGATGTGGGATCAACCATGAAACCAGATGCTGGATCAACCATGAAGCCCACTGTTAATGTAACAATGCTGCCAGTTTCTAATAGCACCATGACTGATACAACTAAGATGCCAACCAGAGAATCAACCATCATTCCCGATATTGAGACAACCTTAAAGCCAGTTAGGTTATCAACTTTGAAACAAACTACGGAATCAATCATAATGGCATCTATAAAATCAACCATGAAGCCAGACACAGACACAACCATGCAACCAGCCGTCAGTACAACCATGCAGCCAGCTGTCAATGGAACCATGCCACCAGCTGTTAGTACAACCATGCAACCAGCTGTCAATGGAACTATGCAACCAGTTGTGAGTACAAACATGCAGCCAGCTGTTACTACAACCATGCAGCCAGCTGTCAATGCAACCATGCAACCAGCTATCAGTACAACCATGCAACCAGCTGTCAATGCAACAATGCAACCAGTTGTCAATACAACCATGCAGCCAGCTGCAAATACAACCATGCAACCAGCTGGCAATACAACCATGCAACCAGCTATCAGTACAACCATGCAACCAGCTGTCAATGCAACCATGCAACCAGCTGGCAATACAACCATGCAACCAGCTGCAAATACAACCATGCAACCAGCTGGCAATACAACCATGCAACCAGCTGGCAATGGAACTATGCAACCTGCTGTTAGCACAACCATGCAACCAGCGGTCAATACAACCATGCAACCAGCTGTCAATGCAACCATGCAACCAGCGGTCAATACAACCATGAAACCAGTGGTCAATGCAACCATGCAACCAGCTGTTAGCACAACCATACAACCAGCAATCAATGAAACTATGCAACCAGCAGTCAGTACAACCATGCAACCAGCTGTGAATGGAACCATGCAGCCAGCTGTCAATGGAACTGTGCAGCCAGCTGTCAAAGGAACTGTGCAACCTGCGGTCAATGGAACCATGAAACCAGCTGCCAGTACAACTATGCAGCCAGCTGCAAATACAACCATGCAACCAGCTGTTAGTACAACCATGCAACCATTGGTCAATGCAACCATACAACCAGCCCTTAATACAACTATGCAACCGGCTGCAAATACAACCATGCAGCCAGCTGCAAATACAACTATGCAACCGGCTGCAAATACAACCATGCAGCCAGCTGCAAATACAACCATGCAACCAGCTGTCAATACAACCATGCAGCCAGCTCTTAATACAACCATGCAACCGGCTGCAAATACAACTATGCAACCGGCTGGCAATACAACCATGCAGCCAGCTGGCAATGGAACCAGGCAGCCACATACTGACACTACCACCAGGCCATCTATAGACACTAGCAATACAACCATGCAGCCAGCTCAAGAAACAACAAAGAGTCCTAACCAAGTGCTAGTTGCTACATTATTGGAGCAAGCCTTGGAGCGAGTTTCAATGTTGGAGTCAAATTATACCAAGCTCATTAATACGGTATGTTGTACTTTGTTATGATATATACTAGCTCCTAGTTTTGTTGTTCCTCCACAGAGACTCCCAGCACCATTCAGCAGGGTTTCAATTATCAGTAAATTCTAGTTGTGCACTTGGTAATAATCAGTATAAGAATACAGAGCATTGACAACAAGAAAACTAAACTACCGATAACCCTTGAAGGACTTCATAGTTCTTAGTTATTAGTCATACAGATCATCGGTTAATCTATCAACCCTGAAGCATTGGCATGATGCATGACAAGTAGACTCACCAAGGCTGTATTGATGCCGATATCAAGGAACTATGCGGCCCTCAAAGGCCTAAAACCTTTGTCAACAATCATTTCACCTTTTATCTGGCAAAATTAAGTTAGACCCCAGAACATACCATAGACTGAATTAAAGCTAAAACCATTTACCTATTCAAACACAAGGGTCCCAACAAAGCTCAGTTCTAGCTTTAGCATAAGTGTAGGACCCCCTGAAATCCAGAAGGTACTTAAACTGTTCTGATGCCATGGTTGAATGGCCTTACAGGTAGAGAGAGTGCGGCAGGAACTGGAGGCTGAGAAGGTGGCACTAAAGACAACACGAATACAGCAGCAGTTTAAGTTAGAGCTGCTGAGTCGCCGGCTGCTCAACTACACAGACGAGGTGAACGACTCGTGTGAGCGGCGAGTGGAGCAGCTCAAACAGGGGGTCAGCGAGCAGTTCCAGAACGTCACCGGGCGGCTTAATATACTCACCGCTTCAGTCACCGCTCCCATTGTAAGTTCCATTACATGTTTATTGATTATCCATTTAACCTGTTAAGGATGGCATCATGCATTAATGCATCATGCACTTGGTCGTCATGATGCATCATGCTGACCCTACGGAGTTGAGACACTCCCGAAGGGTCAGCATGATCCACCAATGCAGCTCTGCGAGTTACTCGCTGTCTCCTTGAGACATCTTCTTTGTCTTACTAGTGCTTTTTGTGCAGAAAGATCATGGAAAGTCATGATTTTCACTTACAACCTTGCCTATCCTTTGCCTTCGAACTATGCACTATATCTTTAAGGATATATATAGTATATTCTCTACAAGACCAGAAATATATGTTTGGAGCTGTAGTTTATCTCTTATAAAGTTATAATCATTACTAAGCCACGTCATTTTCCTACAATAATGTTTACTATCCCCTTATGCAGAGCGCAAATAGGGACGATCAGGTAGAGTATTCTCACTGTTTTGCAATCACCTTTAGAATAAGGAATAATCAGTTACATTTAGAGACTGGGAAATGATTTATAAGCATATACACTGATAATCCCTGGTGCATGAATGATCGTATCCCCACATGCTCACCTTAACTATTACTTACCAATTGATATTTGGTATAGTTTTGTTAATTTATATTATATTATATCATATTATATGAATTCACAATAATGTTAAGTATTATGCTTACCATTGTGTCTTGAGTTGAATGGGACGTTTTTAATTCTAATAATAATGAACATTTATGATGACCTGCAATCGACACCTATATATAAAAGCACATGTTACTTCGAATAGATTATACAGGCATGAAACATTCTGTGCTATACGCTGGCAAATTATTTTGAAACACTCATCCGCATATCTCGTCTTGGAAATAAACCGTGAGAGGGGTACATGATAAAATCGAGATGTAGACGGGTGGACTCGGACTATGCCTTGGACAGTATAAATAGATAATTAAAAACAAACAAAAGACAGTAATACATGTCAATAAATGTATCTAATATTAAATTTAAATTAACTGCAGGCCGAAGATAATACTTCTAGAGTAACCGCATCAGATTAAAATGTCTAAGAAGTAATCTAAGCAGTGGAGTTCAGTAATATTCAGCGCTAAAACCAGAAGTAACGTGCTATCTACCTAACCGTGTTCTATGGGAGACATGGGACTTTACCGTTAAGGATAACCCTCATGTTAAGAATTAACCAGAAATGCGTGTGTTTGTTGAGTTGCGTTAAGCATGTTAGCTTAGTAAGTGTATAAAAATAACTGGTTGTCTATGGATGGGTTTTTAATCAAGAATAAACGCAGTAATTATGTTTGTGTTTCTTAGAGTAAACATAAGAGTAAAGATACATAGGCCGTCGGTGTTTGTATTCTCCCGTACTTTAGTGCTTTCTCTAAAGTGTTTATTTTTATTGTTATAAGACTGGTTTATAGTATATGACCCTACTGTAAATACATACCATGTTCATTTGTTCTTGCCTACATCAATAGTCCCTTTGACCAGGTGGCATAAACAGACCCAGACTTGAGGCTGGCGTCCCTCCATGTGTAGTGGCCTGTTTACGTGATAGCACGTAAAGCGCTATCTGGAGCCCCTACTTGTTTACGTATTGGGACCATCAGAGGGAAGAATGGGGATATACGAGGAATTGTCCATATACAAAGCCAAAATAGAGAAATAATTGCCCGGCTGTGGAGCCTTAATTATAATAGTGTGCTATATACGATTATAAATATTTGCTGTGTGATAATATTTGGTAAAATTTAACCCAATATAATACAGTACCGTGCCGCCCTTAGAGGGTTAAAAGCGTGTCACGCTGTGTGGTTCGTGACAAGAATGTACACATTTGCATAATCCCCGAAAAAACTCCTAAGGGGCAAAAGCCCACAACGGCGAGCTAAATAGACTAGTAATTGCCTTCTCTTTTGAAACCCTTTGAATCAATTGAGTACCAACCTATGTGCCTCTCTGTCTGTTAAACATATAAAAACGTTCACAGGTGGGGGTCTACCACATATGAGAGTGTATTTGCCCTACCCTCTTTACCTAAATTCGGCTATTTGTGTGATCTAGTTAAAAACACACAAAGTGATTTCTTCAAATAAGTGACTTTTTATTAGGCCCCCCAAAAAAGGTTTGTTTCAGGTAGCCCGACCGACCCTATCAAAACAGGGCCGACCCTACGTTTTCTTTATGCAATTTTGAAGAAATTTCCGTATTTTTACCCTTTTTTGGGCAATTTTCGGGTCTTCGGACCGGCCGGCTGGTATTTTCATGTTTTTAAAAAAAAGTTTAAAAAAAAAGAATCCGACCTACCGACCCTACATTTTCTGACCATGTTGCCTGAAACAAACTCTTTTTTTTGGCCTAAATGGTTTGGTTGGCTTTTTTTGTAGAATCAAAGAAACACATGCAGTTTTGCAAATGGCAGGAAATAATGGATTCTAAGACCTATATTTACCCCCAAAAAACGTATAGTGGAGCCCCAACTTTAAGCTCCTAAAGTTATCACTGCTACCTAGTGGGAAGAGATAACATGTCTCATTGCGCAGTGCAGGGAAACGTCAATTGCTGACTCTGTCAGTTTCGTATTGACTCAGATCTTTGATATGCATGTGCCATTTTCTTACCTTTTTAAATGCCAGACATGATGTATCTATAGTCAGCTCCTTCTATTCTAATATATCAGAATCAGGACTGATAACTAGGCAGAGAAAATTCAAGGTGTCAACTGTGTCTCCCACTTGGCTCTGGTAAAAATGGACTGTCCAAAAGCTAGTGACTCTGCTTACATCAAGGGTCATCCAACTTGAGTTGGTGCTGATAGTACAGAGTCAACTTAAGTTGACCCTTCATATAAGCAGAGTCATTAGCGGTTTGACTCTCCATCTTACCAGGTGGGAGACACAATTGACACCTTTACTTTTCTCTGTGTATATCTAGTCAACTGTTCTGTACCACAGCTGTGTGTCTGAGTTCATACACTAAAAGCCCACCCTCTCCTCTCTCCCCCTCTAGGTGGTATATCTGAGTCCACACAGTAAAAGCCCTACCGCCTCCTCTCTCCCCTTCTAGGTGGTATATCTGAGTCCACACACTAATAGCCATACTTTCTTCTCTCCCCCTCTAGGCATATCTGAGTCCACTCACTAAAAGCCCTACCCTCTCCTTTCTCCCCCTCTAGGTATATCTGACTCCACACACTTATAGCCATACTTTCCTCTCCCCCTGTAGGTGGTATATCTGCGTCCACACACTAATAGCTATACTTTCTCCTCTCCCCCTCTAGGTATATCTGAGTCCACACACTAATAGCCATACTTTCTCCTCTCCCCCTCTAGGTATATCTGAGTCCACACACTAATAGCCATACTTTCTCCTCTCCCCCTCTAGGTATATCTGAGTCCACACACTAATAACCCTACTTTCTCCTCTCCCCCTCTAGGTATATCTGAGTCCACACACTAATAGCCATACTTTCTCCTCTCCCCCTCTAGGTATATCTGAGTCCACACACTAATAGCCATACTTTCTCCTCTCCCCCCCTCTAGGTGGTATATCTGAGTCCACACACTAAAAACCCTACCCCCTCCTCTCTCCCCTGCTAGGTGGTATATCTGAGCCCACACACTAAAAGCCCTACCCTCTCCGCTCTCCCCCTCTCGGTATATCTGAGTCCACACACTAATACCCCTACTTTCCCCTCCCCCCTCTAGGTATATCTGAGTCCACACACTAATAACCCCACTTTCTCCTCTCTCCCCCTGTAGGTTGACAGCGGCGTGAACCTCCGTAACTGCCGCTACACCAGCGTGCACCGATCTAACTCCGTCACCTCCCCGTCCACGGCCACCGCCTGGACGCCGCAGGAACGCGAGGAATTACAGGTAAGGCAGTTTTTTATGAGGTTGATTTTTTTCTCTGGTTTAATGAAAGTATTTATGATTGTAATGATGTTGTATGCATCAGGGTCAGTTGACAATTTCGAGGATTCATAAATGATTTCTATGAGCATCTTATTTGCTGAAGTCGCTATTAATGCACAATAATATTATGTGCGTTGGTAAATTGTTTCAAAAATCTTAAATCATAGAATAGATTACCCGAGCCTACCTAGCAAAACAGGGCCCACTTCATTTCTTGTCATTCTATTGCTATTTTAGAGTCGATTTGATTCGAAAGCATGGCTCGCGGGTCAGCACTGCTATCTGCAGGTCAATTTCTGGCAACTTTTGAAAGCTAGTCAAAAAAGAAAACTTTCAGAAAAATCCGAATTATACCTACCCTAGATTTCCAGAATGTTTTAACCTGGAACACACCTTTGTCTTTTTTCCAATTTGGCCTAATGAACTATACTGATCCTCATCATCTCATATCTATGTTTAATTCCTACAGAACTGGGTGATCACGGGGGTAGAGTGCAGCACGGAAACAGCCAACGGCAACAGTTTCCTGGAGCGGCGACAGCATCCCTTCTACTACGGCAACTGGCAGTTCCGGTGCACGTGTACCGGGGGTTCCCGGAGCGAGGCCAACATCCGGTACTGCACCATGCACGTGTGGGAGTGTCCTAAAACGGCCGCCAGGGGCACCAACAAATAGGGACAGCACACACACTAGGACATTGTTTCGTATTATTTTCTTGCAAATACAGAAAGAGTATTTTCGTAAGAAGAGTTTCTTGCAAAAATAGAAGGATTGTTATTTTTAGTAGGAAGTTTTTCTTACAAAAATTGGTACATCATTTTAGTAAGGGGAATTTCCTGCAATGAATAGAAGCAGTATTTTTGATAAGAAGAGTTTCATACAATAAATGAAAGGAGTATTTTTTTGGTAAAAAGAGTTTCTACAAATTCTGTAAAAAGAGTCTTGCTAAAGAACCAGTATTTTAGTAAGAGTGGTGAACGTTGTATGACGATAGCTTTCAAATACGTCAGTCACACTGTACATAACTTGCTACCCACCGACTATGTTCTACAGAGAATTTGATATGTCAAAAATTAGTTTTTTATTCACATATTACACCAGAGAGCAAGACATATCACACGTTATCTGGTTAATTGTAGCAGCCTTCCAACTGCCAACCACAGGGTACAGGTTTATACGAAAGTTCGATGAATGTAGACGATGTAAATCTGGGTTCATCAATTAAAGCCCAAACTGGTCACAAGGGAAACTCATGTTGATGAGATTAGTATGTAAATAGATAGTTCACGATATATGTGATATAGTAGTCACTTTTAATTCAAGTATTATTAATTGATATACCTGGATGTCTTCCCTTCACAGTGTACAGGTTACACAGCCCTCACTTGTTTGTTAGGACCCCTTCTAACCCTTTAGGGGCCGCATAATGCTTTAATGTGCCATGGTCTTTGTCGGAATTTTTATGCCTGAATCAAGTCCTGGTGAGTCTACTCACCAGGGCTGCATTCATGCATCATGCCGACCTTTCGGGAGTGTATCAACCCTGTAGGGTCGACATAATATATGATTATGTAAACTCATAACGGTTTATTCAACTAAATATGATTTTCAATGAATTCAGCTCTAGCAAGTAGACTTTATAAATTATGCATCATGACGACAAAGGGCATGATGCATTAAAGCACCATGTGGTCAATGATATAGCGTCGACGTGTTTGAAGGGTCCATAATGTAAATAGCTTGTAGTTTAGTGTGTAGGGTTGTATTTATCTGATTTCGTGTTATTGAAGTATTATAGCTCTCCTTATAAGGGCACACACAGGTACAATGAAACCAAAGGACTGGAAGTATCAGTTATTGTCTCCCACACAGCTGCCTATCAGTATATACATGTACAGAGAGACTTACAGGCATTTATTCTGATATTTTCTGATAGGAAATGTGTATGTTTTCGGTAAAGGACTGTTTAATATTGAGCACACTTGTAAATACGAGGCAATGTCAATTCTTGTTATGGCGGCACTTCACTTTGTCTATGTGTTCAGTTTATACAGACATGATAGTGTGAATATACATGTACCATTTGTACTACATGTATCCCCAGCCACAGTGAGATTTGTATAATACATGTACTATAGAGGTTTTATGTAGCAAAATGTGCCTTGTCTCATTAACCTTTTAAGGGCCGCATATTGCTTTCACGTGCTTGGTCAGCATGATGCATGAATCATGCATCATGCCTCCCATTCATGAACGTTATATAAAAGCTGAATGGCCATGATGCATGAATGCAGTTGCATCCATGCAGCTGCATTCATTCAGCATGGCCATAAAGGGCATACTCCATTAATCCACTATGCAGTCCTTAAAGGGCTAAGATTGGCCTCTCACCAAACCCTAGGTGCCTGATATTGGCTGATATTACCAATATTAGGCTGAGGGGTGCCAATTTACACATATTGCCTACAGGCAATGCTCAATCTTTATAACGGTTCCTGATTACTGAGAGTTGTGTACATGTCTCATTGTATAAACTAAATAAAATATATATTTTTGAATCAACAAGATTGACTTATGTGTAAAATGTGTAGTATTTTCTCATTATACAAACTCCCTTTCACCTTTGGAAAGGAGACAGAACTCTGTTTTGGTATGATACATTTATTCACTGATTCTATTACGCAGAACATGGGCCCATTCCATTGCTCACAATGATAAACACACAGATATATACATTGGTTCACTATGACGGGGTACAGAAATAATAGTGTCACTTTTTTCATGTTCTCTTTACACCAGGTTGGCCATTTTCTCAAAATATCAATTATATTCAATGCATTTATTCACAATCCCAACTGATGCAAATATCGTAATCACTCTTGCAGTCATCGCTGAATAATGTGTGAAGGCATATTGGGATATGCAATCCGTGTTCCTATTGAGTTAATTTTTATAACGGAAATTTTGATTCTGATGTGACCTTTTAGGAAAATATAGTTGTACCTTTTGCAGCGATCGGGTTTCAAGAAGCTGACTGTAAACTTGCTATATTGGACGGAAGGGAAATGCATGATATATAAGGCCTATACGCACTAATGATTATTAATATGTGACAGTGTTAAACCAAGTTGTATTATTTCATTAGGAGGTGACTTCGGGATACTTGCAAGCCATTTATGGAAGTCAAAACGCCATAATATGTGGTGGTCCACACATCACTTTGGAACCCCACAAAAGTGTATGACCTTCACACATTTCAGACCCCCCCCCCTCCTCCAAGGTATTGCGAAACAGGAGCAATATACATGTAATTCAGAACAATAAGGACGGCATATCATGACCCTCGAATCCATCATGTCTAATATATAAACTTCCAAGAAATTGCTTAACTACATGGTATGAGTTTTTAAATAGAGTGAATCGGATAGAAAACTTGGTGATTAATAATATCTTTGAGATTAAAATACTTCAAGCATTTTGAGTTGCTGCTACAATGCCTATTATACACTATTCTGACTGGTTCAACAAAGCTAATGATATCCATATGTGACCACTATAAATATACCGAGACATGGACGCATGAAACATGTATAACATGTAATTATTTTCTCAATGGCTGTCTGGGTTATTTTCACACAATTTCTCAATACACATAAACCCATGGTACTTGGCTATATAGGGACATCTAAGCTGCTCAATGCTCGGAGCTACTCAAAAATACAAAGGACGATATTTTGAGAAGTGTCCGACAGAAATATGGTAATACTTGGTCCACTGTCAATTGACAGACATGACTATAACAGTAGTCAATTTTCCCTTGGTGAGTATATATACACACTTTTGAGGAAAACCTGTTTTAATATTTGAATATTGTTGATAATATGAGGTGCAAATATTTGAGGAGTCAAAATAAATTTAGTAAATATTTAAATAGTCATATACAAAGACTTTAATGAAGTGAAGGTCAATTACCATCCATCGATAGAGCTATATTGGCGACATAGCTATTCACAGGCACAATAGTGTGCCTTAAAACGCTATAGTACAGATATGACTGTATTCATCAGAAGAGATTAAAGTTAAATTACATTAAGGTAAAATATAATAATCGATGAGGAGAATCCTTGAAATGTTGAGAAACACTCCGGAAGGCAGCATGTCAACGTCACGGGATGCTGACGTCAGAGTATGATGATGTCACTCTGCAGTGACGTCACGTCACCTTGACGTCTCATCTAGATGGGACAGGAGCCCTCTGTGACACGGAGGTTGTCTATGGCTATGTCGCCTGCATAACCCTGTCCACGTGTGGCCCGCATACCCAACTGGAAAATGACATGGTACATGTTGATAGAATGAAAGTAAGCAATACATAGACAGAGCTGCACGCTAAAGTGACAGAGTCACTAGTTACTGCACGAGCCGTGCTTGGGTCGTATTGCACGCGGCATTTGTTTACTTCCGTGGTGCCGCCATTTTGAATTCCGCGCAGGTCACGTGATCCTCAGTAGCCTAGCAACCCCACGGCGACCCCATGGCGACCCCTGGCGACCCCTGGGAGCGTGCAATACGGACAGAGCGTGCAATACTGCCGAGGGTTATTGCACGCTTTACCGGCATATCGCACTCCCATAGGTTTAACATTGACAGCAAGGATTATATAGGGTAGGATGTCCGACTCGGTAGATTCCCATGTTATAGCCCCCCCCCCCCCCCTCTACCCCCCCATGAAAGTGGGCGACTTTGTGTGCTCACTATTGAATACTATGGAGAATAGGGAGTTTTATGTGGTTCTTTGGAGTCTTTATTAGAGTGATATCAAATGAAAAGAAGGGTTTTTCTAGACCAAAATATCCTGCTGAATCCAAATTTTGTGGTCTTGATTCCCAAAAACTGACCAAATCCACTCAAAAATGAAGTTTGATGATGTAAAGTATTAAGAAAATGTACAAAATAATGTTGGAAATGTTTGGGACATTACCTATATATAAACCTGTCAATCAAAATCAGTACCTCAATCTACCTATTCAAAAATTGGTCTATCCCTCAATCTGACAGGCATTCTTCCTATGTATCACTCTACCTATCCTGCACACTGCCTATCCCTCAGCCTACCTATCCCTCAAGTTACCTATCCCTTGAATTAGAACCTTTTCTTGGATTAGCTCATCCCTCCAAAAGCTTAAAGGCTAAAGCCTATCCCTCTCCTTGCTACTCCTGCCCACTTTCTGTGCCTACCTATCACTGAGTCTACCTATCCCCAATCTGCCTATCACCTAGCCTACCTATCCCTTATTGTGACTATCCCTCACTCTGCCTATTTGTCATGTTTTATCAGCTTTATCCATATTTTAACTATGCCCATCTGCTAAACATACCATTCCTCACCATGTTCACTATGATTTGTACCTATCCTCGATTTTCCTATCACCCAGCCTACCTATCCCTTACTCTGCCTATCCCTCATGTTTCATCTACATTAAATTTATCTAATCCCACATGGAGCTCAACATGACATGTCTACTATTTCTATGTATAAGTTAATTTTCCTATCATCTAGTCAACCTATCCTTCATTGAGCCTATCCTGGCATATCCCTCATGCTTAACCTACACATCCCTCAGACTCCCTAGCCCCCATGGCATTTACATATCCCCACCTTGCAAGATACCCTCCATATCTATCTCTCACACTGCTTATTACCCACACTACCTATCCCTCTCAGACTTCATTTTGCTGAATACCTATCCCTCACGTTATGGCTAGCCCTTATTCTGCCTATCCCTCATACTCCCTATAACCTTTTACCTATCTAAGGTCTCCCAGCCTTCCCTTTTCTCAATGTACCTACACTATTCCTTAGTAAACATACACCTAAGGTACCTATCCCACAGTGTACATACACATGTACCTTCATCTACCTATCACTCATGCTTCATATAATTGAGTCTACCTATATCCTCAGAGTGCCTATCCTTCATCCCCTTCATGTTTTTATGTGAAGCCCTTAATGTATCCATCTATACTACATGTTGCATATCCCTGCCCCCGACATTTCCCCTGTCCTCCTATCACCCATGGCCAATAGCTGCCGATGGGTAAATAGAGAAATGGGTTAAATGAAGAATATACAGAATGTGTGATATGCAGCATGGGGGATAGGAAGATAGAGAGAGCTAGAGTGAGCAAGTAGGATAGATAAAGAGAAAGCTAGGCATCTTCAGGGCAGGCAGTATCAGGCATAGATCTGGACAAGCACGAACATTTAAGAGGCTAAGGGCTGTGCACAGAGACATGAGAGATATGCAGGCTGAAGGATAGGCACAGAGGGGGACAGGCATAATTTATAAGAGGCAGACTGAGAAATAAGAAGAGAGAACAGAACACAAGGTGAGGGATATGTATACGACAGGTTAAACACACTGAGGGATATACCGCAACAGCATGAAGGATAGGCATCATGAGGGATAGGTAGGCTGAATGATATGAACCTTGAATGATAGCTAGATGGAGGTATATGTGCAAGTAAACTGTAGGATAGATACCTTAGGGGTATGTTGACTAAGGAATGGTCACCATTGGTAACAGTAAAGAGTTATAGGGAGCATGAGGGAGAGGCAAAATGAGGGACAGTCATAGAGGGCATGAGGGATAGGTCTTCAGGAAGATGAAGTGTGAAAAGAATAGGTAGTATGTGTCTAATAAGTAGTTTGAGAGATAGGTATGGAGAGCATCTTTCAAGGTGGGGATATGTAAAAGCCATGGGGCAAGGGAGTCTGAGGGATGTGTAGTTTAGACATGAGGGATATGCCAGCATAGGCATAATGAAGGAGAGGTATACTGGGTGATAGGAAAATTAACTTATCCATAAAAATTGTAGGCCTGTTATCTTTAGTAGATAGGATCAAATAAACAGAAAAATAATGCAAGTTAAACATGAGGGATAGGCAGAGTGAGAGATCGTCACGATGAGGGATAGGTAGGCTGGGTGATAGGAAAATTGAGGATAGGTACAAATCATAGTGGACATGGTGAGGAATGTTATGTTTAGCAGATGGGCATAGTTAAAAATATAATATGGATAAGGCTGATAAAACATGGCAAATAGGCAGAGTGAGGGATAGTCACAAGAGGGATAGGTAGGTTGGGTGATAGGCATATTGGGGATAGGTAGACTCAGTGATAGGTAGGCACAGAAAGTGGGCAGGAGTAGCAAGGAGAGGGATAGGCTTTAGCCTTTAGGCTTTTGGAGGGATGAGCTAATCCAAGAGAAGGTTCTAATTCAAAGGATAGGTAACTTGAGGGATAGGTAGGCTGAGGGATAGGCAGTGTGCAGGATAGGTAGAGTGATACAAAGGAAGAAAGCCTGTCAGATTGAGGGATAGGCCAATTTTGAATAGGTAGATTGAGGTACTGATTTTGATTGACAGGTTTATATATAGGTAATGTCCCAAACATTTTCAACATTATTTTGTACATTTTCTTAATACTTAGCATCATCAAACTTCATTTTTGAGTGGATTTGGTCAGTTTTTGGGAATCAAGACCACAACATTTGGATTCAGCAGGATTTTTTGGTCTAGAAAACCCCTTCTTTTCATTTGGTATCACTCTAATAAAGACTCAAAAGAACCACATAAAACCCACTCTTCTCCATAGTATTCAATAGTGAGCACACAAGGTCGCCCACTTTCATGGGGGGGTAGATGGGGCTAGAGGGGGGGAGGCTTGTCACACTATGCCCATAGGCGAGGTGCTAAGTGAGACCTCCTACCCTATATGCTTCTTGTTGACAGTCCGTATTCACCATGAAATAATTTAATGTGCATCAACTGCTGGTGATGTAATGCTCGTGGTGTCTTACATATATACACATGTGCCTACTTTTTGGTCAATTTGAATCTCGTTTACACACTGGTATGCATATTCCTTCTGCATCATTTCTGCTTATCTCTTTAATTTCAAGGAAACCCATGCTGAAAAAAGTAGGAAGCTAAATTTTTATGCATTTAGACCATGAAGCAAAGTAGTAAATGCGTCCAGAAATTGTGTATTGAGGCATCATACGACCCATAACTTTTGAGAACAACGGGTTGTTTTAACATATTGGAGCCGACTTTTCCCACCAATGGTTATTTTGCTACATCATACAGAACCTTTAAGAGTGTATCAGGGTTGGCATGATGCTTAAATGCAGCGCTGATCGAGTCACCACCCCGGGGTCACCACAGACTGCATTTATACATCATGACGGCATAGCGCATTAAAGATGGTGTATCAGCTAAAATTTCATGACTTTTTAATCATGCCATATAACTATTGCATATCCTATCCTATACATACTCCCAAAATTTTAAAACAATTGGCAGAGTTTAAATCCATATGATTAACACATGTAGGGCAATCATATTTGCTGTAGGTCGACACTAAAACTCCCTATGTTGTGGTACTGCATGGCTCAGTGCTTTCTCTACAAGGCTAGTTTTCCCTGTACTCACCTGGGGGAGTGACTGAGTCAGTGAGGTGAATAGGCTTTATTGTTAATTATGTCAAATCATATATTTATAGACAAATATCTTGCAAATATTGAGCAATGTTTATCAGCTAAAATTATATTAGAACCCATGGCATTTCTTTTAAGGAAAAGGTTTGGGAAGTGTACCAGTTGATACACCATCTTTAAAGCACTATGCGGCTCTTCCCCTTGGGCACAGAATATAATGTTCAATATTGAATCATGTCGAAAACAGTGGGCAGTTGATCAAGCTGTCATTACCTGGTCGCCAGGTTGTAGTCTGAGGTCTACAAACTTGTCCATCCAGTCCTGCCCGTGCGGCCCGTAGGACGTCCACCTCGTGACGTCAATGTTACTGCGCCGGACAAACACCTGCAGGAAAACAACCGATTTACAGAAGTCCAACTTCTTATAAATACTTGAAATCTTTCTACCTGTGTAATAAGGGCAGTCAATGCTGAAGTATCCATGGGGTTCCAGGACTCAATACGGTGGTAGTTATATCGGTATGTATTAACCCCAGAGTCAATCTTTAGAAACATACAGCAGGTACTCATAATCCCTATTGTGGCTATGATGGTTGTACCTACCTGCAGCGCCCCCACGTGGTAGCCGTACATGTTGGCGCTAAACATGAAGCAGTAGGTGCCCGACAGGCTCTGGGGCAGGGGCAGCAGCAACCTGGAGAATGGTCAGAATAGATTTATCAGTTAAGGACGGTATTATACACCAATGCATACTGATAGTAACTGTAGTAGTATTGTATGTATCGGAACGGGACTATTGTTAAGTACTGTTTATTACTCAATCGACCTGCAGCCAATCAGAGGCCTCCATTTGGTCACGTGACCGGAAGTGACCTACTTAGGGGATTAGTGGTGACGTCACGTGACCTAGTTAGCCAATCAGAGGCCGCCATTTGGTCACGTGACCGGAAGTGACGTCATATGACCTACTTATGGACCGGAAGTGACGTCATATGACCTACTTAGGGGACCGGAAGTGAGGTCATATGACCTACTTTAGGATCACGTGACCGGAAGTGACCTGATGAGTCACGTGACCGGAAGTGACGTCACATGACCTAATGGCCAACCGGAAGTGAGTGACCTCATTGAGGATCACGTGACCGGAAGTGACCTGATTGATCACGTGACCGGAAGAAGAAGTGACGTCACGCGACTTAATGAAGAGATGAGCGTCTTTAAGGGGTCACGCGCTTTAAAATGTGATATCTTTTTTTTTTTGGAGGAGGAGGAGGAGGAGGAGGAGGAGGAGGAGAAGGAGAGGAGGAGGAGGCGAGTCTCTTATTTTTTTCGGTAAACTAATAAAAAACACTACGATATAAGTTGTTTTTTTTTTTTGTTTTTTATTGTTTTACGAGCGACTGGAAGTGACTTATTGAACTAGGTAGAAGCGTTCTTTAGAGTGTATAAGGGGGGGGGGGGGAGGGGAGGGGAGGGGAGGGAAGGGGAGGGGGGCCCCTTTAAGATGCATGGGGAGGGGGGCGCTTTTAGGATGCATGGGGCGGGTGGGGGGGAGGGGGGGAGGGGGGAGGGGGGCACTCTAGGGGGGTGGGGGGGGCACTCTAAGGGGCGTTTGTCTCTTTTAAGAAAAAAAGAAAAGAAAAAGATTTCAATCGAGAGACACGCTTCTTCCTCTCGAGAGGAAGAAGCGTGTCTCTTCGTTTTTTTTTGTTTATCACGTGCCTCGATGAGGCGATCAGCTGCGACTGGAGGAAGTGACACTTTAAGAGGGCGCGCGTCTTAATTGTTATGATATTTTTTTTTACTTACTAATAAAGAAGACGTATGAAAATAAAACACAACAATTCACATGTCCGTCGTTCTCGTTGTTTCTTGCTTGATAAAGTCAAGTAATATCGCGATGCCGAGGTCAAACTTTCCCATGTCCTCAGTCAACACTCTAAGGAGTTCAAAAGGTGTACCGCCGGCACCGTCAGCTTCATCTTGCCACATTTTCAACACTCGGAAGGCCCACTCAGCGGGACTTCCTCCGTATTCGCATTCTTCAGCGATCTTATCTAACCTCTCAGGCGACAATTTTAAATGGTCCCCCACCTCTTTCCACCTGCTACCTAGACGTCTGCCGAGGGTGCCCAAGTGCTTATGCATCGCGCGCGAGTCGGGGTTTTCGAAATCCAACCCCTGTCTGTGGAGAAGGGACATCCACTGAGCCAACAGTTCCACGCGTCTAATGCGGGTGAAGACGCGACCGAGCTCTCCCCATCTATGACGATGCGGGGTTTCACCCCACCAGACTCGGAACATCGCCGTACACAGCTCCTCCGGTGTCTTGACACTGCGCTCTACTAGAGCATCCATACGGGCGGCGGTAACTTTTAAGCTACTGCCCAACTCTCTCCAACAGCCGCTCAACTCTTTACCTAGTTGACGAAGCAAGGCGTCGCTATAGGCTAACCGCCGCTGTCCTACCTCTCTGTTCTCCCCATCGGTCTGCCTCGCGCGTCTCACGTCGTCAAGCCGCATTAACTTTTTTTCAGGTGGACAAGGCGGTGAAGGCGAGCTTGAAAGTGGAATAGCTTGAGCCATCTCGTCTCGTCTTGGCGGCGGCGGCGGCGGCGGCGGCGGCGGCGGCGGCGGCGGTGGTGGCGGCGGTGGTGGTAGTAGACGTTACTGTGGTCAGAGGCGATATGGTTTTTTTCCAACAGAAATCAGAGCTTTTATACAGAGGGAGTTTAATCCCATTTCCAACAGCACTCCAGCTGTCTAGCGACCTGTCCGCATGACGCTTTTTCAGCCGCTCCGCTCCTTAAGAGCTTAGATGACGAGGGGTATGTCATCGCTATCCGTGGAGACCAGCTGAAAACGGTGTTTCTTCCTCATCCATAGCCTTACCTCCTACCCCCTACCTGAGGACGTCTCCCTCCCTCTGACATTCATTGTAACAAACGTCAGAGGTCAGGTGAAAATTTTTTTCATGCACAGCCTTAGTCAGCTGTCACCCCTCCCTATTGAACTAGCCGGCCGCCGCCTGGCCGGCCCGGTCTACTCACCACGGCAGGAGGTGGTGATTTTTTTTTGTCTTACACTTAAGTCGCTCACCACATGCACACGCCTCTACTCACAGACAGACACGTTCGTCTTAGGGGGGTCCTGCTTCACGCCACACGCCTCCTGTAGTTTTTTTTTGTATACACACTCTAAGCTCATCACCGTTAATCCTTTATACAGCTAACGCGCGCTGAATGGCTGAACAGGGTGGTAAGTGGCTTAGCTCATGACAGTGGATCCCTCAAAAAAAAAGAGAGGAAAGGGATCCAGCTGAAAACGTCATACCTTATGTCTTTGTGAATGGCCGCCGGTCAGTCGACGGCAGCAACCGCTTAATCCTTTATACAGCTAATGCGCGTTGAATTGCTGAACAGGGTGGTAAGCGGCTTAGCTCATGACAGTCGATCTCTCAAAAGGGGGGAAAGGGATCCAGCTGAAAACGTCATGCCTTATGTCTTTTGTTTCTCTTTGTGAATGGCCGCCGGCCAGCCGGCGGCAGCTGAACAGGGTCAGTAAGTAGCTTAGCTCTAGAAGCGAGAAGGCGTATATAAGGGGCCTGGAAACCTCCATTCACTCACTCATTCTTTTGCTGCTCTCTAGAGTCACCACCATGAGCAAAAGACAACACCTAGCGCCGTCCAAGAACAAGAAGACTACGCGGAACAGCGCTCGTTTAGCGTCAGTGCCTCCTCTTGCTACTGAAAATGAGACTACCGCCGCAGCCGCTTGGTCTTATCACCCTCCCGCTGTAGCGAGCGCTCGCGGCAGTAGTAGTAGTAGTAGCAGTAGTAGTAGCAGTAGTAGTACTAGTAGTAGTAGTAGTAGTAGTAGTGGTAGTAGTACTACTGGTAGTAGTCGTCGTGCTAGCGACGTTGTTACACTCGCGACGGTACACGTTGCTGCTAAGCGCGCTGCCGCTGCTACTGCCGCCCCGCCTGCTGGTGATCCTCGGGCTGCGGCTGCTGCGGCTGCTGCTGCTGCTGCACCTGCTACCGCTGCGCCTGCTACCGCTGCGCCTGCTACCGCTGCGCCTGCTACCGCTGCGCCTGCTACCGCTGCGCCTGCTGAGGCTGCTGCGCCTGCTACTGTTGCGTCTGCTGCTGCTGCTGCTGCTGCTGCTGCTTCTGCTGCACCTGCTGCTACCGCTACTACTACTGACGACAACGCTCCTGGCACAGCGCAGTACTGGCAACCGGGTTTTTACCTCCCCACTACTGTTGATGACTTTGATGACCTGCCGCACGTTGCACAGCCCCTCTCCTCCACCACTACATCGACCGACGCCCTCGACGCCGCTCGCGCTGAGAGGGACAGCTATTCGGACACTCAGCCCCTAAACCGAGAAGAAGAGGAGGAGGAGGAGGAGGAGGAGCAGCAGCAACAGGGTGAGACAGAGAACGACGCTGACGACGAGGCGTACGAACAACCCGAAGGGAAAGGGGCGGGCGGTACGTTTTTCGGCTCCCCTCTTCGACCTTTCGACCTCACTTCCACTAGTAGCGCCCCGTCCGGTCCGTGGCGACTGCCCTCACCGCCACCTTACGAGGGCGGCGGCGCTTCATCTTCTACCGCTACACTCAGCACCGACGGCGTGTGGCTGCTCTGTTCCAACAACGAGGCCTCGGATACCACCAGCGCTGACGCTGCTCCTGCTATCGGTTCTGCTGCTGATTCAGCTCACGCTGATGGTGTTACTCATCCTGCGGGTGTGAAACGTTCTAAGGTGAGTTCCAGAACAACAAGGCCTAGTAAGAAGAGAAAAATACAAGAAAAAGAACGAGATGGACGAGAAGAAGCAGAGAACACCTTCTCCCGTCTTCTCGGGTTAGAGTTCTGCTTAGACGGAGCTTTGACGCTGGAGATCTGGGAGGACGTGGCTAGACTGTCTAGGAGGCCGCGCTACACAAAAGACGGCCAGGTGAAAGAGGCGTCTCTGACCAGAAGCAAGCGAGTGCACTTCACGGCCGAAGCGCTGCGCGAGCTAATAGCACGCATCGCCGATATCCGCGCAGTGGTGCGCATACGCGACACAGCGGCCGCGCAAGGAAAACCTAATCACACCCCCTGGTTCGCAGTGCTGGATGAGGAGGGCGAAGTGTACGCAGCTGTGAGCTACTACAGCGGTAAGAACCTCGTCCACGTGCGCAAGTACGAAGGTCCTGACAAAAAACCCACACAGCAGGGAGTGACGCTGTCCGCCAGAGCGCTCAAAGAGTTGGATGACAAAACAGAGATCATTCTGAAATATCTCGGCATAGATTCTGAATGAGAGACGCTCAACGCTCACGCGCGCACACACACACACACACACAGCGTTTGACGTACGCTGTATGAGACAGACAGACGGATACACAGACAGCAGACAGAAAGATAAATAGATAGATAGATAGACAGATAGATTGATAGATAGATAGATAGTTAGACGGCTAAGTAGTTGGTAACTGAGTGAAAAAAAAAACCATGACACAGTACGTATGCGAAAAGTGTTTCAAAATGTTTAAAAGACCGTACAACCACGAGAGACACGTAGAAAATTGTAGAGTAGTACCTAAGTTTTGCCCTCTATGCGGCGAAGGCGATTGCCGAAAGATCGCCTGTCGACGCGAATCTCTGGACGGGGTGACCGTCCCTCCGCGCATATGTGCTGTACCGAACGGGGAGGAAACGTTCACGGCGAATTGGCCTGCGATACAAACGGGCGTCAGGATGCACGGGACTCGCGTGAGTGTAACAAACTTCAGGCTACCAACCGGCGAGTTGAGTGACGCTGTAGATACTATGCGTCGCATTCACTTGACACAAAGATTCAGATACAAAGTGGGTTTCTCGGTAGGCTTACTCTTACAACACAGAGAAGACAAGAGCAAACTGCGCTACTTTCACGCCTCCCAGAACAACGCAACTCTCATACAACCGCTCCCTACTATAACTAATTCAGAAACTTTGGAAGAGCTCCTCTCAAAGATGGAAAACACCGTCGCTTGCGAGGAAGTACGGAAACTTTGCGACGCTGACACCAAGTGGCACGTTCTTTTTCCTACCAATTTGAACATTTGCGTTTACATGGGGCCGGGGGAATTCCCCATAGGCGGTAGGATCACTCAGGCCGGTCGAGTTGGAAAGAGAAGCGGCGTGTTAGATTTTCCCAACAAGGACAACCTCTGCATCTTCCGCTGCATTTCCTTTCACTTATACAACACCAGCAAGCGCGCTTCAGATTTGTTACGTCAGTTCTGTCCCGCTGCCACACCTGAATCCTTTCCGGGTCTGAACATCCGCGACTTACCCGCGTTAGAGAACTTGTTTGACGTACAGATAGTGGTTTACACCGCGTCGCGTCAAGTGCCGGGGCGGAAGTTGAGAAGACGCGTTACTCTGATCAGACCGCCTTCCAGAACTCTGGCCGCCCGAGGTAAAGTCAACCTACACCTGACGGCGAAAGGCGGTTTGCACGTCTCTCTCGTCACGGACTTCAACGCGTACGCGGGCATATACGAATGTTGCAAGTGTAAGGCGGCGTTCACCACCGAGTTCTTGCTGAAGAGACACAGGAACCAGCTTTCCTCTTGCCGACAAGTCAAGTTGCGCTACGTAGGTGGCATCTACCAAAATTCGAGAACGATTTTCGAAGCGCTAGCAGACTTCTCCATTTTTCCCCCCGACGGACATTCCGGAATCTACCCTTACAAGATCGCCTTCGATTTCGAGGCTTTCTTCAGACCGTGCAAAGAACCGTCGACGGAACACGTGTCCCTGCTGTGGGATCACGTCCCTTTGTCGGCTAGCGTCGCATCCGACTTTCCGGGCTGGGAGGGGCCCGTCTGCTTCGTCAGAGAATCCGACGCAGATTCCGACCCCTTGTTGGACCGAGTTTTAAATCACATAAACGAGAACGCCAAAGTCATCGGGGAAGCTGTGCTAGAACTTTACCGACCGACCTTAGCGAAGTTAGATGCGGCGATAGGTGAAGCTCTCCTGCTGGAGGAGGCGACGTTCACCCCTTCTCCAGGCGGCTTCGCTGCGGCTCAGACCAGACACCCGTTAGTTCAACTGAAGAAGTGTCTTCTGAGATACATCCGTCAAGCTCCAGTCGTGGGCTTCAACTCGGGGCGTTACGACTTGAACCTGATCAAAATACGCCTTCACTCGTTCTTCGCCTCCGGAGACCGAAGAAACCAAGAATTCAGCGTCATAAAGAGAAGCAATCAATACTTGGCGGTTTACACACAGCACACGGTTTTCTTGGACGTAGTCAACTATTTGGCACCCGGTTACAACTACGCGACCTATTTGCGAGCTTTCACCAGGAACGAAGAGAAAGGTCACTTTCCTTACGAATGGATGACGTCTACCAGGAAACTGGCAAACAGAACGCTGCCACCGAGATCGGCTTTCGACAGCGAGCTGACGGGCGTCAAAATGTCCGAATCCGACTACGCCGCATGTCAGAAAGTTTGGTCCGACGAGAAGATGCAAACTATGGAAGACTACTTGATCCACTACAACAACAAAGACGTCAAACCTTTCATAGAAGCTCTGAAAAATCACGCTAAATTTTTCCAAGATCGCTGCATTGACATGTTGAAAGACGGAGTTTCTCTCGCCGGTTTGACTTTACGGTTCCTCTTCCAAAACCTAGAAGACGCGTTCACAACGTTCCCCCAGTTCGACGCCGTCCTCCACGCTCTGATCAAAGAAAATCTAGTCGGCGGTCCTTCCATCATCTTCCATAGATTTCACGAGAAGGGCACCACGCGGATAAGGGAGCACAAGTACGGCGAAGAAGCGAGACCGTGCCAACACATCCTAGGACTAGACGCTAACTCTCTGTACTTGCGCTGCATGAGCGAAGCGCACTGCACGGGCTATTACGCGGTGAGACGGCCCGAGACCGAGTTCAAGCCCGAAATTAGGCAAAGAAACTCTCACAGCGCTTTGGAGTGGTTACGCTTCGTAGAGCACGACCGCGACGTGAAACTGCGCCACGCTTTGAACGGCGGCGAGATGGTTGTAGGCTGTCGGAGAATTCGCGTGGACGGGTTTCACGCGGCCTCTAATACGGTTTTCCAGTTTCACGGGTGTTGGTTCCACGCTCACGAGTGCATACCGTCGCACCGATATCAGTGCGCTTCACTGAGAGAGGAGAGACGCGACAGAACGACCAGAGTAAGCGCTTACTTGAAAGCGCTAGGTCACAAGCTGGTCGTCGTGTGGGAGTGCGAATGGCGAGAGATGAAGCGTCGAGATGAGCAACAACGCTGGAAGGTTGACGCTTTGAAAGTGTCTCGAAACGCGATGAGCGAGAGCGACATCCTTTCCGCTGTGAAAGAGGAGAAAATGTTCGGTTTAGTTCAAGTGGACATCACTACGCCGCCTCACCTACGAGACTACTTCGAAGAAATGACCCCCGTTTTCAAGAACGCGACCGTTTCAAAATCGGACATAGGACCTCACATGTCAGACTTTGCGCAGGAAGAAAAGCTGTTGAACACGCCTCAGAGATGTCTGATAGGGAGTTACCACGGAAAAAATATTCTCTTGGGAACGCCGCTTCTCAAGTGGTATTTAGAGCACGGTTTGATAGTCACCAAAGTGCAGCTGGTGGTAGAATACCTACCTAAACGCTCCTTTGCCGGTTTCGCGGACGAAGTAACGGCGGCGCGAAGACGTGGCGACGTGAACGAGAATGAGAAAATTCTGTCAGACTGTTACAAGTTAATGGGAAACGCTACGTACGGTAAAACAATCTGCAACAAAGAAAAACACACGGCGGTGAGATACACTGACAGTCGGAAGTTCGAACTATTGGCCAATTCGTGGCGCTTCAAAAAGGCGTCCGAGTTGAGTTCCGATCTGTTTGAAGTCGAACTACAACCGAAAACAGTCAACAACAACCTCCCTATTCAAATAGGGTTCATGGTATACCAGTACGCGAAGTTGAAAATGTTAGAGTTCACATACGACTTCTTGGATAGATTCGTCGATCGGCGCGATTATGCCCTTTGTCAAATGGACACCGACAGTCTTTACATGGCTCTCAGCGGTGACACGTTGGATGACCTAGTCAAACCTCGCCTGAGAGAGACGTACTTCAGAGAGAAACGAAAGTGGCTTCCGACAGCGGTGTGCGACGATCACTTAGAGCTTTTCGTGAAGACAAAAACGGAAAGAGTGCGAGAATGGTGTCCGCCGCCCGGCGGATGTTGTGAGAGACGGTACCTTCACGATCTGAGAACTTCGGGGCTTATAAAAGCGGAGTGGGAAGGTGACGGGATCCTAAGTCTCAACCCTAAGACTTACATTTGCTACGATCGAGTCAGCGACACCGGTGAAAGAAAATCCAAAAAATGGAGTGCAAAAGGCGTACAGAAGAAACAAAACCCTCAGGAACCAGACGACTTCTTGGATGTTCTTTGCCAACGAAAAACTCTCATTGCTGTAAATAGAAACTTCAAAGTGGTGCGAAACAAAATGGTCACCTACACCATAGAGAAAGACGGCGTGCGCTACTTGTATTATAAGCGTCGCGTGCATTCTGACGGTGTGACAACGAGTCCTTTAGAGATATGAAAAAAAAAAAATAAGCGTGTGCATCTTTTCAAAAATAGAGTGTTTATCAAGATTGAAAAAAAAAAGAAATAAAAAAAATAAAATAAAATATTGTTGTGTTTTTATTTTCATACGTCTTCTTTTACTAGTAAGTCGCGCAGTCTCTTAAAGCGTCACTCATGTGACGACGTCGCTTCCAGTCACGTGATCCTAAAGACCCTCACTTCCTAAACAAAAAACTTCTTCTTCCGCTCACATGATCAATCAAGTCACTTCCGGTCACGTGATCCTCAATGAGGTCACTCACTTCCGGTCGGCCATTAGGTCATGTGACGTCACTTCCGCTCACGTGACTCATCAGGTCACTTCCGGTCACGTGATCCTAAATTAGGTCATATGACGTCACTTCCGGTCCCCTAAGTAGGTCAGTAGGTTACCCAGAATGCACCACTAATCCCCTAAGTAGGTCACTTCCGGTCACGTGACCAAATGGTGGCCTCTGATTGGCTGCAGGGGTACCCAGAATGCACCACTAATCCCCTAAGTAGGTCACTTCCGGTCACGTGACCAAATGGAGGCCTCTGATTGGCTGCATGCCGATTGAGTAATAAACAGTAGTTAACTATAGTCCCGTTCCAATACATACTATACTACTAACTGTATTGATACATCATGCCGATGGGAGTGCATCAATACCTGTGGGGTTGGCATGATACAGCAATGCACCAGGGGTGTCTTCCTGAATTATTACAACCAATTTTATAGCTTGTTACATCACCATGCTCCCCATATAAGTGCAAGAACATTATTCATTGAACTGCGAGTGGTGAAAGACCTACAATAGACCCTTGGGGAATACTGCTGTAAAAGGCAGAAAAAGCATGCAGATATTCTATATCGTTGTCTGCCTTGGGTTGATAACCCATTGAATATATGTCTCATAGAATTATAGTATGCATTACAACGGGGTACTGCATCAAAAGCCTTGGTAAATCAATATAACTGTACTGTCTCAAAGGCCCTTGGCATGTCATCAACATTGTCTTTTCTCATATCACTGTTTCAATAGTCTTTGTCGAGTCAACAACATCGCAATATTGTACATGCTGATGTTATCATATCGAAAGCCCTTGGCAGTTCATGACATTGTATTTTCTCATATCATTATTTCAAACGCCTTTGGGATTTCAACAGTATTTGGTAGGTCACTCACATTCTGCACATTCTATCCTTTTATCAAAAGCCTTTGGCAGATCCACAACATTGGCATTCATCATAATTAGTACAATCACATTTCCCTGTTACATTCAACTTCCTCTATTGCAGCCATTTCCTCTAATGCAGAAACTTTGCATAGGGCCAAACAACAAATATTGTTTATCTTGGTGTAGGTTACCTAACGACCCATGGACCCATCAAATTTGTCACATGTTGTAGAGTCACATTGTTGTGTCTTATTGTTTGTGTCGTAGATGGTGGAAACATTCAGGAATTGAAAATTTAGACTTAATTAGACTATTTAATTGGTTTGTGTATGGATAGTGGGGATATAAGTTACAATAAACATGATAATGGCAGTGGGAAATATATCCACTGTAAGCATATTGCGAATGAAAAGTACCCTTGCTTAACCTTACCTCATCATCTCAAAAAAATAAATTCTAAAAAATAAAAATAAATCCGACCTACCTACCCTTTTTCTTTTGGCTATGTTACCTGAACACGACTTATTTTTTTGTTTGGCCTAGTCCCAAACATACTACAATGTATAGAAAATGACTCCCTCTAATGCAGCCACCCCACCAGTGCGGCCATAGTCCCAAGGGTGGCCACATTAGAGGGAGTTGACTCTAGTCTCACCTTGCTTCGTCCCCTGCTGCCCGCGGACTGCTTGCCTCTATAAATGCATAATACAGCCCCGATGCTGCCGCACTAGGCCCCGTGTAGGCGGACGGCGTGGGCCCGGACCACACCGTCCAGTCAAACTGGTCCCCGACCTGCTCCTGTGTGACGTCACAGAACCGCCGCGTCTCGTCCTGGTCGTCAAACGTGCACCGCCACACCTCCGTGGCTGTAGTGGGGAGGTCCATGTTAAGATTACTAAATTTATTATCAAATTATTATCAAATTATCAAAATGTATTATCAAATTTATCACATAATCATCTTATTTTCCAATTGATTTGTTATTTTCATTAAATTGAATTATCAAATTTCAAGATGTTAATATGTAGCTGTAGTGGAAAAGGTCAATGTTACATTTTGATGTTAATAGTTGCGATTTCTATGTCTTTGAGGGTAAAAAGCAGGATCCCAAATTTGTGAGACGTCTACAATGGACACAATCAATTATGGAAGTGATTGTATTTAAAAGCTTTTAAAATGATGAGAATCTTACTCAGAAAATGACAGTATTTTGCAATGTGAAATTAATTTTTCTTAATGCTGTGTGGGCTCTTTGTGAAACCTATAACTCGGGGGCACATCTCCTCTGCCATTTATTAAAATAGCTAAGTAAGTTTGTAATAGCATTTCTTTGATAAATTAGAAAATAAATATCCCCTCGATAATCGAAATCAAACAGCTTGACTATTAAGTTGAATTTCCCAAAGCATCAGCTCTGAGATTGAAAACAACAATCTCCATGTTCGGAACCTACCTGCGGCGTAGCAGGCAGACCCCAGCACCTTCTCGTAGTTGTTGACGAGTGCCTGGAAGTCTGAGGCCTGGTACACGTAGCTGGAGGACGGCTTGTTGGCGATACCCTTCAACTCCTCCTGTGGGTGAGAGTGAGCTACATAATTTAGTCTTACATCCAATGGTAACGATTTTAAGAGGTTTCCTTGTTCAACGCTTATTCACTAGTTGTATATATAATTCATAAAAGGGGTCCATTTACAGTATCTATCTACGGAGGGTATTATACTTGTTATGATTATAGTATATATGTTTCTTCTATTTAATTGATATGTAATGCATTAAGGACTGGATGATGCCACATTGTTGATATCTATTTGTCATAAAGGTGCACCAATGTGAGTAACTCACAATTCATGATTGATTCACAGGCCAGTTACTCACCATGGCTGCATTCATGGATCATGTCGACAAAAGGAGATTAAACCACTATGCCGCCCTTGAAGGCTCAAGTACACTGATAATCCTTAGGCTCCAGAACTTAGTCAGTACTGGCTAGAAAGATCAGTCTACAGTACCTAACCTAGTTAGTCATTTTTGTGGCTCCCTATATGACCAACCTAGGTTGGTTTATACTGCCAAGTTAGTCAGTACTGACCAACTCACCTTAGTCTTTCCATTTCAATGAGTATTAGCCAAGTCCCTTTGAGTAAGGCATTAGTCACATATTGTTTTGCCTCTTTTTTGAATAGCGCTTGGTCATGTGCAGTATTTACATACTGCTTTATTCCATGTACTTACCTGTTTGATGTCGGCCCCTATCCCTATACTAAACACGGTGATGCCCGCGGCACGGGCCGCCTCCGCCTCTGGTAGCGTCCTCTCCTTGTCCACCGTGGACTCCCCGTCTGTGATCACTATGGCGATGTTCAGCGCATCAGGCCGGTCACCTAGAACAATGTTTTTACGTGACCTTATTATAGCAATGACAATGGCGTTAATGACAACGATTTTTTCCCTCATAATAATCAGAAGAAATACATGAGAGCAGTCATAGGGATTTACCCAGGGTTCTAAATCTAAGTCCGTTTCATAGGGAGTGTGTACACAGCTAATTGTAATAGCATACACGTCACATTCATGCTTAGATCTATACACAACAGGTGGCAGCACATCTCATGTGGTTGACCAGGTTTGTGTTTTCTCCGCCAAAGCTGTACATCTTGTTGTAAGAAGACACTTTACACAGACACCTGTAGGTCTCTTGGTGAAGTGTATACCCAGTTCACCAGAAGTGCAGTATGCAGTTATTTAGTATCGTTGGAGTTCAATTTAAGTGGAGACACCAATTTCAAAGCACAAAAAAAATCTTAAGCGGAACTCATGTTATTATTGTATCATGACGCATGGTCCATACGAGGATAAGAACATTTTTGTATGAGAAAATATGGAGAGTTTTTCCCAAGAAGTACACTTATAAGCCATTTTCTTGTGTCATGTTCCTAGGAATCTTTTTTGAACCAATGAAACTCGAGAAATACACGTCATCATTCTATGTATGGCCAAATCTTCTCAAGAGGTACTCAAGACATTTTCTCATGTAATATACTTGGGAATTTCTCATTATTTGCACGAGTAAAGCTCAGGAAGTACACATCACCAATCACCATGCTACTCTCTAAAACGCGCACTATTCTGCAGAATCTCGAGTGTGTATCAAGTATATATACAGCTTGTGCTTTACCCACTAAATTCACAAGATGCTAACTTGTGTCGTTCTCGAGTTTTGTTGGGGCTATGCTACCCTTGAAGGGCCTCAACACTGTTATACTCAGAGTTACAGAGAGCAGCTCACCGTTCTGGACACTGAAGAGCTGCTCCCGCATGACCTTGAGACCGTTAGCCGTGTTAGTCTCCTGGTCCTTGTAAGCCAGCTTGTCCATGGCCCCGACGAACGTCTCTGTCGTCCTGTTGGTATTATAAGGAGAAAACTAATACAGGCAATACATCTGCACAGTGGTAAAACAAAGCATTGACTCGTATTGAATATAGGAATTTTAGGTTTTGAAATGGAATAAAATACCGGACAGCTGATATGCAGAGGAGCGGTTTATCTATATAGAAGTTTAACCTGCCAACAGTCCTGAAGTGACCTGGCCCTGCTTTTTCGCATTTTGGATGGGGAAAAAAACCTTTAAATTGATATTTGTACGCCAAGGTGCCATCATGATGGGAACCTTTTTGGGGTACAAATTCAACAACACGGCTAAATCTGATGTAAAAAGGGTGCCGAATTTTGATGTTTCCAAAATCCAAGATGACCGCCGGATCTAAATCCGAAATTGCCACCAAGTAATCTGGAATCCCTCTCCAATAGTTTTGATATTGCCTTTAGACAAATTACGAGCTACATCATATTCCCAGGATCATATTCTGAATTCTTCCTCGAATAATTACACTTTGTAGACAACCTACAAATTCAAGATGTACATCAGAACCATTCCACCAAAAGGCACGATCCGTAGATATATAATAAAAACGTACATGTGCTGGTTGAGCTTGACGTCCAGAGTGGCCATGTCGCCGAAGGTCACGATACCGATCTGATTGGCTGCGGGGCCGATGTCCAGTCTCTGAGCCAGGTCCTTCATAAAGGCAATCATCCGCTGCCAGTTGTCCTGTCCTACTGAACCTGACCCGTCCAGGACAAAACCCACGTCCGCGCGGCAACCTGCAACAGGCAATGGGGGCTTTGTAACAGTGGAATTTTGCTATAACAATGTTATAACAGTGGGAAATTCATGGCAGGGGTAATATAATGTGTGTGGTGCAGTGAGGGTCAGTGTTTATATTCAGACTTTGAAATGTCATCCTCAGCCGCACACACATGTTTGATTAATTTCTCATCACCCACCATCCTTAAACAGTTATTACAGGGATTTGACAATTCAATCCCTAATGCCACTCTAAAAATATTGGATGACTGACAATCAAAGATACCTGGCAATTTATAGGATGAGGGTATGCCTCAATTGATATATCACAAAGATATTACTATTTTTCTGCTAAATACAAAAAGAAAATTGCAAAAGATTCCTTCACCCCTAAGCGGGTATTTTTTGGTCCTTCTTGGACTATAAACTGCCCCTGTGGACAGAAAAATGTCTGCCTGTGGAAACTGTTTTTGTTAAGATGTAACCCCTCAGCAAAATACACATATGTTGATGGTCCTAGCAACAGAATAAGCTAAATCACCTCATTAAAGAGATGATATCAAACGAAGTGTTGAAACTCTTCAAGGCTGGCTTGGATGGCAGCACTACTGAGACCCCCCGAGGACAAACGGAGATGAGGCAGGTCTGGGGTGATAAAACTTATTTATTTTATAAAATTTATAATATGATCATGTTAACGTATGTACAACAATGACAGAGATTTAATTGATATATGAAATATATATGGGAACAAAAAATGACATAGTTTGTTGACTATGGTTATGGTTAATACATGGAGATATAACATGGTGAATGATATTGAATAAATATAAATATTGATGTTGGTAGATTAATATTGAAGGTGTGGGTGGGTGGGAGAAACGTATAGGAGGTGTAGTGTGGAGGGTAGGTGTAGGAGGAATGGATTGGTAGTATTGGGTGGAAGGTAGGGGGTGTGTATGTGACCCACCAGGTGGGGTAAGGGGAGGTAGTATAGGTTTTGACCCTAGGGGTTAGTAGTGACCGGGCTGGCTAAGGATAGCCCGCCCAAGCCACTACTGAGACCCCCCGAGGACAAACGGAGATGAGGCAGGTCTGGGGAGATAAAATTTATTTATTTTATAAATTTTATAATATGAACATGTTAACGTATGTACAACAATGACAGAGATTTAATTGATATATGAAATATATATGGGCCAAACCTGCCAATTAAATGTATGGGATTGTTTGTATGAGATTGGGAGGAGACCCGTAGTAGGGTGTAAAATTGATAATTTTTGTTAAGAGGTGAAGTAGTTAAGATTTGGATGTACAGCGTTCATGGTCAGGCATGTATGATAGTTCATGCAGACGCTCTCATAGAGAGAGGGCGTGTCTGATTGCCTTGTTGACCTTTGAAGCCCTTGTGGCTTTGATATATGCTCTGTGTGAGTTGCTCCTCCAGCCGCCGTATGCCTGGATGTCCAGCTCCCCACAGCCCTGGAGGTGGGCCTGGGTTGCTGCGGCCCGTCTTAGTGAATGCAGAGTGTATACGGCCGACGGGAGGTTGCAGTCTCTGAGTGCCTTGCGCCACACCTTTCTCACATAAGTTATGGGTATGGGCCTGGTTGTCTGGGGGAAAACCAGGAGTGGTTGATTGTTCTTCAGCGTGGGCGAGTGGCGGATGTGTTGTTCCACCGCCCTCACAACGCATACTGCCTTGTCTCTTGTCCTCCCCATGGTTACAGTCTTTGACTGATGATACCCTTGTAAGTTCTTGGCCCATTTGACATGCATCGTCAAGCCCTCGTGGTTTATTGATATGTCCTTCCTTGTGGGGTGGCGTGCTGTGTCCATTTTGGAGATGGACGGGGGCATGACCTCGGATTGGCGGAGGGCGCCATGATACATGATGAGGATGGCTGCCCTGATTGCCACGCCCAGCCTGGTTGGCGGTAGGGCGGCCACCGCCTGACGGATGCAGTGGACTGGAATGGCCTCCGTCTTGCGGTGCGTGAATGTCTTGTCTCTGAGTAGTGCCTCTACCGCTCTCCCCACCCTGTGGTGGGTGAATGGTGTCATGGTGACGCCAGCTAGGGTGGCGTACATCCTTAGGTGTGACACTTTGTTGCCCTCCACCACACGGAGCTCGATCCAGCCACACACGTCCTGGTATGTGGGGCGGAGGGGGTCGATCTGCATGGTCCTGCAGAATTGGATGAATTGGGTGACCGCCGTCCTGCGACCCTTGTTTGTTGCCGGGGCCCGTGCAATCAGCTGGCGGCGTGCAGCCCGACGTTGAAGACACGCGTATCCCGGAGCTGCAATGGATGTATGGGCGTACGTTATCCAGGGCGTACAAGCATGGGCGCCCAAGCTGAATTGACAATTCACACATGAGTCTATGGGCCTCTCGGCGTGCTACATTTGATGACATGGCGCGGCTGAGCCTATCAGCAAGGACATTTAACTTGCCTGGGATATGGACATACACTAGTTTGACATTGTACAATGCTTCTACCATCCAGGCGGCTCTAGCTACATCTAACAGGACTTTATCTTGACCCTTCCCTGTTGCCAACACGCTCACAGCAGCCTGGTTGTCACAGTGGACCCTAAGAGTCTTGCCCCTATACCCATGTTTGATGAACGTGTGTAGGGCCACCGCCACGTTGACACACTCCAGGTGTGCAATGTTCTTGACGGGGTCATGGTCTGGAGCAACTCGGTGGGAGTAGGCATATTTGCCATTATGGGCCCCTATGCCTGTGCCACTGGCGTCCACATATATCTCACATGCATATGTGGCGGCTGGTATTAATGACACACCATTCCATTGCCCCGCAAATTCAACAAACCATCTTATGTCCTTGCGCATGTCACTTGAGACGTTTGTGAATTTCTTTCTAATGTTCCTGAGGGCCTCCAGGAGGCGCCCCACAAAGAGCCTGGCGGGCTGCACACATTTTGCCACATGAATGATGCTGCCCAGGACGCTCTGCAGGTGCTTCTTGCTAATGGATTTCTTTGTGCATGCTTTGGAGACCTTGTCACGAACCTCAGCCAGCTTGTCAAGGGGTATAGACAATGACATGGAGACCGAGTTTATGATGATTCCCAGCCACTTGACAGTGGTGCTGGGGGGCTGGGATTTCTCCTCTGCCTCTGGGAGGCCAAGGGACTTGATGATATGTCTGGCGAGCTGGTAGTCACGTTCAGCCTTCTGGGGTGAGTCTGATATGATGATGAGGTCGTCCAGGTACATTGTCCCATTGATGTCGTGGTTGTGGAGGATGTCCACTATGGCATTGGCCACTCTCTGCATGTGGCACGAGGAGGCTCTGGCGCCAAAAGGCATGGATGTATCACAATAGTATGAGCCCTTCCATGCCACACACAGGAGGGGCCAATCAATTGGGTCACTGGAGAAATTTCTATATGCTCTGGAAATGTCCAGGGTGGACATCATTGCACCCCTACCGACCCCTTTGAGGTCCCGGACGAAGCTGTCGACCGTTGGTAGTGAGTGTTCCCGTTCTATACCCATGACACAGTTTTTAAACACATAGGCGTTAATGGACTGCTCGTGGGGGAATGTGAGGTTGGTAATGACCCTCCTTGAGTCACTGGAGGCCTTCTCCCTGGTCATCGTAGGGGACACATGTGCCCAGGGGTCAAAGGGGGGAGCGGTGAAGGGGCCCTGTATAGCCCCGAGGTCAATCTCTTTATGGAGGAACTCACTGACTTGGGTAGGGAAGTCGGTGGCACTCGGGTGGTTTGGTATTCCGTCTGTGTCACTGACAGGGCCCATATAACCCACCGGGAAACCGTATGTAATGAAGTCCAGCAACTGTCGGTTGTCCTCGGTGGGGGGCCGGAGTGCCTCCCATGCTTGTAGGTTGAGCCCGGTTGGCAGTGGGATTCTAGCATGGAGGGAGTTGGGGAGGCCTGTGGCCTTGACACCGGAATAAATGTCACAAAACACATCAGACATAACACCCCTGGTTGCCGATGGCCAATTGTCAATGCGGTGTTGACTAAATGCCCTGGGGTTGCCGTCAATATGTGGATTCCACACGTCGGCGGCGCACATTTTATGAATTGCGTCGAAATCAATATGTACAGTGTCAGTGTGAGCGGGGGGAGCGGTGAGATTGAGCTTACCTCGGTGTTCGTGTTGCTTTGGGTGAGCTGTGCCGTAATCCGTCCCATATTGACTGTAATGGTGCGTGTCGTGCACGTGGGACGCTGAAGTGCCGCAGTATTGGTCATTATTCGCAACATTAACGCTGCTTTGTAGGCATTGTTCGATGTTTTCAACATGCAAGTCGACAACTTCGCCATGATTGCCGCCTTCATGGGGGCCGCCATCTTTGTTTTGGGCGTTATGCTGGTTGGGGTCGTGCCGATGGTCGCGTGTCCATAGGGGGTGGTGTGCCGCCGGGGAACCAGCTTCAGTTCTAGGGCGTGTGACGTCACCGGGCTGGCCTGCGCATGCGTGGGAGGTGTCATGGCGGCGGGGGCCTTCCGGGAACGGTGAAGACGGCATGTTTCGCTCAATATTATTGGTATTACAGTCGGAATATCGGTCACACATTGATGTTAACTGGGTTACACTCTGGTTGGTAGGCGCCCTTCCCATTGGGAGTTGTGGCAGAGCGCCTACTGCCCGTTTTTTGGCGGGGGAGGGTAGCTCGCCTGGTAGCCGGGCTGGTGGTGTGGCGGGCGGTAGATGTTGTTGTTGTTTTGGTTAGCACGTGGGGGCTCGGTGGGTGGGGCCTGGCGTGCGCTACACGAGCCAAAAGCATGGTTCTGCGGCGGCTGATGGACCAACAGTGTGAGCAGAAGTGGAGGAAGTTGTTACCATTGTGGACGTGGTGTGTCTTAAACCTACAACCTCTCTCACTGTCGAAATCACGGCAGTATGTGCCTGTGGCCGTGTACGGGTCAGGGATCTGCGCCGTGTTTTGTTTTGATGTGCCTGGCGCGCCCCCCGCGGCCTGTGTATGACCAGCTGCGGTTTTGATCGCCAGGGAGAATCTTTCGTTCTGTATGGCCTGTGTGTTGGACCATGTAAACTCCTCGTTCTCTATCTTGTCCCACACAGACTGTGACCATTTTAGAACAGCCGGCCACCATCGATGCTGGGCGTCCATGGTGACGTCGGCCAGGTGCTGCATGATGGCTGGGCCATCCTGGGCGTCATAAGCCTTCTTGTCTAGTAGCAGGGACAGGGTGCCGTGGATATATTCCAACTCTGACAGCTTTCCCCTGACCTCCAGTTTCTGCTTGACCGTGTGGCACCCATCCCTTGTAATGAACATGTATGGCTTCAAGATTGGGGGGCCGCCGTGGAGGGTACCAAGGTAAATGCCCTTACCGTCGTGTATCCTCTCCTGGTATTGCTCCTTGCGTAGGTACTCATCCACGTAATCCATGGGCGGCGGGGCGTGACGCCGTCTGGGTGGAGTGCGCTCAGGTGAGAACACGTCACTGCTGTAGGACCTGCTGTGTGCGGCCCTATGGCGTCCAGACGCCATGCGGCCCAATCTGGGGGAAGGGGTGCGGCCTCCGGGCTGCCGGCGCTTGCTTGATGCTCCCTGCCTTGGGGAGGGTGTAGTGGCCCGTGGTGATGTGCGGATCCGTCGGCTCTTGGGGGACCGGCGCTTGGAGGTGGTTTTTGCGGGCCTAGGGTGGCTTTTCGTCGAGGGGCGGGCGTCGTGGGCAACCTCTCCTGTTGCCGCGCCGTCGCCCACCAACGGATCAGCTATGATGTCTAGCTTAGAGTTCATACCGCTAATGGATGTTTTGACTTTACCCATGTCTGCCTCCAGCGAGGTAACCCTTGTAGCCTGAGTCTGCCTGACGCGCTTCTTGGGTGGCGGTTTCGGCATGGCTGACTTCTTCCTCTTCTTGGGGGGGAGTGCGGCCGGTTGGGACGTCCAGGATCTCAACCTCTTCAGGCTCGGATTCCTCCTCGGACGTGGTTGCCTCCGGGGGCGTAAGGTCTGCTTGCTCTGCCTCCTGAGCCGCCTGGAGTGCGGCTAAGGCTATCCTCCTTTGTGCCCTAGTGGCCGCCATTGCTGGGTGCGGCATGCACCGGCGCTGGCATGGACAATAATAATCCGAGTATAACTCTCTCAAATTCCTGCCATCCACACTCGAACCACACGTTTGTTGCAAATATAGTGTCCTTAAAAATCACTGGTGTCAGTATTTTGATAATAAACCCTAAGGTTGTGGACTAATTTGCTATAATAATTGGAGAAACGTATAGGAGGTGTAGTGTGGAGGGTAGGTGTAGGAGGAATGGATTGGTAGTATTGGGTGGAAGGTAGGGGGTGTGTATGTGACCCACCAGGTGGGGTAAGGGGAGGTAGTATAGGTTTGACCCTAGGGGGCAGTAGTGACCGGGCTGGCTAAGGATAGCCCGCCCAAGCTACGCTGGCGGATAAGCTCATTGTATGTTTGTATATAGACCTGGTATACAGAGCCTTAGTCACCGACCACATGCACATCATGGTCTCTTATGAGGAAATGGTCATTTTCTGATACCAGGGATTTTTGTGTGTAACACGCTCAATTTTTCACTAAAAGGGGTCCAAATATGTTGGTTCCCGCCTCAAGGGTTCTTAATTAGTTCCCGCCCAAACACACACACTCACAGTTATATCAAAACCCTCCCACCCACCCCCACCCCCGTTGTTAAAGATTGACCACTCCCAACGTAGATAGTTTTAAAACTGGTCCAGGCGGATCAGACAGATCTATGCTGTATGCACAGCAGATGTAATAAATAATCATGTTCAATATGTTTATACATAGCTACCATAACCCTATAAGGACAACATATAGCGCTTTGAGTTTGATGGGCTATGACCTTTTGCCATCCATGCATCATACTAACCCTACATAGTTCATACACCCCCACAGGAGCATCAATATGTACAAGGGGGCGCAAGGGTAGTGCCAGCGAGCTACTCACTGTCACTGCATTGGTGCATCATGACAATAACATTTAATAAACCGTTGAGACATTACCCTTCACTTAAATGGTATTGAACACGTTTCAGTCAGTGCTTCTCTACAGTCAGACCTACAACAACGAGCACTCCAAGCCTTTAGCAGAAGGGCTGCATGATACATATTACACCATCGGACATTCACACTAACAGGTGTATATGGTATACCCAAGAGCTGGATATATTAACTACTGACACTATATGCATACAGGTATTTGCATAAATTGCATAAATTTTGTGGGAGTTGCTGAAGGTAAGGTATGCTTTATATTCTTCGTAGGTGATTAAAAGAGTAGCTTTATATATTATAAGCACATGTAATGAGGACAGTGACAATAGATTAGATTAGATAAGAATTGCTGAGCAGCTATTAACTCTTAAACGACAGCAAGACAGCTCCAATAGTTATGGAAAAGGGGTTGACCATTTTCTTACAATTTGTAACAAGCACAGAATCTAACAGAGTTACTCCCCAGCAAGCATTGCTTAGTGGGACCCATATGTGTTTTTACGTGGGCAAGCTGATTTGCCAATATCTGGGTTATCATGGTCCTTTTTCTCCAGGGCTATGGGCCAGCCCAGATTCAAAGTGCCCAGCTCGAGCCTAGATTAAATATAAACTATGAAAATGTACAATAAATGGTGATTTCTGGAGGTAAATCAAATGTCAGCATGCTTTTAAATATTTACAATGTATTTATGGGGAAGATTTTTTTCCTGGGCTGGCCCATCCGGGCTCCCACTGGTAGCCCTGGACAAAAAGGACCATAACTCAGATATGGGCAAGCCCAGCTGGCCCAAGTAAAACACATGGGCCCCAGGGACCAATGCTGGCTGGGTCAGTAGCTATAAGAATTAAGGTAAGGTCTTGACAGTCTGTAGCCCCCTTCCAACTAGGTGCCCTGTCCCACATGCTTCAGAACTGCAGCTCCACCTTTAAGCACCAGGGTACTCTACTGGCTATATGTACAACTACAGGTCTGAAGTATGTGGGCTAGGGCACCTAGATGAGGGGGGACTAGGGACTTGCAGACCTTACCCTATTCCTTGTGTCTACTGAATAACTCTGGAAGAAGCCGCTAGGTGGAGCCTGTGGTTATGAGGGAGGAAGCGGCCGTCAAACAATGGCTATATTTATGTCACTTAATATTTGAATGGCCCTTATAGACTCCATGTTACTACTTTATCATGAATATTCCAGTTATTAAATTCAACGATGGTAAACATAAGGGTTTTAGAGTAGAAGGTAATCTGTAACAACATAAAATTCCCTTCTCTTATCCATTAGTACCATACTAGAAATAAGGAAATAACATATAGAATTCTGATTTGAATGTATATCAAATATTAAATATAGATATTATATCATATGATAACGACTTTGATATTGTCTGATATTTTTTTCCAGAGATTAAGACTCTTCAAGAGAGGCTGAACTTGCTGTTAGTGCCACATACAACATGAGAGTTTACAGCGTCTTCATCTGTCTGTTATTTACCACACATATAGCTTTTGTATTAGGCGCTAGCGAGATAATGGTGGCGCCATCATGTGTTTCTCTGGTACCAATTGTATCCCCCTGATCACCAGGCACCAGCCCAGCCAAATCTGATGTCCGAGATTAGGGTACAAACATGGTGTAAGTATTGTGAGTGGTTTGTAGCTAGACATTCCTTATGTCCCCTGTCCAATATAGAGTAGGGGTTAGCCCAGTGGATTTGTGACACAAGGTGCAGGAGTTCTAATCCCTCCCAAGCCAAATGCATCATTTTAACCCTTTTTATAGCTTTTTTTAGAAAATAAGTTAAATTGAGGTGCACCCCAAAGTAATAGGTAATGGTAACAGAACAATTATCTAACCATTAGAAATAATTACATATAGATAATCTGAATGTTTATATATTGTAACAAAGTCATGGTAGATAAACCAAGTAACCTTGGTATGGATTATAAGCCAGCACCTTTGCATTGAGGTGCCAATGTCCTAACCCCTCCCCCAATGCGACCGGCAGATATGATAGCTTTTCAACCACCATCCATTCAAAATACCAATCATGCCACTCTCCTGGCTTGTACCCTAATTCCGGCCACAGGATTTGCCTGAGCTGGCTGTTGTAGCACAGTATACACACTAGGCCTGGAATCTATAGTTAGCTCATCAATCATGGCCGCCAGTGAATAAACAATGCTAGCATATTTTGTCTATTTGCACTATAGATACTTGATATTATTGCATGATAGTTGGTAGAATCTTAGTTTAGGTATATGTGGTCATGTAGGTAGCTGCTAGCCTCATTAAATCAATGCAATAATAAAGAAATCAGCCTGAAATAAAGATTGAAGACTAGGCTAACTATGTGCCTCTACATGGGTAAAATTCTACATGGGTGACACAGCGACACAGCCGTTTTAAGCCCTTTTAAAAATCGACAGACTCAGGAAAGTTAAGGATAAAAATCGACCCACAGGTATGTTCTTATATATATCTAAAAATTGACACAATGACACGGTCCTTCTGCTAAAAAATGACACAGCGACATGGTCAAAATTATGGGTACCCATGTAGAGGCACAACTATGTTGATGTGACTAGGCTAACTCAGTCTGTTGTGAGAAGAAAGGACCAGGCTAACTCAGTAAAATGTACTAGGCTAACTAATACTTTTGTTCCTTTACAGTCACAAGGGAACTCTGATGTGTTTTTTTTTGTCAGCTGAGCAGTGACCCACTGTGGCACACTATCCTTAAAGTATGCATAAACAGCCAAGCGCAATCCATGTAAATGGTATATTATAGGCTTCTGTCTGTACAACCTTGTATTTTGAGTTAGCCTAGTCCTTTATAGTTAGCCATGCAACATGATCCTTGTTATGGGTTGATTCCTTCTCAATTACCCAGCTTGCTCTTCTCTTGTTATGCTTTACATGTACTATGTTATATCTCCATACCAATATCACTAATGCACATCTAATAAGGGTCCTAAACAGGCACTAAGTGGTCATTCATTTTATATCATCATAGGTTCATCTATCACCGTTACCAGTAACTTAGTTAGCCTAGTCATGCACTTGTAGTTATCCTAGTCCTTGTTATGTAAACCAATCTAGTTAGCCTAGTCATCCATATAATAAAATCATTATTTCCTGCTCTTACAGACCACTATACCCCAAAACCATCAGTGGACTACATAATACATGTCCATAGCCACCAACACATAACTTAACAATGTTCAACTCCCTATAAATACTGTGCAATCACCCCCTGTAGTTTTGCTTACAAACACAACCATCCACCATTACTGATGAGCTAACTATTGACTGTTCCTACAGTGTAGAGGCGGCACATTGGTACCAATAACCATGGCGCTGTCACTGCATGAAAAACTCGATATAAGTGCATTTAAGTTTTTCCTAAAAGTCATTATATATGCTTAAATCTCTTTGATAAGCACATATAGTGACATTTAATCGACCTCGCCGGGAAAACTTAAATGTCAAAATTTTGAGATTTAAGCATATTTTGGTATACCAAAAGTGACTCTTTTGGTATATTTAAGTAACATTTAGGTTGGCCTAAATAGTCTGAAATAGTTACCTAAATGTCATTAAAGGTGATTAAACAAAATGTCAAGGCCGTGAAAAGGTTACTTAAATGTAATTAAATGGTCTGAAATATTTACCTAAATGTCATTAAATTTGAGTAAACCAAATGTCGAGGCCATGAAAAAATTATTTAAATGTGATTAAATGCTCTGAAATATTTACCAAAATGTCATTAAAGATGATCAAACCAAATGTCAAGGCCGTGAGAAAGTTACTTAATTGTGATGAAATGCTCTGAAATATTTACTTAAATGTGATTAAAGATTTTTTTTTGGGAGCACTAGCACCTGGGAAACTGGGGATACACTTAAGCAAAGAGAGGCATTCATTCATCAATTTCATCATTTAATGTTCCCTGGAGGCCAGAGCCGGTCTCTGGAAGGTAGGGCCGGTCTCTTGAAGGTAGGGCCGGCCTCTGGAAGGTAGGGCCGGTCTCTGGAAGGTAGGGCCGGTCTCTTGAAGGTAGGGCCGGCCTCTGGAAGGTAGGGCTGGTCTCTGGAAGGCAGAGTGTGTCCAGAAGCCCAGGCAGTGGAGAACTGAGGAGCACCCCCAGCAGCACCCCCATTATATAGGGGGTGCTCTCATGGTCACGTGACCGCCACGAGACCTCCCTCTGATTGGCTAAGGAGGTCACATGACCTCTGATGTGCACTGAAGCGGATCAGTGTAGCTTTGGCCGTCATTGGGTGCGCATTGTAGCGCTTCTAGAGGGGTTAGGGAGTCCCAGGAGGAGTCATTGTAAAGCCCCCGGGACTCCCAAGATGCCTAATTGTAAATCTCGCTGTGCTCCAAGTAGTTCTGACTTTACAGCCCCAAATGTGTATGATAGCTTTAGTGAAATTAATATATATAATAAAGCAAAATAAAGGGTACAGAGACCGCCACACCTCTCCCCCAGCTAGCTGCCCCTCCAGGGCGCGGACAAGGTGTCATATACTGCCTGCTGGCGGACCTGTAGTGCCACAGAGACCGCCACACCTCTCCCCCAGCTAGCTGCCCCTCCAGGGCGCGTACAAGGCGTCATATGCTACCTCCTGGCGGCTCTATACTGCCACACAGACCGCCACACCTCTCCCCCAGCTAGCTGCCCCTCCAGAGCGCGGACAAGGGGTCATATACTGCCTGCTGGCGGACCTGTAGTGCCACAGAGACCGCCACACCTCTCCCCCTGCTACCTGCCTCTCCAGGTGATTTCCAGGAAGTTTCAATTTACCTTAAATTTCCTTGAAATGTCATATGAGATTTCCCAGTGGATTTAAAGTCATCTTAAATAAACTGGAAATGTCATATGACATTCCCAGCCAATTTAAGCTCATCTTAAATTTACCGGAAATATCATATGACATTTTCGGTAAATTTAGGTTGAACCTACATTTACCGGAAATGTCAAATGACATTGCCATGACATTTCCTGGTGGTTTCAGAAAACCTTAAATATACTTAAACAGGAGTTTTCATGCAGTGTGTACACTGGACATCCTGCTACAGCGGAATATTGTGTCAATGAGATCAACCCTAAGGACTGGCAGAGTGGTAAAACCCCGCTGGAGTGTACGAAGTTTATCTTGGACAACGAGTTCAACTGCGATGTCAGCTTTAAGGTTGGAGAAAATGAGGAGATCATAAAAGCCCATCGTTTAATCTTGATAATGCGGAGTGTAGTGTTTGAGAAGATGTTTACCGGGCCCGACTCGGAATCGGGAAAACACCATGTTATTAGGGATATTACAGCAGCAGCGTTTAGAATGATGTTACGGTAATTACATTAATGATCTAAGAAGTAATGGTACAAATATAACATAGCCATAGGAGGGGCATTAGTCCTAAAGATTCAGATATTCAATAGGCATGCTGTTGTAGATGTTATTATTATATTCAATTAATTACATTATTACACTCGACCCCAAACTATTCCCCGTGCAGATGTATATCAAATTAGCATTGTCTAGGCGTTGTAATCCAAACAATAATAGGTTTGTATGATATGTAGCTTTGGGGTTTCAGACAACCAAATGTCATCTGAGATTTCTCAAAGTATTGGTCTCGAATATTCAACAAATAACTTTATTTTAGGTACTGCTACTACGAGTGCCTTGACATAGAAGATGATGTAGCTATATCCGTGCTTTATGCTTCAACAAAGTTCAAGCTGCCTCTACTGGAGAAAGCCGCCAGGGAGAAACTGAATCAAATCATGAGTGGGCCAAATGTGTGGAACATATATGAATATGGCATTACTGCTGGAGATACAGAACTTCATGAGGCTTGCAAGAAATACTTCCAGGGTAATATTACACCAGTAAGAGAGGCGTTACAGGCTGAGGCATTCCTCATCATACCACATAGAGTACTGCTAGACTTCATGCATATCAATGACAAAACTAACAATGCAACAAGTGTGAATGGAGACCCTGTGGAGGTTGATAATTTTGACGGGGAAACATACTACTATGGTGAAGACATTGGTATCAGCATCTCAGAAATTGAGCTGTTCAAAGCATGCAATAGCTGGGCAGAAGCAGAATGTCTACGGCAGGAGATTGACCCAACTGGTGCCAACAAGAGGACTGTGCTGGGAGAGTGTCTGCTTCTGGTACGGTTCCCGACCATGCTTCAAAAAGACATCATGGCGATTGTGTACCCGACATCTATCCTCACCCGGACAGAGATGGTGAGGCTGGGTCAGTGTATACAACAAGAAACAGACTCAGAATCACAGATGGGCTTCTCCAGTAAAAGGAGGCTGTTTGTGGTAACAGGAGGAGCTTATTCTAATCCGCATGATTGGTCTACTACTGTGTACATAGAGTCAGAGGTAAGAGTCTTGCTGTGCAGAGTGTGGACATTAGAGTCAGGTAGTCACAGAGTCACTGTGAGCGATGAAGGGGCCCAGAGGTCATGGTCCATGGTACTTGATGCCAAACATGAGAACCACGTGTACGCTGACACAGGTATCATACTTCATTCCTTAGACATAGAGCCTCCCCAGGTGTTGGAAGCAGGGACTAAGTATGCCGTTACTGTTGAACCAATTAAAGGGAAAAGTCGGAGGCCTAGGCAGCAGGGTGTTAAGTACCTGAGGATACCTTCAGACCTACATCCTTATTCAGAAGTGAAGGTAACCAGATGTCTCGAAAGGTTCTGCAGAATTAATCGCTTCACGCTGTCACTTGTCTAAAAACCCCTCAGGGTACAGTAGGACTGGACCAAATCCCCGCACTGTAAATAGTGAACCCAAAAACATGTCATTTGATACTGGAAACCAACAGTAGATTCTACTGCCCGTGTACACTTATACCATAGTTTATGCCTTAAAAACTACAGCAGATTCTACTGCCCAGCTACATTAACTACTAACAGTAAAGATATAGAGATTTCAAAGAAAACAGAACCTTGGTACCTCAAAATGGAAACTGACAGCCAAACGTTGTATGTTAGCCCATGAGCTATAAAGGACCGTGTTCGTTCCCATGTGCATAATGTGTAATATGTTATGCAGGCAACTAGAATCTAACAGTGAAAGGGCCCGGGCTCATTTTTGTCCTTAAAGTATGCAACTCTGGGTAATGTATCATGCCTACTCTATGGAGTTAAAGTATAATATACACTTCTGAAAGGTTGGCATGATGCACCGATACAGTAATGGTGAGTTACTCGCCAGCGCACTCATGCATCATTACAACAATTTAAGCACATATTACTTTAAAGCACTATGCTGCCCTTAGCACATTGGAGGTGTTTGGGGGGGGGGGTGCATCGGCAGTAAAGCTGGGACTCCAGTACCCGATTTTGTTACAGGACAGAGGCTATTCTCAAAAATCGGATGCCCTGGTGTAAACATAAACAACCCCCTAACATAACAAGTCGTGAGAATGGAGCAGACAATCAGGTGGTGAAGCCCCAGCTAATACGTTGGTAGCCCAATGGGCCATGATACGACTTCTATATAGGTCTATTAGCCGTTAGCACATCCAAAGCGGCTAATGGAAATAGCACCTTAAATGTTTAACCTGATATCCTAGTTGATACGTCCCACACACTGACAGTAGTGAGTGGTGGTTGTGTAGGTGTGGTACCCTGTACTGACACCAGGTGTCAGGCCGCAGACTGATGGATCAGCTATTGATTGTCTGATTAATGACATCCAGGCCCATACCCCCTACACACATGTATGGCCTACAACTTAACCCTTTAACCCTCTAAGGACGGATGTCGGTAAAGATGCCATTCATTGTAATGATGCACCAATGTAATCCCGGCCGTTGCTGCATTGGTGCATCCTGCCGACCCTTTGTGAGTGTCTCAATCACATAGATGTGGCATGATGCTTAAATGCAGCACTGTTGAGTTACTCGCCAGGGCTGCATTCATACATCATGTCGACCAAGGACATGATGAATTAATGCTATGTGTCATTATGATGCCTGAATGCAGCCCTACTCACCAGGGCTGCATCCGTGCATCATTGGGAATGCATCGATCCCATAGGTTTGGCATGATGTTTGAATGCAGCCCTGGCAATTTATTTGACAAGATTGCATTCATGCATCATGACGATAAAGGGTGTTATGTACTCAAGCACTGTGCGACCCTCAAAGAGCTGGAGATCTATGCCCACGGCATGAATGGGCTTATACCAGCTATATGCATGCCGGCTTACTATACACACCTATCACCCCTACTTACCATCTTACACACCTCACCCTACAGTAGCTATAACTCACCCTGGAAGTAAATCTTCACAAATCTACAATAGTGGCCTCTTAGAATTGAAGTGTAAGTTCTGGGCTACGGTTTAACAGTTTAAAACTGACAGAGCATCCAAATGTCAATAAATCTTAACAGAAGTAGCCATCATTTCGTCCTATAGTATTACATCGGACTAGGCCAAAATGTAGTATTATGTTTCAGGCAACTCAACCCTAATTACAAATTAGGGCGGACCCTAACATTTTCTCCTAATTATTCAGTGTTTCTTTGAATTTGGTCTAGAAATGAACACCGTCTGAAAGACTCCAAATGACCTCAGTGGCCTAGATAATTGTCTGACTTCAGTAATCAGCTTTGAGCAGAAATATCAGCAATTTCATGATATTGGAGAAATCAGTGAGCTATTCTGATAAATCCATGAGTCAATGTAGCGATTTGCAACAGACTTCTAGATTTCTTAAAATTAGGCCTACCTCTCCTTATTGGGGGACCATATTGCCTGAAACTGATTTACTTTTGGCCCTAAGGATGGGGTGCAGACACAGAACAGGGACGCCTGTCTGAATGATTTTTATATTGATGCTGCAGTGGGCAAACACTGGCAGGTCTAAATGGGGCATGTGTTAGGTAGGTACATAGAAACAGCCTCGGTAAGTTCAAATCCCATTCACATCTCTCACACATTCTGCTTACACCGACAAAAGTGTTAAAATATGAAAGCATTGAGTGTAACGGCCTTTGTGAAATATGGAAACATGCAGAATATGGTACATGCACCAGACTTATACTTTGAAGTTCTACAAGTGGACTTGAATATAAACAATGCAATGGTAATGTAATGCCTGAATGCTTCATGTTCATTTGTCGTCATGATGCACCAATGCAGTGCATTGCATCAGTGCATCATATCAGTATATGGTAGTGTATTGTCATGCCCACCCTGTAGGGTCGGCATGATGCGTGAATGCACACCTGGCGAAATGCTCACCAGGGCTGCATCCAACGATTATAACGACCAAAGGGCAGTGCATTTAACCCCCATATTATAATGCTATGTATTTTACGATAGTTGTAAAATGCAAACCGCTTTGGATGTGTCTCCGAATAGGAACACCTAGTTTCACCAATTGCAGACAACGATAGCTGCATGGTGTAATAAATCTGACGCTGCCCAGGATTATTGCCCCTTGCCACGCACCTACCCCTGACCATCTGCAGACTGAGGGGTTAGGGTGGGGGCCTGGGTTACCTGGCAGTAATCGATATGTGTGTCATAGTATTTCACCTCATGCTGCCCCAGATAATCCTCACCCTGGAGATTAACCCTTTGAGTGCCACAACATGTATTATTGGTGAAGTATATGCCCTTGGTAGTCATGATGCATGGATGCAGCACTACTGGCATGATGCCTTTGCGAGTTACTCGCTAGGGCTGCACTCGTGCATCATGACGACAACCCAGTTAACAAAAAACGTAATTTTACGTCAAAATAACGTGTTATAACTTTATATAACGTTATACCATGGTAAGGAGCCTTATACAACGTTATATGTCTTTATAAAATGCTGTATAACGTTTTTTGTTTACTGGGAAAGGGCATAGCACATTAAAGCACTATGCGGCTCTTAAATGGTTCAGGGGGAGGGGTGGCATTGAGATTATGTGTATGGTCTGGGAGTGTAGGAGATCGTATTGAGTATTCAGTCATCAATATTTAATTAGGCAAGCTGGTATAATATGAGTATACTATGTGCATGTGTGGAGCATTTTGATCTTGAGTAAACACACACCAGAATAGCATTCGGTTACAGTTCTATTCTGTAAAAGGATGTAAAATGCCTAAACACATAAATTCCTTTTACCAATTGATATGTCTGTATTTCCATGAGCACTCAACACTTTTTTATATTTTAAATGCAGAAATCGCATGTGGTCCCACCATGTTGTATGATAGAGCAGCTTCAGTTTATGGTGGTTAGATTACAGGGGTGTGTGGAAAGTCATTAAACATGCCTCCCCCTACCTGATACCCCTCTCCCTATTACCTGCATGTCCGTGTAATGCTATAACACTCCACCTCTAATGACATTGAGATAAAGAGCAACTCACGTGAGAAGTCCAGGCTCGGTGACGGCTCAATAGCTGTAAAACACAAAAACTGAGTTGGATCAATCGTATCCATAGATAATAAATGTTGTATACGTATACATGGCAGTCACACAGAATGGATAGTCCGTGCAGAGGTGTGCGGATCCTCCCTTTACTAGTTTGGCTGCTCACGGTTTTTAATATATTTCTTTACAAAAAATGTTCTCCTTCTAATAAAACGGTTTTGTAATAAAAGCAGAAATTCCAACGCACATTTATTATCTTACAAAGGCTATTTGTGGAACTAAAAAAATGTCTCGACCATGACCAAACTCTCACCTCTTTTTCCTACCAACTATTAAACTCATCACTTTTTCCCCATATTTATTGATTATTTTATAACATTATTTGGGTCTCTAATCAATTATAACTTGGAGTTTTATGCCACAGAATGTAATTTGAGAATGTTGAATAAATGTTCAGCTGATATGTAAACTCATGAAAATGATGTGCCCAATTTGAAACAAAACAAACAGTAATTTTTAGGAGTACTGACGTGAGCAGATGACGTCAAAGATACGTCTTGTATACAGAACAAGCTCGTCAAACGTCCGCGGCAGGAACTCGTAATAATATCCAGGGTCGTTGGCGATGGCCTTAATCTCGTTCATCTCGACGAGATCTCCCACGCCGATGGCAAAGATGCGCACCGACTCCCGTTTGGCTAACTCGGCCTCTTGGACTGTCAACTGGGCGTCAATATTGGAGTATCTTGAAGTATGACAAAAGGTTCATTCATGTTAAGCAAAGAGGCATTCTCAGGGTATTATATAAATATTCATATTTGGTTGTTGTTTTTTAGAGTGGTCGATGCATTTCATATACCGCCATTTGTTCATCAGGCCATCCTCTAGAGGGTTTGATTACCCACCAATCCCCCTTATAGGTATCAGCATTTTTGCCTGTCTCACTTATCAAAATATCTTCAATGATGCTGTTTCAATCACTTTTATGCCTCAGAATTGGTGAAAGTGTGGACTATTTCTTGTCTTAAAAACATCTCGGGCACATATAAGAAATGGGCCAGCAGTTTACAGATGGCCCACGGTTATGAGTGTGGGCCCACACACAGTTTGGTTAGGTGGTCCACAAGACTCGATAAAGAAAATCATGGGAGAATATCTCTCTATAAATATAGCCATATCATATATCAGTGGAAAGAGAATACCATGCGGAAACCGGCCATCTAGTTAAATCAAACTCATCCTCACCCATCAGTCAGGACAATGGCTAGGTTGGGGGCGTCCCTCCTGGCCCCGAACTGCTCGTTGAAGATGCCCTGCCGCATGACCCGGAGCCCCCCGGACGTGTTGGTACGGTGGTTCTTCCAGGGCAGGGCCCGGATGACGGACATGATGTCGGCCCTGTCCGTGAACTCGTCCAGACGGAGGTTCAGCTCAGCCGCCGAGCTGTACGTCACGATGCCGACCTGTCAATGTAGAATAAACAGATGTACGTCACGATGCCGACCTGTAAACATTGTATAAATAGATGTACGTCACGATGCCAACCTGTCAATAAAGTATAAAGATGTACGTCACGATGCCGACCTACGATACAGGAATATAAAGATGTACGTCCCGATGCCGACCTGTCAATGTAGAATTAACAGATGTACGTCACGATGCCAGCCTGTAAACATTGTATAAATAGATGTACGTCACGATGCCAACCTGTCAATGTAGAATAAACAGATGTGCGTCACGACGCCGACCTGTCAATGTAGAATAAACAGATGTCCGTCACGATGCCGACCTGTAAACATAGTATAAAGATGTATATCGTACGTCACGATGCCGACCTACAATACAGGAATATGGGGATGTACATCATAATGCTGACCTGTAAAAATGGTATCATAAACAGATGTACGTCACGATGCCGACCTGTCAATCTAAATAAACAGATAGTACATCACGATGCCGACCTGCCAATGTAGAATAAACAGATGTACGTCACGATGCCGACCTGTCAATCTAAATAAACAGATAGTACGTCATGATGCCGACCTGTCAATAAAGTATAATACGATCGTCAGGGTTTGATAAAGATTTATGTCATGATGCCGACCTGTCAATGTAGAATAAACAGATGTACGTCACGATGCCGACCTGTCAATAAAGTATAAAGATTTATGTCATGATGCCGACCTGTCAATGTAGAATAAACAGATGTACGTCACGATGCCGACCTGTCAATAAAGTATAAAGATTTATGTCATGATGCCGACCTGTCAATGTAGAATAAACAGATTTACGTCACGACGCCGACCTGTCAATATACCGTACCGTCGCGATTTAGCGCCGGGGCGCTCTTCAATTTGGAGGGCCAATTAAACCCAAGATAGGCGCTTATTCGAGATCCTATTTCAGTGCTTAAGGAATGTTTCAACACCCCTGTACCCCCGGCGCTTATACAAGACCGGCGCTCTTTCGAAACCGGCGCTTTATCGCGACGGTACGGTAGAATAAACAGATGTACGTCACGATGCCGCCCAGTCAATGTAGAATAAGCAGATACATGTATGTCACGATGCCAACCTGTCAATGTAGAATAAACAGATGTACGTCACGATGCCAGCCTGTCAATGTAGGATAAACAGATGTACGTCACGATGCCGACCTGTAAACATTGTATAAATAGATGTATGTCACGATGCCGACCTGTCAATGTAGGATAAACAGATTTACGTCACGATGCCGACCTGTCAATGTAGGATAAACAGATTTACGTCACGATGCCGACCTGTCAATGTAGGATAAACAGATTTACGTCACGATGCCGACCTGTCAATGTAGGATAAACAGATTTACGTCACGATGCCGTCCTGTTAACAAAGTATAACGATGTACGCCGTACGCAATGATGCCGACCCACAATATATAGGGGTATAAAAGAGACGTCAGTACGTCATGATGCCGGGCTATAAACATGATATAAAGATTACGTCATGATGCCGACCTATATGCATGTTATAAACAGATGTATGTCACAAGGCCGACCTATATAAACAAAGTTTAGATACGTACATCATGATGGCGATGCCTATAAACCTATAAACAGTGTATGAACAAATGTACGTCACGATTACAACCTACAACAGACACATAGAGTTAGGGTAGTTAGTTGTAAGTCATATGATGCCGAACTATAACTATAGTAGAGATGTCCCTTGCTGATATGATGCATGAAAGCAGCTCTGAGGAGAAATATTATGTATATGATGCCAACCCCTCGAGAGTGGATCAACCCCATATAAATGCAGCACTTGGACTGTAACGTTCACATTTCTACGTGTGCATACTGTCCTGTTTCGTCCCCATTTTAGGACAAGCACAAACAAGTCAGCAGAAAGGATAATGTGCCTGGAAACCAGAGAATCTGTAATGGCACAGTTAGCAGCTATAGCAGGGGGTTGGAGCTCAGCCATACTATAGGCAGGGCAACTGGCGTAAACACTGATTATGTATTTCCAGCCTCCCAGCTTCCAATTTTTGTACCCCACCCCCACCATGATAATATGTTAATACATTCGTGTGGTCTGAAGGGACCTTATATATACTACCATGGACAGTAAAGCATTGGCATCTTTACAACGTGAAAGCGATAAAAGTTATTTTCAGCACAACTCTTTAATTACGCAACAATGTAAACTATGCTGGAAGCTTCAATTTCTTGTAGTTTGCGTGATTATTCTCACGCCATGGCGTTTACTCAGGTTATCGTTGAGTTTTGACTATTTCATAAAGGTGGCCGTTTTTACTGTTATTGAGCTATAGCATGTATCACATGCTCAAAATGTGTTTATTGTATGCAATTCAGTGGTTATTGATTTTTCTTAGGAGAAGCATTGCATGACACTGTGATAGCAACTCTGCATGGTTTCTCTGGTCAATCACAATGTAAAAAGGGGAAGGATAAAAACAAAGAAAATTGGTAACGCCCTGAGCCGAGAATAACTGATAAAAGTGCGTGTTACGGGCGGAGAAACACAGAACTCAGCATTCTGCGGGTAATTTACGTCTTTTTATAGCTTCACTATCAGCAGGGACCGACACAACGCTTTCCAGATTTGATAAGTGTGCAGGAATTGTGCAGATTACAGACCTGGTTTTCCCAGAAAGAGTACCATATAGGTGAACATGGTAATGTAGGAATACCCAGCAAAACGGGGCGAGCTTGTGCACTGGGTATACACAAGCCAACGCTATATATATATATTGGATTGGCTTTGGTAAGCCCAAAACGTTCACACTAATCTACTGGGCATGAAAGCAGTCACAAAGAAAAGATGCTTCGCATGGCTTTCTGCTTGACTGCATATGTTGTTCTTACAGTAATGAAAGGATTTCTTTTTTAATGGGGAATTCTTAAGGGAATAGTATGTTACATTTCCTTAAGTAGTTGATTTTAAAAATATACTTTTTTCCAAGTAAAGGACAAATATATGTAGTGTTGTGTCAACACGTACGGCTGCTCATTTATAATTTTATGGCTGTGATCACAAACCCTGACGATCGTATTGGCCGTAGAAGCGTATACTATCAATATAACACGTTGCTCCTATGATTATTTAATATTTAACGAAAAACATACTAGAAGAAATTATGAATTTTAGATTAAAAAACACACAAAAAAATACAAAAAAAACTACATTAAATGTACATGAAGCGGGCCCTTTGAAACATCAAGCGATGCTGTAAACATGTCCATATAGTAAGTGAAAACTTGTCTAATTTAATGCACACACCTGGTTACTCTCGGGTCCTATGGCGAGGTTGTTGACGAATTCCCCCACGAACTGTGTGACTTTGGCCCAGTTGGTGGCGCCGATGGAGCCCGAGCTGTCAAGGACGAAGGCGATGTCATTCCTGGTGCACGCTGTAAGGGGGACAGAGAGGGGCACGTGAACAGGGAGCAGTTATATGTAGTTAAACCAGGTTTTAGCTGTTAATTTATTACCAGTATATATAGGTGATTAGCATAAACATATCTTTCTGTTCTTATATACCTTAGATTACCATGATTGCCAATATGGCCGACTCATTTTGTCATTAGCTTGCGGGGCAGGCTTGCTGGATTTCCACCCAAAACAAAAGTTATCTTGACTGAAGGCTTGTTTTTCATTATGACCCCCCCCCCCCCCCCCCGCGCCTGGAAATAAATGCCTCGGCGCCTTATTTAATGGTTACATATAGTTTCACCTCTGCCTGCGGAGAGTTCCCATTTCTGTATACTACTTACGTTGACCACTGTAAACACATCTATAGCGCGACTGGAACAATGCATGTAAACCGCTATTAGCTCCAGCACCTTTCGCATTGAGTACGACTGGTTATTGCTTATCGCATGCCTTACTTTAGATGCTGGAAAGCATGGCAATTTCTAAAAACAGGGACTGAAACAGTGACTGAATGATACCATAGTGTTCTTTGGCGTGAATGATTAGCCGGGTGCTTACACTGTTGGTAGTTAATGTAGCTGAGCAGGAAACTTTACTGCAGTTTTAAAGACAAAACACATAAGTTGAGGTACATTCACCTTTAGTCGGACACATAACTTGATACAAACACTTAAATTTGTGCTTCTTCAAGCATTCTACTGTTTATTTGTGAATCAATATAATGGTAAGGTTTAAGTATCTTTTTTTTTTCCAATAAATCACTAGAACACGTCTTTTCGTACAGGAGTAATTAGAAATATCAGTATCCGTCTCAGGGTATGTGTCCCACTCATGGTAAATCTACCCTGTATACTACGGACAGTTTTATTGTACATGGGCAGTATAATCTGCTGTAGGTTAACAGTATAACAGGACGTATTCTTGAGTTCACTATTTACAGTGTACTTACTCGTTACCTCGCAGGCGGCGTTAACGATGTCATCTACTCGGTTTATTAACGTGTCAAAATCCTCCACATTGTACAGGAACTGGGAGTTAGGGGAGTTAGAGATGCCCTGCAAACACAATGTCAGTTATTATTTAGATATTACAGACAGAATTTGAGGATGCCTTCGGAGTAATACAAAAAACGAAGTGAATAGGAAAAAGAGTGGACATCGTAATTGTGTTTGAGAAATATTCTTGAAGCAATTCGGATTCACAAAGTAGTTTAGCATGCAAAGAGCTTAAGGTAGGGTTTCAGGGTAATTCCGCTGAACACATTTTTAGTGCATTATTTGCCCAAGGTATGCTAAAATTATATGTAACATACACCAATCTGACTGGAATCGATGTACCCTTCAAGTAAACCCTTCAACAAAAACATTCTTTTTGAGCTTTTCAATCTTCAAACTGAATTATGGGATAAAAGTTCAATGTGATTATAACTTCTGATGATTGGACAGATATTTTGAAGTCATTTCCTTGGGAGCTTTTATGAATCATATCAATACTCCAGTTATTAAGGTCAAGAAGCTCTTCAAAGTTGCATAGTTACTAAAAGAAGAGTGATTTTACCTTTTTTTTACCAAAAAATCACCTTTTTTTAGTAACTCAGCAACTTTGAAGTGCTTCCCTGACCTTAATACTTGGAATATCAACATGATTCAAAAAAGCTCCTCAGGAAATGACGTCAAAATTTATCTCCTATCATCAGAATTTCGTCGAATTTCCATCCCAGAACTCCGTTTGAAGATTTGGAAGCTAAAAAAGAACGCTTTTTTGTTCCATTTCCATGTAATGCCTAGCAACGCCTAATAAAATGGTAATTTTTTGAAGGAAACATCAATTCCAGTCAGATTGGTGTGTGTTACATATACTTTGAACAAATCTGTGCTAAATAATACACTAAAAATATGTGCAGCTGAATTACCCTGAAACCCTACCTTAACTTGGGCTCCGTTAGCTTAAGTTCTATCAATGACCCGACACTTTATTTTTCCTCCAGCTCTTTCAGTTTAAGGTCTGGCAACTTGACCTCTGTCAGCTTGAGCTCTGTCCACCTGAACTTAGAGCCGATACTTTACTAACCTCCAGCTCTGTCTACTTAGGCTGGCTGCTTAGGCTGGGTACTGTACCTTTACTTCTAGTTCCATTAGTTTGAGTTCTGGCATCTTGAGCTCCGTCAGCTTAAGTTCTGTCTGCTTGAACTCTGGCAGCCTGAGCTCTGGACACATATACTTAGAGCTTTAGACACTTTAGCTCTGTCTACTTACAAGCTGGTTGCTTGAGGGTACTGTAGCTGTACTACCAGTTCCATCAGCTTAAGAGATCTTGAGATCTGTCAGCTTGAGTTCTGTCCACCTTAACTTAGAGCCGATACTTTACTTACCTCCAGCTCTTCCTGCTTCAGCGCGTTGCCGATACCGACGGCAAAGACGATGATGCCCTGGTCCCGGGCCAGGTGTGCCTCCGGGATGGTGTTCTCCTGCTGGATCGTCGACTCTCCGTCCGTCATCACTATAGCAATGTTAGGGAAGCTAGGCCGGTCTCCTGAAAAAGTAGTTATAGAGAACTAAGGAATCTTTAAAGGCTATTACAAATTAGTATATCTTTCTTAACATTCAAATGAATTTGCAAAAAATACCAGGGTGCTCTTTCAGAACAGATTCGTGACTCTTGATATTTGGATTTTTCGTCAAAAGTACAATATTTACAATTGACGAGGGTACTTATCAACGTCAATATGTGATATTTACATTTCTTTTCTATAGATTTCAAGAGGAATTCTTATGAAACACTTTTCACCAATTCCATATCTCCCTCTTAGGGTCCAGCCTTTCCAGGCTCAGGGGGGAGGGAGGTGATCCAGTATTGCCTGACTTCCCTTTGTAAGCTGTCAGGCAATATTGGGCCCTGGAGATAGGGTGGCCGGAGGCTCTAACTGGTCGCTCAATCTATATCTGATCCTATGTTAAGTGACCCTTTTATGATGACCTATCATTTTGGCTAGGGAGCAGATAGAGACCTCTAGTAACTTGGTATCAAGTGATCTTGAATGGATCCTTCATACATGAGCTGGAATTAGCATAATAAATGGTATTACATAATGTAATTTAGAGCAATCTTGACAGACATTCAGATTTTGAGTCTGTGTTGAGCTCTATAACTGGATGATCTCTTGAACCTATCCTATGGAAGAATTGACACTGTTTGATGGCAAATCCATGTATCAACGAAATTCTTTTTTTGTTTGAAGCGTCTTGTATGCAGGTATGTCCTGAGGGGTCCTATTCTTACTTGAGACAATTATATCTTATATAGATAAGCCTCTAAAATTATGTATTTTTAGCTCAATAATTTTTCTAGAACTCCTTTATTGGTAATTTACGGTAGACTACTGCAAATAGAGCTAAATGAGCTAAAAATGATGCATTTGGAATGGAAATGATACAAACTACCGCCAGCCAGCGTCAGGCCATCTGCTGGGGGTCATATTGAGGGATTCCAAAGGTTAATATCATATAATCAGCACTAGAGGGCATCACTGTTGTATAGGTTTAAGAAGGGCACTTTAGTTTGCATACTTAACACTGCAGCAGGTACGTGCTATGACTGAGGATTTGGTACTAGCTGCAGGTCTAAGAACAACTCAACACCTGTCAGAGGCTGTGCGGTGGTGAGGTGTTTATGATTGAATATATTTTTTGCAGCAATCATTGTATCAACAAAACATGACTGGTTTATTAAATGCCAATATTAGAGCTTTACGTAAATGTATAACACTTGTATATCAGAACGTTTAAAAAAAATTGTCCGGCCACCCTACTGGAGAGAGAGTCTCAATATTTCAGCCTGTGCTGACCCCTTTTTAAATCATTACAGGTGAGGGGGTTAGGGGGCTTAAAGCTGGTGTGTCAGCTAAAATTTGATGACTTTATAATCATGCCATATCATTATTGCATATCCTATCCTATACATACTCCCTAAATTTTATGAGAATTGGCAGAGTCTAATTCCATAAGGTTAACACATGTAGTGCAATCATTTTTGCTGTAGGTCAACACTAAAACTCCCTATGTTGTGGTACTGCATGGCTCAGTGCATTCTCTACCAGGCTAGTTTCCCCTCTACTCACCTGGGGGAGTGACTGAGTCAGTGAGGTGAATAGGCTTTATTGTTAACTATCATCTCAAATCATATATTTATAGACACATAGCTTGAAAATATTGGGTAAAGTTTATCAGCTAATATTATATTAGAACCCTGGCATTTCTTTTAAGGAAAAAGTTTGGTAAGTTTACTAGTTGATACACCATCTTTAACTTACCGGCCTCCTGGTTGAAGAGTTCTGTCCTCATGACCCTGATACCCTCTGCCGTGTTGGTGGACGTCTCTAGGTAGGGGATGTCCCGGACGGCGTTCCTGAACCCGGTCAGGGAGCCGTAGGCGTTCAGCTTGATGTCCAGCCGCGCCGTGTTGGCGAAGGACACCACCTGCAACAGGTAGTAGGAAATAAACTCAGGCTGTGTCTCACAAGATCGTGCCAATGTTACAGTCTTTAACTGTCTTTGATCAGGTGCAATCTTTGACTGTCTTGATAAAAAGCGCTTTATTTAGGACAGATGGAGATACAAATGGGCTGAAATGTTATTGGATGCCATACCACTTTAGATCAGTAATTTTATTCAACCTAGATATCTATTTGCCCTAATTAAACCGTTTTCAATCAAGCACCTGGTCAAAGACTTTCACATTGGTCTTTCGAGACCTTTTGAGACAGAGCCCTCAACTTTCTACTTTCTACCCCTGCTAAAAACGTACTACAGAGGTATAGGCTATTTCTCTCAATACGTCTCAATAGGTCCTAGGGAATAGTGCAAATTACTTCAGATATGTTAGGTCCTAACCTTGAGTGCCAGGTGTAAGACGTATTATATCTGTAAAATCGCTGAGAATTGAAACTTATCATAATCAGACATGCATAATGTTCCTAGTTTAATCAATTGGGAAATACCAATTATTTAGTGCTATTGTTTGGCAAATGTTTATCGGATCTAGCTCTATCTTTCTGTATTTCATGGAAGCTTGGGAATTCCTCAAAAGTTGTCTTTTTTATTGGCAGAATGACCCATTGTACTGTTGAAGGGTCAAAGCAGTGCCGCTGGGTTATGCCCTGGCACTGCATTGGTGCGTCATGTCGACAAATATCGCTTTAAAGCAAGATGCCGCCCTTAAAGAGTTAAAACTCTAACTCACCCCAATCCGGTTACTGCCGAGCCCAAAGTTGAGCCTGGTGGCAAAGTCCTGTACGAAGGTGAGCATCTTGGCCCAGTTGGCGTTAGTGACAGAGCCTGAGGCGTCCAGCACGAAGGCGATGTCTGCCATGCACGTCTCGGCCTGTGTGCGGGCCAGCTGCAACACGGGTAGGGTACAAGGTGGTGGTCAGTTGTATAGATATAATACTGAAATAGTAAACTTGTCTCCAGACTTGTCGAAGTGACTATTATAAAATAAACGAGTCAAAAGTTGTCTAACCTATCAGGTTACCATCCCACAAATAGAATCTGGGGCTGGCAAATGTCGGGTTTTGGGCTGGCACATAACAAGTGGGTCTTCTATCTCCAGCTAGAAGACCCGCTTCCTTGTCACTAAGATGAGTTTTTGACTCATTTATTTTAAGACCGTCACTTGACCGTCAATTTTACTTTTTGAGTGAAGGTGGACCCTCACAATGTCTCCGAAACCACTCTCTATAATTATATCTAGGCATTTCAGCAAGTCAAACAATACTGGACTCTCTTTTCAGGATCTACCAAAGTCGCACTCTCTGTTCAGGTTCTGGCATTGCTGCCACGAGTCCACCATTGGTTTGGGAGACATGGCGAGGATCAGGCTAGTCTTTATACTTTTTTCACAGTGGAAATTGACTTCTAATTTCCCAAAGAAACTATTTAACCTAAATGTACTTTTAATTCATTAATTATCAAATCAGCAATGACCCCTCTGTTGAGAACTAATGCAGTCATCATTTTATATTTTTGTCATTAAGCAGTTTCTCAAATAGTACTTCAGGAACCTCATATTGATTTAGGATTTACCCTGTTGATGTTGACTGTTCAGGATTACAGCATAAACTCCACTTTATACTAAACTGTTTGTGTCCAACATCATTATACAGTCTCCCAAACTTGTTGAGAGTGTTTCAAACCAACATGAATTTGACAGAAAGTTTGGTGTTTTATTTACACATGTTACCATGACAACCAGAACAGGGCCGTGCACCTCACTAATGAATTCAATCATAGTTTACCAGACGCCTTGCAGAGAGGGATTGATCCACAACTTGGCCATTCTATTTACGTCTAAACTTCTTTGCAAACTTTATTGATTGCCAATCAAATAACAAGAGAAGAACTTCATAAAAAGAAGATACATTTTTGTACTCAGTGTCTGGGAGGAGTCGCAAAAAAGACTGAGTAGTCCTCAAGCATGAAATCCAAATGCAGAAAAAGCATACAGGCCGACTGTTCTTTAATTATGAATAGCACCGTCACAGTTTGAGCCCCTTTTTTATCACATACTCAGCATGGGTGGGCGGGCCGGGGTGAAAGCAAATGGCGTGTGAAGCAATATCTGAGAGAAGCTTTATTTTTTTAATTTCGAAATTTGAATACCACATTCCATCATTCTTAGACATAAAACTGCTTGTTGTGGGAAATAATATGAGGTGTTAGTTCATGTAATGAGACACCTGTGTAGGGTACCTGAATACATAAACCTGCATGGTGCTTTAATGTGCTGTGATCATTTGTCGACCCTTAAAGCTTGACTGTCATGGTTGTAGTAAGGCCAAAAGCACTTTTGGATATTGTTCAGTTTTGATTCACAAGAGGGCTCTTAAAGCTCTTACACTTACAGGCACAAGATAGGGTAAATATGTTGTAGCTGGACAATGCTCATGGTCCCCTGGCCAAACACTGCTGCCCTCTGGTGAAACTGTTTATTTTAGTCTATGTATATAAAATGCTGAACTTATTCCCTGACAGCCCAGCTTTAAACTCCAGAAACCCAAACTAGGCACCAGATGGTGGTTTTATAGTGTTTTGAGGGGAGTACATCAGAATGAGTCAGCCCCCCAATATTACCATTATCAAATGAGTCTTAGGGGATTAGCCCTCATCCATGTTAAGAACTGGTAACACGCAATGATACATCATTGTTACGGGATAATTAGGTGGATCATTTCATAAGTCTTAATCGGTTTAACAGGGTTTATTACAGCGTATGGTGTTACCAGACACATGCACATAGAAGGATAATTATATATATATATATATATATATATATATATATATATATATATATATATATATATATATATATATATATATATATATATATATATATATATATATATATATATATATGCTGCATCTCTGCAATTTGGGGATATCTGTTGCAATATGAACATAAGAGGGAACATACATCGTGATATACTCTCAGTTTTAAGTCAATATTCTCAAATTGCAAGAATTGCAGAAAGTTTTCACTCGAGCATGGGAATTATTCAAGTAGCTAGATGTTGGAGTAGACAAAAATCGCAACAGATTTTCAGCAGTTATACCTCCCGGTTCTAAATACGTGTGTTGCAATTTGGCCCAACCCATGCATATCGCAACAGGTTCTTATATTGCAGAAACTTTCCAGCAACAACTGCATAGTGGGATTTGAGCTTTAAAGGGTTAACTATCTAGGATTTGGGACAACCTTTATTGAACTGCTGCTGTAAGTTCATGTAATATATATGTTTATGGGAACCTGGAATGTAAAAGCTTTTAGGATCTGTCTGTATGTAGAATTAGCGACATACAGGGCAACACCTTATTACTTAGATAACAACCAGTAAGCTCTACAACAAGCGAAAGGAGATGACTGTTGCATATTCACACGTACACTTAGATCAATCACAGTCACCAGGATAGTCATACAGTATTCAGCTTGATGTTTTAATACGGTACACTCAATGTGCCTCGCGCTCATCTCCCAAAGCAGAAAATGAGTACAAAGCTCTTACTTTCCTTACAACCACAATAATAGCTAGATTTGTACAAAGCCACTGTCACCACCAACAACACACAGTCAGCAGTTGGGCGTGGACCATTACAACATGACAACCCTTTAAGGACAGCATAGTCGGGATGCATGAATACAGGCCTGGTAAGTAATTATTGAAGCCCTGGATATAACTTACTAATGCTGCATTCATGCATCATGGTGTTTCTATCAGTTTGATACGCTCCCGAATGATCGCCATGATGCACCAATGTAGCGCCAGAGCAGCACTCAGAGGCACTGACGATACTTCAGGCACCATGCTGTCCTTAAAGGGTTAAGAAATGTATATCAGCCTCCTCTCAAACCATCAAATATGATACCTACAGGTTGGTCCGGGCTCGCCGTCTGCAAATAGTCATAGATACCAGGAGAGAAACATGAACATGATCAGTACGTGGTGTCGGGGCGGGGGTACGGGTTAGACACTGTTACACAACCCAGACTCATCCCCATAGGGAGGATAGCCTACATGGCATGGGAGCCGCCATTTTCTTTCTGTCCCCTGACTCAGAACAGTGCATTGTAGGTAAATCTGTTATCAGCCACTGTTCACACCCAGGAACAATGGCCACAGATAACACTGATAAGACTTACTTTAATCACCTCCCCATTGTCTCAGGTGTGAAGTGAGGTGCTTTTTGGTAATCGTTGCAAGTGTATTTCTCACTAAATGGCATATATCTATCCTATGAAATCATTTATACTTTATTTCGATAATATCATCATAAGTTTGCTGTGAAACGGCCCACTGGGGACATAGCGCTATGCCACCATTGAAGGTTTAACTAACCTGAGATCAAATTTCCCTGATCTTTTCAACCCATTAAAACCATACTGTCTGGTGCCTGGGATTAACACCCTCCTGGTGCCTCCGTAAGTGTCCTTCTCAGTACCCTGTGTGAGCGTTCACTCGTGAGATATGATTGTTTTTCAAACTAAACGACAATTTAACAGGTCACTAGCAGAGGTGATTTGAGATTAGGCCTCTCCAAATAATATACTTCTTTTTGCAAATTTTGATGGAAACCATGACAAAATTAGGCAGATATGAGCATATTTGGTATCAAATTAATGCTTGCAGTGCAGGAAATGTAATGGGGTGGGGAAGACATGCATATTTGCAACTTTGGCAGACCCTTAATCTTATTATTACTAAATGTGAATTTGGTTCTCGGAGAGCGTGCAATACTCTATATGATTTAAGCCTCAGCAAACGAAAAAGAAAGAAAAGCGCCCTCATTATATTTCTCATGGCTTAGTGATGAGAAACAAGTATATTATGTGAAGAGGCCTTAGGTATCAATGACACACAATTCTAGAGAATCCTATGCTGCTAAAGGATACCCTATACTTGCACCATTACAGTAAACTGAGCTTACCTTGATAGATCCACACATGCAGAATATGAATAGTAATGACAATTTGATGCCCATTTTGAATCTGAACTCCATCTCTCAGGGGGTAAGAGGTCCGTCCTGTCTCTCTGGTAGTGGTCAACTGAGTATGGGACAAGAGTAGAGTTGACTGACCACCACCCCCACCTGGTCAGACTTCAGTTCTGTGTCAATATTAACTTTCTAGTACGTCGTCCTAGTCGAGTAAACCACTCAGAAGTTGTCTCAGTGATGTGAAATGTCCCCCGAGTTCAAACATCACTGGAGCCCCTTGGGGGCCGCACAGTGATTTAATGCATTACAATATGCCCTTTATCAGCATACATGCAGACCTGGTAAATAGACTTGACAGACCTGCATCCAAGCATCATGCTCACCCTACATGGGTTGATACACTCCTGAAGAGTAGGAATGATGCATGCATGCAGCACTGGTAAGCTTCATTCAGGCCTGCATTCATGCATCATGACGACCACGGGCATGATGCATTAAAGCAGTATGCAGCCCTTAAAGGGTTAACCTTTCATCACACCCTAACCCACCCACACACATCTATGCAGCCACACACGTAGTGGCCATGCTCTGATTGCCTACCAAAATAAAATAACACTTCCTATTTCTAATGATGTGTTCATCAGATCGTACACGATTTAAGGCATTACTCGCATCCTCACCAAAGTGTGTGGGGCTAAAACAGCAAACAGCTACTGACTGATCCTAATGCCGGACAAACACACTTGAAGCAAGGGTTTAAGCGCTCCTTGAGTGAAGAATGTTAGTCTGGGATAAACCGGATTAGTACAGCAAGTATGGGCATCCGGGTGTCACGATGTGTCAACCCTTTAAGGGCTGCATAATGCTTTGATGTGCCATGCCTTTTGTCGTCTTGGTGCATGAGTAACTCGCCAGCGCTGCATTCAAGCATCATACCGACCGTATGCTGTTGATATACTCAAGAAGTGTTGGCATGATGCATGAATGCAGCCCTGGAAAGTTTCTGCATGTATGCATCATGACACCAAGGGCTACAGCACATTAAAGCACTATGCTCCCCACAAAGGGTTAATTTAAGACGTTTTACCATAACATTACGTCCCTGAGATGACACTTACCGCGAAGGGGTTCCTGGGTGGACGCTCGGGCTGGTCAGGAGACCACTCCCCGGCCACAGGGGGTAGGGTGGGAGGCCCGTCCTCCTGGTCCTGAGGTCCCTTAACGGGTGGCATCATGGCCCCTGTGACATTACATGGGCAGTAGCAGAGGTCAGGGCGGCCTGGCTCATCCCTATTCTGTGCTATAGTGAAGGTGGAGAAGGTGAGGAGGAAGGTGAGAGTGATGTAGAGGGGAGGTGTGGAGGGGAGCCCTACCCCACAGGAGGATGGGGGTGTATTGCCGGTCATCTCCCAGCCTTCGGGGCACTCACAGTGCTATTGCTCCAGTCCATGCTTCCAGCTACACATATAGGGCTTGTCCAGCCTCCTCCAGGGTCTCCCTCCTGGGCTGTGCCTCACTAGTGCCTCCTCCCTCACACCTGCTGTATCCTTAATTGTCTTACTTCTCACCTGAGCAGGTGAGGTAATCTTAATCTCCTCCCTGGCGTCCCTGACCTGCGGATCCCTCAGGTGTATACCTGCCTTATCCTCAGTATCAGTGTTAATCACATGAGAGCTAACTTTACAGGTAGGAGAGCTAACAGACCTATACAGCCTCCCTATTGTCCCTCCTAGTCCCTGGGTACTTGGACAGCTCCCTCACCTGGCTTATCTCTGCCTGTCTGAGTGCTTACCTGTGCGGTAATCTCACAGGTAGGAGACCACACCTGTGGGTGTGTGATGAGGACCACACCTCATCCTCCCACCTGTGATCCCTTTAAGTCCTATCAGCAGTATACCACCAGTAACAATACCCAGCACACCTGTGGTGGGTGGTACCTGCTGGGGGTGTGACTACTGCTACTAGTCTGTACCTCCTCCTCCTGTTTGCATCCTCCTCCAGGGGCTGGCTGCAGGCTCCCACGCATTCAGCAGGTGGGTGGGGGGAGCATTGCCTCCTCCTGTGTCTGAGGTGCTGTACACAGGGCTGCTGGAGGGAGGAGGCTGGGTGGTACCTCCACGGTGAGGGGGGCACTCCTCCAGCTTTGGTTCATACCATGTATGAACATTATTTATTTTATGTGGAGAAACAAAGTTACTATGCTTAAGTACTGGAATGGCCCACACCCCCGAGGAGAAACTGATGCTCATTCTCCATGGGCTGTTTCTCCATGATGATGTCACAGAAATAGCTATGCAACCAATCTTTAAATGTCATTTTTAGATATGATTTATCAATAACTGCATTAAATAAACACCGAGATCCACTCTAATCAGTCTGAATTCTTGGTTTCTCCACTGGTGGTACCTTGGATCATATCACATTCGGCTCCGCCTCGTGTGATATGATCCAAGGTACTACTTGTGGAGAAACCTGTCATTCAGACAGATCATCGTGGACCTCTGTCTATATCATACATCAGGTGATCAGACGATATCATCAAGGGGAGAGTATTCATCAAATTGGCGTCAACTTAAGTCTAGCTTGCGCCCGCCTATACAAGTTAACTCAAATTGGTGGGCAAAAAGTGGGCACAAGATGCTGTGTGTTTTGGGGCTCTTGACAAGGGGTGGTTTTGAAACCATTGTGGCCTCCGTTACTGAAATATTGCTGGTTAAGGATTTTTTCAAAGCACCAGAACACATGGGATATATCAGCTGTTCACAATTACCTTAGATGTGTGCCTTATTTCACAAAATTCTTCATGAATGAATGAAAATCGATTTGGTTATGTTTTTCCTAAATCTGTCCGTTCGATGATGGTACTTTGTACCAAAATTTGAGATGCTGGTCACACGTAGTCACATTCACACATAGTCATTATCACATTTCTTTAATGCCAAAACGAATACAAAAAAAATTCATAACCAACGTTTTAAAGCCCATTATTTTAAAATACAATTCCAGACTACTAGAAAATACCAGGAGTGGCCCCCTGGGGTTGATGCCGTGTGGTGTTATTTACTGGTACCAGCAGCAGCAGCAGCCAGTCTCTGACCCGCATCCCAACACTGCTCCGGTTCCCTGTGCTGTGTATGGACTGGGGGCAGAGCTTCATCTTATTTGCTACCTATTCGCACCAGATTGGTGGCGCAAATGAGATGTGTATTGGACAACACACATACACTACAGACAGATTCTGATCTTGATCAAAGGGGTAATTAAATAGATGGCGGCTACTGCATAATTCATATTTATCCTTTACAAGGTTAGCTAAAACATGTGTATTGGAATAGGAAGATAGCAATATAACCTGCTCCCAGGCTATGCAACTGGTGGGACAGACGCTGGCCGAGGCTGAGCAGCAGCAGTAACAGCAGCAGCAGTAACAGCAGCAGCAGCAGTAACAGCAGCAGCAGCAGTAACAGCAGCAGCAGCAGTAACAGCAGCAGCAGCAGTAACAGCAGCAGCAGCAGCACGGAGGTGCTGGGGACAGGGTGTGCAGGCAGCCGTGGCCATGCACCATGTTGCGTGAAAAGCGGCTATACCCCTCCCACACACACACACACACACACCAAGATCTAGCATGGAGGTGTGTGTTTTTATTGGGATCAATAGGACGGGTACGGCATGACGCGGCTGTCCTGCCCACGTGTGGTAACACAACACTGAGCACTGCTATGGTGTCCTGCTATGTCCACAGTAACCACTTTCAAAGCCATTATTATATTCTGTAGTCACATTCTGATATATTCAAATTCCAACACACTTATGTAAGAGATATAGGGATTGGTAATTTGACTAAAAAATATGTAAAAGGAAGGACATTTTCTTTGGAAAATTAGAGACCTGCTCGGTGTAAATAAACTTGGTTCGTCTGAGACCACTTTAAAAAAAAAAGGTGATATTATTACTAATTTCTATACACCGATGCAGCTGGGTGACAAAATATTTGTGAATTCGCACGATGTCGTTTGACATTAAGATGAACTGTGGACCCAACCACCATCACCACTACTAGATGTAGACTGGAGCAAATACCTTTCCCTCGAACCCCACCACCCCCACCCCCCAGGTTCGATTCACATCCCCCTAGCTTCTAGACAGCGTCCAGGGGGATCGACCCCCTCAGGTGGAGGCCTGACAGGGGATGGAGTTGGCGTGTAGCGGAAACAGTCACAGCTTGGGCCCACTCCAGGCCGACTGTAACTACCCCTTCCCTCCATCCCCCCTCCCCTCAACACACACACCTTAAAAACTGCCACCCCGCCTGACGTAGCCCTTTAGGGACAGCGTGGGACATCTAGGTCAATGTCCATTTTTCATTATGATGCACCAATACAACACTGGTGAGTAACTCGCCGCTGCATTGCCCTGGTACATCATGCTGACCATTCGGGAGTGTATCAACCCCATATGGGTAGCATGCTTTACTTACCCAGGCTATTGCATTCATGAATCGCGACGACCAAATGGCAGGGTGCATAAAGCACCATTCTGGCCTTAAGGGGTTAATGTGTCCCACCTCCAGCACAGTCTCCAATAGCAGCAGACGGCCCATAAACACAGCGTTAACCATGTAAGGGCCGCATAGTGCTTTGATATATCGTGTTACTTATCGTCATAATGCATCAATGCAGCCCTTGGGAGTGACTTGCCAGTGCTGCATTCAAGCATCATACCAACCATACATGAATATATTTCCAAAGGCTCGGTATGGTGCATAAATGCAGCACTGATAATGAGTAGCAAGCATCATGACGACCAAGGGCATAGTTCAGTAAAGCACCATGTGGCCTTAAAAGGGTTCAGGAGGGTTTTTCTCTTATTAAAACGATTAGCTTACAGAAGTTTTCATTGCCATTTTCTGTTTCTGGGCTTGAAAACGAAAAGAGTTAGGTTCCAACGAGATCTTTTCTAGAAATTAAACAAGAAATATTTTAAGCAAAAGACAATAGTATTTCTAATGGGGCCTGTGGAAATCGTTAGGCTTATTTTCAGGGATTTTCTTTCAAGAAAGAAGTTCGTTTGCCCCCCATTATCTGTTTCTAAAGCCCTACTTAGTAGGAGCCTGGGAGGTGCTACTAACTACAAAATCAACATATTACACACTGTTATATATACTTTTGATTTATTTATGTTGCAGAATAACACATTATTCAGCATACCTTATCATGCTGTGGACTCCTTTTTTGTTTTACAATGTATCTGTATAAAAGCTACACCAGTCCATCTCCTGTATTCTCGTGGTGTGGTCGTTTTTAAATGGTGCATACCTGTCATCTGCTTGTATTGTTACTGAGTCTAAGTAAAGGTTACCCTACAAGGACCAGAGGGTATGCAAAAATAATCACACCAGACTGACTGGTGCCCTCAAAGGGGATTTCTTCCTGGGTCAAAGGGAAAAGTGTGACGTCACTAAGGGAATTCCCAGGGTGTTTTCCGGAATGTAGACTGATTTCTGTATATTTCTGTGATTAGGCCAGGTGCAAAACGAAATGCCTATCCATCCCAGGTTAAACGAATTTCCTGAGAGAATAACCATATAATCCCTTTTCCTTGTTTTCATTTAATGATCAAGAAACGAAAATAAACGATTTTCCCATCAGAAATGCAATATTGCAATTAATGAAACGATTTCCTTTACTAATTCCCAAAGTATTTTCTTTCACTAAAGAGTTCGTGGAAAAAAAAGAAAAACCTTCCAGGTCTCCATCCACTTTAAACCTCACCACTCCTCAGGTGGGGCGGTGCAATAACAAAAAAGTTCATTCCTCAAATAGTATAAGAAATGTGAAAATTGAAAGCAAATTCATGAAGAAACCGCCTCACTTATTGGATTCTGTTGCTACCCATGTGGGAGTTGGGAACTGGAGCATGAGGAATCGGGATCGATACTGGTGCCTTTCTAAAAACGTTAAAACTAATAGAAAAATCACAGGAAAATCGACTACAAAGTTTTTGATTTGACAATATTGATCGTTGAATCATCTCCTTTATATTTCATGTGATATGAACTCCGTTTTTTATATTTGAGTCCACACATGTACATCAAATTGATGAGTGGAACAGAAGTAGTTAAAACCCTGTACCGGCTTATCTTGTCTACAATAGCTATACATGAAATGCAAAGATATGCATTTTATGTGATAATAATGAGATGTGTATACATACTGTTGAAAGCTATATCGGGATGATTTTCCATGAGTTGATTTGGAGGTGCTATCGTCCAGTAGAACCACAGAATAACACTGGTAGTACACTCTGTGTAGTGTGGTTCGGCACTGATATTCTGACCGTAGTCAGCACTGGTTAGCAATTCAGTCACTAGTGATTAACCTTGTTAGTAATTCTTTAGATCCCTATACGAGCAATCATGGTTAGTAAGTGATATCGGGTTAGTCAGTAGAGACCAACCCACCCTTATCTGGCTATTGTTATATTTTCAAATACGTTTCATCCACTATTTATAACAAACATCTTGTGAATCCTTGTTTTGTTATGTCTTGTCTGTCATTGAATGTACATAATATATTGTATTAGGGAAAATGATTGCAGTTTTTGAAAAAGGTGTTTTTGATCTTGTGCCTTGTATTTTCATATCACAGAAAGCAAAATATTCTAACGTTTGTTAGGCTAGATAGTCTCAAAACTGCGAGATAGTCTCAAAATACTATAGTTTTGTTAGTATCTCGCTACCCTCAGGCTAGATAGTCTCAAAATTGCGAGATAGTCTCAAAAGGCTGCAAGATAGTCTCAAAATTTGAGACTATCTTGCAACTGTCAGGCTAGATATTCTCGAAATTGCGAGATAGTCTCAAAATATTATAGTTTTGTTAGTATCTTGCAACCCTCAGGCTAGATAGTCTCAAAATTGTGGGATAATCCCAAAAGCATGACAGATAGTCTCAAAACTGTGAGATAATAACATTTTGAGACTATCTTGCAACCCTCAAGCTAGATAGTCTCAAAATACTATAGTTTTGTTAGTATCTCGCAACCCTCAGGCTAGATAGTCTGAAAACTATAGTATTTTGAGACTATCTTGCAATTTTGAGACTATCTAGCCTGAGGGTTGCAAGATACTAACAAAACTATTGTATTTTGAGACTATCTTGCAATTTTGAGACTATCTAGACTGAGGGTTGCAAGATACTAACAAAACTATAGTATTTTGAGACTATCTTGCAATTTTGAGACAATCTAGCCTGAGGGTTGCAAGATACTAACAAAACTATACTATTTTGAGACTAGCTTGCAATTTCGAGACAATCTAGCCTGAGGGTTGCAAGATACTAACAAAACTATACTATTTTGAGACTATCTTGCAATTTTGAGACTATCTAGCCTGAGGGTTGCAAGATACTAACAAAACTATACTATTTTGAGACTATCTTGCAATTTTGAGACTATCTAGCCTGAGGGTTGCAAGATACTAACAAAACTATACTATTTTGAGACTATCTTGCAATTTTGAGACAATCTAGCCTGAGGGTTGCAAGATACTAACAAAACTATAGTATTTTGAGACTATCTTGCAATTTTGCGACAATCTAGCCTGAGGGGTTGCAAGATAATCTCAAAATTTTGAGACTATCTAGCCTGACATGTGTTTTGAGACTATCTCGCAATTTTGAGACTATCTAGCCTAACAACGTTTGAAAAACGCATTTCACATGCGTCATTGTAGAAATAAAGTGAGAAAATAAGTATAGAAATATCTCATTAAAATGATTGGTTACCCTATACATGTGATTCAATACATGTGTATGTAACGTCTGTGTGTGGAGATGTAGGGGTTAGAGGAGGGATCAGTGATGATTGAGTGAGATATAAGCCGACCATAACTTACCTTTGTGGGTGTTACTGGACGCCCCTCACTCACCTGTTACAGATCGTGTTACCATGGTTACATAGTATAAACAGCCTACATGCTACTTGGCCCTTCCTGAGCCTCGTGGCCACGCTACACACGAGCCCTCTCCTCACAGGTATACTTTTAATACACTTTTTAACACACCTGTGCCTTGGAGGACAATAAGCTCAACAGACGTTGATATATTGAGTGGAGGTATTGAGACCAGTAGTATAGAGTGAGGGTAGAAAAAGCGACAACTTCATCTAAACTTTTTTCCTCTTCTTCTTTCATCTATAACTATATTAATAATAACACTAAAGTAATAATGAAGACATTTCTTATGATGGAATATGAACTTGCACCTTACCATCCAGATATATCCAAGATATTTTATTTCATTAAAGGAGTTTTGATAAGCAACGTGTATTGGGCTATATCTCTGGAAACATAATACACACATTTCTATACATTCAACTATACTATGGTAAACAGGATTTACTTTTTTTGGAAAACTTTTACTATGAATGTAATGTAGGGTAATAGTAAAAAAAGGTGGATTTACGCATTATTCTTACGGTTTTTCTTCCTATTTCTCCTTTTTCTCACTACCCTATGTAATAGGGTCATCTTACGTTAAGTACATGCAGCAACCCTCTTTCTTCTACCCTGAGGAATTATACAGTCAGTTCTTGGATCAGGTGAACGAGGCATCTGAAGAAAATTATATACAACAATGTGATGAACACTGCATACTTTGCAGACAACATTCTGCAAAAAAGAGGGGGTACAGATGTGGTCGATGTAAAAGACATTTCTTAGACATAAAGATGTTACAAAAACATCATCATTCACATCATAAACTAAAGAAAGCATCATGTTCTTGTGATGTCTGTTGTAACACTTTCAATACATATCGGGAATTAGCACAGCACAGACGAGATACACACGGAGATTTAACCCCTGTTAAAACTTTCTCCCTGAAATGTAGTGACTGTGAACAAACTTTTGATGCTCATTATAAACTTCATGCGCATAGAGTAAAGTCTCATCATCGTACACCTCATGCAGTGGATAGAATAGACAATCCAGATATGATGATGCCTTGGGAAAAGGATAGTAACATTGATCCACCTTGGATAGCTCGAGATGAACATGGTAATTCCAAAACGGATTTAAATTTTAAACATATATATCAGGAAAACTGAGACACTATTCACGCTAATCACGACCTCGGAGTGGTTAGAGCTGTATATAATTTTCCTATCAATGATTTTGACGGGGATACTGTAATCCTCAGACCTCAAGTAGAACGGATTTTAGCTATGGAACCACATTCTTTTAAAATCAACTTAGCTTTTGGAACAATATTGAGAAATATTGAGACTGGAGAATATCGATATTTTACAGCGTATTATAATAATACAATATTAGATGTTCCATTTAGAATATCTACTCCTGATGACATAAATGCATTCCTACACGAAGTGGAACAGAATATTTCTGTAGAATTCATTACTACAACATCTCGAGAGTCAACGAAATGGGAAAAAGTGTATGTCACTAATATCACATTCTTTGTGTACAGAATGGGGTACGTCATAGGTCATGGAAGACAGAAAAAGAATTTCCAAAAACTCCCTAGACATATATATCGACATCATGCAATTGTGTCAATGATTTCTTCTACTCGCAGAAAACCATACAAAGACAATTTATGTTCCTTTAGATGTTTAGCATGGCTGGTGAATAAATCCAGAACTTTAGAAAAACGAACAAAGAAAATTACAGAAAATGGAAAACATATAAAGAGTCACTAGGTGAAACAGATCTTCCTAATGACGCTAAAAAATACAAGGGTGTATTTTTTGAAGATTTACCAGATTTTGAAAAATGTTTTAAAGTGAAGGTTTATGTATATACTCTTTCACCTGAGGACATGTGTGAACGAGTATATCATTCATGTTTAAAAGAGGAGGATCAAGCAGATAGAACCATGTATCTCAATGTGTTCAATCACCATTTCAGTTTGATCACAAATTTTAATTCGTATGCCAAAAAATTTGCATGCAGATTTTGTGGAAGGGCTTTTAATCGAATGGATAATACAACACGTCATGAAAAAAGCTGCACAGAACGAGTATCCTATACTTTTACTGGAGGTATATATCAACCTAGCTTATCTATTTTTGATGAGATTCAGAGTACATTAGGTATTACTGTCCCGTCTGAATTACAATATTTTCCATGGTTCGCTGTGTATGATTTTGAATCTGTTTTGAAACCTGTCCTTGTACAGGACATAAACAGTGCAAACACTCAGATTACTACAGAACACATACCGGTATGTGTTAGTATATCTTCGAATGTACCAGGATACACAGAACCTCATTGTATTATAGACGAAGATCCAGATGATTTGGTAAAAAAAATGTGTGATCATCTTGAAAAGATTCAACTATACACTGTTCAACTGGCAAAAGCCCGATGGTCTGATCTGTATAATGAATTACAAACACATCTTGTTCAATTTCCTTCTTGTGAAGTAACATATGAAACGATGCAGGCACATAATATTAACATTGAGCATGAATGTGTTACTCCACATAACATTACTGAATCACAGGATACGCTTCACATTGGATGCATGGATCATGAAGAGACACAAAAATTACACTGTTCTCGAGTTGCGAATTTAGTCTGTAGATTAGACAGCTATATGGAATGTTTACCTGTTTTGGGATTTAATTCATCTAAATATGATTTAAATCTCATAAAAAAATATTTTCCTAAACATTTACAGCTGACTACGGATCAAAGTTATGTTGTAAAGAAGTGTAATCAATACACTGCTATTTGTAATTCGAAATTTAAGTTCTTGGATATCACTAACTACTTAGCTGCCGGCTGCAATTATTCTCGTTTTTTACAAGCATATGACGTTCAAGAGTCTAAAAGTTATTTTCCATACGAATGGTTTGACTGTGTGGATAAGTTAAACTTTCAAAATCTCCCATCTTATGATTCATTTTTTTCTAAACTAAAAAATTGTAATGTATTAAATTCTGAACATGAAGAGTGGCAACACAAAGGATGTAAAGGTGTTGAACCCAAAAATGGACACACCAAATACCAAGATTTACTTACCATATGGGAGGAAAAGGGTATGTCTAAATTTGAACATTTTTTACAACATTATGCAAACTTAGATACTGGACCATTTGTACAAGGAGCTGAGAAACTTCAAAAATATTACTTTGACATGGGAGTAGATGTGTTTAAAGTAGCTATATCGGCTCTCGGAGTTGCAAGGCGACTACTATTTCAACACGCTAAAAAACAAAACAAATACTTTGCCAGTTTCGATCGCTCATATGAGGACTTATATTATAAAATTAAAAAATGTGCATTCGGAGGACCGAGTATAATATTTAAAAGACACACTAAAGTAGGACACACTTTGATTCGTGGAAATCAAGATAAGATATGTGGTAGTATTCAAGGATATGACTGCAACGGTTTATATCTTTTTGCTCTAGGAGAAGAACTACCCGTTTTATTTCCTGTTAGGAGATCAGAGGAAAAGAGTTTCAAACCTGAGGTAAGCTGGCGTCATTTGGAAATGTATCAATGGTTAAATTGGATGGCGGTCCAAGATGGACTTGATATTCAACACAAATTGAATTCAGGAAAAGAATTCCCAGTCGGACCATATCGTTTGGATGGATTTGCTACATCTGTCAATGACAAGGGAGAGTCAGTATATCATGGTTACGAATTTCACGGATGTTGGACTCATGGTCATGACCCGGAACTATGTTGTTTCAATCGTGAAGTAGATGGTAGTATAAAATATTCTATTAACCAAAAGACGATAGAATTGCAAAATAAGAAGAGAAAAGCTACATATCAGCGTGAAAAATATATAAGAGATAGAAAAATAGATCTGAAAGTGATATATGAATGTCAGTTTGCTCAGTTAAAAAAAAAAAATCCAGACATTCGGAGTTACATTAACCATATTTTTCCGGAATTTTATTTATCATATCCACGATCCGTCACTACTCAGACTATATTACAAAATGTGGAAAATGGAAAACTGACCGGATTTCTTCAAGTGGATATAAAAGTGCCTGAAAAATGGCCCAAAGGGAAAGAACGTGAAGTTAGCCCATACGAGTATTTCAGCGAGATGGCTCCTATATTTTGTAATTCTGAGGTACATTTCGACGACTGGGGATCAACAGTGCAGAGTTACAGTCTTTCACATATGTCTGGAATGTTCACAGAATCCCGTAAACTATTAGTAGGTGGAATGGGTGCGACAAAAATATTTCTTGCTACCAACTTACTGAAATGGTATCTTGATAGAGGGTTAGAAGTGAGTAAAGTGTATGAGGTAGTAGAGTATAAATTTGAAAAATGCTTTGAAGGATTCTGTGATTACATTTCTGAAGCTAGACGACTAGGAGATAGCGATCCTTCCAAAGAAATTCTCGGTGAAACTTGTAAAGTCTTGGGCAATGCTTCATACGGTTCACTCCTTTTAGATAAAACTAAGCATTCTGATGTGAAATATGTTCATAGCACTCATGCTGCTCATCTAGCAGTTAATGAACCTTCTTTTAAATGTTCTACTGAGTTACCAGGAGACATTTTTGAAATAGAAAAAAGTATAAAAAAAGTAGAGCTTGATATTCCTATTCAATTAGCTTTTACTATATTGCAAAGTGCAAAATTAAAAATGCTTGAATTTTATTATGATTGTTTAGATTATTATGTGGATCGAAAAAAATTTGAATTAACCCATATGGATACTGACAGTTTATATTATAGTATATCGGGGAAAACATTACGTGATGTCATAAAACCGTCAAAATTGCAAGAATTTGACAATGCTATATATAATAATTGCTACGATTTTGATGAGTTCGGTCATCCCTTTAGAGCATGCCACGGAATATGGTTTCCTAGAGAGTGTTGTGAAAAGCACACTAAATATGACAAACGGGAACGTGGATTATTTAAACTTGAAGCAACCGGGATTGAACTAATTGCCTTAGCACCCAAGACATATCATCTTACACGGGAAAATGAACCTGACTGTGTAAAGGCTAAAGGAATAAATAAGTCAGCCATACTGAATGCTAAAGAATTATATCAAAAAGCACTGTCAGAGAGAGAAACAGGTTCAGCTGAAAACATTGGTTTCAAACCTATCAATAACACCATTGTTACATATACTCAGAGACGTAGAGGATTTAATTTCTTTTACGTTAAAAGAACTGTTATGCCAAATGGTATAGATACCGTACCTTTAAAATCTGTTCTAAATCCTTGGGAAAATGATAATACTTTTGTTCTAAAACCCGACAAACATTGTCTGTCTTTGGATTATCAAGCAGCGATGCAAAAACATGGACTGATGTTTAGATCATGCTCTCATCTGTTTGCATATGAGACGGCTTTATATCATGATCGGTATGATATAGCTAGGGATATACTAAAATCTAAAAATCAAAAAAAAGTCATCAGTCTTGTTAAAAGTATTAAACTGAAGAACTCGTGGTACACGGATCGTGATGAAATCATGAATACTATATTATGGGAGAAAATTGATAAAATGAAATATCAAATCATATCTACACTTCGAGAAACCAAAGATTGTTTAATAGTTCAACCAGGTGCAAGGAGCGATGGATATTTCACTTGCGGATTGAGTATAAAGATGGCTGAGATAAGAAATCCACGTACTTTTCCCGGTTCAGATATGATGAGCATTTTTTGGCACAACGTCAAAGCAGATCACAACTTCATGCAATCCTGAAAGCTATATAACTGTACACCATGTACATCATTTCATTCAGCTGACAGTGTTCGATAAGAACAGACTACATCCAGTTCAAAAAGAAAAGAAAAAAACCCAGATCAAAATGGATCATTTTGTTGAAAGGATAGAAGGACCAATTTTTCCTCCTTTGAAGTCGCCATGCAATAGTTCTGTCTCTGGAGTAAGTGGAAGTGGTAAAACCACTCTTGTTCATAAAATACTCAAATTCAAAGATGTGATATACAATACACCTGTGCACCGAGTATTATACTGCATGACCGTGGATCAGCCTCTTTTTACGGAAATGAGAAGTTCAGTTCCTGGAATTAAATTCAGGAGGGGAATACCTAACGAAGAGGATCTTAATATTTTTACAGATGGATCTCGACATTGCATTGTAGTATTGGATGATTTAATGGAGGAAGTAGTTAGGAGTGTTGAAGCTCAAAATCTATTCACAAAATATGCACATCATAAGTTTATTTCAGTTTTATATATCTCTCAAAATTTATATGCACAAGGAAAATGCAGTCGTAATTTATCTATGAACACACATTATTTTTGGGTTCTTTGTAACCCGAGAGATGTCAGTCAAATCACTGTGTTAGCAAAACAAACCGGGTTAGGTGACCTACTGAAGAGTAGCTATCGCGATTGTGTTCTAAGAAAAGCATACGGATATCAACTTATTTCCCTTCATCCTGGTGACGTCAGCAGACACCTGGTATCACATTCTCCGCGACTGAGAGCTAGAATTTTTACTAACATATTCCCTGGTGAAAATCTTATTTCATATGAGTAACAGTTGGAGTGATATAAATAGCACGGTTCAGCGCTCACTTGACATTGACAGTCAGGGTTTCATACGGATAACACGGAATGCACTACATTAATAACATTCAACACCATGTCAAAAAGGTTGAGACAGTGTGAATTTTATTTAAAATTACTGTTGACATCTGACGTGATTCAAGCAGAAGGATTATTAGTCACCGCATCATACAAGCAGGTGGATTGCATATCGGAGATTATCCGAAATATTTTACGTTTACCAGTCAGTAAAAAAACAAAGGACCTGATAAAATTACATTTCAAAACATTGTCCACATTATCCAACAAACAGATCACAGTAGAGAAACGACTTACATTACTTCAAAAATGGCATACTGATATATTGGAAGTTTTGCGATCAGTAAAGAAAAAACTGATGCCATTATTATAATATCATGAGGAAATATATTACCATCCCATTCAAAGATTATACTAAAATGAAAAAAAATCAAAACAAATTGACACTCACCACAATTTCTAGTGATGGTGACTCAGCGGTCGGAGACGATCATACAGAGGTGGGAGACGACCGTCAGGATCTGCAATCTGCTTCAACAAGTGGGACCCCGACCGCTGAGTCTTCAGTGGAGGACACCGAGCTACGTCATCCTTCTGTTTCTCCTGTTCCAAATCCTGCCGGATTGTCTCAGAAGAAGAAAACGACCCAGAAGAACTTGACTCAGAAGGGGAAGGGGATATCTCCAGTCTCTTCCTTGGTGATTTCAAATCGCTCAGTAACTCCCGAATCTTCATCTCCGCCTGACGAGATTTCTCACAGTTTGCAACACCCAGACGACTCACCAACCCACTCACTTGACGACTCAACCCAGGAGGCAGTCGAGGGACATAAGGCAGAGCGTGCTCTTCCTCATATTGCAAGACGGCGCTGGAAGCGTCCGGCGGAACACAGAAGCTCATTGTACCAGGCCTCGGAGGACCAGGCAACAAAGAAGGGGAGGCACAGTCCACTTCAAAACGATCATCAGGCAGATGGAATGGTGTCATATGTGGATCATTTTTCTGATGAGAAAGAGTCGGGTCCTGCGGAGAAATCCACATATCAGAAAAATGTGACAGTGGTTCCGGAGGGCGAGACATCACTCGAGCAGCAGGACGCCAAGACGGAGAAGGAAGCATCAAGGAGGGTATCAAATCCTGTATCAAGTCCTCACTCGAACTCGGGTGAGTGGGGTCCGTTGTGGAATGCAACCGGGGATATATCTGAGAACAAGAGTCGTCGCATGGAGCAGAGTAATCTTTCTTTGAATTCTCAAATGCTTCAATTGCGGCATCCAAGTGTACAGCAGCATTCATTGTTGTCTCGTCCTTCATCTCAGGTACAATTGGAAGGAGTGGAGCACTCGGATTCTTCTTCTCACTTTGTGTCACAACCAAGTCATTTTTTTTCTGACAAAGATCAGGATTTGCATAGGCAGATTGATCATTCTGATAAGTCGATGTATCCAGTTCATCCGGGTCAGTTTCATTATGTGAAGAAACCTGGTCTGAAGTCATCAAGTCACACGGCGGATCCGGAGATTCAGCTATCGAATCCAAAATTCGCTGCGCCGCTGCCACCACCCGGCGTTCCGCCTGAAAAAAATAAAGAAGAAAATATATCAGAAAAAACACAATCAACCAAGTATTCCGACCCCTCAAAAAAAGAGCCATATGTTCAAAGTAAAAATAATATATTAAAAGAAAAAACAAAGTCAGCAGTCATAGTACGGCACAACACACGACCTAAAAGGAGCACAGCTGGTCAACATAGCCAAGTTTGGAGAGGAGGTTGGAAAACATGATATAAAAAAATCTTCTACTGTAAATATGGAGGAAATGACGGAAGAAGAAAAAGAAATAAACAATTATTTAAAAAGCACATATTATGATGCTAAACATGCAGCAGGATTTGCAGGGGCTAGCACAGTTTTCAAAGCTGTTAGATCAGAAGGGAAGTATAGAATAACTTTAAAAAAGATTAAGTCATGGTTAGCAGGTCAAGACGCTTATGCTGTTTTTAAACCTGCTAGAAAAAGATTTCATCGTCCTAAAGTAATTGTCAGTTATAAAGATCAAATGTGGGATTGTGACTGTCTTTCCATGAAATATCACAAAGAGGACAACAAGGATTTCGCATACATTTTAGTATGTGTAGATGTCTTTACAAGATTTCTATATACAAGACCATTGACAGCTTTACGAGGAGTAACAGTGAAACAAGCTTATGAAAACATCTTTGAAAAAAATGAGGAACCCAATACTATTAGAACTGACCACGGGAGTGAATTTGTAAATAAAACTATGAAAGAGTTTTTTTTATCTCATAATATAAAACATTATTTAACTAGTAATGAGATAAAAACATCTCATGGAGAACGAGTGATCCAGACTTTACGTATGAGGATAGCAAGAATGTTTCGAGCTAGAAACAATTTTGATTGGATAAATCATTTACAAGAAGTAACGTATGCATACAACAACTCTAATCACTCAGCTTTGAATGCAACTCCTACTGAAGCTATGTGTGCTACAGAGAAGACAGAGCTTTGGCATTGGCAGTATAAACGAAATGATAAAGCTACCATGACAGGACCAAGTACAGTGTATGAATTTAATATAGGGGATAGGGTTAGAATATCATATCTGAGAGAAACCTTTCACAGAGCATATGATCACTCTTGGACAAAAATGATATATACAATTGTTCACAGACGAATGCATCAGGGCTTTCAAAAATATCAAATTAAGTCATGGGACAACGAGAGTATAATAGGAGAATTTTACAAACAGGAGCTTCAGAAAACTGTTGTACTGGGGGACGCTGAAACTACATATGAAGTAGAAGAAGAAATAAAAAGGAGAAAAGTAGGTCCAAAGAACAAACAACGCGTAGAAATATTAGTGAAGTGGTTAGGATGGCCGAAAAAATATAACAGCTGGATACCGGAAACGCAGCTGGCACAGGTATAGCGAGAGGGGTGAGGTGGACACCATGTACATTTATCTGAACTCAACGGATTATTCTGGCTTTCATTCAAACAACAAAGGAACTGATTTTGTTGCTACTTTACCCACTGCTTATTTCTTTAACAGAGATGAGTCCTGGGAAATCGGTCTACTCGATATTTATATGGAAATACCTACAACTACCATACTTTCGAACAGCATATTAAATAGTATGATTCATTTCTGCTGCGATGTGGTAGAAAGTTCAGTTTTCAACGAGAAACAAGTCAACTTGCTGACTACTGTCCGAAAAAAAGACTGTTATAATGCAGTGTTTGAACCTGGTCACGTGAGGTATGTTCCGCTTGCGCAGGACCGTTTGGCAAACCTTCATCTGTATTTAAAGGACAGCCGAGGTAACTCTGTATCAGTACAAAGCCTCGTGACGCATTGCACACTACACATCAGAAGAAAGTGAGCTGACTCATCAACATGGTTTTAGTACCTCTCGGAATTAGTCTCGGAGCTTGGAGTAAAAGCATAGACCCCAAGTCTCAATCTAGGAGTGTAGGCGCTGACATTTTCAAAGATGATTCAGGGACACATACTTTCCATACAGTAAGACCGGGAAAAAATACTTCAAAAAATATTAAAAAAATAGTTCAACATAAAATGGTATCACCGGTTCAACAAACATTAGAACAGAGCAAAGAAAAGGAAAAAAGAGCTGACGGACCAGACACAGAAAACATCACATTTGATATGGCGGCAACAAGTAGTGGGAAAAAAACTGGAGTAAACAAAAGGAAAAAAAAGTCCCCGGCTTCCTCTTCGCGTAGTAATAAAAAAAAAACTACAGCGAATAGAACTATAAAAAGACTGCAGCACAAGAGAAACAGTCAGTCGAAGAATAAGGTTGGAGGAAGAAAGAAGTGAAACAAGCAAGATACAAAGTGAAATAGTTCAATATGCAAGAGTATAAATTCAGTGAGAGCGAAGAGGGATTTTCTTCAAAGCTCGCTGTTTTTGATCCTCCAAAAATGGATACTTCAATATTAGACACAGAAAGAGTAAGATACTATCCAAAATCGGCTATAAATGAAGGATCTCCAATAGGATTTAGAATTGAGCCTTATACCAGTGGATATATAGATGGAGCTAACACATCAATGACTATCGAAATGAAGATCGTGAAGGGAGTAAACGACTCAGTAAGCTCAACAGACCTAGTCTCTTTGTCTAATTTACCATTGACCACTGTCTTCAGTCAAGTCGCGGTGACAATATCGGGGTCAGAGATAAATCCTGATGTAGGATCCATGTTTCCTTATAAGAACTACATAGAAATGTTGCTTATGGTAGACAAGGAAGCCAAAACATCAGTAGGAGAACAGTGTGGATATTTTCAAGATTCAACTGAAGGAGTGGGTACATTTACTCCCACTGCCACGGATCCCAAACCAAATGCTGGACTGATAGCTCGACACGCCCTTACAAGTGGTGGAGCTTCAATCATAGTGAAAGGACCTTTAGGATTAGAATATATAGAAAAAATAAATAAATTTCTGTTGAATGGACTAAATATTTATCTCACTTTTTATCAAGCTTTAGATTCATTTAGATTACTGGCGAGCACAGCGGACACTAAGTACAAACTCAAAATAGAAAACATGTACCTTACTGTGACCTATGTTAAAATCAGACCAGAAGTTTTAGTCCGTCACAGCGAGTTATTGTCTAGTGGGAAAAATGCTATATATGGATATCCCAGGGTTTACATGAGAAATCATGTGATTCCCGCCAACGTGAACTCTTTTTCAGTTTCCCAAGTTTTAGCTGATAGAATTCCAACTTTACTTGTGCTGGGATTTGTAGAGTCTGAGGGAGTTTAACCAAGTCACCATTTAACTTTGAACATTTCAATGTGAACTACCTTTCCCTACAAGTAGGATCACACAGTGTACCAGATAGACCAATGGAACCTGATTTTGGTAACAAGAAGTTTGCAGAAGAATATGAAGCTTTCTTACAAGTTACTAGGGGTCAGGGTAGTTCATTTTCTAAAAAAGATTTCTCTAATGGTAATTGTCTCTTTTGTTTCAACGTTCAAAGTCATCTTGACTTATCAGATGGAGTATTCCCAATCATAAGAAAGGCTAACACTAGATTAGAAATAAGATTCAAAGAAAACTTAAAGAAATCGGTTGTAGCAATACTGTATATGATTACCCCAGGATTGAACACGGTGTCTGAGTCAAGAATGGTGACCGTAGAATATTAATGTACACAATATATATGACATTAAAAAAAAATACCATAGCAGTATAACGTGATGGCTCATTACATTATGTACTTATTTCATGATATTATAAAATAAAATACATTGTATTGCATTATTGCTTTTTGTCTTTTTTTCATGTGATAAAATAACAGTGTCATACTCACGCTAGACTTTACTCTCCCCTTCACCGCTGTTAGCCGCTGTCTCCATACTTTCCATCTGGAGACTGGATCCACTGTCATCTTCGGTATAGCGGAGCCAGATGGGAGTGTGTGGTCTATCTCTTTGTTGCTGTCGTCTTCTGTAAAATGGATAAAATATACAGTTTATATGTGAAAAAGATATGACATGAACAGATGAAATATAATTAACATGGAAATGTTTGATATTAAGATAACAAGTAAAGCTGGAAACCCGAAACAGTTTAAATGCATTACTGTAGTGGCACAACATCATGATGTCACACTTTAACCGTTGTACAATTCATATTTCAATTTGTATTGTGTGATATAACTTACTTACATTGATGTAGGATATTTCAATATATCCTGTTTGATTGAAATATAACCCTCATCAGTCAGTTACAAAATTTATGATATAGAGCGAGTAATTTGTATTTTTGTTATGAAGCGATGAACGCATTTGTTCGTAAAATCTTGAAAATCTTAAAAAAAAATCGTACTACTTGTTAGCTCTAATGCTTTTTTAGTCATATTCATGCAAAAAATATAAATAAAATAAAAAAAATAAAATAAAACAAATAAAAAAAGCTAGAAAAGTTAGATCAGCACAGAAAGATAAGATTATTTACATGAGTTAAGACAGGTAGAAAATTATGTTATTCATATTAGTGAAGAAATTGGGATAATAAGTTGAGGACTATAATGTTAAGTCGACTACTCACGCCATGCAGAGGGTTTACCACCCACCCACCGCTTGATGCAGAATCCCATCACGACCACCACCACCACCAGAAGGAATGAAGAGATCCCGCTGACTAACGGGGTCACTAGGTCCATCACATCACTCTTATGAAATAAAATTTTAAAACCCCATCTTTAAGACGAAATCCTTAAGACGGATTTTATTTGGGATTTATTTTTCCTACCATACAGATTTTTTTATATGTTATGGCAGAATCATTTTATCTTTATTTTTTAACTCTAAATTTATTTGAATTAAAAAAAGTTCTCCCTTACCTCTTTTGTGATGAGGTCTGTACGATTACGGGTGTGATGTATGGTAGGGAGCGTGGGTAAGGAGTTCTTCAAAAAGGACAGGGTGACATCATACTGTGTCTGTAACACCAAAAAAAAAATAATAATAAAGATAAAATATTTAGATAAATATAATATGAATAAAAAAGAAAGCAAAAAAGAAAATAGAAGTGGAAAAGTGATTTCTTTTATTTCTGTATTTTAGAGGTGCGAATTACATGAGTATGTTCCATATGATGTAACATACTTTCCATTTTATTGAACGCTGCAGAACACATTTGACATCTTAATAAAATAGTGATATGATGAGAATTCATGTGTCGATGCAGGGATGAATTTGAAAAGAAATGATAACCACATTTCATGCACGTTAAACCTGCCTGAGTGCCGACGTCTTTTGTACGTGGCACATCGGTAATGTTTATCGGCACGTACATGACCTCAACCAGACTATTGATCATTCTAGTAATTGTCTCGTCAGTCGCGTCTGTAGCAGTAATGTTTTGAGGTACCATCTATAAAAAGAATTAAATAGAAGTTATGTTTAATAATTGAATCAGGATTATTTGTCACTTTTTTTCACTTTTTATGTTTTATTTGTTATGCTTGATTTAACAACAATTTTATGTCTTGATGCTAAATGCTTGGATAATCCGTGTATTGTGATGTATCCGATATTGCAATGAGCACATCTGAATGGGAATATAGCATGTTTTACCCTATCATGTTTAAACAAACCTGCACTGGTCAGAAATGATAAGTCACAAGAAAAGCAAGAAAATCCTGCTTGTGTTCCGGTACTTTTTTTAAATATTTTCTTCTGTATTTTTACTGGATTTTGCATGGCAGATATCAACGCATTGATCATGACACATACTGATTCATCTGCAGCTTGTTGCTGAGATTGTATAGTGAGAGCGTCAATTTGTTGATCTGTAACATCCTCAGTAACAGAAACAGGGTTCCGAGTAACTGATTCGTCACATACGACGTCAACCGTTGTAGACATCCCTTCCTCAACTGATATCTCGTCGTCATTCAGAGTTAAAAAAGTAGGCGCGTACATCTAAAAAAAAAAAACTTAAAAAAAATAATATTTGATTTATTACATAACACACAATGTAAGGTTCTATATTACTGATAAATTAAGTTTAATTTCATGTGAAGCTGAAAAATACAGTAGGAAACAAGGATACTGTATTACTTGATATATTGAGTCATAGTATACTTCACGTATATAACATGTTATATATGACAACACAATGTATAAAATTGAGTTAGGTGTATTAAGTTAGGCTAAAACCACTGACATAGTGTTAGTTGTGTATGTGTCAGTCAGTCAGTCAGCCAGTCGTTCCTCCTGTCAGTGATTCATTCATTCATTCAGTCAGTCAGTCAGTCAGTCACTCAGTCAAGCAGTCAGTCATTCCTCCTGTCAGTCATTCATTCAGTCAGTCAGTCAGTCAGTCAGTTAGTCAGTCAGTCAGTCAGTCATCCAGTCAGTCAGTCAGTTAGTGAATTGAGTGAATCGGTCAGTCAGTCAGTCAGTCAGTGGACTGAGCAATGTATGGAGTAAACCAGTTTCTTTCTGTATACATGGATAAAATGATATATTATCGCTCAGTATTTTCTTCATACTTACCTCACAATCAGTTTCGAAGTTAACGTCAGGGAAATCACTCATGACTCTCTCCATGAAGTAACACGGCGACTCTAGTTGCTCAGTTAAAATGATACGATTCAACTGATTGAATACTCGCAGGAATCTTCTCAGTACTACTTCAGTCAATGCAGACCCGCGCAAGTCAGCTATGATGGGGGGAGAATCTCTCAGCGGGTACAGTCGACTAACAAGGACGTCCGGTAAACTGACAACACCGCGACAACTGATGTATCCGACCACACACTCACAGTTTGGATGTCCTGTGCATGGTAATCCGTATGTTACAGTAAAGACAGAACAAATAAGTATAACACAGAGCTTGAGACCGACGCATGACTCCATTTTCCCTCCAAGTAAGAAGTGAGCGGGGAGAGTGTCACTTCCGGTTCAAGCTATTTTCGTATCTTACTCAGGGCACAGTAACAGGGGTCAAGGTCGCTCAGTAGGAACAGCTGTGGTATACTGTAATCCCGGGGGGGTCACTCTGTTCTCACTATGTCCTAACACTAAAACCCGGGAAAGGGGTCCTATTTTAATCCGACTGGCAGATCCCACCGAACCGCCATGAGGGGTACTTTTTGGGTCATTTTTGGGTGAAAGGGGCATGTTTTTAGCACATTATCATCCAACCAAAAAGTCCAAAACTTCTTGTACAAAGAGCTATATTTTGTGAGAATTTCTCCCAAAAACAGGGTGTTTTGGTGAATTTATGTACCGCTAAAAGGGGTCGAATTTCAGGGTGATGTTGGAACATGGCATCCATACATTTGAGAGTGACCCCCCCGGGTGTGTAATGTGTTTCACTGTAGCTTGTGTTTACACCTCAGTGTTTATTTCTACACCCTGCTAACTGATTTAGAGTAGGAATCATGACTTTTATTACTACTGAGGAAGGTTGAATTGTTAGAAACAGGATACATAAATTCCATGATTGTTTACCAGTAGGAGGTCTACAGTACTTTGTATAGTAAAGGTGTAACAAGAAATGTTTTAACATATGATAACAGTAGTAAATGTCAGTTATAAAAACCACATGCTTTCCTTTTTAGGGGTTCCATATCATAACCAATATCAAACTTTCGAAAAAAACAAACAGGATATGTCCTTGAATTAGAGTGGTCTTATACATATAAAATAAATATAAATACTAAATAAATATATATACTCACCTTATTTCAGATATGTATAGAATATAAATATGGAAAGTGAAGAGTACCACTTCAAGAGAGGATTGTGATACTAAGTGGGGAAACTTAATGTAGGTCTATATATATATGTAGCTGCCCTGGCGTTGTGTGTACGTGAGTGAAATAATTATGTGCTAACCATTTAAGTATGGAATAATGGTTTAATATGATACCCATATTCAGTGATATGACAAAATGCATGCCTAAATAGTCACTGATTATGGATGCAATGAAGTATGATACATGCAAGATATAGTACCGGTTCATTATATATTGTGTGGTATGGAATGATGTGTAATGAGAAGAAATGACATATTTTACCATTATGTGTTGTGAAAGAGTTGAGATTCCTATAAAATGAGGCACAGGAATAATACAACCAAGTGCCGCATTTAATATTCACCCTGTCTTCCTACATCTCCCGTCACATCTCATTTGTTATTCACAGTATACCTGTTCCATACAGCTACTGGTAGGAGAGACAATGGTGAGAAGGAACATGCTCATAAAGTTAGCTCAGGATCAGTACAATGAAAATCTTGCATAGACATTTCCTGAAACATAATTGTCTCACTTTTATGACAGTACTGCTGTACTATATAACCTGATCATTGGTACACCAGTGGATACCGGTTGTGAAATTGAGCGTGCAGACTGACTCCTGAGAAATATACAGCTAAAGCAGAACTAGTTAGAAGATAGAAGTGGATTGTCAATATGTCTAGCATTAGATCTCCTGACATATGGAATGACAGCGTAGACCAGGTACTGATTGATGTAGAAGGAGACATGAGGTGAGTTAACTACCTTATTATAATAGTTGTACATTTATTTAACTTTATGATATATGTCATTTTAATTTTTATGAAATATTGCATATTAATATATGATGAAATAACAAATTAAAAAAGTTAATTGATTAATTAATTATTTTTTGTACAATATTGTATTAAAATATACAATTTTTCTTTTCAGACATGCGTTACATAGTCTAAATGAGCTGTCATCTTCTATGAATAGCATGCTGGGAGGTGTTACTGCTAATTGGATTCCAAATGAGGCGATACGTCATAAGGTCATGGATGCTACATGGTCATATCGTGAATCTTTACTGGAACTTCAAGACTTGATCCTGAGCTCCCACAGAACCATAAGATTTCTTGCTGTCTCATCCCATCCTGTAGCATTAGGAGGATATGGAACACCCATGTCGTTGAGACAAGACCAAAACAGAATGAAAATGGTAGCTAGTGTAAAAAAAACCCACATGCACATATCAGAGGTCAGACAAATACCTCCACCTGTAACAGAATTGGGGTTTAGACCTTCCGAGTACCACATGTTAAGCACTCGTTTACCTCCCTCTGTTCCCCACATGTTCATCCCAGCTGCACCCAATCAAATCCCTGCTAACCACGGGGGGTGTACTGCTGGAATACAAATGTCCTGTCTGAATAACGTTCCACCTACCTACTCCCTACCTAGACCCCTGACAAATGCCTCCATACTGAACCCACAGTGCATCCCAACTCCAAACTATTCTAATGACGGGATGGAAAATGAAAATAGGGGTATGTGGATATGATTCCCTAAATCGTCTCAGTATAACACGTTGACAAATCAAGGGGTACAAGTTGAGAATCATGGAACAGTTGTTAATAACAGTACAATTTCACATACAGGTAACAGTCCAGGTGTGGTATCCGAAGAATCACATCTGGATTACAACCATTGGAATACACCTCGGGTAATAATCCCTGATTCATTGCAGGAAAATACTGAGATGTCTCCCTCAGTAGTTCAGAATATGGATTCATCTACTTGCATGTACCCTCCGCTTCCTGATTCTCAGTCCAACTCATTATTCTTTTCTACTTCGAGTGAGCAGAGGGAAAGCGTAGTGGTAAAATGTAATGAATCAATAAGTGAATGTGTACAGAATGGTGCACAAACTGATGATGTATCAACTGAAGGAGCTGAGGATGAAGATGATCGTATCATGGTTGGGACTGTTCGAAGTGGAAGGTTAGTCAACTTTTTAAATTTAATTTAAATTTAAATTTAATTTTTTTATCGCTAGGGATTTTATTTATTTATTTTTTGCTAATCTAATTTTTCTTTTTTTTTATCGCTAGGGATTTTATTTTAAAAGCTTAATGTATTTAAAAAGTTATGAGAAATTCTATTGATATTTTGACAAACTATATATTCAAAAATGTTATTTGAGCAAAATATACATATTAAAATTTAATTTGAGAAAAAAATTAAAAAATACATCAAATGAAATTATACATTTGCATAATATTGCATAAAATGTTTTTGATTTTTTCCAGACTGAATGAATGATGATCCTGATAGCGTACATCAGCATTAGAAATGGTACAGCTGTATAAGATATGGATGATAAAATATATGCAACGAATGAAATATAAAATTGTTCAATTTAAAGAGTGTACTAAAAGTATATTATGAATATATTATGGGGAATTGGTGAGATATATAATTTAAATAACATGAGTAATAACTTTTTTTAAATGTTTGTAAATTTTTATTTGATCACTTTAATAAAACTTATATCAAGAGTCGTTGTTGCTGGTTTTCTTTTGTTTAAATGTGGATCTTAAAAGATCCGTTTTCGGATAGTTACCCAACAATTAGTGTAAAATATTTTACACAGTATGTTGGGTCGCTACCCTTTTGGGTGGCTACCCCAGGGCTGAAGCCCTGCAGCAAATGCCAAAACCAAGTCAAGATGGAGGCTAGGTTAGGACATGGCTGCGGCCATGAGTAAGTGACTAAACCTTAACTTTCCAGAGACTATATGTAAGGTAGAAATACATACATATGGTGTAAAATTGAACAACACAATATTCATTGTATTTTTAGCAATCTTTCTTTCACCTACAGCTTACTGACATATCGCTACATTAATGTTGAAAAATAAGCATCATAATGATAGTTAATTGGATAAAAAAATGAGTTTCTCTGCTCCAAATTGTACGAGGGATAGCCAAGGTATAGCATGATTACATTGTGGCGCTATCTGACGTAGACTCAAGAAGTACTGTAAGCCATGCGCGTCGTGTTGTATTGTAGTTATGATCCGATAGATGACGCCACAACATGACATACAGAGATCTCTGTTCCAATTTGTACGAGGGATAGCCAAGGTATAGCATGGGCGTAGGGCGTGGTGTTGTAGTGTATTTATGTTCCGATAGATGGCGCCACAACATGAAATACAGAGATGTATATAAATATAATTTGGGGAATGGTGAGATATATTATTTAAATAAGATGAGTAATAACTTTTTAATTTCTGTTAATTTTTATTTGATCACTTCAATAGAAGTTATAAAAGTTGTTGTTGTTGCTGTTCTTCTTGTTCCTTAAGTTATCAAGTGAGCCGTGTCAGTAGCTTTATCCATTTTCAGTAAAAGATGTCAGTCATGGTCATCTAGGTAGCATTGTCTCCTTCTGTACAAAAAAATAAATGAAAATGAAAATTGTATTTAAGTATGTAGTACACATTATGGTAATAACTAAACAGAAAATGAACATGAAATGCAAAAGAGATATATCATATTGAAAAGTATGGTTAAAGTATATATATATAAACAATTAATGACGCAATAGAAAAAAATTATAAAAAAATTACCAAGCAATGCAAGATGTCTGATGTACTCCCGCTGCATAGGAAGTAACCCTTTGACGTTGCATAGAGTGCATTTCTCTGGGTCGTGCTGTTCCCTGTGACATGAAAAGACATGATGCGCAAAGGTGGGACACTCTTCTGTCAGGTTATTCTGCATGAATAGTACAAACTTATTAAACTGATCATAGTTCAGTATAAGCCCATCCCGCCCAGCCTTGAGGTCAGGTTCCGGGTCTTCGGCCGTGGGTGTAGGTCTGTACCACTTCCTCAAACTGACATGACACCTGTCTGGTTCAACAGTGAGAAACAGCATCCCTCCAAGAGAGAGTGCAAACCCAAAGAAGTTGCTGTGATCTGTGAGACTTAAGGCCATCATGATGTCATCCGTTGCTGCTTCAATTTGACACAAAGCATCAAAATCTAACACAACACCATACCTAGACGCGGCCCTTTGTAACTTGTTGATGGCATTGGTATGCCATAAACTAATTTTCAGAGCATTGTACTCCTCTTTTCCCTGTGCACATTTTTCAACATACACATTCTGCTCCAGAGGGTAGAACAACCTGTGAGATTTGGAGACAGCGCTGATAGAAGTACCCATAAAGAGGCGACCACGACACGGCATGGAGGGATTTAGCTCATGATTAAATTTTGTTTTAGAAACACAGATCTTCTTAGATCTAGTAGGGGCAGCGGGTGTAGGGGGTACAGACCCTGACTTGAGAGAAGGAGAAGGTGAGGTTGGGACGTCTCCTCCCTTATGTCGTCTTTTTGCTAAGGAGGAGTTGGAAATATCTAAATGAGGATGATATACCCCCGAAGTAGGAGATCCCTGCGACCTATCAACTACTTCTTCCTGAGGTGGCGTGTCGATGATACGAGTTGCTTCTATATCAACAACCTCGGCCATCGGGGTCTGGATCACAACATCCTGGGAGGATGAGTGTACATCTGTGTCCATGTGAAGCTCATCTTCCTGAATAAAAAAAATAAAAAAAATAAAGTAAATAAATATTTCTATTTTTTTCTTTTACTGTAGTGATGAATTATGTTATATATTAATATATTTAGATTATGATTCCAAAATAAATTACTGAAATGATAAACAAATACATATACATACCGAGAGATAGACTTCATCTTGCTCAAAAGGAGCAGGAGGAGTAGGCTGCACTTTAGAAATGGTAGAAGTTGCGTCTGGTATAGGATGATCTTGTTGAGAATCAGACATGACGCGTGTTCAAAGTGGAAGCTGATATACCTGTGTTGAGAAATGGGGAGAGTAAAGTGAATACAACATACCCCTGTCCTTCTATTTATATAGAGAGATCTTGGTATCTTAGTATAATAATATACGACCTATGACATGAAAAGAATGTATGACTAAAATACCCCTATTATAAACTTACCCTATAATATAATTCTGTGTCACCAGGGTTGACCTTGATGACACTGGACATTCCTATTAAGGTATGTGATGGAAATCATGACCAGATAACAGTTACTCCAAAACTGTATTCATGAGGAGTCGATGTTAAAGGTTAAGTAAAACATAGAAGAAAGGGATGTGTACTGCTCGAAATATCCCATAATTAATGCATTACCCACTGTCATCAGGACTTGTCCCTCAGGGTGTGTGATGGAAATGAGTACTGTTTGACTTAACCTGTTAATGTGTATCTGTATAGAGGAGGTATTCGTGATCATGTCAAGGGTCAAGAACAGACTGTATAATTCCTCGTGGTAGAATAAAGAGGGTTGCTGCATGTACTTAACCTAAGATGACCGTATTACATAGGGCAGTGAGAAAAAGGAGAAACAGGAAGAAAAATTGAAAGAATAACATGTGAATCCGTTTTTTGTACTGTTTCCCTTTATTACATGAACAGTAAAAGTTAACAAAAAAAAGTTTATCCTGTTTACCATACTATAATTGAATGTATAGAAATGTGTGTATTATGTTTCCAGAGATATAGCCCGATACACGTTGCTTATCAAAACTCCTTTAACGAAATAAAATATCTTGGATATATCTTGATGGTAAGGTGCAAGTTCATATTCCATCATAAGAAATGTCTTCATTATTACTGTAGTGTCATTATTGATATAGTTATACATGAAACAAGAAGAGGAAAAAAGTTCAGATGAAGTTGTCGCTTTTTCTACCCTCACTCTATACTACTGAGACCATGGGGCCAGTTAAACTTGGCGTCGGGATCAGGCGCACACCCTGCAGGACATACCCTGCTTGGTGCCTTGCTGCATATAGCAAAATGCATTGCGCCGGCTAGGTTGTTTATAGGGCGCCTTCTCGAGGCACTAAGATCGTCCCAGGGAAGATATGTTAAGTTAAGTGGGGAAGTTAAGAAGGACCTAGCGTGGTTCAAGGAGTTCAGCCACACGTGGAATGGGGTAGGCCTCATCACTGCAACACACTTCTCGCAGACTCTCTACGTAGACGCCTGTCTCACCAGGGTGGGGGGAACCAACAACAGGTCAGCATATGCAGCCCAAGTCGCCCATAAAGACGACAGGGTAAACAATATCTGCCACCTTGAGGCCGCCAACGTCGTACTGGCCTTACACACATTTGTTGGTCCCGCAGATAAAGGCAGACATATTCATGTGTATTGTGACAATGAAGCAGCAGTACAGGTGTTCTCATCAGGCAAGGGCAGAGACAACACCCTCCTCGACTGCGCCAGGGCGGCCTGGATGATTCAGGCCTTGTTTCATGTATCAATATCATACGACCACATACCTGGCAAGCACAATTACTTTGCAGATGCACTCAGTCGCGCCCATCTAGATGATAAACACTTTAAACTAGCCATCTCTGAAATCGAAGATAGAAATATGAACGTCGTAAAGGCCTGTGGCTACTTCCTTGACCGCTATATACTGCAGATCCGGTGTTCGAGTGTCTACAGCAACGTGCAGCATCACGCCGGAGGAAGTCCAAGGCCCCAGGCACGTTCAAAAACAGGAAGTCCACAGTCTCGACCTACATAGCCTTCGTCTACAGGATGGGGTTTGCCCCACACAACCCATCCTACCAAGAACTCACGGCCTACCTGGAATACTCCATGCTCAGTGTGAACTCCCCGCACACAATTCTGAACAAAATGGCACATATCAGAGCTCACATGGCGTCAGCAGGCTATCCGAGGTCCCCCTTCTTCCATCCCAAGGTCATAGCCACATTGGATGCAATAAAGAGAGACAAATTGTATGTTCCCAGGCCGAAGCTCCCCATACCCATGGACTCACTGAGACGCATACTGGCCCAGTTCCAGGATGACCCCAAAGGGCGGCTGCAGACTGCAATAGTGCTCCTACTATACCACGGCGCTATGAGACAGCCAGAGGCCCTCCCCCCTGCGATGACAGCGTTCAACGGTACCTCCCACCTCAAAAGAGGAGATGTGAGGCTCCTTCAGGACTTCGGCCTGGTCAGAAAAAAAGCAGCAAAGAACTTACAGGATTACGACCAGTAGCGGGAAGTCTCACTATACTCCACCAGAGACGAAAAGTACTGCTAGACCACAATGCGCTGCCCCAAAATATGAAGTTGAACTGGACATGTTTTTAGACCACGATATTATGTAATTTTCTTATAGTACATGACTTCCTCAGTTCCCCAAAAAAAGTTCCTGACGGGGTACGGCCTCGTTTGCCCGTAATAGCCGTTTCCATGGCAACCACCTCAAAATAGTGGATACCGCTGTAAAAAGTGCACATTGGCTGTCCATAGGGCTATTTGAGTTTTACCTACCCCCCCTAATTCAATGTTGAGGTTTTATCTGGTCTCATCATGCGGTTGCTAGGGTAAGCGGTTGCCTAGCAACAGACATGATATATGAGAATTCCCTAGAAACGAGAGGAAATATCAATGAGATAGCTAATCTATCCATATCTAATTCATCAAAACTGACCCCCAAGAAACAATGGTGATATATCCTTGTTGACATGGTCCATAGTAACCTAGCAACAGCAGATATGTACCTAGCAACCAGTGTTAACTACCAATATGGCTGAAAAAATCACATTTTGGCTCTCCATAGGACCATAAAAAGTTGACCCACCCCCACTAAATCAACTTCAAGGTTTCTGATGGCATTAATGCCTTGTTGCTAGGGTCAATAGTTGCCTAGCAACAGCTATTCTATGCTATAATTCCCTAGTTACCATGGAAAATATCCATCGGTGAGATGATAAGCCAATACCCACTCCATTCAAATTGACCCCCATGGAAAAATGGTAATAAATCTATGCTGGTATAGTCCATGGTTGCCTAGCAACAGTAGATATCTACCGAGCAACCATTTTGAAATGCATTATTTCACCAGACTTGATCATAGTTATCCTGAATACTGGTATATGGCAGTATTTAGGGTGGTATCTAAAGTTTTCTGACATTATCTAGGAAGTATGTGAGGCTCTATGACGGTATCTAGGAGGCATCTGAGGATGCCTGACAATGTCAAAGAGGTATAAAAGAATATTTGACTGTACCTAAGGGCTATCTAATGTGCTCTATTGTGTATCTTGGGGGTATATGACATACCTCCTTAACCCCTTCCATGCAGTAAGCCAATATAATGCACAAAATTGCATTGAGTTACATGAATCCACTGTTTCTAGGTTGAATGTTAAGTTATCAGATAACTAGAGCATACCTGTGGTTCACTGGCAGTATAATGGTGTTGTTTTTGTGTTGCTATTGGCCATGATTGCATAGTAATAGCAGATATCTACCTAGCAACCAAGGGGTAATGTTATATTTTAGCAGACTTGACCATAACCAGTGGGCACAGAACATTGAATGAACATTGATAAACGGTTGTCAATGTTGATTCAATGGTGAATTAATGTTGATTCAACATTGGACTGAATTCTGTGCCCACTAGGTAGTTGCCCTGATTACTACTGTCTGTCAATGTAATGGGGGGTACCTGAAGTTGTGTCTAGGCTTTAGGAGGTCCCTGAGGTTGACAAAGAATATCTAGATGGTATCAAAGGCTCGAATACTGTGTCAAAGAAGTATCTGATGTGCCTGACAATAGCTAGAAGCTATGAAGTTGAGGTTGAAAGTTCCTTTATTTCTCCTGGAATGTTACAAATAAGCCCAGGGCATGCTTATCAACATATATACATGACTAAAGACAGCTCCAACTGTCAATAACAGCATAAAATTCTCTTATTGATAGTTTGAACTGGCAATACCAGATAAAAATCCTCTTATTCACAGTTTGGACTGTCAATATGAGAAACTAAATTTTTCAATTAATAGTTCCAAAAAAAAAGAAACTGCCAATGGGAGAAAATGACTGTCTAACTGTATCTAGCTTTAGCCTGCTGTTGTAAAATGATATACTAGATAGTCTGCCTGTTGGGCGGTATCTAAGAGCATATCTCAAGCTGTCTGACTGTGTTTTTTGTATATAAGGCTGACTGACACTACCTGAAGTGTGCATGATGCAGTATTTAAGAGAAATATCTCAGACAGCTTAGGGCAGCAATACTATCAAATGGCCAAACCCCTTGGAAACAAACAGTATATATAATTCTGGAAAAATACATGTCATTTATGTTGCCTTGTCAGCAAAATGTCAAATTCCATCTGCAATTTGTATGTTAAACTCCTTAGCTACCAGTAGTATAGTATGTATCGGAACGGGACTATAGTTAAGTACTGTTTATTACTCAATCGATATGCAGCCAATCAGAGGCCGCCATATGGTCACGTGACCCGTTGCCATGGTAACGTGACCTACTTAGGGCTCTCAGCCAATCAGAAGCCAGCATTCTGGGTGACCTACTGACCTACTTAGAAGCTCTCAGCCAATCAGAGGCCGGCATTCTGGTAACCATGGTAACGTGACCTACTTACGTCACGTGACCTACTCAGGCTCAGCCAATCAGAAGCCGGCATTCTGGTAACTAGGGTAACGTGACCTACTTAGGGTTTGTTTGTAAACAACACCACGTGGCTCTCTTGTTTGTAAACAACACCACGTGACACGTGACTGTTTGTAAACAAACAACTTATATATAGAAAATAAACACAACAAGTTCCATGTTATGTTAAAATTATATTTTCGAAAAAAAAACACATCTGTAACAGCGTCTATGTGTAACTACGCGTGTTCTCATTCAAACACTATAACACTATCATACCGTAGCAGCAGCAGGTAGGACCGGAAGAAAAGCAAGCGCACGAGCAGAAGCGACGACACCATTTGCACCATCCGGCCGTCGCGTTGGTAGCCCTACTACCCGTCGCGCGTTCAACTGGAGCTGCTTTAAGAGTGACAAATGCCGATTCTTTGTCGACGCGACTGCTAACATCAGCAGCATCAGCAGCATCGGCAGCATCGGCAGCAGCAGCGGCAGCAGCGGCAGCAGCCTCGGCAGCAGCGGTAGCAGCAGCAGCAGCAGCGGCAGCAGCAGTAGCGTGAGCATTAGCAACAACAGCAGCAGCGACAGTAGCAAGGGCGGCAGAGCGGGCACTAGCAGCGTTATCAGCAGCGACATCGGCAGCCGCAACAGCATCAGCAGCAGCAGCGTCGGCATCGGTGGCATGAGTAGCTGCATCGGCGGCAGCAACAGCAGCAGTCACAGCCGCAGCGGCAACAACAACAACGTCATCACAACCAGCGTCACTAACAGCCGCAGTAAATGCAGCAGTAGCACGCTGAGCAGCACTAGCAGCAGCAGTAGCAGAGGCTACAGCATCAGCCTCACATTTGCGCGCCGCTTCGTCATTCCGCTTCATGTCACGGTAGCAACTTTCCATCATGAGGATCTGCAAATTGAGGCGCGGTGCTGGTGGTGGTAGTAGTAGTAGTAGTAGTAGTAGTAGTAGTAGTAGTAGTAGTAGCGTGAACGATGATGACGATGCTGAATGTGGTTTCACTCCCCTTATATACCCTTACTCTCCTCCTTTTTTCAAGCCACCGGCCAGCTGCCCCCTCACGGCAGGTCTTTAGATCAGCCTTAAGTCGCTTACTACGTGGCTCATCATCCCTCTAATCGCATTTTCCAGCCGCCGGCCGGCTGACTGCTGACGACAGGAGAGGGTGATTTGTTTTTCTTTAGATTTAAGCCGCTTACCACACGCGCACCCTCTAGTCACAGACAGAGTGACAGAAAGGGAGGGGGTCGCTTTGTTCACGCTACCTGTAGTTGTTTTTCTATACACACGCCGGCAGGGAATTTCGAGCTGAGTCTGCTTATTGCTTTTATTTTTTTTTCTTTGAGCTTTTTGTTTAAAATTTTTTTTATTTTCACTCAGTCTTTTTTGTTTCGGAGGAAAGAAATATGGCACTGCAGAGGGCGAGAGTTTCTAAAAGACGGTCGCGCGAACAAAGTGCCCTCCTCCTCAACTGCCCGGCTATTTTTTTATCTCAAAAGAGAGAGCGTCACGTAGTTGAGGTTCACGCTTCTTTTGAAGCGTACAAAATTCTCGAGAAAAGCAAAGCCGCAAAGCGTCGTTATACAAGAGCGGAAAAGGAAAACGTAGCGGCATGGCCGAGAGCCGTCTTCTCAGAACTGTATTTACTCTACCGTTGCATAATAGCCGCTCTCAGCACCCCCACTCGTTGGGCGTTTCATGAAAAGAAAGAGCGCCGCCACTCTCCTCACCCCGCCTCCTCTTATAAAGTGAGAATAAGCGCTATGAAACGATTCCGCAAACCGATCGGATTCTTGGGAGTGACTGCAGCTCCCACTCTCCCTCTTTCTTTTTAAAAAAAAAAATAAATATTTGTATCAGACTCCTCTGGAGTCTGATACAAAACATTTATGACTATTGAGTGAAAATAGAATTTTATCGCAAAAAATAAAAAGAAAAAAAAAGACACTTCTGCCGCCGCCACTGTGACACCGGCCGGAATGAATAAAAAGGTCGGCGGACTTTTCTCCACAACCATTCACTACCGACCGTTCGAGTGAGAAACACAGCAGACAGTCAGACACACAACCGCTCTCTCACGCGTGCTGAAAAATGTCGAGCAGTAGAAGCAAACTTTTCACAGAAATTCATTTCGACGCTCGACTACAAGGACCCTTCAGTTGTATCATTAGCGGTCCGTCGGGTTGTGGAAAATCGCGCTTGGTGGATCAATTTCTGAGCGACGTGAACAATTTGGTCACGCCGCCGGTGGAAAAGACTTTTTACCATTACGGTGAGTGGCAACCTCTGTTTGAAAAAATGCAAAATCAGTACGGTGTGGAATTCAGAGAAGGTCTTCCTAGCAAAGAGACTATAGCGGGAGACGTGGAAGTAGCAGAAGACGCCTTACGACCCCACACTCTACTGATATTGGACGATCTGATGAGCAGTTCCAATCAGCAAGTGGTAGCCGACATCTTTACTAAATACTCGCATCACTGGAACGTGAGCGTCATATACATCACTCAGAACCTATTCCAGAAATCACCCGACTTTCGAACTATGAGTCTGAACGCTCACTACATGATCGTTTTCAAGAACCCACGCGACATGGGGCAAATAGCTAGTCTGTCTCGCCAGGTGTTTCCGTCCAACGCGGCGGCCCTCTCTAGTATATTTACCCATGAACTCAAGCGACCTCACTCATACCTCCTTCTGGACTTCAAGCAGTCAACACCTGACGATCTGAGAATACGCTCCTCTTTGACGTCCATACACTCTCAGCTAGTGTTCGTACCGCTAGACAAAAAAAAGAACAAGAGAAAGCAGTAGCAAAAAATGTCTTCTCATCTACTCGAAAGACACTTTGGTACTCTCAAGCACTTAGCTAAGTGCTCGCCAAAGGACTGCTCGCATCTAATAGACTCTGGAAGCGACGATCTGATCGCAGCGTTGAGTGAGATCTGTCACAATTTACTGGTAGGGAACATCCCGCTCAGCGACAAACAACTGGACAAGCTTCGAGAATCGGCTGACGTGTTGAGGGAGGTCGGCAAAAAATCTACGCCCATCAAAAAAAAGAGACGCGTCTTGGTACAAGAGGGAGGCTTCCTCATTCCGGCTCTCATAGGGATGGCCTTACCGCTTATAAAGAGCATTCTCCGTATATGAGACACCTCATTCGACACCTACTCACCGACAGCACCACCACCACCACTACCGCCACCACCAGCGTCATTGCCACCGTCGTCCCCATGACGGACTCAGAGCAGCAACAACACTACAAACGCTTAGCGCTCGTGGATCCTGAGACGCTCTACAAATCATCACGAGCAGGGCTACTTCATCATGTGCCCGCTGCTGCTGCTACTACTAGCGCTGCTACTACTGCAGTCGCTGCTGCTAGTACTTCTACTGCTCCAAACCTTCCTCCTCTTCCTGATGAGCGCACTGAAAAGAACGAGAGTTCCGCTCCTGCCACCGCCGCCCGCCTACCTGCCGACATGGCCTATTACCACAAGCAGGCAGAACAGTCCCTTCATCCCGACGCGGCCTTGCACCAGGTGCTACAGTTTATCTACAGGGACTTGGACTTAGTGTTGAACGATCCCACTTTGGAATCACGCGAGAAAATGTTGAAATACCGAAGGTTGTTGAATAGATTGCAATTTTTTCTCGCGAATCCCCACAACAGCAACATCTCTTCGTCCTACTCTTCTTCGCCCCCGGCTCACCTCCGTCAGTCTGCTGAAGAGGCCAGCGCGTCCCTACTTGAGCGGTTGGCGAACCAAGTTCCCAAGAGGAATCGCACCCGGACCGTGGCGCTGTACAAACAATTGGAGAAATCCGGTGTGATCAAGTGGAACGAGGACGGTGCGGTGCGCGAGATGTCGGGTCGGAGAATACCACCTGAGCATCGCATCAACATAGTGGACTTACTGAACGACGCCGCCAAGTTCAGGAAGACGGCGCCCAGACCGGCGGGCTACTCGCCGTTCACGAAAGCGCTGCGCGAAGCAGTTCCCACAGACTCCTTGATCGGAAACCATCTGTATAAAGCGAGCGGACCTGGCCAAAGCTTAGACACACGGCTCGCTGACAGAGGTCGGAAACGACCGAGCTTCCACTCGGAAGAAGGAGAAGCAGCACCAGCAGCAGCAGTAGCAGCAGCAGACTCTTCTCTCCAGCTGGACGATCCATCCTCTGACGACGAGGAGGACAGTGAACTTTTCCAAACTCCGACTTCCTATAGGAGCGTGGCGAGTAAGAAAAGGAAAGGGCGCAACCGCCCTCAACAGGCCCACCATGGGCAAACCAGTGAAGAGACTGACCAAGAAGGAAAAAGAAAAGAAGCGCGTAGTAGCTAGATATACCGACGTCAAAGCGCCCTCCAGTTTCACTAGCGTGACTAAACTCCAGAAACATCATTTTCGCCACCTGAACCCGGCCGTCATCCGAGATGCTTTAGTGTCGCTGGACGCCTACACTAAACATAAACCCATTCGGAGAAAATTCGCAAGGAACAAGACTATAACCGGCGCCATCGATCAGCAGTGGCAGATAGATCTGATGGACATGCAAGCTTTGGCGTCTCACAACGACCGCTTCCGGTACGTGGTGACGGCGATCGACGTTTTCTCTAGGTACGCGTGGGCCGTTCCCATTAAATCCAAGAGCGGCGCTGATGTCACCGAGGCCTTCCGAGAGATGACAGGCACTGGCGAGAGACGACCGCGCACTGTTCAGACAGACAAGGGGAAAGAGTTTTTGAACAAGATCTTTCAAGATCACTTGAAGAGCGAGGGCATAGAGTTCTTCACTGGCGAGAACGACGACATCAAAGCTAGTCTAGTGGAGCGCTTGAACCGCAGTCTGAAGGAGAAGCTGTGGCGTTATTTCACACACAAGCGCACGTATCGCTACGTAGACGTACTGCACCATGTAGTGTCTTCTTACAATCGCACTCACCACAAGACGTTGAAAATGGCGCCGGCTCAAGTCAGCTCGGAAAACAGCGAAACAGTTTTCTACCGACAAGATCTCCCAACTAACAAACAAATCGACGAAATATGGAAAAAGAAGAAAAAAACAAAGACGTCCGCCGTCGACGTCATCGCTCCGGGTGACAGAGTGAGGATGTTGAGAACTAAAGGCGCCTTCGACAAAGGGTACGAGGGAAACTGGCGCGAGGAAGTGGTCGACGTTGCTAAGACGTTGGGAAGCAGAGGGTTCGAGCTGAAAGACGACAAGGGCGAGGAGATAAAAGGCGTCTTCTACCCGGAAGAGGTTCAGAAGGTGTACAAGAGTCGTTACGACAACAACTACCTGATAGACGAGGTGTTGCGCCGCAAGACCGTCGACGGTAAAGAGTTAGCTTTCGTACGTTGGTTAGGTTACGACGACAAGTTCAACGAGTGGATCCCCGTCAAAAAAATAACGTAGAAAAAAAAAAAAAAAAAAAAAAAATGAACATCACTCTACCTGGACTAACGTGCACGACGACGACTTGATCATCGTTGTTCCTCTGCGCACCAAGGGTTCGCTAGAGGAGGCGATCCAGGTTTTAAAAGAAACTAAATTCGCCGAAGGAAAAAAACCACAGGTAGACTGGAGGGGAATGAAAAACGCGAACGGTCTGAGCAAGCTAACGTTCAGCTCAAAATTCCCGCTGAGCTGGAAGGAAGCAAGCTATGTAACGGTGGAAGAGATATCAGACACGTCGGAAGAGCAGCAATTGAAACCGGAAACAAAAAGGTTCAAGAGAGAGGTCGACTTGAGACAGACGAATGCCGTATACAAGCAGTTCTTGTCCCCGGCGGTGAAGAAGAAGGCGATCAGCGATCAAGCAAGACAGATGATCGAAGAGATGGAGAAAGACATGGGAGTGCGCAGTTTCATGCCAAACATATTCGAGATACCTCCTATTTTCACCGGAAGCAACCACACCCTAATCGAGTGAGACGTTGCGAGATGACCGACTAGAGGGCGCCAGCTTCTTGCTCAAACCGATGCGGATCTTATCGTACGACGCCAAGACGAAACGCGTCACCATCAAACCGCCGAGACACTGTGCTGTCCTGCTGAGTCAGCATCTCGCATGCGTTCTAGGCTTCGGAGAGAAGACGTGTTTCGCGTCGCCGACTACCGGCGCTTACTCGATGGATGTTTACGGGGACGTGCACTCTGTATACATATACACCGACATGATCCAGGAGAGACGTGTGGGCGACATGCAAGTGCCGCTGTTGCGCTGCGTGGCGGTGGACAGAGGCGGAAAGCGTCGAGGTGGCGTGCAAGCTATCAGTTTTCCCCATTTGGATTATTTCCCCTTGAAATCCAAGAGGCTTACCGAGGTCGGCATCTATTTAAGAGACCGATCCGGTCATTCCATCCCATTCGGTAGAGGCGAGGTGACCGTGACACTTCATCTGAGACCTATTGAGCGCTGAAAGAGAAAAAAATGATGCGTCAACGCGTTCCGTACTTTCCACCTAGGCGCACCGTCGGCAGAGGGTACAGCGATTACTACAACGCGCAGCTAGGCAACGGCGTGAACGTGTACAGCGGGCGCTCTTTCCAGAGCGGGCACGGTTTGGGCGGCGCTCTGTTAGGTCTGATGCGCTCGGCTACCCCGCTATTGAAGTCGGTGGGAAAAACGCTGCTCCGCGCCGGTGTGGGCGTAGCTAAAGATGTGCTGGCGGGTCGGACTTTAAAGAGCAGCGTGAAAGACCGAGGCGCAGGCGCTCTGAAGAGACTGGCGAGTACGGCGTTCTCGGGAGGAAAGACGACTGTCGCGTCTAAGAAAGGGTCGAAACGTCGTCGGCATTCCCCTCAGACGGGCGGTGGCTCTTGCAAGAGACGTAGAGGGGATGTATTCGACCGGTAAGCGCCTAGGCGTTCAGGTATAAATAAAAAGACTGGAGGCGGTCGGCGTCAGTCTGTCGGCCGCGTGAAGAGAGAACACAATGGCTTACGTACACGAGAGCAGTAACGAGTGCGCGCTCTCTGAGCTCGACCTGCACACCGTAGCGCCGACTCAGACTACTATCTTAAAGTCGTCTTTCCTGGGGATAGAAACAAAAAACTCTTTAGAGGATGGAGGTAACATAAATTTCACCATCAACAAGTCGCAAGAGTACACAGACCTGAACGAGAATTACCTTCATCTGGAATGTCAAGTGCTGAAAGCGAACGGAGCGGCGATCGAGGACACCGACGCAGTAGCTCCGGTGAACAACTTGGCTCACTCGCTCTTCAAAGACGTCCAAGTCTCCATCGGCGGTTTCAAAGTGTCTGGCAACACCGAGACCTACCCTTACCGAGCTTACTTGGAAGGGTTACTCAACTACAACAAAGACGTGAAGGACGGCGTCATGAGCGCCCAGGGGTGGCATGAAGATACGCCCGGTCAGTTTGACACGTTGACTGACGCGAATGCGGGGTACAAAGCGCGCAAGAAGCTAATCTCCAACAAGCGCTTTTCGCTGATGGCGCGACTGCACTTTGACCTGGCTCATCAACCGAAGCTCATCGTTGGAGAGACAGAAATCAATCTCACTCTGAAACAGGCGGCGCCCTCTTTCTATCTGATGTGCGCCGCTGACGGAGGCTACAGCTTGAAGATCTACAAAGCAAAGCTCTACGTGCGACGCGTGTTGGTGGCGGACGCTGTAGCGGAAACGCACGAGAGAGCGGTGATAGAACACTGACCCTTCGACTACCCGGTGAACAGAGTGGAGGTGACGACGTACGCCATCCCTCAAGGTAACAGAGATCACAGCTACACGCACTCCAACACAGGCCAGCTTCCCAAGTCGATGATGATTTGCTTCCTGGACCACGACGCCTTCAACGGTAGCTACACCAAGAACCCGTTCGAGATGAAGCATTACGACATCAGCTCGCTTCAAGTGATAGTGAACGATCAGAAAGTGCCGAACGACGCCTACGTGCCCGACTTTAAGACCAAAGCGGCCGTGAGAGAGTACTTGGCGCTACACACGGAAACGGGGATGTACGAGGGCGCGCGCTCCTGCGGTATTTCATACGATCAATTCCTGAACGGTTACACGGTGTTCCCCCTCGACTTAACCCCAGACAGATCGCACGGCGGGTGTCGCGTGAACCTTATAAGAGCGGGTCAGCTGAGAGTGGAAGTCAGTTTCCGCTCGGCGCTACAAGCGACAACAACGGTGCTACTCTACTTGGTGTACGACAACGTCGTCGAGCTGACCCGAGATCGACACCCCATCACCGACTACCACATGAACTGAAGACAAGACAGCGGTACTTGGCGTATCGTATGAACACGCTTGAAATAAGCAGAGTGTTGAAGGAAAACGTTCACACAAAACATCGTTTCCTGGGCGTTTTCTCTTGTGACACTATTCCGAAGCACCCTATCAAAGACACTTGTTTCGTGAGCAACACAGATCCGCAACATTTACCAGGTCAGCATTGGGTGGCGTTTTACGTGTCGAGCACGGGTGAAGTGTACTACTTTGATTCCTTCGGCTTACCGCCGCTGAGTGCGGAGTTCTTGTCTTTCGTGGAACGCTCTGCTCCGTTCAAGTGGCAAAGAAACCGCATTCAACTACAAGACACTTCTGCTGACACCTGTGGACCTCATTGCGTTCATTTCCTAACTGAAGCATGTCGAACAAGAAACCCCAAGAAGTGCGTCATGCGCATGAGCAAAATCCCAAAGCTGAGCGACCGGGCCGTGAGTCAGAAGCTATCGATGATGCTGTTGTGACGGGTTGTTGCGATGGCGGCCGTTTCATGGAGGCAAAGATTCTCTGCCTTGCCGAAATGGTGTTGGATTTATCCAAAGTCGTGCAATGTCTATTGGAGAGAAGTCGTCCGGGGTGTGGTGGTGCGAGTGACGGCGGCGTGAGACTTTGCGGCCTGTTGGGTTGCTGCAAATTGAAGAAGCAAGCTAAAAAAGCATAAACTTGTGTGTTTTTTCTGATTGAAATGAAAATAAAGAATAAAATGAAAAGAAAAGAAATTATCTTGTTGTGTTTTTATTTCTATATATATAAGTTACATAACTTTTTTTTCGTTTGTTTGTTTACAAAAAGTCACGTGTCACGTGGTGTTGTTTACAAACAAGAGAGCCATGTGGTGTTGTTTACAAACAAACCCTAAGTAGGTCACGTTACCCTAGTTACCAGAATGCCGGCTTCTGATTGGCTGAGCCTAAGTAGGTCACGTGACGTAAGTAGGTCAAGTTACCATGGTTACCAGAATGCCGGCCTCTGATTGGCTGAGAGCTTCTAAGTAGGTCAGTAGGTCACCCAGAATGCTGGCTTCTGATTGGCTGAGAGCCCTAAGTAGGTCACGTTACCATGGCAACGGGTCACGTGACCAAATGGCGGCCTCTGATTGGCTGCATATCGATTGAGTAATAAACAGTACTTAACTATAGTCCCGTTCCGATACATACTATACTACTGCTACCATCTAGGGGCAGTTGTGGCACATTAACATTTCATGGGGCCAGTAAATAAGCCAGAATCATGTTTTTCAAGGTCAGATACTCCCATGATCCCATCAGGCACCTTGCTACTCAACAGATACTCTCATGCACTGGCAACATTCTTCCTAGGCTACCTAAGTTGACTTTTATGTCCGGCAAAATCACATTTGTCCAACAACCTGCCATATACTGCAAGGTAATGGTAGATGGCCTATGGATACTATTATATAGTATTAAGCGGCCTCCAATATAATAGTGCTAGGCATATGCAGGTATCTCTTAGATAATGCCTGGGAGGTTGACATAAGGCCCTAGATACTGTCAGGCAGCCTCAGCACCTCATACAGATACTGTAAGGCAGTAGTAAGCAAAGCCATTATGGCAAAAGCTAGTATAACACACATTTACCATTGGTTGTTAGGTAGGCATCTACTGTTGCTATGCAACAATGGACAATAGCAACAAGAACATGGCATCATTGACATCCTGTGGACCCATTTGGGTGTAGGTATGAGTACATCACCTCTGTTAATGATAATCGCTCTGGTTTCTAGCTTATCAATATTCACCCAAGACACAGTTAGACATCTCTCATACCCCCCAAGATACACAATAGAGCACGTGAGATAACCCTTAGATACAGTCAAAAATTCTTTTATACCTCTTTGACATTGTCAGGCATCCTCAGATGCCTCCTAGATACCGTCATAGAGCCTCACATACTTCCTAGGTAATGTCAGAAAACCCTAAATACTGCCCTACGAGCAGTCATGGTCGACACCCCGACGCGCCACAAGGGAGACACCATGTTCATGTTCCACGACACTCGTATGCCAGTCCCAGTGACATTTATGAACAGGGTCTGGCGCAAGACGCTGAGAAAGTTGAACATTCCACAGGCCCCCTTCAGCCTTCACTCCCTGAGGAAGGCAGCTGCGACAGAGGCCCACCGAGGAGGTTGCTCAGCCCCACAAATCAAAGACTTTGGGGGCTGGGCCTCAGACGCATATAAGAACTATATTGTGCCGACCCCATGTGCATGACACCATTTCACGTGCCATTCAACCTTGAACTCTCACACATTCTCATACATTTTTACCGGTACTTCAACCAACCTTATCAATTATAACGGTACTTCAACCAATCTTATATCTTATCATAATTTTAATCAACCTCAAAAATCTTCACCTCCTACCCACCCTTCATCATACAATTCCTTGGCAGGTTTGGCCCTTATTTTATCAATCAATTGTATGTATGTATACGTGTATGTCTTATCACGGTTGTACCTATTAAATTACAACCTCATAAAATTACTACTACAAAATAAATTTTATTACCCCAAGCCTGCCTCCAGTCTTATTAACAGTAAGTGGATCAGTAATGGAGAGTTCATTAACCCGCCAGGGGAAAATGAATAGTCATTACTGACACAGGTGTTACTCTCCACCGCCACCTACAGTCTCATCTCCACACTAATTTCTCACCTGCGCTCACCTTCACCTCAACTCGTCCTCATACCTTCACCCACCGTCACCTCATCTACACCTACATTTTGTCCCACCCACCCACTCCTTCATTTCAATTAATCAATATATTTAATACCAAACATATACACGCTTGTTATCACTTCACCAATGTTCACCTTATTTTATCAATCAATTGTATGTATGTATACGTGTATGTCTTATCACGGTTGTACCTATTAAATTACAACCTCATAAAATGTATTACTACTACAAAATAAATTTTATTACCCCAAGCCTGCCTCCAGTCTTATTAACAGTAAGTGGATCAGTAATGACGTCAGTTGTTGACGACCCAATCTAGCTGCAGACTAACAATTAACGACAAACAAAAGTGAAAGTATAGAACTTGTGTACGCTATTCAAGGTATTTCTTCAGGCCTGTTGTTCAATACGCAAACAGCCCCACAGATAATGAACGACATTGTGCCACCTTTCATTATAGATGTATTTCAGACTGGAGCCACAGTGCCCTCAACAATGATGCTCCAGAGGCTACAAAACAGACTTTTTTTTAAACATTTCTGCAGATAATTATCATATGATTAAATACATGTCATTATAAATAACTTGTCCTTGGCACACTTTGTGGGCTCAATGCCCTTTGGGAGAGTAGGGCAACTATTCTGTATTATTGCAAGAAATTTGCAAAAGCAAAAGAACCAAAGACAGAAGGCCCTAATTAGGGAGTGCTCAGTTTTTAAACAATGGGGTGCGATCAAACCGGTTGTCCCCCTCCTCTCCCAATTGGTCAAAAATCAAGGCACGAGCACACCCATTTAAGCATAGTAACCCATCGGCTTCTTCACTGAAAACAGGTAAAATCGTTTTGCGCCCAAGAGGAGTTAACTTACTTTTTTACATCCACACCCTCCCCTCATGTTAAAGAATGAACACTCCCTTAGGGCCTAATGCACATTGTCACGTCCACCATTGACGCATATGGCACCCAGCTCACGCAAGTGCATGGAAACACATTTTGTGTGAGTCTTAATCAAATCTTAATCTTAACGTCTTGATAATACTCACCAAATATAGATGGCACCACTATGTATGTGGTCTTACTCTGGCTCCCAACATTTACCATGACACAGTCCATGTGTAGTCTTAAATACGTCTTAAAAATCATAAAAAGTATTTAACTGGAATTCCACCATTACTAAAGAAGCAAATAAATGGGGGTTGGGGGCAGAGCCCCCATGATATGATAGCTAACAAGCAGGGCTGTTCTACTATGGGTCAACCTTGCAGAGTATAATTATGTATGCATAGTAAAAACTACAAGCAAACTTGAAAATGTCTAATCTAAGATTTTTTAAGACATTTACACGTGAAATGTGTCATGATAAATGTTGGGAACAAGAGTAAGACTGCATTTATAGTGGTGCCATCTATATTTGTTGATTATTATTTGTTGATTATTATTAAGACTTTACAACTTCACTCACTCAAAACGTTTGTCCATGCACTCTGGTGAGCTAGGCCTGTCGAGCAGCATTGACATCCCCGTTGTATCTGGGATCACCTCAGCCTCACCATTAGAGGCAAGCAGACAGCATGGATAACATGACAAGGTAAGAATAAGTCCACTCTTCCTATGTTAAGGTATTGGACATACATGTAATAGTATGATTCATGCTAATAGTAACACATTATAATTTCTAGTATGTGAGAAATCAATATCAAACGTTCATACACATCTGCATTAATTCTAATTCTTTCAAAAAAGCGGGTGAGTAATTGACATATCATTGACATATTTAAGGTTGATCGCTACTCATTGAATATGGACTCCTGCGCATCTCTCTGCGCATATAGCTTGAATTTGTCAGAATAGGCTAATATTTGGGGACTACATCCATATACATGGGAACTAAGCCATATCCCAAAATTGGACAATTCCAAGCAAAATTGAGCATTTTATTCCACTTCGAGTATTTGATATATTTGGAGCCACTTATATTTGCTATTTTTAACATAAATTAGAATAATGGAATTATTTACCAATAAATCATTACCTAGATTGATATAGATCTCATCACTGTCCTTTAAACAACCAAGAGTATAAAAAAGATGTTGAGAAAGAGATTTAGACAGTTTTTATCCTATTTTTTAACTTTAAAGGCCCAAAACCCTAAAAATATGCGCGGGACCCCCTATCAAAATTCCCTTTGTATGTTAGCAAATGATCTGAACTATTTTTTGAGAAAGTAAATAAAAAAGTCTATGGATTTTTTTTGCTATTTTTTAAGATTTTGTTGAGAAATTTACCATCTAATTTAACCAACCGTCCTAAAACCACCACTTTTTTTTTCACAAAAAGGTTGTTTTTGGACGATAATTTTATTTTTCCCATTTAAGGACACAATATAGCATTATTCATTCCAAATATAGCATTGATGTAGGCACTGGTTCACTAAGCACTAAGAAAAAAAAATCGTGAAAATTTCCCAATTTTGATGTTTTTTGCCAAAAACAGAAAATACTTTTAAACTACCATTAGGCAAAAAATTAGGAAATTCTATGGATGAAAAGTTAAGAGTAGCGATCAACCTTAAGAGATGTGGCACTTGGAAATGATTCCTTTTTTAACATAGAATGTACCGATCGGTCCTGTGCCCATGTTTCAACATAATGACGTATAAGGGCCAAAATTGCCAACTTTCCAACAATTTCCTCACCAATATTTCACATTGTAGACTGCTTGTACATTTTATGATACAATAAATGGCAAATTCTGAAATAAACCTTCTAAAACAGTTCGATATACTTTCTTGATAGCTAGAAATTATACAATTCTTGGGTAGGCTTCCCATCTTTCATGGATTTTAAATTATTTTACAGCTGTAAGGACTTCGGTTTCCACTTCTTAAGTACTAAGTATCTAAGTATCTAATTAGTTTTGTACTAAATGTAATGATTGTAGGCTGGCAAGATAAATGGCTAACTGAAAACGCATTTAGATGATAAATCGTAGTTAAATAACATCCCAAGGGCAGACCCCTCTCCACCTCACAGACTGCTTATTAAATAATGTTTAGCTCTACCAAGGTGTGATTCATTATTGGAGGTGTTAGACAGCTGTCATCACACTCCCGCATGGAGCGTATTATTACTCCTGTACCGAGAGTACCCTTCAAATTATTATTATCTAGTGGTTCACTATTGTATTATTAAATGTACAAGGAACCAAAAAAAAAGAAAAGGACCCTGGACAGCTACTTGATGAGCAGTAGTCCTCCTGTAATATAAGTGTACATATTTCCTCTGACCATTCTGGCAGAACGTATTACTACCTCTACATGAACTTATGGTCAATAAATCTATTCAAAAAAAACTTAACATTATATTGTATGCCACTCAAAACAATTGGTTTCTCTTCACTGCACGTATAATAGCAATCAGGTTATGTGGGAAACCTGCAGGCCCGTAGCCAGGGGGTGACTTGGGGTACTCGTCACCCCCCCCCTCCCCGTAGATGGTGTTGGGCCTTGGGGGGAGGGCCTGGGGGGAGGGAGACCTTTTGAGGTGACCAATGTCAGGAAATTCTAGGGAGTGAGGACTGGTAATGGTGTGGAACCTTGGTAGGACCTTTGGGGGCGACTTAGGTCAGGAAATTCTAGGGAGCGAGGATTATGTGCAGTTTGTGTTGGACCTTGGGGGGGGGGTACTTTTGGGGGTGACCTAGGTGGGGAAATTCTAGGGAGTGAAGACTGGTAATGGTGTGGGATCTTGGTGGGACCTGCTGGGGGTGACCTAGGTCAGGAAATTCTAGGGAACGAGGACCATAGATGGTGTTGGACCTTGGGGAGAGGGGACCTTTGGAAGTGACCTAGTTGGGGACCTTGGGGGTGACCTAGATGAAACTTCTAGGGAGCGAGGACCACAGCTGGTGTTGGACCTTGAAGGGGACCTTTTGGGGTGAGCTAGGTAGGGAACCTCTAGGGAGTGAGGACTGCTTTGGGACCTTGGTGGGACCTTTGGGGTGACCTAGAACAGGAAATTCTAGGGAGCGAGGACCATAGATGGTGTTGGACCCTGGGGGGAGGGAAACTTTTTGGGGTGACCTAGGTCAGGAAATTCTAGGGAGTGAGGAGTCACAATGGTGTGGGACCTTGGTGGGACCTTTGGGGGCGACCTAGAACAGGAAATTCTAGGGGGGTGGGACCTTTGGGGGTGACCTAGGTGGGGAACTTCTAGGGAGTGTCGACTGTTGATGGATAAATATTGGGAATGAAAGCCAGGGAAATTAATGGGCAATATTGTAAAAATAAGAACACACCAATCTCTCAATCTACAGCTCTTAAATACACCAGAATGCATCATTTGATCTCTTAATTTCAAAACTCTCTTGGGGGGAATGTAACCCGTTTCTCTTTTTCTTCTTTAATAACTTACATTTTCGCAACTTTTAATGACCGGTAACTCAACAAATGAAATGTGAGTTTTGGTCACAAAAAGAGTACATTATTCTATAGATTTTAGTAGGTAGGTCAAACAGAGCCTGGGATCCCGGGCCTGTATGTGTCTCAGTGCTAAACACTCAAAAGTAAATGAATGTGTATTCTGTTACTTAACACTGTGCCATCCCAAATGATATGATGAAAAGTAAGGGAAACAGTTTGTCTTTCATGTCTTGTATTATTTCTAGATTTCCCATTTACAAAATATGAGAAATCAATTGGTGAAGTAAACACAATTGCGTTACCAATACTAGGTACATTGGAACGGTTTTTCTACTCAAGCACTGGGTGCCACCTTCCCAGAAAAGGGGGTTAATGATGTAAAATTGTATTTGTGTTTGTGGGATCTCATATATATGGTCTCTCCTGGAAGAGCACTTTCTGTAGGTATCTTGTTTTAATTTCTGTCAATTACTATATAAAACCATGCATTATTTAGCTATATCACTTTTGCAGGTCATTTATATAGTCAAGTACCCCATACAACCCTCTAAACCCCCAAGCACTGGAAAGACAATAGATCTCTAAGTAATATTTTTTAAGTATGCTATAAAAATATCCTGGCGAGAATTGGTGATAGGGCTTCTCGTATAGCATCCATTTTACCCCTGTAAGGCCCCTGTTCTTTGTATTTTGCATAGGAAATTCGATTTTTTTCATTTAGAAATTTAACCCGTGTTCTTAGTTTGGGTCTCATTTAATCTTATTCCGAAAACAGCTAGTTGAAAAAGGATATATTCTTAAATTGAGAGGAATATTCCTACTGCATATATAGGGCAGGTGCAATGGGAATAGTGCCCAGTGGCGAGTGCAGCATACCCCATGCAGGCAGGCAGAACGTGACAGGTCCACTATGCCAACATTATCTTTTTCAAAAAATCATAGAAAATCATCTATAAATGATAGGAAGATGGTGTTTGGAGTTCTGGATTTCACTATATCCCCCAATTGTATTTGATATTGCATGAGGAATTTCACATATTTTCTCAAAATCCGTTGGCCTACCTAATTTTAGCCGGCAAATATAAAGCCTGCCTCATCATTTTACTCAGGAGAAAACAGTTTTTTTAGTGGGCTTGGGAAAAATTAGCTAGTCCATAACTGGTCAATTCAGCCAACATATACGGGACTAGCACATTATGCTATGGGGGCCACCATCTTGGCTCAGAGCAATGCATTATGGTTAGGCCCCCGAATCCAGAGCAGTGCATCATGGGAGAATTTCTTATCATGCCCTTTGTTCAAGGTGTGAGGAGAGGAGATTAGCCTGATAAGGAGATGGAGTTTAGCCCCCGACTACCTCAGGTACCAGGATGTGCTAGTCCCGTATAGAGCATACGTTTCCTGTTTACATGGGCTTTCCCTAGCCTGAGCTATTAAGGTGTTAAGTAGAGCATTTTAGATCTTTAGCCACTACTCACAGGATTCTAAGAAGATCCATTAGTAAATAATGTCAATGCACTAATTCATGTTAAAAATAGGAAATATCATCAACTACAAATATACAAAATATTCAAAGTGCCATAAAATGCTCGATTTTACATGAATTGATCTAATTCTATTCTATATGAGTATGCACTTAGTATGTTGGAGTTTAAATACAAATCCTTCATCTTTCAGTCCCACTACTGATTACTGGCTTCCTACCCCTACCCCTCAATGTCTCGTAGCTTAGATAAAACCCCTCACTTTTCAGCCCTGCTACTGCCTAACTCCCCAGCCCACAATGTGTGGTAGTTTAAGGTGGGTCAATATGATGCTATTTCTGTTCACTGCGCAGCTTTCTGCGCAGGTGCATTCTCTAGTTTGACCATAGATCACCAGGGGACTTCATGTAATATTGGAACAAGTTACATCAAATTGTCCTAAAATGGACAAAGGTGTTGCCTGACTGGGATGAGAACCACCGACCTTTAGATATGAAGGCATGCATTCTGCCACTGTGCTATAGAGTCTGTAGTGGTGGCTCACATTCAGAAGTCATACATAACTAGCCCTTAGTATATTTCTATTTCCTTTCAACTTTTTTTTTTTCAATGGACAAAAACTTTAGAAATATGCCCGGGACCATATGTTCAAAAGGGATTTTCTAGAGAGAGAACATTAAAACCTATATCCTGAGAGAGTTATATAGATATTTAGCTACTTTTCAATACTATTTTATATACATATGTGGCAAAACAATATATATACTCCTATCATATGAAACACTGACTTAAGGCTTGAATATCTCAGAAAACAGCTTGGGACCCTCCTATTTTCTCAGGTTTGTTGGAAAGTGTATGCTATTATGGTCTTATGGCAAAAACTTGATGACAATCTAGCTACTGTTACACCAAGGCATTGACCCACCTTAAATCAAACCCTTCTTCACCTTTCAGCCCTGCTACTGGCTACCTGACCCGGCCCCTCAATGTGTGGGGTCTGGTGGTCCTCATCATCTTCTACCTGGTCATCCTGGCTATAGGTGTCTGGGCCTCCTTCAAGAATAAAACCCTTAAAGGGGGCAGCCTCAATGGTATCATGCTGGCTGGGCGCACAGTGGGACCTATTTTTGGAATATTTACAATGACAGGTAACAGTAACAGTTTTTATTATCATTATTCAAGGACCAGTGTTTTTCTTTCTGTTTTGATCAGAGACAGGATATTAGGTCATCAGTGAAGGAACTACTTTAAACAGAATGGCTGAGGGCTCTATATAACATTAACAATGCATATGATTAACTTGGTTGTAGTCGATATCACTATAAGTATCCCTGTCAAAAAATATGTTTCATGAAACTTTTTTTACCCCTCCCCCCCTCTCCCCCAATGAACACATGTGAGGCCCCTATCTTACAAAAGACTCCTATCTCACAAAATGTTCCTTTTTGTTAGATACGGCCATTTCAGGCCCCTATCAGACCTCAATGCGCTGCCTCAAAATTTGAAGTTGAACTGAACATATCTGGCTAAAAACCCCTATATCAGAAAAATGTCTAACAGATAGAGCATGGGACAGGCCCCTAACTAACAAAAACCTTTACGAAGTCCCTGGGTCGCAAATTCTTTGCCACTTGACCAACAAAAGTTATCAAAGTGGGAATTGGAATTCATATTAATGTGAATTACCCCTATTAAACAATGCCAGGATAATCAAATAATCGGGTTATCTTGCACATCAAGGATTTTCAAACCTTTGAAATACATGTCATAATAATTCGAACATGCTGATGGTAAAATGATTAAGTAATTAGGTTATCAATCAATAATTAGGTCAGTCATACTTTGTTGCCAATCAAGGGTTTTCTGACTTTTTAGATTTGTTAACAAATGAGCACTCCCCGATGTAAACCAGAAAGAGCAGCATGACCAAAAATGAACCTTGTGGTACTCCGCAGCTAATGGGTTCCAATGTAGAATATATCATTAAATTGTGCCTGATTGCAAAATCAGCTGAAGACCCTAAACCTGGATTAATCAGAAATTAGGTGAATTAGAGAGTGTTATAAGTCCCTTTGTAATGTGTAAAGTGAAGCTTTATGGACCTCAATGGGGCATTTGACAAAGATAATTCACATCTTATCTGTATGTGTTGTCCCTATTGGCTGCAGCCACCTGGACAGGGGGAGGCTACATTAATGGTACAGCAGAATATGTGTTTAGACCCAACTCTGGACTTGCCTGGACACAAGCCATGTGGGGATTCAGTATCAGCCTCTTTCTTGGTAAGTAACAACGTATTATGGAGTATTAAGATCACAATGTGTACGGCAGTGTACGCCCATACAGACCAATGGTAAAGTATGGGGTAGACATTGCCGTAAACTTCACAGATACCTCAAACTTGCTATCATTATCTTATCTGCTAATTCACTGAATCAAATCAAATAAGCAGTGGATAAATTTGGGCAATGTATTAGATATTCTTAATAATAATTATTATACTTTCTAGACAGAACATCAAAATAATCCTCTCAGTTTTTGCATGAAATGGGTTATAGGAGGGGGAGAAGATAAAGTAATTATGGTATAACAGTTATGGAAATAGAGTAAATAATTGTCATGTTACTTTGCTATTTTAGGTGGTGTGTTCTTTGCTAAGCCCATGCGGGAGGCTGGCTATGTGACCATGCTGGGGCCTTTTGCTCAGCGGTACGGTAACTTCATGGCAGGCCTCATGTTCATCCCAGTGGTTATGACTGAACTCTTCTGGTCAGGGGCCATTCTGGGAGCACTGGGTAAGTGAAGAATATAAACCTTATAAAAGAAGCAAAGTGTTTTAATATACTATGCCCTTTTGTCACTATGATTCATGAGGATGTCCATCCAGGGTTGATGTGCTCCTGAAGGGTCAGTATGACATACTAATGCAGTGCTGAGGTATTTGGCAGCGCTGCACTGGTACATTGATGATGGTGGTGATTGCCTTCAGGTCTCTAAAGGGTTGCTGTTATATATATATATATGTGGCATGATCTGTGAAAAAGGCCCTTAGTGCAGGGTGCACAAAGGTCCCCTTCCCAATACATGTCACATATGTGAGACTGTCTAATTTGACCAAAGGAATCATCCAATAAATGGATACATCAAAAATGCAAAATCAGTTATAGGTAAACATCAGATTCCTGGTTGACATCACAGTCATGTATCCATATCAATAAGGCTTACAGGATATTGGTATCAAACGCTATATGGACTTGTCACTAGGCAAACATTTCTTTCAGGGGCGACTCTGTATGTTATCCTTGGTGTGTCGCGTTCAGCATCCATTATGATCTCTACGGCCATTGCTGTTGTCTACACCATGCTGGGTGGCCTTTACTCTGTTGTGTTCACGGATGTCATACAGATTGTTTTCATCTTTATTGGCCTGGTAAACTGTTATGCATATATTACCTCTGATACAATACATGAAGATTTTCCCGGGTGATTCTACGGGGCAACCCATCCAGTAATGTAGATTTAAAAACTTGGTTTAAGAAATTTAGCTTACCTTGCCTGCTCTGCATTAGCGAACATGAATCACGAGCCATCATACCATTCTTAACCCATGATTCATGAATGCAACACTGGCATATTACTTTCCAGGGCTGCATTCATGCATCATAATTTATTATGATTTATTAAACCACTATGTAGCTCTTAAAATGCTAAATGCCTATCATTACCCTTACAGTGGGTGAGTGTGGCGTACGGTCTGATGCACCCAGCAGTCAGTAGCATCAGTACTACAGCCTTTGGTAAGGACGGCTGGCTCGGGGTCCTGGAACCTGATGCCTTCGTGGGTTACTGGATAGACAACGCCTTACTGTTCATTGCTGGAGGCATCCCCGTACAAGTAAGAGGCTTTATTTCCTTAAATACAAGATTTACTTTGCTTGAGTGCTGGAAGGGCCGTATTTAATGCCCCCCCATCGAATACAATGAGGCCCTATTTAATGGGCTAAGAAAAAGTTGTCTTCCTTCATTGAAATAAAGATTTAAAAAAACAAATGCCAACTACATTGTTATTGTGTCTGATGCGTTTAACTTGTGGGGGCTGGGGCATATTGCATTCAGCATCTGGCTTTGTGGGATATGCCCCAATTTAGGGGGGGTAGGTATCAATAGAATTAAGCTAAGAGCCCTCTAGACCCATGTTGCTAGGCATATAAACAATTGGAATGGCTGTTGCTAAGTAACCGCTTATCCTAGCAAAAAAACAATTACACCATTGCATTCCTTTGGTTCCATCTAGGGGCGGTAGGTATCAATGAAATTGATCTAGGAGCCCTCTAGACCCGTGTTGCTAAGCATATAAATAATTGGAATGGCTGTTGCTAAGCAACCGCCTATCCTAGCAACAAATCAATTATCCCATTGGATTCCTTGGGTTCAATTTAGGGCGGGTAAGAATGGTTAAAATCTGTCTACGGATAATATCCATGCTATGGGGGATGGATTTCCAACTATTTGGCGGCCATCTTGGATTTCAGCATATTTGAGGGTGTTCCACCACTCAAAAATGCGGGGACTTTTTTTTGGTGATTCTATAGGACTTTCTGAGACATGTGGTGATAAGAAGAATTCTGTTGGAATTTGTGGCGGGTATTTCCTTAAATCGACTGGACTAGCCCCCAATCGTGAAATTCATCAGAGTTGGTCATCAATTAGCGTTAGCATTTCTCTATATTATGTATTCCGACATGTACTGGCTGATTATAAGGCCACTCAAAAAAAAAGTTGTTTCTCATCACCGCGCATCATGAAAATCATGATTTGGGGAAAACTTCTTTTTTTTTTGTACATTTTTTATGAAAAATATGTTAAAATTGCCAAAATATTGGCATATTTGGTATCAAATTAAAGCTTATCCTGTCAGCAATGCAGTCAGCTAGGTATAACTTTCATTAAAATTACCTTTGCTCACCAAAAAACTCAAAATCACTAAAATGTGAAAATCGATCGCGAAAAGTCCAAATTTCCCTATATATTTATGCCCCGAGTAAAAAAAAAAAAAACTAAATAAAGACACCCTCGTCATATTTTACATTGCTTGGCGATGAGAAACTTTTTTTTTTTTTGAGTGGCCTAAGGTTCATGTTTTTTTTTTTACTAAAATGTAGATATGGCTATAAAACCTTTACAAACCTAGAAGGCCATTTACCAGTTCAAGCCATAGCTACATTCTTTGATACTTGCAGCTCAAATCACCAATTATCCTTGATTACAGACGTACCTACAGCGTGTGCTGTCGGCTAACTCTGCCCGGTCGGCCCAGCTGCTGTCCTACTTTGGTGCCCTGGGCTGCCTCATCATGTCCATCCCTGCCATCCTTATTGGAGCTATAGCCAAATCAGCAGGTAGGTCTGGAGCTGTCTCTTACTGTTTAATATCAATTTATACAAATTACATTAAATTCTAATGTATAAGCCTAACACTTGTATTTATAAGATGAGCCCCCAGTTTCAACAGATTTTATAAGTCACGCCTAGGGTCGAAAGAAAATGCTACTTTAGTATTATGCTATACAATCAAAAACTTTCATATAAACCAGGTTTCTGAAGATCATGTATTTTCATGGGCTGCTGCATCCCGGGCAAACATCTTACTAAGGAAACAAACATGAAATCTTTTCTCAAAAAATATTTGAAAGGTACTGCAGCCTGTACATCACTCAAAATAAGCACTTTAAAGTAATCTTCCACAAATTTCTTTGCCTTTCACAGTAATTTCTTTCCAATATGCTTTCAGACTGGAATGGCACAGACTACAGCCTGTACTTCCCGCTGCCTGTACAGGAGGAGAACTACCAGATGATCCTGCCCCTGGTCATGCAGTTCCTCACCCCTCCTGTCGTGTCCATCATAGGGCTGGGAGCCGTGTCCGCTGCCGTCATGTCTTCTGCTGACTCATCACTCCTCTCATCCTCCTCCATATTCGCATGGAACATCTACAAGCCGTTCAGGGAGACGAGAATATTTGCAAAACAGGTAAATGTACATTTTTATTTATACTACAAAACATGTATTTAATTTGTAAGATCTCTCTATCTATTTCTATTCATATCTCCCTCCTTACCCCCAGGCTTCTTGGCCTGCCACTCTATGTCATTGTAATATGATAAGCAATTTTCCCTATTATACAGTGAAACCTTGATCATCCAGCAGGTCGGATTATTGAGGTCTTATTGTAGATATCTATCTGTATCATGTCTCTCTCATTGAAAAATGGATTTTGGGGTTTAATATAGACTAGGCAAATATTTAAACATGTACCACACATGAATATCATAATTTCCTCCATGATTTGTTTCCTGTGCTTCAGGCCAGTGAGTCAGAGGTCCTCTGGGTGATGCGCATAGCCATTGTGTGTCATGGAATCATTGCCTGCGCCCTGTCAATCAAAGTCAACTCCACCTACGGCCTCTTCCTGCTCTGTGGGGACTTTATCTATGTAGTTGGCTTCCCTCAATTTGTCTGTGTCATGTTCATGAAGAGGGCCAACACCTATGGTGCCCTGACTGGGTATGTGGTCAGCTATTTCCTCAGACTTACCGCTGGGGAGCCGTTTCTAAATTTCGCCCCACTCTTCAAGTACTGGTATTACGATGAGGCGACTGGGATCCAATGCTTTCCTGTAAAAACATTTGCCATGTTATTGGGGCTGATTACCATCATTGGGGTGTCAGAGGTAACACATAGATGGCTGCCGAAGAAGTGGGATGTCTTAGATGCCATACGTGAGGAGGAGGCTTTGGGGGATAAGAAAGAGCTGGAGGTTGATACGGTGGATAAGGTAGAGTTGAAGGGTAAACTCACAGTCAGTGAGAAGCAGAAGTCAGAGATTGGTTATAGACACCCTCATGCCTATGATAACATAGAATGTGTTAGTCATCTGTGAGGAATCACAGGGTCAGAATATATTGCAGATTATGTCGTAAATCACAGCAGTGAATATTTCCATTTATATTTGGTTAAATATCATTTCCCAAACCTAAAATTAGCAATTGCCAGATAGGATGTATAGATCTACAGAAAATAGGAGAGAAAAAATGCCCAGCATTTCTGTTGGGTTTTTGATAGTAGAAGTTAAGTAGAAGTTAAGTTTTCCTCCACATTAATGGAGTGTTCATTTATTAATTACATTAATTACGCCCCCCCTGTACAACCGCTATCTGTATCATAACTGCTATCTGTATCAACAACACATAGCGGTTGACCATCCAACCGCTATCTGTATCACAAAAACGCTATCTGTATCAAAATATGTGTATCAACAAGGTGTTATCTGTATCAAGATTATCTGGTGTTCCATCCAACGCTAAGTGTATCAAATATGTTTTGACAGTGACTTTGTCTCAAACATTGAGAAAAGGGGGGAAAAACTCAAAAATGTTATTTTCCCTAAAAATGGCAAATTTGGCAAGAAAAATAGCAAAAATCTTGAAAATGTCAAGTTTGTCAAATATGGTCAATTTGGCAAGAAATAGGTCAAAAATTCAAATTCAAATTTCCTGAAAATGGCCAATTTGGGGAGAAACTAGCAAAAAGTTATGAAAAAGTCAAATTTCCTGAAAATGGCCAATTTAACTTTTTCACTATTTTTACTAGTTCCTCAACTAGTTAAACTGTAGTAACACCACTATCTGTATCAACCATACCATTGAGGAAGGTAGGATAGCCAGGCAAAGCCAGGTAAGGTCAAGTAAGGTCAAGATATAAACGGGATATATAAGTAGGTCAATTATAGGGCAGGACATCAGGGTATGACAGGGTTGATACAGATAGAGGTTACTCTGACAACCGCTATCTGTAGTAACACCGCTATCTGTATCACCCATACCATTGAGGAGGGTAGGATTATATTTCACTCTCCCTAATCTTCATTTTTGTCAGATTTTTGTCCCCACTTTTAGAATGGTGCTTATGTCATTTTGCATTCAAACTCTTCATGTCCCTGATGTCCTGCCCGTTTGATATGTTGTTTTGCATCGCAACTCTTCATATATATATATATATATATATATATATATATATATATATATATATATATATATATATATATATATATATATATATATATATATATGTATATATATATAATTATATATATAATTTATATATAATTATATATATATAATATCAATTAACAGTCCCTCCTCTCTAGAGGGTCAACATCGTTTGCCCCCCACCCCCAGGCAGGTCAAAAATATGAGCACTCTTTAAGTAAGCTCCAGTACATTGATCTAAAGAAGTTAAAAAAAAAAGGCTATGCATTAAATAAGTGCTGGGGACAATGGTGGCTCAAAATACACAATGGTATCATTATGTTGCAATAATCACCATTGCTGGTATGATACAGATAGCGTTTATTGATACAGATAGCGGTTGGGTGTACCTATTCACAGTTATCAAGAAGTTGTAACAGATAGCGTTGGTTACTACAGATAGCGGTTGGATGGTTACTACACATAGCGTTTTTTTATACAGATAGCGGTTGGATGGTCAACCGCTATGTGTTGTTGATACAGATAGCGGTTATGATACAGATAGCGGTTGTACACCTCCCTCAGGAGGGGTTGGAAATTTTTGCATTTTGATACCGAGCGTGATCTTATTAACCCTTTTTGACACCGGTGTTATGTGCAATTTAAACTGTACTATAATGTTATTAGTTCACCGTGTGTGCGCGATACGAGATGGATGCTACTGTTACTTTGATAAATTGAATGAGGGGGTGGAGCAGAATGGACGGGGGGAGGGACATTTTTTTTGTATAACAGTAGTAAGGCAACTATTTTTTTCATTACATAATAAAATGTGCTTGGAAGCTTATTTTCAAAGGTGATAATTGGTTGACATTTCTTTGGCATATGATACCTGTAGAGTATGACCCATAAAAGAAGATGTAAATAGTCTCTTTGCCAGGAATATTTACATGTCATAGTTCTGCAATAAAATTAATGCTGGAAGAAAATTGCGAATTATGAATGTTTGTATTTGTCCCTATATCAAAGGATGGACTTAGTTCCTGTATATATATTGTTTTAACCACTACCCTTGGGAAAACAGGTATACACACATTTCCCTGATATACGATATGAAATTCAGATTCTAGAGAAATTCAAGAATAATTCAACAACCAAATTTCTACTTCGCTGATGTATAATGTGTTTATGATTTCAATAAAAATTTAAACTTTACTTGACCGGCTCTTGTTTTGTGGGTTAATATAACATCTTCTATGAAATTCAGAACACTGACACAATACTTGTATAAATAATGAACCTTTATTTCACCAGCATTTTGTTAGATAAATTCTTCATGAATACAGCCTCCGACTCTTCAGTAGTAACAGATAGGCCCATGTGGCTAAGTACCCGGAACCACTAGTTAACTGAACGGGATAACAATGCCACTGTATAAAGTATATGCAGAAAGGATGGAGGGGTAAATCTAAAATGTATCACAATGTGTTGAAAACTAAACCCCTGCTTAAACTATAAACGAGACATGGACAATTATTCATTTTGTACAAGATTAAGAATCAAGGTGAGGCCCTTAATCCACTAATCTAATTGTATAAATTTGTCATCACTAATTTATGGCATCCTTGGGTTGTCCTAGTCCCTTATCACTAACTCTAATTACATCGTTTGGCATCTGGTGACTACATTGTGGTTTTGTTTTGCGATGTATTATCACAAAGTGACATAAGGCCAGACCAAAAGAAAAAGTTGGTCAATGCATTTTGCGCCCCTTATTTCTTTTTTTGAAAAATTGAGGTGTTTTTCCCCTTTTTCCTTTCATTGCCCCAGATCAACCAATTAAAGGCCAGGTTTTAAAGAAATTTGCCACTCGCTCTACTTTTCCATCTGCAAAATCCATAGACGAAAAAGACTCTTCAAAAAAAGTATTGACACTCTTTTTTTGGTGTGGCCTAAGGTGAGCCCTAGTGACATCCGGGTCTCATGGCACTACAGTTAAGGTACCTTTGTATAAATCCTGACATATCATGACTCATCATTATATACAACAGAGTAGAACCACCATTATCACTCCCCCTATTCTCACCACTACCAATATACATATTATTCACTCAGGCTGCAACTCTTATGTACATGTGTCAAATAAAAGTATTTGTCATTATTGCTCATTAGGAAAGACGGATCCTTGTGCTGAAAATCAACATCATTCAAGTTTAATTAATAACAGAAAATAACCTGCACAATGTATATCCTGCAAGTAAGACAATACATATATATAGCTAGGCTGACCATTATTCCTACAACACCCAACATCAAAACATTGGCCCTCTCTCATTATAACATGACCAGCATAATATCCTGTGACCACATCAATAATTATATATGAACCAGACATCTATGCAGCTATACTTTCCATAAAATATACAAACTCTATCATTGCTTATCATATTACAATGACATAATAAACTAATAGCATTCGTCAGAATTACTACAGCATATGCCACTTATAAATGCATAGTTTGTTTTATCAGCAATATAGGCATACATGTAAACATCTCTTCTATATGTCTGCCTTTCGTTTTATCATATCAAACATTCCATCAATTTGCAACTTCTACACGAAATAATTTTAAGTATTCATCGGATCCCAAACCACACAGAATAGAACACCTGTGGATATTTACAATGTTATTCACATTGTCTTCGTTGATACGAAATAGCAAAATTATGCCTTCAGATAAATGGAATGTATGCAGTTTTAAAATGATATCAAATGATAATCGTTTGATCAAGTGAACAATTATACAGATATGAAATTGAAATAAAGCCAGACTGCACTCATTGATAACAAACTATATGACATATTAACTGTGGACATATCCTGTTGGAAAACTAAATCTCAAGTTTCCAGAACATCTGGTCAAAAAGCTCATCATACTGTGGATGCATATTGCAGACTTCACAACACGTAACAAACATTTCATAGACTCAAGTATACCTGCACAATAGACTACTCAAATAATTATTATTACTGAGTGCCTACAGACATATACCATATTTGACATAATAATCGCCGCACCTTACCCTCAACACACAAATAGTAGTATAATTGGATTCACAATTTTAGATATTTTGGATAATTTTCAGTCTAAAATCCTGCCATAAAAGGGGTGTATGAGCCTATTAGGGGATGTGCGCCAATTATGTTGAATATAGTATTATTATCATCAACGACTGTCAATTAACGGATGACTTAAGCATATAAACTATAGTATGGCTTTACTTTGATCATTTTTATATCACACATTATTCAGCAACAAATGAAGACAATTATTAATCTAGGAATGAAACACATTCAACCTTCCAGTAATTATAACCTATTATAATCTAACTACGTCACTGTTTTCTTGAAACGTGGCCCATCTGGATGGGTGGATGAAAGAGGTACATGAAATGAATTAACACAAAATTATCATCTGGATTCATATTGAGAGATTTCTGCAGATATTGTAAGTCATTTGGAATTCCTCTGGAGTATGAACACAAGCTTGCAATAGCTTACTAATATAAAAGTAAATATCACAAGCCAAAGAACAGTTATGCGTTTAATACAAATCATAATAGGATATCTATTCTTGAACAGAAGAATGGCGAGCATAGCGTTAGATTGAGCATGTTAGACTACTTATCCGGAAATGTTTCTATTGAAAGCAATGGTCTCTTATGCTGTATAATTTCTTTAGAACATTGTCAGTAGACTAAGACAAATAGTAAACCCAGAGGGTATTTTGATGATTTCCATAAATTTGAGTCCCAGCCTTTGACATTCAAAGCAAAGCATTTACAATAGAATGCTGTAATTGTGTTTTGGTCAAGCCATTGGTATCATGCTGCACGGTCCCTACTGTGTGTACACATGTACTGGGTTCAAGCTTGGGCTAATACTGCACTTTTCTCTGTAGCAACTGATTTGTAACAAATTATATGGATTTTCTTACATAAGCAAAATCTGAATTAAATAGGAAACAATTCAAGTAGCATTTATGGTCTTCAAGGAATGTTGAAAGTCCTATAAATATTGAATTCATATCATAGATGGGTGCAGGCATGACCCTACCGAGTAATATTTAGTTCTGCAATCATAAATATAACAATTTCTACTTCAAGAATTTATGAAAGCAACACGACGTTATCAACTTATTTGACTCGATTCGATGAATGAATGGCAATTGTCCTTGCCTTAATTCCACACATTTTGTGACCTTGGTATAATTGCATATAGGCTTTGCCTGTTCTTTCGGGAGAATCTAGCCTGTGGTTTCTTTCACATATGTAAGATTTTCACTACTCACACGATAGATAAGACGCCTATTAATGTTCAGCTTTACATCTAAATACTGCAATGGAGGTCTACCCGAGTAACCTCTCCACGTGGCATTTAAAGCACTACCATACTAGCAGTGTACAATGCCAACAGTTATCGTAATTCGCGAGTAGAAGCCGCAGTTGTACGCAGGTTAGACACAGCGTGGACATACCTAAATAGGGATGCGGCTAATACGCTAATTAGGCTCATACGCCAGAATTTACGGTATGCCCTTTTGGGTCTCAATATGACTGTAGTAATACACAGTTGACACATGAAGTTTACACAGAACATTACCTACTCTAAATAACAAACCAAGGCACTTTGTCTCCCATCTCCCTACATGGTACATACATGGTTAAGTATCATTCTATGCTAGGTCTATATTCTGTACAGATTCCTGAAAATGAAACATCCCCATTCATGACAAACCAATATGGCTGAAGATAAAAGAAAAGTTTCAAATGAATATTCTCCAATTTCCGATTCATCGGAATGCTGTAATACACTACACGTATAAGGTATTTCTGGGGAAATCAAATGGACATTGAATGAAAGGAACCGCCATACATTTAGGTCCTTGATGTGTAGAACTCCGTGAACATTGAGATTTGAAAATGTGCCCAAATACAGGAGATATACCTACAAATGAAAATAAAGTGATGATAGATGATTGCACCATACTGCCCGAGGACTCTGGTTCCATGGATTATATAGTAATGTATAATGATGATTGATATTTAACGTACATGAAGGTAGAACTCATTCAGACCTTACATTAAATCACTTTAGTTTAAGTAGTTCTTGTTATATGAAAGTTACATTTGCAGATCTGAACGTCATACCAACATGATCAAAGGTTATCTGTTAGACAACAAGTCTCAATGCAAAATGAGCATTCTCAACATATATACTCAGAAGAAGCGTCGAGCGCCTACACGCCGCTGTGCGGTAGCGTCCCGTAGCACGTCAACAAACATCGCCGCACGAGGATTTTCCCGTGTGAAACTCGCAATAATTTCTCTCTCAGCTCGATGAATAGAAAGAGCAAACACTTAATATAAGACTGCACTGAGATTAAGTATCCTCCCCTCCTGTTGTCTAATGAATGTTTTAAGGCTGTCATTGTGAGGATGATTGGAAATCTTTGACAATGTCAGAATAAAATGGTGGCCTCAAAAATGTATAATTAGCTCAGTCTAAATGAGTTTTTCACAATAACGTGAGAGTCCCTATCAAATTCATTCACACACATAGATAGACAAGCACATTATCAATTCCGATCCATAAGAGAGACTCGAAGAGCTCCATCAATTCAAGGTGAAATCAGAGTTGGAACAGAGCCCTACTGCCATTGACATAGCATTGGCGCTCATGAGCGGATGGGCGATAATGCAATTTTTGGCGCTCGTTTTGCGAGGTTCGCGAAAACGCCGCCAGGGCAGCGCCTAAGCGCTCGGTGCGCCGCCTGATATATACTATACTCGAGTATACATACAACCTTAGGTTCAAATCACTTTGCATAATGCCTGAGGCAATGAAACCGAGAATGAATGATATATACATACCTAAAATACCATTCAAATATGACGTATATACTATGACGTGAACACTATGACGTGTACACTATGACGTATACACTATGACGTGTACACTAGTAGTATGAGACCATGACGTAACCAGTTATGCCCATCTCCCAAATCAACATCTGTATAATGAAATAAACAGCAGTTTTATAAGAATCCCAACCCCTCAAAGTCAAACATATGTCACATATACGTCATCACAAACAAACACCTCCTAATCAGACCACCAGGTGGTTCTGCTGCATACCCCAGGTAGTGTGCTACTATTCCGCTAGGCGGCGTGCTGTAGTTATCTAGCCATGTAGTCGGCCATGGCGGCGGTGGCGTTGACGGTTGCCCACTTCCATTGCTGGGTGTCTTTCTGGTTGTTACACCGACTCATGTAGATGTCATGACGCTCCTTGTCACAGTCCATACACAGCCCCGAGATACGATGGAAGATGGCTTTCGTGTCCTATCAAGGAAACAGGTAAAGACAGGGATGAAATATCAGAAAAACTTGAAATGTTCAAATTGAGGGCGCTGAAAAAGGTCCCCCGAATAAAGGTCCTCTGTAGCTATGTACAGGCCTTAGCGACAAATATATTCCAGCTTCCAGATACTACCGTAAAAACTGGATTATAGGCCACGGGTAGGATGCAAATAAGATCGCTAATGCGGCTTGTAGGATCAGAACAAAGTCAGGGTGTGGCTTATACGCACATTTTTAGATGTATACTACAGTACTAAAGTCACCACAATCAGAACCCCTGCGAGGCTTATTAGATTCTCCAAAGTTAGGGGGCGGCTTATGTACGAGTTAGGCTCATACGCTAGGGTTTATGGTATGTATTGCATCTTCTCGATAATAATTTCCACCTACGGGGTTGTACTTGAAGTGCTGGTTGCCCAGCATACCGTGACAGTTGTAGAGGATGATGGGAGACTTCTCGATAGACTGAGACACGTCGAAACACACCGTCCGCTTGTGAGGCCGGATGTCTCGGTGCCACGTCAAGTCGACATTCTACAACAGGAAACAATGTCATCTTAATAACAGATTAACGATACTGTAAACGATACAATATTAAATTCTCACATACAAGCCGCAGCTAATATGTAAGTCAGATCACCAGTGCGCCTTATAGGATCAGCCCAAAGTCAAGGGGCGGCTTAAACGTGAGTTATCACATGTATACTACAATGCTAAAGTAGCCATAATCAGATAGCCTGATCGGCATAGAATTCTCACAAGTTAGGTGAAGGGGGGGGGTGGGGGGGCTAGGCTTATACACCAGAATTTACTGTAAGTGTCATATCATACGCATATTATACATTATTAGTAACTAAATGCTTACATAAGTTTAAAAAGGGTGCTTTGCCTCCTACATAGAATACTATATTCATTTTTTATAAACTTCTCATCCCAATATTCATCTTTATACCCCAAAAAAACATTCAGCTAAGGCTTTACCGTTACAATGTTATCAAGCGTGGTCTTCATAATTTTGTGCCAAATTATATGTTTTCTAGTACTATTTAAAGCAGTGTTGAAATGTTATAATGTTATATCTTTTCTGGCTCCCAAATGCTTTTTCTTATGTACAAACTACAACAATGTACTATTATACATTATGCATAGCTCCGAACCATTGACAAAAAGCTTTATTCTTACACCTGTATTCAGACTGTACATAGATAAAGCCCCACAAGGGTTAGGCAGTGTGTTGAGTCTCAGCGTGTAGCCCTCCGCGAAGAGAAGAGAACGGTTGTCCCATCTCAACCCTTTAAAGACGGCATAGTGCTTTCTTTTACTGTGCTATTCTCTTTGCCATGAATGCAGCCCTGATGCGTCTACTGGCCCAGGCTGCATTAATGCATCATCCTGATCCTTCAGGCGTGTATCAACCCCGTACCTTCGGCATGATACTTGGATGCAGCACTGGCGAGTCACTCACCAGGACTGCATTAATGCATCATGATGACAAAGGGCGTAGCACACCAACGCACTATGCAGCCCTTACAGGGTTATAACTCGCTGTAACTTGTAAGTCGTGCAGGCCTGATGTTAGTCTCGTCTACGCCTTAAGTTAATTCTGACACGACACATACCTGTTCCACTTTAAGGTAAGGAAAGGTAGTCTTCCTCACCTGCTCACCGCCTGCCCCCGGCCGGTCGCTGATACATGGCTCCAGCCCAAACCGCTCCCCCTGGTTCTTGTAGCGCGTGTCCACGCACAGGTTAGCACCAACGTTACGCAGCTACAAAACATTGACAAAGGTTTAAATAATGGGAACTCAGTTTATTAAAAATTAAATATTATCTAATTCTTTGGACAAGGAAGTGGTACTACTATACATCTTGATTTTTAAATCTCCTTTGAATATCAATTCATTATATGTAATCAGAGATTAAAATATATAACTTCTATCAGGAAATCAACATAATTTAATACTGAGATTTCAGGATCACAAAAACAGGAATTCTAACAAAAGCAGAAAAAGTGGCATTTCAGTGTAATTCAAAATTTTTCACATGATAAAGACTGGGAAAATTCTGGTAAATCTGTCGCTATCAAGCTTTATCTATTTTTAACTAAATAAAATAATACATTCATAAAAAAAGGAATTTCAGAAGAATGGCGACTGATGAGCCTTACCTCTCCGGAGGCTATATGTGGTGGTTCTACGGGCGGGTAGTGTTTGGGCAGGTCGAAGGCCACCTCCTTCATGAACCACGAGAAGGATTTACAGTTGAGCTTGTTGCGGATAGCGACCTGCGCCGTGAGATCTCCAGGCGCGATGTTCCGGTAGTGCGGTCGGCGCCTGAAGAGATGCTCCTTGTACTCGTCCATCCACACCTCGGCCACACGGCGGTAGTTCTATGGTGCAAGGGTGAGGTATGAAGGTTACTGGTGTATAGGTACATAATGTGCCACACGGCGGTAGATCTACGGTGCAAGGGTGAGGTATGAAGGTTACTGGTGTATAGGTACATAATGTGCCACACGGCGGTAGATCTACGGTGCAAGGGTGAGGTATGAAGGTTACTGGTGTATAGGTACATAATGTGCCACACGGCGGTAGATCTACGGTGCAAGGGTGAGGTATGAAGGTTATTGGTTTATAGGTACATAATGTGCCACACGGCGGTAGTTCTAGGGTGTAAGGGTGAGGTATGAAGGTTACAGGTTTATAGGTACATAATGTGCCACACGGCAGTAGTTCTATGGTGTAAGGGGGAGGTATGAAGGTTACTGGTTTATAAGTAGGCCTACATAATGTGCCACACGGCGGTAGTTCTACGGTGCAAGGGTGAGGTATGAAGGTTACTGGTTTATAGGTGAGGTATATGAAACCTCTCAACAAGTAAAACTATTGAATGTATGCTTTTAGATACATTAGTATTTTGCAAAGCAAAACAGAATACTAGTGTCTCTTAGGACATGAATACAAGTCAACACTTACCCTTCCAACAAAGTCACCAACGCCTGGGTTGGGGAAGGGTGCAAATTTGCGGTACACGTGAGCAACTCGGGAGCACGGTGCGTCAAACATCATACCGCCACACTGCCAGATCTGTCAGAGGGACGAGACAAGATATGTTGCAGGAACAAATAGAACAGATGCCACTCAATCGTCGACAGAAGGTAGGAAATCTTACAATTTTGGTAAATTTTCATTAGGAAAGTGACATGATCCAATACAAAAATTCTAGCCATAAGGTAAGAATTCCTACAAAAGAAGGAAGATTGAAATGTTCAATAAATCTCTGAAGTAGGCTTTGGAAAGATTTCAGAGGAGAGACCACGTCAAAACAGCGTGAGAAGCAATACGGCACGGACAATCCAAGAGTCCCCGTGCAGGGCGCCTTATGTACATGACTGCTCATGTTTTCTTTTTGGGACTAGCAATTTCCAGGTGAACATGGATAAGTGTCAATGTCAGGATCAAGGTATGCATTTAGATTACCATGACATATAAAGTCACAATGTCAAGGATTTCACTCCCTTATTGCCCAAAAGTAGGCAATTTTAAGCTTTTGGTCAATTTTCTGTAGGATATTAGCTTAACTCAATAAAAAATTCCGATAAAAGAGTAGGAATTCCTGCAAAAGTAAGAAAAGTGGTATCTCTGCAATGTGGCAAATCATTACACATTTAGTATCCTGAATAAAAGGTATACACATGGTAATTAAGATTATTTCCTGACTAACCTTGAATGACAGCTCGTACTGCTCTCCTCCCCAGATGTCGAGGCCGGGGTCGTACCCGCCCAGCTGCCAGAACCACTCCCGCTCTATGGCAAACAGACCCCCCGCCATCACCGGGGACCTGTCAAGTAGCATACACAACTTAACAAACATAACAAAGGATTTACACATACCCGTAAAACCTTGGCTATAAGCCGACCTCGGTTATAAGCCGAATGTGAGTTTGGGAGTACAAATTCGGCTTATAACAAAAGTGTTTGAAATTTGTTTTCACTATGTTCCTACATTATTAAAACCTCGCCTATAAGCCGAATGGGAGTTTGGGGCTTAAAATTCGGCTTATAGCAAATAAAAACGCCAAATAAAATTCGGCTTATAGCCGAGGTTTTACGGTAATTGTATCAGATGCAAATGTACTTTTAAGCAATTACAACCTAAATCATGGGTAACGATAATCAGTTGTCGAAAAAAGTAGGAGATAACACTATTTTTTGTCGATTTTATGTAGGAAATTAACATGATTCAATACAGAAATTCCAGCCAAAAAGTAGGAATTCCTACAAAAGTAGGAAAAGTGGCATGTCTGCATCCAAATGGAAAGGGTTAGACATGACAGTATTATGCTTTATCAAGAGTCCACCAAGATCACCTGCAGGTATATTCAAACTCAATTTTGGAGGGGAGAAGGTGGATGCATTGCCTCTGCAGCATCACACCAAATGGGTTAAACCTCCTAAACTAATCTAGACCTGGGCCAAGGGCCTCAATTATCTGTAAAACAAATAGTATCTTCAACTCGATTCATTTACCAGATATTCTACCTAATTTTCAATCCTTAAGGTTGCACACATTGACTGTCGGTGTTCCAACTAGACTAAAAAGCTCAAATCTGCTTACTTGAATGGGTCTGCAGGGTGCTTAAGGTCCTCAGGTAGCAGAGGGAGTCGCTTGTAGAAGAACTCCCAGTCAAAGGCGCCCCGAGCCCCCTCATCCTGCGCGCGGTACGCGAACGTCTCATAGTCCAACACGTCGATGAACGGACACACCACCGTACGCCGGTCCTGGGCAATGGGTTCTGGAGAAAACCAAGGGTGTAGAGGATGTTAAATTGTTTAACTTTAAACATAATATTATCTAACCTTGTATTCATGCTGAATTTAATTTGCCAAATGATGAAACAATACAAGAGAATCAACTAGAGAAGGTCACTATTTTGTATCTTTGATTTTTTAATTTTAACCCTCTAAGGACAGCAAATGTCTATCTGTCGCCATGATGCATGCATGCAGCCCTGGCACGTAAGCTGTCAGTGCTGCATTCATGCACCTATGCCATATGGTCAATAATCGTAGAGTAAGCGTACAGCTATACGCTATTTAGGCTCGTTGTTATGGTGGGCATGAGGAACCACTGAAGCGCCAGTGAGTTACTCACGGCCCTGTGTCACCATAATGCCAAATAAAGATAAATCCTTGCGGTATCATGCCATCCTTAAAACCTTTGAAAAACAAATCCCAGGGTTGAGACACTTACCGAGTAGGGGTGGCAGCCAGTTAATGTTGCACTCACAGTGAGAGTCGAGGAAGATGATAACGTCACCCTTGGCCTCCCGGGCCCCAAGTAACCGCGTGCGGATAAGTCCCTCACGCTTCTTGGCATGAACGACCTTCACCTTGCCACCATAGTTACTGGCCACGTGGTCGTCAAGGGGCTTCTTGCAGAAGTCTGGGTGAATACAGAGACACAGAGAAGACTTGTTTATTTTCAAATTAAAAGAAATCTTCCTGCACAAGAAAAAAAATAGGGAGTATCCAATAATCATTATTTTACCTACCAGTGTATAAAATGCACCTGATGGATTTACTAATATTTACCCTTTAAATCGGCAAAATTCCTAATTTTCATCCATGATATTCCTGCATATTTGATCAATATTTGAGATTTTCAACATTTTAGAATAAATGCAAGTACAGTACTACAATGTATAAAAATGTGTTATATGGTTAATAGACAGCATACAAGGTCTGTCTCATAGAGCAGGTACATCTTGGTAACATGTAACATGAGGCCTACTTACCCTTGCTGCTGAAGTCATCGACTAGGATGATCTCTTCTATGAGTTTAGCCGGGGACCGGTTCAGGATACTGTGGACAAGACGGAGTAACGTCGTCCAGTGCTCGTTGTGGAAGGGAACAATAATGGATGCTGTGGGGAGTTCCGCCAAGTACTTCTTATGTTTACATCTGTTAGAAAGAGAAATACAACAAACATTACTATTGAATTGTGTGGTTTAATGTTGAAATGAAAATAAGGGGATGATCCACTTTATCCTACATTTTTCTTTTCATATACGTCAAATCATTACCCCCTAAAATAGGGTTTTGGCTTAGAGACCGTTTTTTCATACACATGATTCACAGAAAATATATTCAATTGGTGATTTTACATGGGCCAAATCAGTTTTCTCAAAGCAGATGTTGGCTTACAGTTTGGGTTTTATGGTAAGTATATAGGATCATTCTGGTTTGTCTTAGCATGAAAAAAACTATAGCCGCTCCTATGTTAACACATGATGATGTGACCCACCCCCTCACTGGTTCTAACCACTTGTACAGCTGGTATGTTTATTCATAGTCCAAGCACAGTGTGGCATGTGTGTCTACTTTTTATTCATGATGCTATAACTGATACATAACTTAGGGCATTATCACAAAATGAATATTGAAAGCCTTATTAGCGGTCCATGTATTGCTGCCATATCGAAGCAAAATCTTAACAACAGGTCGTTGAATGATGAACTATTTTCAGGTCACTCACTGATTTTGAATCAGGGATAATGATAAGTTACAGCAGGTTGATAGTAATACCATAATGGTCCGTTTAACCGCAGAGGTCTCAAACGAGCGCAGGGGTATGACTCCTGAAGCTATCTACAAGGATTCATATGAGCGCAGGGGTGGGCGACATTTTTTTTCGTCCCGTCCTCAAGAGGGGTCAAAATTATCTAGGTGCCCCCCCCTCACCCCAAATCCACCAACCCCACCTTCCCTGTTGTTTAAGAAATCCGTAAACTACGTCATACAAATATGGACCATTTTCAACACCCACCCACCCCCTTGTCACACCATTGCCCATACCTTCATCATTGCATGTCACACTCTGACCAACCCCCCCCCCCCCCCCCCGGTGTGATATAATTCATGGACAGCCCCTTATTACATGAAGCTGCATGAAACATTATGGATCCTCCATGTTAAAGTATGTTAAGTTTACACTCGTGGTTGGCGGCGTGGTTGTGTGACAGAACCCAGACGGATAAGTAGTTTACATCCACACCGCTCCAGGATATACTCCACGCCTCCACTTAGTGCCGCCTGGGGGCGCCACCTCCCACCGCCAACAACCACACCGACACTACAAACTACATGTACCGTAAAACCTCACGTTTACCGTATAACCTCGCGTATAAGCCTGAGTTACGGCCGATCCTATAAGCCGCAATGGCGATGTGAATGTGCCGATTTTAATACTGTATCATAGTGGCAAAAACTCGCGTATAAGCCGCACCCCGACCCTGGGCCACTCCTATAAGCCGCACTGCCGATCTGATTTGCGTACTAGCCGCGGCTTATACGCGAGGTTTTACGGTAAGCCTAATTTTTGTATTACCGTAAAACCTAGCGTATAGCAGCACCTAGACTTTGTGCCGATCCTATAAGCCGCACTGAGGATCTGATTATGGTAATTTTAGTACTGTACTGACTCTGGGCCGATCCTATTATCCACCCAGCGATCTGATTCCTGTACTAGCCGCGGCTTCTACGCAAGGTTTTACCGTAGCGAATATCCTATAAGCCTCACAGGGATTATGGCAACTTTAGTGCTGTAGTATTCATCTAAAAACTAGCGTAAAAGCCGCACCATGACTTTGTCCTGATCCTATAGACAGTACTGGTGATCTGACTTGTGTACTAGCCGCGGCCTATACAAGACCGTAAAACCTACCATATAAACTGCATCTCAGAGTTTGAGACAATGCAAGCTACTTTAGTACTGTAGTATACTTTTGAAAACCCTTGTATAGGCCGCACTGTGGTTCTGGTTCGCGTTTAAGCCGTACCTGAGGGTTTCCGGTACATGTGCTACATACAGTACTAAATCTGAATCTCTGTACCGGTATTAAGTATATAGGGCATATAGGCTTTAACGGGACACTGCCTTGGGACGGGGGGAACCAAAATAATTTTGCCGCCACCCTCGCCCGTTATTAATTAAAGGCGAAAACAAACAGGATGCGCTTTCTACGTGCGGACGGTAGTTGCTATGGTGAAGGGTGCATAGAGCGCAAGAAATGCCCTTAGAGGCGTCGTCTACGCGGCCACGCACGGACGTTTACGCGTCCTGTTTGTTTCCGTCTTAAGACGGTGTGGACAACACATAAATTACACCAACCAGCCCAGCATGCTGCCCTGTTCCAGCCTGTAGTGTTAACACACACCTTATACCTCCATAAACACGTCTACCACCAGTACAAACACGGGGTGATGTATCCCCACACCTCGTGTCTCCTACAGTCTAAATACAACAATTAATAACTCCAGCTTTGTAATAAAAAACTACCTCTGCCTCAGGTCATAAATGATAATCAAGCAGCTTTTTATATATGTACGCCCGAGGGGCGACATTTTCATACCCTGGGGCTTGGCTCTTAATAATGTATTTCCTCTCTAATAGTACACAGGTACATCTATCATCCTTATAAGGTGTTTTGTTTATTCGATTTCTGAGTCCCAACTCTTCTAAATTAGTTTGTATTTAATAATCTCATTCGTTAAGTATAATTCCCCTCACAATACCATACACAATGCCTAGCCCCTTTCAACCGGCTCCAGAATAAAGATTCTTAAACCAAAAATACATGGTTTCATGTCCATATCTGTCTAACTCACACAAAGCCATGGTTATGGGGTCACGTCCCGTCCACCACACCGAGGTCGTGATCAAGGCCATGGTCAGACTGACCCCACACTAAGTAGAACACAGAGACTGTCCTCTCCCCACCATGTCCCTGTATACAGGACTTTACAGCACAGTGAGGCTTACATCTCCACTCACCACCACAGTACCTTGTTTGTCTGTATACATTGATTATATGTAGAAACACTTAACATACCTAGGTAGAGGCTTACTCAATTCTGAGACGACTGATAATGACTTATAACTATACAACATAGGGTAGATTCACCTTGAGTCAGACAGCTTGAGTAAAGTTAGTCTTTTTTTCCCCTTTACCAATCATTTTTACCAATAAAAATCTTATCATACCCTATCTTGGGAATTTCCATGATAATATTATTGCTTCATATTTCGACTGATGACATCTTACAGCCTTACAGAGGTCATAAACCGCTGACTAAACCCTGTCTAGCCCTGTCAGAGTCACATAGGGCTTTAATGTGCTCGGTCATTTGCCGTTATGATGCAAGCAGGTAGCCCTGGCGAGCCTACTTGCGAAACATCCACCATGACGACCCAAAGGGTCATGATGGACAAGATGATACTTAAATGCGGCTGCTGCATTCATGCATGCATCCTTACTATAAAGGGCATAGCTTAGTCAATCACTATGTGGCCCTTACAGGGTTATAGCTATCCCCGGGACCTTCTTGGATCCATATAACTGTAAACAGTACACAGTAGTACTGCAGCCAAAGAAAGCAGGGCAGGCTGTATGGCAGGGGGGGGGGGGGTGCCTGGTAGCCTGCTGCAGTGCGGCTAATTGCTCCCCAGTGCCTAATACATGTGATACCGTCAGATGCAGCTATTTGTAACTGTCTGCGGTAGGCGGCCGGAGACCACCGCAATTGGGACACTGAACAGGGCCATATTCAGGGAGTGGTCATTATAGATTTAGCAACATGGGGAGGGGGTCGAAAAAGGTGGCCGCAAAATGCTGAAAATTTTGCATCAAAAGGGGGGAGGAGTGGACTCATTTGGTGGTGGTGGCGAGGGAAGATTGCACTCCTTTCCAGCACATTACGTTGACTTTTAATCAAATGCTATCAAATCAATACTATGAATCGATGTGGGATGGGGAGGTTGCTGTCGTTCAGTGGTGGTTGGAGAACTTCACACCCCATTTATAGAGGCTGTGGGGGCCGATAATATCTCCAAGCACAAAATCTACCTTCACCATCCCCTGTTGTTGAATAATGATCGCTCCTTAATAACAGTCCCTTTACTGATAATGATACCAACTGGGGCAACTATTAAATACACACAGGGGGATGGGTGGTGGGATATGGTACAGGGCACACAACTCGATTTGGTATTGCCAATAAATTGTATTTGCCCATGACTAATTGAGCAATGGTTTATGTAATACTAGGGATGTGATTTCATTTGGACTACACAATTCTAGTGAGATACACGACAGGGAGGGCTTATGTTGGTCTTAACTCCCCTTAAACATCAAACAACAACCTACCCATTAAATGTCGAGGGAGGGTAGACTTATCACTGTGGATCTGGGAAAACACAATGATAGATTCATTTGGCCTGCTACTGCCAACAGTACTTATTTCCCATACAGAGTAATAACAGACATTTCCCCTGCTCCTTATACAGAGTGAACACCTTCCTGTGACGTAACAAAGTGGATAATCTACCATAAATCTGAGGTGCCACTCCCTGCTCAACAAAATGCAGGAATTGTGACGATCTGGGACAACAGTTTGTAGAAAATTGACATAATTTGATACAATTTCCCATAAAAGCAGAGAAAATGGCGTCTCTGCATTCAACAAGTGGGTTTAACCTATTTCTGTCATTAGTTTGTTTCTGACTTTCTGCCTGGTATCCCTCCTCACTAATAGCGTATACACATATGTAGTAGAGTACCAATTTCCCATAGTCATGTCAAAAATCCTGTATCTACTATAATCTTTGGTCATGTACCGTAAATTCTCACATATAAGCCTAACCCACACATAAGCAGTACCCCCAACTTTGACTAATCCTATAGGCCACACAGGGGGCCTAAATACGGGGCCTAAATATTGATAATTTAGCACTGTAGTATACATATAAAAACCCTTGTATAAGTCGCATCCTATAATTTCAAGTTGAGTCTGACTCGCGTACAAACTGCGGCTTCTACGCGAGGTTTACGGTAGACATGTTCTAGTACTTGTACACGTGTGGCAGGTGCTGTGTGCTCCATATTATTGATAAATCTGCCTTTATATAGATCTGCACCTACAGCAGGTCAGGACACACTCTTATCACTTTGAGATTATGAGATATATAATACAGGGGCGTGGCAAGCAGTTTCAAAGTGGTGGTGGTGTGGGGGAGGGGGGGCAAAGGAGGTTTCTGGCCAATTTTGACCTTTTTTCGGCTTGACCTTTTAGATTTTACCTTTTTTAGGGTTGGTCAAAAGTGGGGTCGGGGGGGGGGGGCATGCCTCACCCCCAGTCCCCCCGGGTGCCACGCCCCTGAATATATTCCACATTCCCTTTATGTGCATAATGTGGGCCTGGTCACAGAGCACCACCGGTGCAGTCATGTCTTACGTGTCATATATCCTGCACACAGACTTTGAGGAAATCCTATATGCCACACCTGGGGTCTGATATATGTGTGCATATATATGTATCTGTATTGGTGCCAACACCCACGTTTCCTTATTGCGAATTAAATAAATAGTCTAGTATACCAAATACCATAAAACCTCCAACATTTATCGAGGATTTGTTTTCATTGTGCTGACAAGGTGGCTTCAACACTAGCGCAAACGAAAAGAACATATATGTTGCGAACGGATGATTTGCATGCCATTGCACGGAGGATCCTTGCCGCTGGCTATGCATACATATAGAACTAGCGCATTAGGCTATGGAGGCCGCCATTTTGACTCAGAGCAATGCATTGTGGTTAGGCGCCCGACTCCAGAGCAATGCATTATGGGTGAACTTCTTATCAGCACCCCTGTTCACACCCTAGATAAAGTACATTCCCTTTCTTGCAGGTGTGAGGGGAGGGGATTAACTTGATAAGGAGATAAGGGTTTAGCCTAGACTACCTGAGATACTAGGATATGCTACCCCCGTATACGGGACTAGCTCATCCTGGTACCTCAGGTAAACCCCCATCTCTTATCAGGCTAATCCCCTCCCCTCAAACCTAGAACAAAGGTACTGATAAGAAATTCACCCATGATGTACTGCTCTGGAGTCGGGGCCCTAACCACAATGCATTGCTCTGAGCCAAGATGGCGGCCCCCATAGCCTAATGCGCTAGTCTCGTATAGCAGTAACACCCCAGGCTGTATGGTGTCTACCACACCAACACTCAGTGTACCAGGGGCGGTGTGTTGTGTTTTAAGGTGGTGTGGAATATTAAGATGAATGTAGCAGCTGTCTCTGCTACCGACGTCTGGTGTCCCATGGGGGCTGTAGGGGACGTTAACCATGTGAGGGCTGCATAGCGCTTTAATGTGCTATGTCCTTGGTCGTCATGTTGCATGATTGCAGCCTTGGCTTGGTGAGTACTCGCCAGGGCTGCATTCATACAACATGACTACCCTTAGGGAGTTCGTCAATCCTGTGGGATTAGCATGGTGTTTGAATGGAACCCTGGCGAGTTACTCACCAGGGCTGCATTCATGCATCATGATGACAATACACTCTGTGGCTCTGAAACAGTGAAAGTGTCAATACATGTAGCTATTTCATACAGTTTGTCCTATACTACTACATGTCAGTGTACATAGACAGTTACTGTTTCTTTTATCTTTGGTCCCTCAGAATGCAGCAAATATATTAGCTTCATTTACTGTGGCGTATAAAGAAAGGAGACAGCCCAGATCTGCAGAGAAGTGGCGAAGGGGGAGTGGGAGTGGGGCATCGAAATGTCTCGGACCCTCATAAATGGGCCAATATACAGGTCCTTCACCAGAATGCATAGGGGGCCAACTTTTACTTTCCCATGCATGGCCCTATTGTCTACCTGGTAACAAGCCAATGCACCAGGCTCGATCCGCTGCCTCCCCCCCCCCCCCCCCCCCGCCCTCACTATCTCAGTAAAAATGTGTTTCCTACGTCCTGGTAATTTTGTAAGGCGTACTATCCGTGCCCATGGGACAGGTCTCAAAAGAAGCCATTTATCGATACTGATTCCTTGAAGTACCGGAAAGTGAAAAAAAAAGCAGACAGTTTTATTTATGCAAGTGCCTCCTTTCCAGGAACCTTCTGATCCTGGTTAACCCTGTATGGACCCTACACCCTTTGTTGTCACGATGCATGGACTCAGCCCTCGTGAGTTACATACACGCATCATACCGACCATACTGACAAAAAAAAGAAAGAAAAAAAGACCATACTGAGACCCGGTTTGATACTCTGCCGAAGGATTGGTATGATGCACTACCACAGAACCGGCGACTTAAGCCTACGGGTTGATTCTGTGTTGGAAGACAAATGTTGTCTTGCAGGGTTAAGAAATCGTCCATGAGGAAACCAAACTTTTTCATTCCCTTTCACGTTGAACAGGCCCGTTTCAATCTAGAGCGAAAGTTTGGCCGCGGCCTTTGAATGATTGCCAGGTATTGATCTGGATCTAATGCATTGGTGTGTGGTGATCCACATTGTGTCTGTCAGCTGTTGTATACCACCCCCTCCCCGCCACTCCTGCACACACCTCCGGGTTATACATGAAGCACACACCTCAAGTATACACTACTTTGTAAAATATTCGGAATTCATAACTATAAGTGAGTCTGCTTTTTCACTTTCTGGTACAACAAGGAAGTAGTATCGATAAGTGGCTTCTTTTGAAACCTGTCCCATGGGCATGGATAGTACGCCTACAGGGTGTTAGAAAAGGCCTACAGTAAGATTTTTTTAAGGAGTGTGAAAGAAAAAAAACACTTCCATTTGCGAATATTGACTGTTTTGGACAATAGGCCTAATGTTCTTACCTGAAAATTGAAAAATAACTTTCTTTTTCTTTTTCTTTTTTGAAAAAGGGTCTCACCAACAGACTCCAGGGAGCTTAGACTCCCTGAGTCAATTATAGGTCAGTGTGCAGCATGAGAACAGCTCCATATAAAACTGTGTGGCATCCTCTCAGGTATTCATAGCGAATGATGGCTTATCAGCTCACTGAACACTGATAACGATTATTAATGTTTGGTGAGCTGTTTATCTTATTTTATGCTTATCAGTCCTTTTTTGGGGAGTGCACCCAACAACACAGCACACACTCTCTACTTGTGAATTATTGATGTCCTCGATCGTTTATAATTAATCACAAGTTAAAAGATATAGCCTTGGTGTGAGTCAATTATAAACCTTTCAAGTCCAGGTCAATGTTTCTCCTGTTGTCATCGCAAAAATAACATTGGAGCACCATGGTGACCCTTATTAACTCCTTAGGGTGTGTTTTAACCTCAAAGCATGAATTCATCCATCATGACAAAAAAGTGCAGTGTATTAAAGCACTATGCTGCCTTTAAAGGGTTATATAGCTTTGGGGGTGACGTGTGTAGTACAGTACAGTGGCAAGACATCTTGCTGACGTGCGTGGTGATAGCCAGTGCACTAAACACATTAAAGCGCTATGCTACCCTCAAAGGGTTATATAGATTTGGACTGTAACGTGTGACTTACAGTACAGTGGGCGGGGCACCATGCTGCCCTTAAAGGGTTATTTAATCCACGGTGGACGGCTAAAACAATGGATTCGCATCTTGGGTATTTTGTATACCCGAGGGTTAAGTCAGATAGACTACACCTGGCCAGGTTCCTTCCACATACCCACTGCCCACTGGTCATCGACTGTGGGGCAGTGGGTATATGGTAGAACCGTGTCCAGGTGTAGGCTATCTAACACAAAGCCGGGATGGGGGGTGGGGGGGGGGGGGTAGTGTGTGACGTGTACGGTACAGTACAGTGGGCAGGGCGCCATGTGCAGGTCGTATTGATCCCACACAGTGTGCTCCTACACCAGATGTCTGTTATACTATGGGGCAAATAAACAGGACTATCACACACCTCTAACTCACCATGAACACTAAGCATTTAAAGAGGGCCTCGTGTTTTAATGCAATATACCCTTGGTCACCATGATGCTTTAATGCAGGGCTGCATTCATGCATCATGCCGACCCTCAGGGGTTTATACACTCCTAATGGATTGGTATGATGCATGCATGTAGCAGACGCGAGTTACTTGCAGGGGCTGCATTCATGATGCACCATGACGGCAGAAGGTATTAACGCATCATGCGGCCCTTAAAGGGCTATTAAATTGACTTCATCCATACATACATTACACTCAAAGTGTGTGGTCAGTGAGAGTATAATACCCCCATTAGCACTGAGTCGTGTCAAACACAGACGTCAAACTGCATGCTACCATTGAAGCGCTGTCATTAAAAGTTGATTGACTCTCACTAGAACTGTGTCAAGTTTTGATGTTAGGCTAATATTTACCTCGGTATCCTTGTTTCTATAATCAATGCTATGCATAGCCACACGTATGCTGGACTCCCCAGAGTATATACCGGTAGGTCCCGCGTATACATCAATAAATCCACATTTGGGACCTGGTTTCGGCCACATATTACAGCGTTGGCTACATGGATACAGCAAATGTTTCGTTTTGATCTAATACCCCCCCCCCCCCCCCCCCCCACCTTTACCATACTCTAACTGACACATTTTATCTGTCAACCCTCAAGTCCTCAGTTAAGGAGGGATAATTTTTGATCAACGGAGGTGGGGGGGGGGGGGTGTAAAACATTTTTTACCTATCCCCTGTTGTTGAAAAATGATCACTCCCCTAATTCAAAAGAATCGGATCTACGGACAACCTCAAATCAGTTATTCATACCTATCCATGGTGGCAGCGTATCCTTCTGTTATAGGCAGCTGTTGCTGATGTTTTACATTGATGGTATGCATTATACATAGATAGCACCCCTATCACATCAGGATGTGAAATCCCTGCATCAGTTTACCCTCTATGGCCCGCATATATATAGTGCTTTAATGCGCTAGGTGATTTATGTCCTTCTGTCGGCATAATGCATGACTGCAGCACTTGCTAGTAACTCACGGTTGCCGCACTCAAGCATCATGCCGATTATGCAGGGTTGATACACTCCTCAAGGGTTATCATGATGCATTAATGCAGTGGCATTTGCTAGCCGGCATTATATTGGTGCATCATGATGACAAATAAGCATTGTTCATCATTAAAGGTTTAGATACCTCGGTACATAAAGTACAGCACTTACTCTGGATGCCTGATGTCGCGGAGCGATCGGTCTAACGAGATCTTGTCAGACGCGAATGCGTTAAAACCGTTTACTTTGTACAAGTCGTTCTTCTTCTTTTCCTCTTCTGCACTCAGTATAACTCCAGCCCCTTGTTCTCCAGGACCTACACGGATCAATAAAACATGAATACTTAATACGGTACCGATTCTACTGGGTGACACGATCTTTAGTGTTCACAATGTCAAAATATCTTTCTGCCTGAGTATATGCATTTGGATGTAGCAACTTTGCTAGCAGGTCAACAATGCCTTTCTTCCTTCTCTTTTTCTGTCTTGTTTTTCTTCTTTTTGTCAAGGTGTCCTCAATCGCCATCTTCCAGCAGGATATTACCCTACATGCAGCACTTTGGCATCGTATCACAAGCCAGAGAAAACAATGACAGTGATCGGAATGTGGCTTAATTTCGGCCCTATATCTAGTATATGCTTTACCAAAGAGTGACTAAATTGACCTCCCCCCTCCACCCCAGGCATGCATGCATCATGAGGACAAAAGGGGGGGGGGGGTGATGCATTAAAACACTATGCGGCCCTGAAATGGCTAATAATAACTGTAATTGCCGTTCTTATGTAACATAGAGGCCCTAAAATAACCCCGGGTAGGGCCATTTATATCTGACTACCGGTAGTCGCTGACTAGATGTATTAACGTACCTGTTCTTTGCTGGTCCTCGGCTATCTTCTGGTAGTCGTGCCAGTCTATTTTGCCTTTTGCGTCAACCAAACCTTGGGCCTTGGGCACCTCAAACTTTAGGTCTGTCGACTTTTTAGTGGAAAAATGCTGCATCAGAAAAATGTAACATAAAAGATAAGTATGTGTGGTACTTTTTGTATATCTATGGAGGTTAATATACTGATAGTTGAATCAATCATTATTGTAGTTATAGATTTATTTTCGTGCAGGAAGGCAGTCTCCCGCTAGCCCTTGTGTAAAACTTCTAGTATTTGCAGTAGTGGTTTTACTAGCATCGATATTTGACGCATTCATTTTATGTTGTATTCGAGAATTGTCGTGCAACAGCATCGCACACATCATAGACATTGCATATTTACCGTATAAAAAAAGATAATATTGATTTATTTTTACCACCTTGTGGTTAATAATACATTGTATGTACCTTCCTATTTGAAATAAACAACTTTTTCAATTATGTCTATTGACATTACGTGTTTTGTACATACGTTATATTATTGTTATTGAACGATTATGATTTGATTATGATATTCTACTTTTCAATTGATTAATGTAGGATTAACAGATTCAGTTGAAATAAAGTGGATGTACAATGTATGAAGGTTTATACATCTAGTGCGTTTCCTATTGTTTGGTTACCAAACCTAACAAGTAACAGCAGTGACTGCCAATACAAACTGACAATGGTAAACATCTAACTAACAATATACATGTAAAAGTAAGATATGACGTAGGACACGTGAACGTTCACTATCCTACCAGCATACTGCTACACCTAGAGAAAAGGGGAACACACAGCATGTAAACTTGTTATTTAAGAAAAATAATCAGCTATTCACAATGTCCAGCTACTGTACAAATGAGTTTTAAACCATTTAAGGGCCGCCTAGTGATTACATGTACTATGCCCTTGGTCGTCATGATGCATGAGTCCAACCTTGGCGAGGACACTCGCAAGAGTTGGACTCATGCGTCATATCAGCATTTTTGGAGTGTAACAATCGCATAGGGTCGATAAATGTCTGTTTGTGTAGTTTACAGTGTTGCACGCCGGCAAAAGTGGGCGTAGAATCACAATGATTTTTTTTTTCAAATCGGCCCATTAGAAGCGAAACTAGGGCAATTTTAGTGAAGTTGTCTAATATTCAAATATTTTCAAAATTCTTTGCAGTTATAATGAAGTTTATAAATATGGGCACCTTAAATATCAATATTGATATGGCCTGCATGTAAGGGAAATGGCCTGCGTAAGACGCCAAGACGCAGGCCACTTTGGCCTGCATTGATGAAAAGTTTTCGGCAACACTGAGTTTAATGTCACATTGACATTGCAGGGTGAAGCAATAACCATGCGGCCCTTAAAGGGTTAATGAGTCACTGGTAAGGCCAATTAAAATCGATTAGCAGCTTTGCGAATAGTGTCCGCACCTGTGTAAAACTAAAAGGGCCGCACTAATGGTGTTTTTTTTAGTTTATTCAATCAAAAAATTGTATTAAGAAAACCTTCCCTCTCTATCCATTTCTCGGCAAAAAAATGTCTTCAAAGCTGATAATCGATTTTAAGTGCCCTAAAGTATAATAGATAAGGGCACTTGAATACACGGTTAGAGTTAGTTTCCACGCGTTGCTCCCCAGTCTGCTCCTGACCGGAACAAATGGTGGTTAGTATGTGATATTGTGGTCGGGGACATTGGAAAAACGTGTACCAATGCACAACTACTCCGGGACAACTACGTATGTGAAGGACTATAAAAAGATTAATGCAGCAAGAAAGGTTGACTTTTCAAAAAAGTTGTTCAAAAAAATTGCCATGTTAAAACGACCATAAGCACACATTTATTATGGAAAGTCACCCTTTCTTGCCGCATTTGGTATAGGCAGTAGTGAGGCACCACAGGCAGCCCGCACGGCGATAAGCAGACCTGCCCCCCACACTATCTTACAACACAACGCGGGGCCAAATGATAACAAAATGTGAATTCAAGTTATTTATAAGAATAGCATATCTACGTGACTGGCAACTTTGAGACATGCTTTGGAACTGGGACATTTTCTCAACAACAAATCCTCCAACTTTGTATACAAAATGTACGTGTGCAGTTTAAGAAAATGTATTTCAGAGGTTAGATTTGACATACTGGCCAACCAATGGATGAACTGGTATTTGAGAAAATTACAATAGATAAACTGGTATCAGATTGTTTTACTAGTATTGTTGGAAAGGGTAAACTTGTTCTGAGAAATGTGGCCCAGAGTACGACAACTTTGGGAACATTCACAAATGACATCATTTTTGGGACTTTTCAGCGGCGACTTTTCGCTGATCTACGCCTCCGCACCACACCTTGTCATGAATTTTGACAGTTTCCACATTCCGATGTATAACCCCCAGAGTCAGTAAAACCCAGGAAAGAACACCCTCATAAGCATATTGGTCAATAATGTCATCTGGGAATTGTTCCTTTTAAACGCATGGTGTGAAAAATATAACAGCGCACTACTTGTCAGCTTACATATAAAAGGGGTTAACAAAGAAAAATAACACATGTTAATATTTAGTGTTTGAAGATACCACATACGTTTTCTAAAACATGGTCACCGTGCGGCATCTGAAACTTTGGCCATACTGTTTGTCCAGGTCTCCTCGTTATCTATATGAAAACAAGATGTTTCCTGTGACTCCCAGAAAACAGGCTCTCTAAAGACTATTTGAGAATTGACTCTCGGAGAACACTCTCTGAGAACCAACTCTCCGGGAACAGACTCTGACCCTCTACACAATATAACATGTAGTAGCTTCTATGTATTTATACATTCTCTGTCTAAACATTTAACAGTTTTAATACCGCTATGAAATATCCCTATGAAAACCTTTAATCGGTACCTATATCATCATCATTAGGCTTGCTTTCTTAATGAAATGAAAATATCCTTTACCCTGGTTAGTGGTTCCTCTGGAAGGCCTCGTCCGTCCATTTTCGCTACGCCCTCTTTCTCACCGAAGAGCGCTCTTATGGTCATCGGGCCGACAATGAAGAAGACGGCCGCGATGATCATGTACTTGATGATGGTGATTGTGTTACGCCGCATGATGGCGGGTTGTCCACAGTGTCTGACACACCTAGAGAGATAATCACATCAAAAGTTAACCAATTAGTGAGCCAATAATGGAAATCAGTGCATGAGTTCAGAGTACCAGGAGGTTATGCTTTTTACCAGTAGAACCCTGGCCACACTATTGAATTGTGACCTGAGCTGGACTTGGGCCGACGGTCGTTGGTGGCTATAGTAGTATAGGGATCATAATAAAAATCAAGCCCTTGCCTTGGGGGCTTGGTAGTGGATTGGGGGGGGGGGGGGGGGGGGTCAAAAGGGCATAGCCTTTTTTCCACAAAAATAATTACCGGTTTTACTATACCATACTTTGTAGTTGAAAGGGGTTCTGATAGTAATACCCCCGGTATACTATAACTTAGTATAAGTGGGGCCGAGTCATTTTTGCCAACTGGGGAGGGGAGCGGTTTGGTGTATTTTGGGCGGGGGCATTTCTCAAAATCCAAGCCATTTCCAAGCGTAGTGGGGGGGGGGGGGGGGGGGTCAAGATCGCTAAATTTGTGGGGGTGGGGGGGTGGGCAGAAAAATAAATTGAGGTTTGGGACCCCCCCCCCCCCCCACCCCCTCAGCTACTGATAAATGACCTATTACTGTACCCATAGTCCGTACTGATTTACTGCACCTGAACTATTTTATTGCCTTTAATACCGCCTACTGGGTAAAATATTTTTATATTTTAGTAGGGGCCTAGGCGACATGGCCATTTCTTAAATCCGATATGGCGACATGGTCATTTCTTAAAATCGACATGGGACATGGCCATACTAGTGACATGGTCATGGGACATGGAGCATCTCTTAAGTCTGACATGCGACATTGGCCTTAGTGACATGGATGTAAATACCCTCACAATCTCAGAAAGCCCTAAATTTCACTAATCTCCTGAGTCATAGTAAAATTCCCAATTTTTTCTCAAATGACAAGCTCAAACTCCCTCAGAACACATCAATTTAAGTGTAAATTCCAAAATTTTCTGAAGATATAGATTCTAACCAGTTTCAAACCACTCTGAGTGTGCCAATTTCATAGGAAAAATCCTAAATTTTCTGGGGGCCTGCATCCCCCCAAACACCCTCCTTAGTGACACTAGGGACATGGGTTTTTCATTAGTGACATGAGACAGGGGCATTTCTTAAAATCAACATGCGACATGGGGACCCCCCCCCCCCCCATCAAGGGCCCCAGGCCTAGCCTAGGGCGAGGCCAAGAAATGAAGAATTAGTTACCGTCGTAAGGGAGTGCTCATTTTTTAACAACGGGGGGGGGGGGGGGGGGGTAAAATATTTAGACCCCTCTTGAGGGGGGGGGGGTCAAAAATATTCAACCTGTTTTGAGGGAAAAAGCCCGCGCGTTACTATGCTACAAAGGGGCGCAAATGTGCGCGATTTTCGGCCTGGCGGGGGGGGGGGGGGGTAAAAAATGTCGACCCCTCTAGGGGTCGACATGGTGACATGGCGACATGGCTATTTCTTACAATCGACAATCGACATGAGGCCTAGTGACATGTGACATGAGGCCCAAAAAACATAGTGACAGGCGACATGAGCAACTATTAAAATCGACATGGGATATGGGCATTATTAAGCGACATTGACATACGACATGGTAATTTTTCTAAGATCGACATTCGACATGGGGACCCCCCATCCAGAGCCCCAAGTAAAGATCAAAACCCTTCAATCCCTTGTCTGATCCGAGTTATACATAATAATATATTTAAACGACACGTCAATAGCGCTAGGTTAAATCAGCGAGATGAAGCCCTATACCTCATGGTTTAATCAATCTAACTTGAGTCTACAATAGATTATAGTTTAGATGCACCCCCTGGAATTTAGAACACAAATCCAGGACACAAATCCACTCTCACTCTGCCCCGTGGACACGATGTACTTACCGCCCCCTTCCGCTTGGCTCCCCCGGCTGTCACGTCCCCTGGGCCGGTCAACTCCCCTCGCCCCGCCCGTTCTCCGCTACCGTGCTCCCGGCCCGCTCCGGTCGATCACTTTCTCTCCCGCGAAACGTGAGCTTGGAAGCCCTGTTCGCCTGTAAACTCCAGGTACTTAATGCAGCACAACTTCAATGTAATTGGCGCTCAGTGAAATTGCAAGCTATGCACATGATATGTTGAGCATGCCAATAAACTTTTGGCCTAAATTCACCAGGGGTGACGACCCAGGGTACACAATCCACGTCGCACCGATCGGCCCCGGACGCTCCGCCTGTGCTATGCAAACCGTACACTCAAAGTGCAGAGCACCGAGCGGCCCAGGAGTCCAGTGTAGATGGGGATTAGCCTCGTTTTGAAAAGCTATGATCTGCGCGACTGTAAATTTGTCGACGTGTAATATCTGAGAATTCTTTAAATTAATTGAATAATTCTTATGACAAACAATATAATAAACATTCATCAGACATGAAAATACTGAGATAATTACCTGCCTGTATTTTTAGATTAAATAGTTCACTTGCTTTTCACCAGGGGGCGTGACCGAGCGCGGATCGTCAGGATCGACCTAAAATCGCTCACCTGTAAAGAAAGGTGTGACACAAATCCGATGTTAGTTCCCCAAGTTCGGCTGATAGCAGTTCACATCAGGAGGTGGACAACAGCAGGTAAGTGCTGTCATTGTGCATAGAGGGTCTAGATGTCGTAGGGTGCATCTTTAGGGGTTGACACACAGTTATTTCTCAGCTGACACTGCCTGACTGAGGACTGACCAGGGCCAGGGCTGCTTTGCACTTGACTCTAACTTGTCTAGTTTTAAGGGAGTGCTCATTTTTTAACAACAGGGGGGGGCGGTGAGATTTCGCGCGAAGCGCGCAAATTTTTTTCACCCCCCCCTCTAGAGGGATCGAAATTTTTAACCCCCCCCCCCCCCGGCGGGCCGAAAATCGCGCGCGTTCGCGTCCCTTTGTAGCATAGTAACGCGTGGGATTTTCCCCTCAAAACAGGTTGAATTTTTTTGCCCCCCCCCCAGAGGGGGCTGAATTTTTTACCCCCCCCCCCCGGTCAAGGGGTCCAAATTTTTTACCCCCCCCCCCCCCCAAATCCACCACCCCTCCCCTGTTGTTAAAAAATGAGCACTCCCTAAGTCTTGGGGGAGGAATGGTAGCCAGTCACTCTGTATAGCTCACTGGTCGGCCAAATGCAGAACTCCCAGGCACGTAACGTACATTAGTATGGACCATACAAATACAATATACTATGGTGTCTAGATTTCTGGTTCATATCATTATGAAGGTAATATAGGGGGCATGAATTTTGACCCCTTGATATTTTTTTTACCAAGTGGGGGGGGGGGGGGACTGGGAGATTTTTCACACGCCTTGCTAGAAAAGTTGAAATGTCTCACCCCCACGCGGGTCGAAAATTGTGCGTGTTCGCGCCCCTTTGTAGCATAGTCACGCGCAGGCTTTTTCGCTCAAACTTACCCCCCCCCCCCCCCCGGTCAGGGGTCAACATTCTTTTTACCCCCCCCCCCCCTCTTGTTATAAGTGTATTGGTATATAGTTGCAAGTCCACTTTTATGGTAGAAACATAGTGTACATTGAATAACTGTGTCATTGTGTGTGTATGTGTGTGTAGATCTATACAGGTAAATACACACACAGGTGTATGGGATCCACACCTGAATGGTTACTCAAAAACAGCCAGTGCAGAGCTGCTATCGCACAGTAAAAATCTAAGACTGTACACCATTACAGGAGCTCTGATCATAGACCTCTCTATGCTTATGCTATGATATAGCACATAAGTGCAAAATACTGTACAAGCGAAAAATGTTCACTCCTTCCCTAAGTGCTTCTTTTCAGACCATACTTTAATAATAGTCACAGTTACAGTTTTTATGCAGAATCATACTCACTACTAATTTCTGTTTTACTAAGTAAAATGTGATTACCAGTTATGTTATTGACCCAGGGAACCCTGGGTCTCTGTGAGACGGTTTTCCTACAAAAAACATAGATTGGTCAGCTGACTTTGAAAATTCACCCTGCTTTTGTTTTTTGGTACTTCTCTCCCAAAAAAAGCTCATATACATCTCGCGAACTATCTTTCTCTTCCCATTTTTTCCAAAATTTCCGTACAATATTTTTTCCTAGTGAAAAAAGACAAATAAAAAATGTCAAAAACAACCCAAAAAACAAGTCTCTGTGAACTAATGCTGAAGATAGGCCAGTGACCTTGAATCCTGACTTTAAAAGAGTCACATTCACACAGACTTCCTTTACCTGCAATGGTTAAGAGCAGGTGAGATCAAAAAGTGAGACGCTTTTAGCAGCAAGAAAAACTCTGATAGTGGTGCACAAAGACACTTATATGGAGGGTTATTAAGAGTTGGACCTTTAACAGCCTTGGGGGTTGGGTATTGGGACTTGGGTATTGGGACTTGGGTATTGGGACTTGGGTATTGGGACTTGGGTATTGGGACTTGGGTATTGGGACTTGGGTATTGGGACTTGGGTATTGGGACTTGGGTATTGGGACTTGGGCATTGGGACTTGGGTATTGGGACTTGGGTATTGAGACTTGGGACACTGTGCATTACATTAGATCTACATCAAATTGCCTATTTGTTTCTTAATGGGTTATCATAGCCCTGGGTCACATGTGATGTATATCACACAATCAATCTTTCAAATTGCAGCTACCATGGCTCACCGAAAGTTGTCGAGTGCGAGTAGCTCGGATGGTCCTACGTCTCCGTCCTCTACCCCCGGGAGCCCTAACCTCATCAACGTGAACCACGACACGATGGTGGCGGTGTGCCGCTCCATCCTGCCTCCCCTCTCCTACAGCCGACACAAGGGGCAGGCCGGCCGCATAGGGGTCATAGGCGGCTGTGAGGCGTGAGCATAATTTAGTTTATTCCTTTACCCATCAAAGGACGGCATAATGCATTAATGTATCATACCCATGGTTGCCATGATGCATGAATGCAGCCCTGGCGAGTAACTGCAATAAAACATTATGCCGACCCTATGGGGTTGAGACACTCCCGAAGGGTCGGCATGATGCACCAATGTAGCACCTGCGAGTAACTTGCTGGGGGTGCATTGGTGCATCATGATGACACATGTCAGCTTTTAGCGACATCCCCCTCAAAGGGTTAAGGCTTGAGTAACATCTCGTTTAACCCTTTAAGGGCCGCATAGGCATCATAGACAATTGTGATGCTTGAGTAACATTTACCTGAATTCCAGCATATAACCGCCCCCCCCCCCCCTTCACAATTTACCACGCTTCAGTATAAAATCTCAACTCATCACCGAATTACAACAAAAATTATTTGCCCGTCTGGCTATGGACTGCAGACTTCACGGTCTGATGACCGTGAGAGCCTACTATGCTGCCCTTGGAAGTATGCCAATGTTTACATAAATAGCTGAATCACATCCACATATATGTCTACATCTATTTACATTAAGGCCACTGCCATTGTCATATACCGGTACATGCTTCATAATGTATGTACCGTAATTTACCTATACCAGCTTTCCCTTCCAGGTACACTGGGGCACCTTATTATGCAGCTATTTCCTCACTCAAAGTGGTAAGATCCCATTTGATATTATTTAATGTATGGGTCAGGAGGGACATGCACTTTCTGTTCTATTGCCCAGATAGGTGCCAATATAGATGAAAAGAACCTTCTAGGTAGAAGGAATATAGGAAAAAGGTTGGTTTATATCAAGGTCTCTCAAGCCGATGCTCTTCAGATGTGCTTTTTACAGAGCTAAACCAGCTGAACGCCTCCTGCACAGAGATTGAAGGCCTTACTGAATTTAAGATATATAAAAAAAGAACCACCAAACATTTTTCACGTAAGAAAATGACATTATCTTTATTTTGCAACCGTCTATAATTTTCATTGAAATGTCACACCCCCTGTTAACAAATTAGCACTCCCTTAGTTGGTGCTCTAAGTACCGGTATTTATCGAAACCAGTACCTCCTACATGCGTGTCCAATGTTTATCATTTTGTATTGTATCTAATGGCTGTGTGTTTCCATAGGGCGGTGACCTGTCCTTTGTATTCTGTACGAGTGGAGCTGCTACCCCCATCAAGGCCTACAGTCCTGAACTCATCGTCAACCCACTGCTGTACGTACATGCACTAATTTAGAGTATATTTCATTTATCTAACCCTTTCAAGGCAGCATGTCACTAAAAGTTTACATTTGCCGTCATGATGCACCAATGCAGCCCTGGCAAGTAACTCACTGGAGCTGCATTGGTGCATCATGTCAACTCTTCGGGATTGTCTAAACCCCTAGGGTTGGCATGATGCTTGAATGCAGCTCTTGCAAGTAACTTGCCAAGGCTGCATTCATGCATCATGCATTAAGGAATTAAATGCTGTCCATACTTAATAAAGCATGACGACCAAGGATTGTACGGGAGCAAAGCCTTCAAAAAAGCTGATTTATCAGTATTTTATGATGGACGAACTACATCCCCAGAGGGGGTAACACCTTTGTAATTAAAACAACATGACTTTAAATGCTCTCTTTGGGTCCCATATGAAGGTCTCTGACCATTTTCATGAAGACATGATTTGATTTTAGAAGAAATCTGAAAGCCTGAATTTTGGCTGTTTTCTCACTATTTGGCCAATCTTCGGACCTGACGTGCGGGGAGGGGGGGTGTCAAGGGCGTCTGAAATTTTTTTTTTTGTGATTTCCCGTGTTTTTGGACCCAAATGCATAGTTTGAGCCTGTCCCAAAGAAAAGTAGATTCATCACCCCCCCCCCCTTCTTTGGTTCTGTAGTATACATGTACATCTAAAAATTCATGTACAAGCCGCACCTTGACTTTTTCCTAATCGTATGAGCCGCACTGGTGATAGCCGTGGCCTATACACAAAGTGTTACGGTAGTGATATGACATGCACCCCGTACTGCTAACGTTGGCCCGCCTCCACCTTCCTGCTTCCTGCAGGGACAGTGCCAGCGCCGTGGAGGACGTGTCCAAGTGGCTGACCCGGCTACACGCACTCGTTATAGGACCCGGCCTGGGCCGCGACGAGCAGGTCCTCGCCACTGCCAAGGTCGGTCTAGGTTGAAACTATCTGATTTTATAATATCAGAACCAAAATCTTAGAAACTAATTAAGGAAGGCATGTCGCTAAAAGATGATATTTGATGTCATAATGCACCAATGCAGCCCTGGCAAGTAACTCGCTGGGGCTGCATTGCTGCATCATGCCGACCCTGCAGGAGTGCCTCAACTGCGTAGCGCCGGCATGATGCTTAAATGCAGCATTCTTGCCTCATGAGGACCAAGGGCATGATGCATTAAGGCTGATACCGTCCTTAAAGGGTTAACTATGGACCGGGGAGGGGGGTGAAAAAATGGCGACCCCTCTTATGGGGGGGGGGGGGGGGGCAAGATTTAGCGCCCTCCACCCCCTTGAAGTTTCCTTTCTTTTGTATCTGAATATTTCCTAATGAGATATACACAAACAGGACATGGTCCTATGTAAAGCAGGATAAATAAAAGAAATAACAACAACAACAACAACAACAATATGATAGGTTCTTAAAAGCGGCACTGGGGCATGGGGATTTAACTGACGGGCATTATGGCTATTTCTTATACCATGTGTTCAACATGTGACATGGGGACCCTGTATGCAGGGTCCTAGGATAGTATAGGACATGCAGCCATTTGTGGAATTATAGCATATAGGCATGGACATCCATGGTCATAGTCCTCGGGATCTTATATAAAGTACCCACTAGACTTAATCACATACTGGTTGAAGTCGAAACTGTATTATAATGATGAATGAACCGTGAAGAACGGCACGATGTGAAGCATTTCTATACGTGAGACGCTGTACGTCTGTTCTCAATGGTTTTCTGATTCACAATTGGATAATTTATAATGCAAGTGTGTGACCTTTGTAATATGCATTAAAGGTAGATCATGGTGGGGCACAATGTCACATGTAGAATTTGATAAATAGTCGTTACCTATCACTTCAATCCCCATGTTCTAAGTGTACCATGCCTCTTCTAGGAACTTTCTTTTTAGATTTTATAAAGTATTTATTTCACAAAGTGATTTTCTAAATACAGTACAGTATTCAAATGTAAATTGGTCCAATTTGATTGACGTTGATGTCCCATGCTGAATTTAAGAAACACCCTTTGTTATGTCACTTTTGTCTTAGTATGTCCAATTTAAGAAATGGCCATGTCGAATTTAGTGGTCTCGATCCATCGGGCCATCATAGTCTCTATGCCATTCAATAGCCAATCTCAGATATTGTGTTTGGTCGAGACCTAATGTCTAAGTTAGCTTTATACCAGTTGAATATCTGACAGCCTGTCCTAGATACGTCAGATACGGTTGGCTACATGTCCTCGTTTAGTGCTGTATTACCAGCTCAGCGTTTTACCATAGAGAATAAGTATATCATGTCAATCATGGTCTTACATCTAGGTCACGGCAGGGGCGGCGGAAGGTGGATAAAGTTGGGGGGGCCCAGGTCCCAAAACCTAATGGGTGTTGGTTGGAGGAAATCACAAATAGGGGTCTTGGGGCCGCAGTCCCCCGGAAAATTTAGGAATTTCCCTTTAAAATTGGCACATTCGGAGTGGTTTGTTAGATCTTGAGAAATTTTTGAGAATTTACACTTAAATCGATGTGTTCTGATGGAGTTTGAGCTTGTCATTTGAGAAAATTTTAAGAATTTCATCTTGAGACCAGTGTTTTCTAGAGGTTTCTGAGTGTGTTTCCCAAAAAGTTGGGGGGGGCCAAAACATACTTTGGCCCCCCCATCTTTAAAGTTGGGGGGGGGGGGGCCTTGGCCCCCCTGGCCCCCCCCTGTTCCGCCGCCACTGCGGATTAGAAATCATTATAGTTTATAGAAGACAAGCAAGTGTTTGGTTGTCCAACGATGAAAAGTTACAGTAATTTTTATTTTACTGTACAGGGATAGTACACAAAGTCTCATCCACCAATCCGAAGTATATGGGGACTGTGTCTATAGACATGTTTTTGTCTGCATTCGTAACGGGTCAATAATGACAGAAAGTAAACAAAAAATCTGCATGAAAGCAGTGGTTTTCCCACCTGGGCCTTTCCTGGGGTCCTCAGCGCCAAACAGGAAGTAAACCACGGGACGCTGAGGGTAACTACATGTACCTGTTAACCCTTTAAGGGTCGCATGGTGCATGTGTCATGTCCTTTGTCGTCATGCTGCATGAATGCACCCCTGGTGAGTAACTCACCAGGGGTACATCCAAGCATCATGGCGACTCTACACTCCCAAAGGTCAGCATGAAACATGCACACAAGAACACTTAAAGGTTTAAATTTCCCTGGATGAAGATCTTGTGTGCCAATGGAGAGTGATTCACCTTGAAAGGGGGAGACGCACTGAGAACTATAAATGATACATGTGTGACGAATATCATAGAGCATGTTTTTTACACCACTATATAGACATAAGCCTGATAGGATGGAAAAGCTATAGACGTGACGGTAGCATTTGGCTACAAAAAAGATAGAAATTAGTTGGTTTCATGGGGTACTTATGGCTAAATCATAGCTGTATTTCCCCGTGTCATTCAGCTATTATGTTGATGACTGTTATGTACAAGAAACAGGCCATGACAGAGCATGTTGTTGTGCACAGGACAGTTCAGCGTCTCACGTATAGAAAAGCCCCAAAGTGTGCCGTTCTACACGACTCATCATGATGTTTTTTTGTGTTTTTTTTTCTACTTGGGAATTTACTGTGACTGAGACACACTTCCTGGTTAGATCAGCTGTATTTCAATAGGAGGAAGGGACGTTCTCATTGATCATTGTCCGATACCGTACTCAATAGAATCATGAACGAGGGCCTGTTACATATTTTGTAGTTACAAGTTTTTTCCTACGTTGAATTCTACATTTATGGGTCCAGGTTATATTTAGGAATTATATTTTTTAATTCCCCAAATCGACAAACTGCCCTGTAGTTAAATTACAAATAGCACGCGAGAACTACCAATTAGTGTTTACGAGTTAAATTAAACAAGGAACATCTTTTAAGTTTAAGTATTTCCCCAAAACACAAGTAGCCCTATAAGAAGGAGTGTGGGTATGTGTCTGTAATATATACCGGATATGATGTGTATGAAAAAGAGAACTAAAGAGCTGTCTTGCTTACATTCCCAGTTTTATCACATATGCAGTTAAGATGTACTTTTAATATTGGTTTTGGTAATCATTTCCCACCCTCTGTCATGAGAATCTGTGGACAGCCACAACCGAAACCAAGTATATCCAGGGAAGTATTTTGTGCTGCACCAGAAATGTTTGTTAGTTTGTAAAATGTTTTATTAATGAGAACTTGGGCATGTCTGTCTATGGTGAGAAATAATAAATTCTTTGTTTATTTTGTTTTCTACAGGCTATTTTACAAAAGGCAAAAAGAATGCGGATTCCCATGGTCATTGATGCTGTAAGTATACACCACTAGACTATTATACCATATTGTATATGTTATATACAGTGATTAATTTAAAATCCAATTGTGTGATTACAAATCGAAACCAAAATATGTTTGTTGAAAACACGTCTGAAACTATATTAGATTGCCTGTTTTCTTGTTAGAGGTAACTGTATTGTGGGGAAATCAATATGACATACTTTAGTCCACAAAGGTCCCTTTTTACTCCACACATGTATATTATATATAAAGAAACACACTCAATATGGAGCGAGCGAACAAGCTACTCCTACGTGAGATAGAAAAGAAATTTGTATATTAAAAAAACCCAGAAAAAAAACAACAACCGTGTATGTCATTTTCAGCATGTTGTTATAATTATTGTTACCCATTGGTTGTAGGATGGCTTATATATAGTGACTCAAGATCCAGACATCATCAAAGGCTACACACAAGCAACGCTCACCCCGAACGTGGCAGAGTTCGGCAGACTCTACCAACAACTGGTAGGTGGCACCACCGTCTGGTACTACTAACACTCTGATGTTGAGGTCGTTACTGAGCAATCTCTCTCTGAGGGGTCCAAAGATGTAGCTGCAGGTATCACTCCCCCAGCACAGTCTTGCCTTAAAACATCTATGATAAGCCTACCTACATTTATAAGCCGACCCCCCACCCCACGTCGAGAGAAATTTATGAGCTAAATTGTGGGTAATCTATTAAAACTGTTTTAAACTATAATGACTGCATAACCCAACCTATTACTTAGGGATGATACTATAATTGGACTTAAAATGACAGAAAATAGAAAAATAGTTTAAGGAGCTGAAACTGTACATATATGTGAGTTGCTTGTTGCCCACCGAGCATCTCCTTGATATGTCAGTATGATCTCCCAGAACTAATGCCGTCTTCATCATTGCGCTGCGCCTCGTATATCGTTATCTCGGAGGCTCATGTGCCTGAAAAATGGGTTTGGGATGCCCCCCCCCCCCCCCTTGACTACCCCTCTGCTAATTCAGCAGAAAAAAATGTTCAAGCCGAAAAAAGATAATCAGAAACCCCCTATGCCCCCACACTTTTGAAATTGCATGCCACACTCCTGGTGCTAGGGGGATTAATGTAGAAATACCATGTTTTTCATGAAAACACTTTGGTGATCAGTCGTAGTACAAGAATGCAGACTACATGTATAGCCTATTGTATAATCCAAATTGATCTGAAATCAAACCGAATACACATGGTCGATGGATCAAAAGGGTACTGCCATACTGCATGAGGGAAACAAGCTTTCTCTATAATCACACCCGCTTCCTGTATAAATCAAATATACATTGCCAAATTTTCCCCAGGTTATCCAACTGGAACTGACAAAACACAGACTTACTAGGAACATGAGCGTTTATATACTTCCTCCTTTAATAGAATAACATGTCATAAAATACCCTCAGTCAAGGAATGATGAATGCGTGAATTCACCACATTTTTAGTGAGACAGGTTGTTCCCCATGTTATTAGTCACACTACTCCGAGATAAACAGCACCAGCTGACCACTGGGGGTGTGAGGAGTGATATATAGATGACCTCTGTGTGTGAGGAGGTGTGTATTATAGATTACTGCGGTATGATGTGGGTATTAACCCTTTAAGGACGGCATAGTGCTTCAATATGCTATTTTTGTCTTGTTTTCTTGCAAGCCTGGCCAGTCTACTTACGGCTTGCATTAATGCATCATGCCCAGGCGCGGATTTAGGGTACGCTCTCCTTTTTTGGGCCAAAATTTGTGTTTTTTTTACATGTGAAAATTGTATAGATTCGGTAAAATGGATGTCTTCAGCCCTGGTGAGTTACTCGCCAGGGCTACATTAATTTATTATGACAACCGAGGGCATAGCATCAATAAAGCATGAAACAAACTAGCACATTCCAATTAAATAATGGTTTATTTTATCTTTTCTGTAAATTCACATGTGATGGCAGATCATCTCAAAGCTACAACTTGCATCGTAGGATGTACTGGAGTACATGTACAAATTTTGTCATCTACATGTGCGCATAAAACAAAAAATTACAATAACAAATCTGAATCTGAATCTAAAAAGCACTATGCGGCCCTTACAGGGTATCAGTGACCCCTGCCCTGCTGATGGTGTTATCAGAAGGTCCACCAGGGGGCAGTACTGATGGGGACGCCGGGATGGGTTAACCAGAAGGTGGGGGGGGGGGGGGGGGGGGTGGAGGGAGAGGGGGGGGGGGGGCTGGATGACCAACGTGTCAGTGGTGCTCAGTCAGGGGTGACCGTCAGGCAGCACACTACAGGGTGCAGATTACTAGGGCGTTAGACACCATACACTTAGAGATGAAAGTCTTATGGAATTTCTCAGAATATTCCTTCAGAATCTGTTAAACTCATATTCCCCCTCCCCTCGGCAGTATTGATTTAAGCAGGTCCCCCCAGAAAGGAAAAGAAACATTTTGTATGTGGATGGTGGGTGTTTTTCATTTTTTATGGGGGTAGCTGACCTCCAGTACTTGTATGTCTTCCCCATTCTTGTTTCCTATTTTATGTTCCAAAGACCGTTCAACATATTTTCACCATTGTACATTTGGGACCTTTCACTTGTTTCACGTGGTAAGCGCCCCTTCTTACATCTAGCAGGGATGAAAGTCTTCAAGTTTTTCCCTGAAATCAAGTTTTTTTTTCAATCACAAAAAATGTAATCAGGATATTTAGCTGTAGGTTGTATATTAGATATTTACTCAATATAAACTCAATCAAACTTATTCTGTGTGTGTAATCCTTTGATAAGACAGCAGAATGGTGACTGGTTCATCCCCAGTGGTCCGACAGGCTACACCACACTGATCTCAGTGTCAAGTTTTTCTCAGACAATCTCAAGTTAACTTAAGAAAGCTTGTAGCCCTCTCTCTCCTCTATAGTCCTATGTATTTACACTCTTCACATGAGGCTTAGTCACTGAAATTAAGGTGCTATGCATGGATAGTGTATGGACAGATTTCTTATACTGACATGACAAATCCTGCTGCAGAGCACTAGATGTGTCTATATGGGACCAATACTCAACGTGGGGTGTATTGGCGTATATTCAACAACTGGTTATTATTGGTTCATTATCTACTCACCAGGTGGGGGTGTGTACCCACCATCCTGTACCCTCACCGGCAGACCCCGCAGTCTGCTTTGTGTAACCGCCATGTGAACATGCAATTTTTTCTCCTACTGCAAGTTGAATATGCCTAAGATTTGTGATCAATGTGAATGCTCCTACGATGGGAGATTAAGTAAGTGTCCTGAGTGCGTCAGAGTGAAGCAACTGGAGGATTTTGAGGCAGAGGAGGAGACAGAGGAGGTTCTGTATGACTTGAACAAAAGTCTAAAGGAGATCCACGAGAGTAACATGGCGGATAAGCAGGACGCGGAATTAAAGGCCGCCAAGGAGGAAGCCGCCTTGGCAAAGGCTGAAATGCAAAAGCTGGTAGCTGACCTTGAGAAGATGAAGAAGGATAAGTCGGCGGCGGAGAAGGCGGAGAAGGCGGCGAAGACGAAACTCGACGCAGCCAAGATGGCGGCGGCGCAGGCGACGGCGGAAGCCTGTAAAATCCGGTCTGAGGCTGCCGCTAAGGAGGCGGCCCGGCTGGAAGACGAGAAGAAGGATCCGGATGCAGGGACGGCACCTACAAGCATTGACCGTCTGGTGGACAAGCTAGAGTCTACAATCGGGAAATTGGATAAGTTTGTCGATGTGGTGGCGAGCAGGCAAGATGGCGGCAGAGAAGGGCCCAAGTTCAACTTCACCAACCCGATTACCCCTCCAGGTGTAGAACCACCGTGGGGGGGGTGCCTCCAACACTGACACTCCGGATAATACGACGCCTGATCACTCCAAAGGGGGATGGATTTACGTTGGTAGTCCCGGTAGTGCTGGTACTCATGGTGGGTACCCATGGAGGGGCAGGGGGGGGTGCAACGTCCCCCCTACCAGGTACCGTCATCTCAGCAGTATCAACAGCACCAGTACCGTCAGCTGTTGCAACAGCAACAGCAGAACCAACAGCAGTGGTCATATGCTCAAGGCCATCAGTCACAGGAGGAGGAGGATGGCCGACATCAGCCATCATACCAGCCTCTCCCTGGGAGCGGGGAACAGCATGGATGTTGTAGATCCCAGGACATGGAGCTGAGTAAGTTTGACTATCGACGTTACTTGCCTGTCAGTGAACGTAAAAAACAGTTAGTCATCAACAGCACAGAGGAACTGTGGAACTTTCATAACTGCTTACTGAAAGATTTGTTATGGTGGGGCGAAGATGTGTCGGGATTTGTAGATCATATGAATTACATGTCAGAGATGGCCCGTACAAACATATATGACATATGTGCTCTTGTAGCTTATGATGAGGAATTTCTCGAGTTGGCACGGCAGTGGGGGCCTATGGTCTATCATGGGGCTGACACCAAGTTCACCAATCTCAGATTGGGGGTGGCAGGCACCAAGGCAGCCATGGCATCTCGAGATAATTTCAGGGGGAGATACGGCCCAGGTCGGGGCAGGGCTGGTAACAGGGGTAATTCTAGAGGTAATTACCGTGGTTATGGTGGTGGCGCTGAACACAAACCTTTGTCGGGTTGGCGGAAAGTAGCGGCGGATAAAGGGGTGTGTTTCAAGTACTGCCAATCAATTCCATGTGAGGGTTGTCAATTCAAACATCTGTGTGTTAACTGTGACAGTGCCAATCATAACATGAACGAGTGTACGGGGCCTGTGGGCGATAAAAGGGCATGACGGTCTCCTCAGCCTGTTGTAAACATTGAGCGGGCCACTCATGCCGTGGCAGGTGTTGTAAACAAAGACAAAGTGTCTGTCCATATATCTGTAGCTGATGACATAACCAATCGTTTGGTAGAGGACCATAGTGGTCGTAGTAGTTATGCAATTGATCACACCGACAAGGTGACCGACTTTGTTCCCGGTCCTGACGCGCAGCGCGACGTCGAAACTGAATACGCATTTCCAGAATTTGTTGTCGATCCTTGTGAAGTATCAGAAAATGTTGATTTAATTGGCATTGTGTGTGAGGACACTATTTACAACGGCGAGGCTGGTTGTTATGAACGTGATAATGTGGTAGCCAGGGATATTTTATTTAATAAAATATATCTGAGTGACCGGGAAGTGTTGTTCGCGCATACAGTGCTGATCCAAGATGGCGGCGCCCAGGTCAATGTGGTCGTCGAGGGCGATGAATATTGGGAAAATCTCAAGGAATATGTGAGTATTGACGCTAATACTGCTACTATGTTAGACTATAGTAATGTGTATGAGGTACCGGTCCCATGGGCACTGGTAGAGGTGGGGCCAGATTGTATAGCCCCGGTGTTTGAAGAGTGTGTCGAAGGTGTCTGTTGTTGTCGGTATTTCTTATGTGGCGCGGAGTGTCAAATAAAACCGTGCAGGTTTGCTGCGGCAATAATGGGGGTTGGTGACGATGTGACTTTCCAGGATATATATGTCCTTACCTGTGCTTACCGTGGTGTGAGGATTGTCGATCATGACTGTTTGTGTCAATATGAATGTGAAAACTATAGCTCGATTACCGGTAAGAAATTTCACACCGAAATGAATATCAAATTGATTGAAGAATTGGGGGAGGACAAAATGAGGATGGTGCATACCATACCCCGGTGTGTGCACGCAATAGGTGGTAGAGAAAAGGCAAATGGCAAGTTGAGACCAATAACGGATTGTTCTAAACCGGACTTTGTCAACATTAATGAGTGCATGAAAACAACTTGTGACAAATTCAGGTATAAGACAGTTGATACGGTAGTGAGCATGATGACTTCACATGAATACGGGGCAGTCAGTGACATTGCCGCGGCCTACAGGTCAATTCCCCTAATCCCGTCCCACAGGAAGTTTCAAGGTGTTGCATGGGATTTTGGTGAAGGGAAGTGTTACATGGAGGACCTAAGACTCTGCTTTGGCTTGAGGTCGGCACCCTACATCTTCACACAGTATTCAGACTTTATTGTGAAATGTGTCATGAAGTTGGGCACTGATCGTTGTGTCAATTACCTGGACGATTAGGTTGTATTGGGCCACACCCTGGAGGAGTGTATGTTGGCTCAACAAACCCTACATAGGGTATTGATCAACTTTGGGTCCAACATTGCGGAGGAGAAAGTGACGGAACCCAGTCAAAGGTTCAAGTATCTAGGCATACTGGTGGACACAGTCAAGATGACCGTCAGCATTGACGAAGATAAACTTCTAAGGGTAAAAAGGGAAGTCCTATCGTTACTTGACAAGTCTATGTGTAAAAGGGACACCCTGGAGGAGGTAGCGGGCCTCCTAGCACACTGCGCTACAGTAGTGAAAGGAGGGAGAACATTCGCCAGACGCATCTACAAGACTCTGAAAGAGCAGAAAGGGCCGGATATCACCTTAGATGAGGTTATTAAACAGGACTTTATCTGGTGGTCTTCGTTTGTAACATGGTTCAACGGCAAGGCCAGAGTGTTGGGTGCAGGTCATGAGCCCTTGTTAGTGTATTCAGACTCGTCAGATTATGGGTTTGGCAGTCATATTATAGATGACTATTTCTGGGGGGAGTGGGACAAGGAGTCCCTGGACTGTCCTCATTCAGAGAATCCCCCCTTACTGGACTACTATGATGACCACATCAACATAACGGAACTGTGGCCAGTAGTGGTGGCCATCCATCGTTGGGGGGTCAGATGGAGGAATTCTAGTGTATTGGTGGTTACAGACAACACCCAGGTGCAGGCATGGATCAATACGGGTCGCAGTATAAACCCGTATGCCATGGCGTGGCTGCGCGAAATATTCTGGGTGGCAGCATTCTATAATGTGAGCGTGAAGGCTTGCAAAATCTCTTCTAAGGACAATGTGTTGGCAGATGCCCTATCTAGGTTGTATAGTGACGACTGTAATGTTATATGCGAAGCTCACCTACCTGCTTTTTCTACATGTTGCAGAGCAGCTAGGGCTACGCGAGGAGTGGGCAGGAGTGAGAGAGCTCTGCTGGTCAGAAAACACAAAAAAGGCTAGGAAGAGTCAGTGGAAGAAGTTCTTCGGGTTTTGTGGAGATTTTGGCCTGCAACCACTACCGGCGGAGGTGGATACTATTGGATTATATATCACCTTCTTGACTAGGACTTGTTGTTACATAACAATTATAAACTACATTAGTGGCGTATGGGCGCTCCATGACTACTGGGGCGTACCCCACATTAACCCAGCCAACTTTCTCATTAGTTCAACATTAAGGGGTGCAAAGAGGCTCCTTGGGTGTGAGTCAAACCAAGCTGACCCCCTCTCGCCACAGGACATGACTACTCTGTGGAGGAGATTGGACATGAACAATAGAGGAGACCTCCAGTTCTGGTGTGCGCTGTGCTTGATGTATCGTTGTCTACTAAGGGTGAGTCATGTGGTCTCGTCACCCCACACCATGAAAGTGAAAGACATTATCATCACCGACTCCGGCATGGACGTTGTCATTCGCTCGTCTAAAACTATTCAATATCGACAGAGAGTCAACACTGTACCGGTTATTGCGGCGCGTGGGAGCGTGTTGTGTCCCTGTGCCTATCTGGACTATTATATATCTCAATCTGGACTTCATCCTGATGACTCTCTGTTTTCTTACACGTACAGTGCCTTTAATGGTCGTTTGAAAAGGCTGTGTAAGGATGCAGGGCTGCTAGGGAACTTTTCATCTCATAGTCTGAGACGTGGCTCGGCCACCTTCCTGTCTACATTCTTACCCATGCACGTGATCAAAACCTACAGTGACTGGAGATCGTGGTCCGTGCTCTTATACATATCAGACAATTATCATTCAAGGAAAACCAAGGATCAATTAGTGGCTACAAAGCTGATTGACTATGTATGATTGGGGCAAAAGTTATGTGTGTTGTTGGGTTTTTGGCCGCCTGAGTTGGGAATCTAGGGGCAAAAGTTACCACTTGTCGTGTCCACTATATGAATATGGAAGGAAGGTGAATATGGGACCAATACTCAACGTGGGGTGTATTGGCGTATATTCAACAACTGGTTATTATTGGTTCATTATCTACTCACCAGGTGGGGGTGTGTACCCACCATCCTGTACCCTCACCGGCAGACCCCGCAGTCTGCTTTGTGTAACCGCCATGTGAACATGCAATTTTTTCTTTCTTGTGTAAGTGAATAAAATAAGGCCGCCTGAGTTGGGAATCTAGGGGCAAAAGTTACCACTTGTCGTGTCCACTATATGAATATGGAAGGAAGGTGAATATAGATGCTTAAACATTTGTAGTGTTCTATAATGTAGTTATGAGGTATGTATCTTCAAGTCTTTTTGACATAATCGACTTTCATCCCTGAGCTAGGAAAGATGTGGGCCTATGTGACTTTATGAATGGGTGAGAGTGAAATGCCACTTCTACAGTGTAAAATGAACATCAATAGGCCGATGTTGACACTATAAAACTGATAAAAAAATGAAGCCATGTTACCTGATACCTATTATTTACATGATACAGAATGCACTGCTACAATTTGTATCATATAGTCAGTTAATTAGGCCCACAAACTGACCCCCATGATGATATCTTCTCCCACACTCAGCAGGAGGAGCCTGCACCAGGACGCCACTTAGTGGGCAGACCTGCTACTAGTGGTTCTCAGAGTCGGTGCCAGGTGGCACCACTGACTACTGAGAATGTAGACTGTGGTCAGCAGGGAATGTGGCAGAGGGACGTGGTAGGGCCCCTGCTGTGTGGGGCTCCTGATAATGATATGACTGGTAATGCCAAGGGAATGTAGGCATATCTATCTTAAAACCCTTTAAGAGCAACATAGGGGCAGTATGCCCTTTAGCCAGCATTATTGCCTCAAATACCAATGACATGTATTGTAAGAAAGCAGCATGTGCACCCATACCCCATAAACAGTTTTGACTAACCATGTCATGGATCAATATCTATATACCTCTATGATGGCTGATTTAGCATTATAAGTTAATCTAAAGCATTATTAGGTGTAAGAGGGGGGGGAGGTGGTACGTTGGAAATGTCCGAGGTGGAGACATACGGATATTGTGGTAATGCTTTATATATAGACTGGGGTCAAATGAGAGAAATGGGGCTTAGAAATGCGATTTCGTAGCACCCCTGACAAAACAGGCATAACATGGTATCAAATGAAAGGGGAATCCCAGGGCTATCACCTAAATGTGTGCATCACTCTGTAACCTTACAGTAAAATGCTGATTTCCATGGCAACCGGTTATGGTACATTGAAATAGCTAAATGCATTAGTGTGGATGTTTGACTCAAGGGGGCATACCTGATCCACAGAGTGGACCATAATGATGGCCATGGCACCATTTCAAAACCTGTTCGAAGGGTTTCCAGGGTTAGGGCATGTCAACCAACAAGATCTTTTTCCCCATTCACTCTATGGATATTATATAAAAATAGTCTGACCACCCAAGTAACAGGCTATGGTCCCAGTCTATACTGAAATTAGGTCCTATGATGAGCTATCTGTGTATTGTGGAGTACAAGTTGGCATGGAAACCAGTATTTCACTCTATGTGTCTGTAGGGTTACAGGGTGATACATACTCTTATCTGATAGCCATTGGATTCCCCTTTCATTTGATACCATTTTATGCCTGCTTTGTTGGGGGTGCTACGGATTTCAGACCCAGAGTTCTGGGACCCCAGTCTAATATTACTAATAAGGAGGAATGTGCAAAAAGAGATGCCACTTTAGCAGCCCCGGCTGTGACCACGCCCTCGGCCACTCACATTAAGCACATGGGCGTGTTATCTCTCTGCATTAACGTAGCGTAGTATTCAAATGTGATACAAAATGTATACCCTTGTCGCCATGTATTTCTTTGTCATACTGACCCTTTGGTCGTCATTGTGCACAAATATGCAGCCCTGATGCATTATTGGCCACTGCTGCTTTGCAGGACAGTGACAATGTCCGCCTAAAATGCCACCCGTCCAGCAGATTTTCAAGTGTAGCAGGACTGCATGTCAAGCCGGATGTCAAGTCACATGTTGGACTTTTCTTAGCTAAAATAAATTAGTTGGGTTTATAAAGCTGAAATCTGTTTGTCTATATACTGTGTAAAACCTAAGTTGTCCATAGATTATTACAAATATAATGTGCTTTTGATGGACAATATCATTTTATACTAAAATTGTATAAATCATCAGATCTGTGCGTATCCGATCATTCAAAAAAATATCTGTACCTGGAACATCAGGGACCAACCCTAATAAATGTCAAGCAGAAAAAGGTCAAAATTAGCCAGAAACCCCATTGCCCCCCGCCCACTTTGAAATTGCTTGCTACACCTCTGAATATTGGAAATGTGAAGCAGCAAATGTCCTTTGCGATCACAAAGTTTTCACAAAGACTACGTTGCATTCATACATCATGTCCACACATGACATAGCACATTAAAGCACTATGCGGACCATACAGGGTAGACTGGCCTTCATCAGTGAGAACTGTACTCCGCAACGCTTCAAATACCAACCAAAAAATAGCAGTAGAAATTGTACAGGGAAAACCGGTTATATCTGATCGGTAGCGTGTCTTTTTCCTCACCTGTCTATGGATACCTGTCTGATCCCCCATACAGAATGTGAATATTACTGCTCCCTCCCTTGTACAATGAAAAAGGTCTCTCTTCAAGTGACAGTCTTTGTGCAGATAAAACTGGAGATGATAAAACCTACCATATTGCACATATCGCTGAACATCTCACCACGTGCTGGCCGCATGAGGGTGCAACTAAGGCCAAAGAGCATGTGTTTTTTCCACACTACATAGAGAGAAATGTGAGCGTCACTGTCTCCAAAACATTTCTTTCCCTGTACATACTCTGGGAATTCAGGGTATGAAGGTCGAATTTTGTTCCCTTTAGCTACATTGATATTCTTACTATACAAAAATAGTGACCCAAAGGTCTACCCGTGTATAGCCTGTGTCGGTGAATGAATTCAAGCATCTATTTTCAAAATTGGATAATTGCTGCCCACAAAACACAATTTTTTACTGCAATTTGAAACCAGTAATCTATCTATGGATAGGCCGCGTCATGTAGCTCATGATCTCAAAGTTGGACAATAATGTTTTGCCAGGCAGGGCCAGATAATAACCTCCCGGGTAACCTGAAACACGCCTCTTTTTGACATGTTATACAACATTTCATATGGAATTACTAAACTAGTATTAACAGGGGCGGATTTAGGGGGGGGGGGAGACCCGGCGTGCGCCCCCTATTTTTCTGCACATTTTAATGTAAAAATTTCCAATACCCCCAGTACATTGCCTATATCACGTCCCCCCCTTTTTTTTTTCCAAAATCCTGGATCCGCCCCTGGTTTAGATCTAGCTGCCATGTTTTATAGGTTGATGGCACATTTGTGGCAATTCTGTAGAAACAAGCTCATGGCTCTGCAGGCAGCTGGAGCATTGCGGGGCGTTATTAATCGACCCAATTTGTAGCCACTTTGTTTGCATTAGGCGCCTGGAGCAGGCGGAGACGGCGCAGACTGGTGTATATCTTTTGAACAAATTAATCACGTCCCCACTCAAGGCCTACTCTGCTTCTAATTAACCCTTTAAGGGTCGCAAAGTGATTTATTATATTATTCCCTGACGAGTCTGTACGAGTCTACTCGCCAGGCCTTCCTTCATGCATCAGACGGGTATTTGGGAGTGTATCATCCTGGTATTTGTCGTCGTGATGCATGAATGCAACACTACTGAGTTTCTCGCCAGGGTAGCATTCATGTCTCAGGATGAAATATGGGCGTAGTATTTTTATCATGCGACCCTTAAAGGGTTAATGAGGCCCCGAGATTTGTTCTACACTAGATGGGGCTTCAAGTAGTCCAGGTAAACGAGATCCCAGTTTTGATACATGTTTTCCACAGGTGTAAATACATGTAACAAAACCAGGATCGCGTTTACCTGGACTACTTGAAGCCCCACCTAGTGTAGAACAACTCTCAGGTCCTCATTATAGCGGTATGTGTCGCTCAGTGTTTTGGCAGCTCAGAGCGGTTCACACTACTGCCACCTAGCGGGACTTAGAGGAAACTCTGTCTGCTTCCTCGACGCTCATTAGATAGGATGTTGGTGATGACAACGGTAACCCTTTAAGGACGGCATAGTGCCTCAAAACAGGGATGAAAATTTTCAAGGTTTTCCCTGATTTCAAGATTTTTTATAGACTGTACTTGACTATAGAGGACCTTTATTCAGGGGCCTAAATTGGAATATCTCAAGTTTGTCTTAGATTGGCCACTTGCATCCCTGCCCAAAGATTCATGTTTAGTTGTTTTCATGATGTAGAGATTCAACTTGGCGAGTTACTCGCTGGCGCTGCTATTGGTGCATCATGCTGGATCTCCAGGAGTGTATCAATCATTTAAGGTCGACATGGATACAGCAATGGTGAGTCAATGCATCCAATGCATCATGCTGACAAAACTGGAGAAGTGCACTAAAGCAGTATGCGGTCCTTAACGGGTTAATAAACACCGTCAGATGTTTTCCCGCCTTTGAACATAGCGTCTTGACTGGTGCCAGCCACATCAAGGAGGAGGGTGAAGGCAGGCGGGGAGACCGGGGGAAATTGGGCCTGGATTAATACGTGGGGAAAGAGGGGGTAATTGGGGAACTGGGGCGTGGATTAATAGAATAATTAGTCCTCACATGCATTTCCCATGAAGATGAAAATGCACTATTAGATTGGGCCGAGATCGGCCTTGTAGAAACCGACCAGGGGCGAGGCGTATTAGGGGCTATCACTGATTACGCTTTCTCTACACGATATAGCCTACATCTCCGGGGACATCTACGACATGTAATACTAGTACCCTAACCATCTTTCTAGGTTGAACCACCATACCTTGAGCAAAATCACTGACTTTACATGTCATACCATTAACTCTCGTGCTCACTTAGTACATACGCTAGAATTATTATGAATATAGATGAACACTGAGACTGTCACTGGAACACTGACTCCTGCTATTCATAAAGCAACCTCATCTCTCTGGAGTAGTAGCTTTTATTACTTCTTGGCATTTATTTGAAAATCGTCCTCTGTATACTACGAAATTAATGCCAATAAAAATTAACCAACAACAAAAAACAACCCCCTACCCTTTAAAACGGATATATTTGGGAATTATTTTGCTACAATGAGACGGGTATAGGGAGGTGTCTTTTATTAGTTTTATCGATTAGGAATGAAGTGAAAACTATTTTAAAGTCCTGAAAGTTCATACGCAAGACATTATTTTCCTGAAAGTAGTGGACCGTGGGCCCTCTAGAGTCTTAGAGGAGGTTTATGGTACATTGTAGGCGAGACTTTTGTTATTGTACGATATGTGACATTTGCATCATTTATACATGAGCAATAACAGAAGTGAACAGAAGCCCTACTTTACTATCAACCTGATTATCTCATATATAAATAGGCAGATGTGTCTTATATGCACTAGTTAAATAGTTTGAATGGTGTGTTTCAGCTTACCCGACCCTACCTAGCAGAACAGGGCCGACCCTAGTAGTTTTTATCCAATTTTGGGAAAAATATATTTCAAGTAATTTTTGGGCTATTTCAGAGTCAATTTGATAGTCCGCAATCAATGCTGTTGTCGGCGAGTTGGTGCTGAAGTTTACCAGTCAATTTTGGGATACTTTTCAGGCGTTTTCAGTGTGTGGCTATCATGGTACAGCTACCAAATCACGTGTAGCCTTTGTTTGCCCCAACTGTGGTGTACAGTGTAGGGGTGACCTAACATTCTCTACTCCCCACCACCTCTAGTTGTTGACAACACCTATGTACATGTGTGTAGAATGGCTGCATGGCGTGCTGCGTCCTATTCCTACATGTATACAGGCACCGTACAGGGGTAGAGGTTCCTGCGTGTAGTATAATCACAAAACATCAAAGGACAAGGGGGAGAAGGGGAAACTGGGTGGATTTGGGTTCCGTGACCTTGGGTTCCTGCCGGTGTAGGTTTTACTTGCTTGTCTCATTATCACATGTCTTATTCAATAGTTGTTCATTAACACTTTAGGAACGCCATGACGCCTAAATGAACATGTCCATGTGTTGTTATGGCCCGGCGTTATGGTGGATAGCTGCGAGTAGCTCGCTGATGCTGCATTGGTGTATCATACCAAGGCTTAAGGATTGTATCAGCCCATGAGTTACTCATCATGCTGGCTATGAATGCATCATGGCAACAAAGAGTGCAATTAAAAAAATACTTCCCTTAAAGGGGTAACTCAGGGTTGCTGTTGAGCAAATATCATTGAGGATGCACGAGCAAATAGGTGATCTGTCATTATTCTGAATACCCTTATCTGTCCTTGAACCGAATCTATGAGCGTCTTCATCTCGAGGTATATCACATGGTGAACTGCATGATAATCAATTGAGCATGGCAGCATTGGCAAGCACAATTAAAAGTACAGCAAATAGGACGCAATTGGAGGGGACGAGGTTAAATGCACGGTAATATCATGCTCATTGCATTGTTACATCGCTTATGTAGATATAAGACGTCCGACATGTACAACTCAAGTATTGCTGAATTTACGTGCACTGTAAGAAGTAAGTACTGTACACCTACAGCAAAAGTTGCTGGCAACTTTTGTTCCAGTAGATTTTGCTGTAGGTGTACAGCAACTGACTTGCTGTAAATTTACAGCAACTTCTACTGTAAATTTACAGCAACTTCTACTGTAAATTCACAGCAACTTTTACTGTACATCTACAGCAAAAGTTGCTGGCAACTTTTGTTCCAGTAGATTTTGCTGTACATGTACAGCAACTGGGTGCTGTAAAGTTACAGCAACTTCTACTGTAGGTTTCATATTGTTGTTCTCATCAATTCATATTGATTAATATGCATGCATGGAGAGTACTTTCCTGCATAATAGTTCAAATCTCAGCTAGGATAATACACACTACACAATGTAATGGTTTAATCCTGCTTCAATACAGCTGAACCGTATGTGATACCAGCTTTTCCCCAGTCCGGGCACTTAAGCATTTAACTTTTCCCACCAATGTGGTGTCTATTCTATACTTTTGCTGTTTTTTTGTATTATTCAACCTAATCATGCAAATATCAATACACATCATGATAACTGCATTCAGTCTCTCTCATCCATTCTTATTTTACGATGTCTTGAGAGTTTGTGAGGCTTTATTTGACTCGGGAAAGGGTTGGGTGGAATAATTAATACAGAAATGGTCTACTGCTGCCACCTAGCGGCGGAAATATACAGCACAATGTACTGTAAATGTACAGCAACATTGCCGGAGACCCAATTTACAGTACAGAATGCTGTAATTATACAGCAAATAGTGTTGTAATATCAACTACAGCAAAAAGTGCTGTAAATGTACAGCACATTGTGCTGTTTAAATACAGTAACTTCTTACAGTGTGGCTCTATATGGTACAGGGATTGCCACAAGCCGATCCTGGGAAATGTATGTGTTCTTAGTTTTATGGGTTTTATAAAGATTCCAGCTAACACCACTTTACTTTGGGTAATTATCCTGCGATGGTATCTTTATAGAAATCATACTTGGGCCCTGTGGTAATATACAAAAGGACATTAAATTAAAAAGCGCCACGACCCAAGCGTCAAATTAGAACATTACAGTGCCATTTGTATAGAATGTGTCCAATATCCTGCTTGGATTTCTGAAAATGTATTTCCTCTATGGTGGACCTAACGACCCCTAGATATAAGTATGGGGAATATGACGACCTCGTGATGGGCCTCGGCACGCGTTTAATACGCTCCCGTCAATGCCAGCAATGTGAGACCAGGGGCGAGGCCGGGGATGCAAGATGCCACCCTAGAAATCCACCCCGACTATCAGCGACCTAATCTGGGCTTATCGCGGTCATAATCAGGTATTATCTGGTCAGGAACCGCCGTAAATCCTTGTCATAAATAGCGTTCCGCCGGCAACATTCCCGCTGGTGGCGCCGCCTAGCGGGCCCGCTGAGAAGCAGCCCGACTGACGCTTCCGGCGACGTTATGGCCGCGGGAGCGCGTGCCTGGGTTGATGATATCATCAAAGTAGACACGTGATGATTCCTTAATGGCATTCTGCGTTATTTGGGGAGAGAGGAGAAGGGCAATCTCATGAGGGAGAGGGACAGTTATAGGCTATGCGGCATAAAGACATTGCATTCATGATTCTGAAAGCTAGGGGCATTTTGTATAGTGCTTATCTATTCTAGAAGTGATCTCGTCCCCGGCTCGTCCTTTAAGCATGAAGGGCAATAGCGTGTCAAGAAAGGGTGACTATGGACATTAAAGTTATACAGTGGTTTGAAATAAATACTTAGGTCTGTATTACACACACCAACATCGTATAAGACATATCGTCTTCTGAAAATGTCATATGGTGCAGGGTATCCCTGAAAGGTCGGCTGAGAAGTCAACCCTCTTGCTACTGTAATAAACGATACTTTGTATCTTTATGATATTGGTAGAGTATCAATTAAAGAACAAAGTCGACACAGTTCGGATCAAGTGTTACAGGTTGCAATATCAGGTTTATTCAGAGAACCTAGACAAGCAGTCACTAAGTGTGCGAACTCCCTATAGAGTTCGGAACGGGTCAGTAGGCTAAGCAGCCGATATGATCACAGGGTCTCCTCTGCCAGCGTGGCTCAGAGTAACCGACGAGTACCGTCAGATGCCGGGTATATATAGGCAGCCAGCCTGCGTGCGCACACGCAGACCGGAAGCCTATAGCGACCTCTGTCCATACCCCAAGCCCGGGGTAGGTGTCGCCACCTACCGTCGGACTGAAGGGTTCGGACTGAGCTCGCAACACAGCATCCAACAGCACTCGTCATATAACAACCCCGTATAACCCTAGCCCCTACACTACCCCCTACCAGATAATAACCGGGAGGTAAATAATTAAGGTTATAGTCCGAAAACACTTCGGACTGGCATTATCTTATAAATACCACCTTAGGGGTTTATTAAAGTTATACCTTACAAACAATATGACGTTACTGTTGAACACAAAAAGGTATTAATTACACACATATCTACATATATAGACCGTAATTAAAATTACGCCCCATTCCCTAGGATAGATGGAGTTAATCTATACATATAGTATACACAACACTTGAAAAAGTACAATATCACAGTAAAAAAAATTTCGTCCCTTCAGGACCCCGAGCTAATTATACTCGTAATGAATAATACTTATAAGTGATGAACAGTATCACTTCTTTTAAGGTTTTAGAAACATATTAAAGTATTATTACAAAAAGACATCATACGTGATTTTATAGCGAAGATCCGGATCCTCTGTTGATGATGTTGCATTCCGCCCGGCTTTCAGAACCTACTTCATTCAGCTCTTACTCACCGGAACGAGAAAGTTCATAGCTCATGCTCGGGAGCTTATAGTAGTATATAAAAAAAAATTCCAAGTCCTGCCTCCAGGCGATCTTCGGACTTATAACTAGGAGCACTCGGTCCTGATATATATAGTTTATATAAAAAAAACATCTCGTATCGGATCCATGGTGGTAGCGTACTCCTGTCCCGAGCTTTGATCTCTCTCCGGATCTCCTCGTCCTCCTCCGTCCGTTCTGCCTGGCAGACTGCCTCCTTGCGTAGCCAGCCTGCCGCTTCTTTTCGTCCGGATACTTGTACACCCTATAGCAGGGTGTTTTTAGCCTGTAGGGGTGGTATCCTTAAAATACCCCCCCTTCTCCTTGATCGGATCCTAAGATAGGATAATCCTATCCGGATTCCGAGTCGTCTTTAGGGCTCGACTTGGCCGCAGCCTCCTCATCCTCAGAGTCTGACTCAGCTTCCGCCAGAGTCAGCTCCTGGAGCCAGAGCTCGATTTGAGCCCGAGTCCCATCCCATTCGTGCATCTCGTGCGCGAAACAGTCTCTGAACCTCCGACGTTCGTGGTCCAGTTTTTCCTCGGCGTTCTTGACTGCCAGCTTCTGCTTTTTCCTTTCGGATTTAGCAGCAACTCGCTCAGTCCGAGCATTTTCACGCTCCTCCTGAACCGACTCCATGGCCGCTGCTTTCTGAGTAGCGACTTCACTCCGGTGGAGATGATGCACCGTGTCCAGGGACAACATCGCCACCTCCTGACTTAAGCCAGTAAGCAATCGGTGGAAGTTATCCTGCCACCGGTCGAAGGCCTCCTGTCCGGCTTCGTAGGACTTGAAGTCGGCGGGAGGAAACGTGGGAGGGCCCCTTAGTCGCAAGACTAAGTGCCCCTCCTCCGGAGTCTCCTGTGGGGGATCCGGAGTCTGTTTTGGCTTCGGCTTTTGCTTCACCGAAGCCTTGTCCTTCCCGGTCTGGGTGAGAGTCTGTGACTCCCCTCCCGGAACCAAATCCAGATTGGGGAATTCGTCAACGAACGATCCCCCCGTACTGGAGTTCGGATCCTCCAGACTAGGCCGAGGTGGCCTGCCCTGGGGACCCGACTTCCAGTCGGTCGTGCGAGAGGTAAATGCCGGTCCTTTGTACCCCGGATCTGCCTTCTCCATAACGGATTGCCTTTCATCCGTTTTCTGTTTCTTCGGGTCGGTGGGCTCCGAGGACCCATCGGATCGTTTCGGAGCTCGCCGCTTCCGCGTACTGGTACGCTGCTGGTACTCTTCGAACTCATCGTAGAGTTCGCCCTCCGGAATATGGAGATACGTGCGATCCGGGTTCACCTTGTAGAAGACCCGCACCTTCCCTTTCTCGTTAGAGCCAAAATCCACCTCGAGGTTGTCATTCTTATCTACTAGGGTCCCAAAATGGGAGTAGACTTCTGCGTGAGCTGTCTGAATGCGTTCCGCTGCAGTCTCCAGAGCCAAGCTATGGAACTTGGCAAGGTGTCGAATGATGTCTGCTCTGGTGTAGAACAGACCACCATTCGGACAACCCTTGCTCTGCTTCGAACCCACACTCAGGCAGTCATATCGCATGAAATGACGTACATGATGGCGGGTAACATGCCTTGCATACCGAACCTTGGTAGGCCAAGTTCGGGGTTTCTCCAGGGTCTCATCGATGTCTCGACAAGCTTTGAATGGGCACTTACTAAATGAATGCCATCTAGACATTGCCCATGCCAACTTCGTCTTTTGAAGGAGCGAATGGTATTTGGTGCTACCAGTTCGGACCTTCTCCAGCAATTCGTAGTGGTACAGCTGTACCGACTTGTCTAGAGGATCAGGTTTGATCCATTCTTCGTCGTCCGAGAGACCGTCAGGACCCACTTCCTCCGGAACCTTGGATGACCGCTTATCTTTAACACAGTCATTTACACACATGGGTTTAAAGAACTGAAACCCACCAGCGGCATTGGCTCGGAGTGCAGTCCGGACCAATTCCTGCAGTTCGTTGTCCGGGATTGTGTTCTTGTCCAATCCCTTCAGAACTTCATCTACCTCTTCAGGGGACTGACCCGCATTCAGAGATGTCAACCGGATAGTCTCCCGTAGGTATTGATGCCTACGACTGGCCTTCTCCATCCGACTAGTGTCAGCAGACCTAGTCGCAGCTGTGCTCTGTTGGACAATCTCTTCCTCCAGAGTATCATTAAGAATAGACTCGTTAGTCTTTTTCTCCATGTTCCGGGCCAGCCTCATGGCGGGCGTCAGCTGTCGCCTCTTCTCCCTTCTATTATGCACGACCTTGAATTCGTCTGCGAGTAGCATTTCGTATTCAAGGGCCGCGATAAGTTCGGGGCGTCCTTCTGTCTCAGCAACCAAGCGAGCTGTAGCCGCCGATTCACTGAGGCCTTGCATTGCAGCCGTCACGTAGGCCGGGAACCAGGTCGGAAACCGGTCGGACAGAATGTCCAGGCCCCGGAAGGTTCTCATCTGGACCAAGTCAAACGACCTGATCTCCTCCTTGCTCATCTGTGCGATGATGGCTCCTCGTAGCAGGGATGGGACGTCGGCGTCCTCCTTATCCCATACTTCATGTTGGACTGGGGGAATTATCGGTACCCCCGATCCACCTGAACCACCGCCTGCAGCTTGGTCCAGTTTACCGGCCTCATCCGAAGTATCCATATTGGATGGCTCCAGACGGGGCTCGGCAGGCTGGTGAGGAGTCTCCACTCGGGCGGGGGTTGCTCCTGGAGGAGGCCTCTCCACCCGAACGGGTACTTCTCTTCTTGGCTCCACTGGAGCCGGTAGCTGGAAGGTGATGCCGGACAGCACCTCCTGCACAACTTTGACCGTATGAGCTGCGGATGATGTATCCATAGTCTCCTCGGTCCTAGTTTCAGTTGGGTGAGTTGTCGTTTTCGGACGAGCTCCCCCGTGCCCGGACGTACCAGCCATGGCTGCGGCCGTAGCGGCCACTGCAGAGCTGTTGTCCAACTCTCGCGAGAAGGACAACACATCCACGGCTGACGTCGGAGCAGCTGACGTTCCAGCTGCTTTACTGGCATCCTTTTCCTTGCTAGGGATCGGGATGTTTGACTTGGTAGGGCCCGGAGTCTTGACAGCCTGAGTGCTGCCGGACGTCTGTCCCTTCTTCTTCTGGTCCTTAGCCGCTGGCTTCGGATCAGTTTTCTTTTGATCCTTTGGCACCTTTGGAGTCGGAGCCTTGGGAGTGACCGTCTTCGGATCCTTGGTTACCGTGGCAGTGGCAACCTTCGGATCCGCTTTCTTAGTACCCTGGGTACTAGGCTTCTTCGGATCGGGCTTTTTAGGCTCGTCCTTTCCCGGAGGCTTCTTTCCAACACCTACGTGTTTAAGAGCCTTGGTACTAACCTTACCATCGGCCGACCGGGACCGATCTCGGGTAGCACCCTTACCACCGCGCGTCCTCGGACGTGAAGTGTCGGAGTCGCTGTCGCCTCCCATAGACAGTTTCCGTGTAACTGTCTTCTTGAGGCTGGGCGAAATGCTCAGACTGCACATCCGAGACAGATGTCCAGTCGACTCGGAGGGGTTCGACTCTACTGCACTGTAGGCGATCCCTCGCAACATTCCGGAGTCCTCGCTGCCATCGGGTGACGGAGACTTCCGAATCGGTGACACGATCGGATCCACACGTAGTTCCGACAGAGTCTGGCTAAGCTCATCACCACTGGGGCTCTGAGCATCCATGTGCTCCTCGGTGGCGGATGCCACCTCGGAGTGACCGGAGAGTTCGGACTGGCGGAGCTGCTGCTCGGCCATCCTCACTTCTTCAAGTGTCTTGCGACGGGAGTTTGACGGGGAAACACTTAGTTCCCCGTCTCCCTCTTTGTCTTAGACGGACCAGCAAAGAGTACTCACAGTTCCTACTCTTTGTATGCCTTTTCTACTCCTCTAGCTGCCCAAAAACACCGACTTCTCCGCTGCCGACACACGCACGATTGATCCGGGAGAGCCCCAAAATCAATATGGCGGTTCCCTCGCTTTTGTTTTTAAAACAAAGCGCATGCGCAGCGTCTCGCGTGATTGGACGCGATCCCGTTACCCGGTGTGACCCAATTATCGCTTAATCAGGTCACGACCTTTCCCGCCCGCAGCTCGGGCTCAGGGGATCACACTGCCACGTAGGCGGCTCGCAAAAGTCAAAATATACTTCGAATAAAGAGTTCGTCAGGAGTATTAGTGGATTAATATGGGAAATCGAAGATTACCCCACCGGATTATCCGTCCACCACCCTCGGGAGCACTCCAACATTCTTTTCTATTTGACTCTGAGCGCCCCTGTTGGTAGCACACATATAACATATAAAACAACACAGGACACCACACTCGTTGTGTAAACAAGCTAGGTTACCGCCCCTCTGGCCACCAGCCTTGGGCTTCGCCGAACGGGTTTCCCGTTCACCTCTCGTAACCTGGCCGAAGGACTCTCGTTCTTAACTAAAACTCCAGCCTTGATTTTAGTTTTCCGTGCCCTTCTTCCTTCGCCTGCCGAGACTTTCTTTTTCACGGTCTTCTGGGGCTTCTTTCGTACCACTCTCTTAGGTCCTCTTAGGGGTATCTGCTGACACCCCTTCCAAAGGTACAAATTTAGCCTCCGAAGTTGCCTTTTCCACCTCCGTTTCCGGGGTGAGCTCCCTTCCAGCCCAAGCACGCAACCGAGCCACATGGCTCGTCTGGATGCGCCCTGCTTCGGACTGAATCAACACAGTCGTCTGACTGATACATTTAACCACGGTGTGTGGTCCATCCCAGTTATTTGCCAGCTTGACGTTGCAGAGCGGTTCGTGCAGGCGGATCACTCTATCCCCTACTACGAAGCGTCGCAACTTCAATCCGGTGTCATAACCTACCTTCTGCCAATTCGCAGCTTTGAGCAAATGCGCCCTAACTGTTTCGTAGGCAAATTTGAACCTCTCTCGTAGAGATTCTACAAATAGCACCGTACATGGTGCTTCCGGACTGATCCCTACCACCCCGAATACTAAATCCGCCGGCATGATCAAGTCCTCTCCGAACACCAAGAGGTTTGGTGTGCAATTTGTCGAAGTGTGGACCGTATTGTTATACGCATGTACCACAAATTCGCACTGATCATCCCAATCATCCATATGGGAGTTCACTAACGGCTTCAAAACCTGGATCAAGGTCCGATTGAACCGTTCCACCTGCCCGTCGGACTGTGGTCGGTACGGATTGGTCCGAGTTTTGCATATAGCCAACTGATGACACATAGCTGCCCAAAGCTTGGACTCAAATTCTCTCCCTTGATCGCTATGTAACATCAAGGGAGCCCCCAGATGGAGGATCCACCCCTTTACTAGTGCTTCCGCACAAGTAGCAGCAGTATGATCCTCTAGTGGGTACACTCGGGTGTATTTCGTATAGTAGTCCGAGACCACCATCATACACGTATTACCCTTAGGAGTGGGTTTCACTCCACTGATAATATCCACGGCTATTCGAGCAAATCTCACCCCGAATAGTTCCTGCTGCAGTGGCAATTTTCCTAATCCAGGACCAGGTTTGCCTAAACAACATGCCGGACATGTCTCGATCCACCTCAAAAGGTCGCCAGACATTCCGGGCCAGTAATACCTCCGACTCAGCCGTTCCAAAGAGCGTTTCTTGCCGAAATGCCCACTAGTGGAATGGCCGTGGCAGTAGTACAGGATGTCTTTCCTCATAGCAGCAGGGATTACCATTTGTAATACCCTCCGCTTTCCTGGACAAGTCTTCCACCTGCACAACAACGAGTCTCGGACCTCCAGTTCATGGAACTGTGCCAAGAAACGTCGCATTTCACGGTTTTCCAGCGATATTTCGGGTCTCACTGGACAGACCCCAGTAGGGACAAGCTCCCTCAGTCGTGCTATGGTAGGATCGGCCATCTGGTACGTCCTTATAGTGTCGGTGGACCAATCCAACAGGTTTTGCAACAACCCATCATAAGGCAAACGCACACTCGCTACCACAGCATTGTGAGCACCACAATCCCCACATTCCGGACGCACACAACGGCGTACCGGACGTCTACTCAGGCAGTCAGCATTAATATGCTTTGTGCCCGCTCGGTGCTGGATATGAGAGTTCTCCAGTCCGAACTCGCTGAGGTGGTTCAACCATCGACCAATCATTCCCTCCGCATCCTTAAAGTTAAGGAGCCACCTGAGGGCCGAATGATCAGTGCGAAGTGTGAAATTCCCTCCATATAAGAAGTGCCGAAACTTCTTCGTGTATACCACCACTGCGAGCAACTCTCGCTTGGTAGTACAATAATTTCTCTGTGCCTTGTTCATACTGTTACTAGCGAACGCCAACGGGACCTCTACTCCGTCCTGGATTTGGGACAATGCGGCCCCGATGCTCTCATTGCTCGCATCAGTGTCAAGGATGAAATGCCCCTTCTCCGTAGGGTATCTCAGCACTGGGGTGGTCCGGAACAACGCCTTAATCTCTTTGAAGGCTTCATTCTGTTCCATCCCCCATGGGAAGGGTTCCTTTTTCCTCCCCGGAGTCCAATGGCTCAACCGTTGGAGTGGCTGAGACACCCTAGAGAATCCGGGGATGAAGTCCCTGTAATAGGAACAGAACCCTAGAAAGGATCTGATATCCTTTGGTCCTTTTGGAACTTCCCAAGTCTCCACAGTCTCCAGTTTAGTCGGATCAGCCTGCACACCCTCGGTGGAGATGATCCGGCCCAAATAGACCATGGACTTCCGAAAAAGTTCACACTTCTTTGGCTTTAATGTCAAGCCATTGGACCGAATTCGTTCCAACACCTCTCCGAGGTTCAACGCACACTCTTCAAACGTCTTGCCGAAAACAATGACATCATCCAAGTATACCAAGCACTTGCGCCACAGTAGATCACTCAACAGAGTTTCCATCATAGCTTCAAATGTGGCCGGGGCGTTGCATAACCCGAAAGGCATCAGTTCAAACTGATACAGTCCAATGTGACTCGTAAAAGCCGTTTTCTCTTTATCCTCCTCCTTCATCCCGATCTGCCAATACCCGGACTGCAGATCAAGGGTGCAGAACCATTGGTTCCCACCCAACGAGTCCAGAGTCTCATCAATTCGGGGGAGAGGATATGCATTCTTCTTGGTTACCCCATTCAGGCGCCTATAATCGATACAAAATCGGATAGACCCATCCTTCTTAGTAACCATCTGAACCGGACTGGACCAGGGACTAGTGCTAGGCACTATCACCTTCTGTTCCAGCATGGTTTTCACTTGTTCTTCAACAACAGCTTTCTTACCCAACGGCAAACGTCGGTACGGCATTTTGAAAGGCTGTGCATCTCCAGTATTGATAGAATGCAACACTTTGTCGGTTCGGCCTAACGGCTCCCCCTCCACTTGCCATGCATCCTGATACTTCACTACCAGCCTCCTTAGAGAATCGAGATCCATCCGATCCGTCAGATCCGTTTCGGATATCATTTTCTCGAGTCCCTCACTCAACGGGGTCGGAGAAGGGTCACCCTTCATGCTCACCTGTCCAGCGGACACTATAGCCTCACTGGTGAACACCTTCCCCAACACTGTATCTTTCTTAAGATACTGTGGTTCCAACCCAGGGTTGGAAACCGGCACTACGGTCCAAGCACCATCCCCCACCAGGGTATCCATGCCCGTCAGACCGATGCTTCCCAACATGGCCACATCCGGTTCCACAACTGCTTCTTCCTCTCTCCTAAGCCCCTTGCTTCGGACCAGCACGTCACACGTCTGTCCGGGAGGAATCTTAACAGTTTGGACCACCGTTGCCACTGTCGATACTTGTCGGAGCACACATTGCTCCACCGCACGGTACGGGTGCTCTATTCGGAGTACCCCTGTACCAGGATTCAGGACCGCGTCATACAACGCCGAAAAATCCAACCCCAGTATACCGTCGTCTGCAATATCCGCAATTGTGGGAGAAGCCACATACTCCTTCCCTCCAATCCGGACCGGTATGAACGCGCGCCCATACGTCTGCATACTTGACCCATCGGCCGAACAGGCGTTTACCCTCGTTTTGAAGTTATCACGACTGTCCGGCATAAGAGCATAGAATTTGGAGGAGATAAAGGAGTGGCTGGCTCCCGTATCTACTAAAAATTCGCCCGCCCTACCGGCCACAGTAACAGACACATACCACCGCCTCCCCCCCAGCGGAGACGGGTTTACAGTGAAGCGTTTGAAATCCTTCGGAGCAGCCAGATCAAGGCCATGTTTCTTCAAATGGTCGAAACATGGATGATCCGGGGAAAGCTGGGTACTCCCTACCCACACGGTGTCTGTGACAGCCGCAACTTCCTCGTTCCTATCCGTAATGGGCCTCCCTGCCTCATTGCCGGGCAACTGATGGACTGGAATGTTAATCAGGCCGGCATCCGAGCCCCTCAGGCTCGAAGCCACCCCTGATTCCCTTCCTGTCTTCTGAATTTCACTAGGCTCTACCTCTCTGGTATGTTGGCGTACTTCATCTCCAGGGGTTGTCCGCTCGCCTTCTCGGACTACCCCCTCTAGTTTCCCTCCTTTCCGGGAACTTTCGGACTCGAAGCCGTACACTCCGCGGCAAAGTGACCGATCTCTAAGCACCTATAGCACTTAGCGGTTCTCCGATTGATCTTCCTTCTGTTAGGCTGTGTAGCCCCCTGAATGGAAGTCGTCATCTTCTCAAACAGCGCTGTGAAAAACGCTGCGTCCATCACCGGAGCCTTCGGCTCTGATGACTCCCTTTTTGGAGGGGGGTTTCCACCCCCTTCCGGCTTCTTACTCTTCCACGGCGGTTTAGAGGAATTTCCATTCCTCTTGAACTGAGCCGCTGAAGCTATCGCCCCCTCCTCATCACTGCCCGAACCATCAGACTGTTCCGGAGAACATTCTATAATGGCCGAGGCCCGGGTAGGCATCCGGTCCCCTAACAGTGACTTTTTGAGAGCATGTATGTCGATGGCCTTAAAAAGGTCATCTAGTGACGTATCTGCTCTCCACGTGTCATACACCGTTTGTTGTATGTCTGGGTCTCTCAGTCCGGCAACGAACTGAGAGAACAATTCCTTAGAAAATAAGGCATCATGGATTCCTGAAGCAGGGTGTACCTTCTTCAGGAGTCTCATCAATGCAAGTCCGAAAACCCTTGGAGCTTCGTTCTTGCCTTGCACACGCTTCTTAAAAGCGACCATCGGATCGATCCGTGCGGAATCTCCGTACAGGATGGTTCCGATTTCAACGAGCTGTTTGAAAGTTCCGCGGGGTCCGCATTCCTCTTTCCACTGCTCAACTGCCATGAGACCATCTCCCATGCGTAATCCCTTACAAACGTACGGGATTGCATCCTGTTGGTCCCACCCGCTGAGGTTTATATCCTCAACGGTGGCTCCCAACCAATCTTCCCAAGAATTCTTCTGCCAGTAGGGAAATGGCTCGCTAGCTATGCGTCTAGCAGCATTGGACGAACCTCTAATTTTAGAGGTTATCGCCAGACATTTAGAAATGGATGCTGACGCGTCCTTTTCCGCACCTACATTGTGCAATCCGATCCCCGCTATTGCGGGATTCGTATCGTACAATTCTTGCAATTCTGTACTCAGCATTGTTCTCCTGGGAGCCTTCCTCGGACTCTTCGTACCAGGAGTCGCCCCCGGAGTAGCACCCGTGGTTGGCACACTATTCTGTCTGTCCAGAAAAGCCTGGTAGGTCCCATACGACACTATGTCCGTAGTGGGGTCTACGCCCTGTCCGAACCACCAGTTCTTCTCCTGATCAGTCATATACTGACACTGCTGGGCCAGAGCAAGCAATCGTTGATGTTCTGACTTCTCTTTCTCCAACTCCTTGGCCTGCTTCTCAGCCTCCTCCTCCTGCTGAGCGTTTTCCAGTTTAGCTTTAGCAGCCTCTCCGGCAGCTCGGAGCCCTTCCTTTCGAGCCCTCAGAACCGCCGCTTCCTGCTCCGCTAACTCCTCTGCGAGAGCAGCGTTTTCCTTCATTCGTTTCTGTTGCTGCTCTAAAGCAGCCTGCTGTTTGCGATACACGTCTCGCCTTTCTATTTCCAAGTTTTTCTGCTCCTGGAACAATATGTTTGCTTGGCATTCTCGCCATTGCAACAAACTTGAAGGAGTCAGGTCGGTTTTCGCCGCCTTATCCTGTTCGGCCGCTTTTTTTAAGCGTACCGCGTCTAGTTCTTGCTCGTCCACTCTCAACTGCGATCGTGGACTCCGAACCAACTCCGACAATGGTCTTCCCCTGCCTACTGAGGCTAGACCGGTCGGGGCTGTAAATACCTGCTTTGGTATCGGACGGATACCACTGATCCCTACCCTCGGTGAGGAATCACCCCCCCTGCCTCTGCCCCTGGATCGTCCCACTCGGAGTGGTCGTCCCGGTGTCGAGGTTGACAAGGCAGGTTCAATGGTTACTCCACGTCCCATAGGCTGATTGGGAGTGTCTGTAAAGCTCATGTAATGGAGGCCTTCCGGACTACCATTGTCTGCAGATGCGAATGAGGTACTGCTGTCGTGCATACTTTCTCGCGTCTCCGATAAAAACTGTTGTAAAGCAGCTCTTTTTGCTTTCAGAATGTCGCACTCCGTCACTAGACTTCGGCGGACCTCCTGTAAGTCCTCTGTGTCCCGAACAATGGCTGATCGGGCCCCTTCTGCTTCATGCATTACAGCGTCTCGAGCTGCGCAAATATGGTTCAGCTCCGTGTTTGCCTCGACAAACTCGGACCGGATCCCTCGTAGGTCCGCTTCTTTCTGATCGTATTCCGCTCGGACTCTGCTGAGGGATTGTACCAGCTTTTCATTCTCCTCCAACAAGGTAGACAGCCTTGCGTCCTTTTCCTTGATCTTGGAAGCTCTGTGTGTGACTGCACCTTCCAATGCAATCAGACTGCTTTTCCATTCATTGGATTGCTTCTGAATGGTCAACAATTCCATTTGAGCCATCTGTACACGTTCCTGCACTCGGGCTTCTCTCATGTCGTCAAAGCGACGCTCCTCCAACAGGGCAAACCTCCTCGGAGTCGGCGCGGCTGACCTTGACCCACCAACGTTGAACAAGGACAAGTTCATTTCTTCTAATGAGCGGCTCATTATGGTAGGACCCCTGGGTCCTCGTGCTGCGTCTGTTCCGGATGGAACATTCGCCCTACTGTGGGTATCTGCCTCATAACTGGCATCTAGCCCCTCCGGTGACAAGGCTGCTGCCTCATCAGGAGACCTCGCTGCTCCGTCCAGAGCCCGAGGTCTGTGCTACTGCACAGGCTAACCTGCGTTTCACTCAGAACTGGTCACGGCACCAGTGTAATAAACGATACTTTGTATCTTTATGATATTGGTAGAGTATCAATTAAAGAACAAAGTCGACACAGTTCGGATCAAGTGTTACAGGTTGCAATATCAGGTTTATTCAGAGAACCTAGACAAGCAGTCACTAAGTGTGCGAACTCCCTATAGAGTTCGGAACGGGTCAGTAGGCTAAGCAGCCGATATGATCACAGGGTCTCCTCTGCCAGCGTGGCTCAGAGTAACCGACGAGTACCGTCAGATGCCGGGTATATATAGGCAGCCAGCCTGCGTGCGCACACGCAGACCGGAAGCCTATAGCGACCTCTGTCCATACCCCAAGCCCGGGGTAGGTGTCGCCACCTACCGTCGGACTGAAGGGTTCGGACTGAGCTCGCAACACAGCATCCAACAGCACTCGTCATATAACAACCCCGTATAACCCTAGCCCCTACACTACTAATAAGACATCTGTACATAGAGTGTATTGCTTAGTACATCTATAAACATCCATAACTCTAGCTAACTCTGTCTTGCCTCTTTCACCTCACCTGCAGAAGACCACACACATAGTGACCACAGCTCACCAAGGGGGTTCCTCCCAGGTCATGAGGTGGTGGTAAGGCTAAATAATAAATAAAAAAAAGTGTGTTTCAGGTTACCCGACCCTACCTAGCAAAACAGGACCCTAGACATTTTCATCCAATTTTGAAAATAATAGTCATACTTAAGATCATTTTGGGGCAATTTAAGAGTCGTTCTGATAATTCACAAGTTGAGGCGGTGGTCCGCGAGTTGGCATTGAAGTTCGCGAGTCAATTTCTAGGTACTTTTCAGGCCAAAGTAAAAAATCAAAAAAAATCCGACCTACCTAGATTTTCAGATCATACAACCTGAAACACCTTTTCTTTTGCCTAGTGTATTTTGACCATGCCTCTTCATTATGCCTCCTACACCGACGAATACTTGGAGGAAAGAAATATCTTACTATTAAGTTGCTAAATTGGCAAGTTAAAAAGTTTACTTTAACAATATCATTCTGGTATTACAAGAGTTCTGACTTTTGCTGACAATTTGCCTATTCATCAATGAACATGACGTTAAACAAGCCAATGAACTGCAAACATGTAGATACTATACAATTACGTTCAACCCATACGCACTTGTGTAGTACAGCCTTCCAAGTGCTCCCTTCTAGTACTGCAGCCCTTGCAGATATCAGAGCCTTGGTGTCTATCTATATAAGGTGTTTTATGCTACAAGATAAGACAATAAGCCCATAAACATGACCATTCAGCCCGAGGCGTTCATCTTCCGCTATTACCAGGGATGTTGCTATGCACAGATGTATCGATAATGTTCATATACTACACTCCTTAGATCAATACACAGAGATTACTTAGCCCTTTAAGGGTAGCATAGTGCTTTAGTGGGCTATATTGGTGCCCTTGATCATCATTAAGCATGGATGTAGGCCTAATGGGTCGATTCGCCAGCACTCGCCAATTGCTCAGCAGTGTATCACGCTCGTAGGGTCGGCATGATACAGGAACACTGCAGACGAGCCACTGGATGCGTCATGAATGCATCATGATGACAAAGGACATGGTGCATTAAATCACTGTGCGGCCCTTAAAGGGTTATAGTTTGCAGTATTGGCCAGGCCCGTGTATCAGAGCAGGAGATTGTGCAGCCAGTAAAGCACCATTTGCATGCAGCAGGCCCCTCATATTGGAACCCAGACATGCATTGCTGGCTGTACATTACTACATCTTAACCCTCCTCCCTCTCCCCGCTCAATCAGGCTTTACATACACCCAGCCAGCCCCGTTCTGTTACGAGACACTTTGTGGCGGCATAGTCCATAGTATAGTCTCTGTGTGTCTGACGCCATGTTAATATACAAGGGGAGCCAGGGGTATATGGGCACGACACATTTTCAAATAGGAGCCCAGCCTGATACCTCCGGAATAGATATAATATTATTATATTCAAAAAAGGAAAGAAAAAAGTCACTGATATCTAATGCATGTCCATTGTATCTAGATTAGCCGTATGTTTGTGCCTTTGGTTAAGATTACACCACGGTTGTACACGGTTGGCTGAGGGAACAAAATGATCTGACTGTATATTACATGCATGGCTGTACGTGGATATGGTCCATTGAGCAGCCTCTCCTATACTAGCTTATACTGTGAGCATAAGTCAGGTATGATATGCGGGAGTAGCTGCATACGTGTGATAAGCCTTAGGCAATGGTGATTGTGTGCGGTTGGCACCTTAGTCTATTACCTTGTCTTTGGCTCATAACACGTACACAGCAACTCACCTGTATCATATCTGCTACATCAGGCTAAGACTGCTATGGGAGTGTTGCCTCTGTTGCAGAGCTGTATATTGGAGGACCTGACTCTCTATGAGACCACTTGGCACCACAGACGCTGTACTCCCCCTGACTCCCCCTGCCGGGCATCATTAAGGACCACGTGATCACGTGGCTGCACGCCGCCTGGTGGGCTTTTGTAGAACTAGTATTTCTTTTAGTCCAGCCGGTGGCGTTTTTACAGCTTGATGCAAGGTTGGCGTGCTTAAGTCTTAAATGGCCGCATAGTGCTTTAATGTGACATAGGTCCCTTGCCATTTATCTTGCAAGTTGCATGAATTGACCTTTGGTTAGTCTACTCACCAGGGTTGCATTCAGGCATCATGCGGTTTTGATACACTTCAGAAGGATTGGCATGATACACGAATACAGCCCTGTTGAGTAGATTCGCCAGGCTGCATTTCTGCATCCTTACGACAAAGGCCATACAACATTAATGCACTGTACGGCCCTTAAATGTCTGGCCACCTTCTTCTCTCATATACTCTAGGCGTATATTACACCCTATACTTCCGCTTTCTTATCTTTGTGAATAGTTTTAGTGGCTTCTTAGTATAAGGCTACTGGTGAGTGGTTACACTGGGTACCAGCTTGTTTTGAGGTATCCCCATACCATGATACCATGCACTCTCCGACCTGTACTATTGCTAAGCAACCTGGAATAAAAAAAAAGCTCAATGTTGTCGAGCCGGCAATAGGCAGATTCTGAATCGCTATACCCTAATTGCCCTAAATCAGTCAAAAATCTCTGCCCTACCTCGACACAAAGTGCCGCTCCTGAACACACGCTGTGGTAAACAGCTTATCTTGAATAAGCACCGTTGGGGGGGAGGGGGGGTAATGTCTAGCTGCGATTTATAGATACCTGAAATATAGCCAATCAGACAGTATCAGACAGTTCTGATATTACACATATATTCATTTACCTTCATTGTTAAATGGCTGCTAAGTGCTTTACCATGCTCTTTGCCGTCATGATGCATGGATTCAGGACTGTCGAGTCTGTAGGGAGCGTGGTATATTGATACATCATGACGACCCTTGGCTATCATGCATTAACGCATTATATGTGACCATTATCGGGTGAGACTTACAGTCAGCACTTTGATACTACCTTGGATGTGGTAAAGGCACGGGGAAATGTCTGAGGAAGCAAAGGAAGGGAGTGGGTGTCGACTGTACACGTGTACTTATGATTCCATTAATCAAGGACAGTGAAACTCGGAAAGCATTTTAAATTTTATTGCAAGTAATTATCCAATGACATTCCTGCAGATACATATGCCCATGCCGACTCGTGCCCAGACTGGGCTTTACTAGTAGAAGATAAACAGCAGAAATAACAGCCAAACAGAATGGATGACCCATGCATGCACACAGAGAAGCCTTTCTGCATGGCTGCCCATTGTGTCCCTTGTTTCCCGACCACACTTAAAAGTTATTAGCAAGTTTTATACAGACACCAGCCCCTTCGGGGGCTGGGATTGTGGGTAGGGGGATAGGATAGGTCGAATCCTTTACATTTGTCCATTAGGTCTAATCTCTGCCCCCCCCCCCCGCCATCGTTGACTTGCGCGGGTAGCTGCAGGACAGTACGGGTGTCCCTCTGCTCCAGATAGTGCCTAGAGATATCTCCATGGTAACGCGCGTCCTAAGCAACACTATCCACTCTCCCAGCAGAGTCTGCATGTCGCCGTGACCACATTGTCAAGCCCCATCCTCGATAGAAAGGTGCTAGGTCAAATATCTCAACCATTTGCAACTGTTCTGATATGATACTTGATGGAAGTGACAATTATGGTATGTACTTTGTAACTACATTGCATTTGACAATAGCTTTACTGTGAATGTGTTATTTGAATGCCTCACTGGAATAGAAAACAATGGCGGATCTTTGAATTTTTTTCTAGCATTGGTTGTCATGGAGCCGGTGCGAGAGTATGTATCTTAATGATATTTTTCTATTGATAGACTTCTATTACAGGATTTATTTGAATGAGGGGAAGACTACACGTATATTGAACTCTTATAATGAAAATTCGAGAAAATTCAGGTGGAAAATCGAGTTAGCTTTGAAAAAAATACATACTTTTATGTAGCCTCTTTTGGTTTATCTGTTCCCGGTGAGCCACTCAAGCCTATTTTAATGTGGTGGTGACCAGCGGCCAATTAATGCCGTTTTATATATAGGGGAATTAGTTCTTTAATATACCACATAGCGCCATGTGCTATGACCTCTGTCGCCATGATGCATGCTACAGTCTTGGCGAGTAAGTCGCCAGTGCTTCATTCAAGCATCATGCCGACCCTGCAGGGTCTGGCGAGTCATACGAGGAGGCTGCATTCGTGCATCATGCCGATAAAGGGCATATCAGATTTAACCACTATGTGGCCCTTAAAGGGTTGAGAAAGCCGACATATATGACTTGGCTTTCTTATTAGGAGGCACATCTGCTCTTTTCTCATCTTTCCTCTATCTGTCCCTCTGATAGTTACCCTTTTAATGGGCTTGCTCTTAGTATTACAGGATGCTATATCTTTTACTGTAGTCTACGGGGCTTCTTAATCAGTCAATTTAATAGCTTGAGCCAACTCTGATTGTGGCTCCATTCAGAATACTACACTGCATAGCCATTTTTATGTGTATCGATACAACAGGTACTTGTAGGTTGTGTGGGAAAGCTATGACGATTTTAGATTTTCCCCTTTGATAATGCCTGAAAGGTTAATCCCAGATTGGATGTACAGGATGAGCCAAAGAGCATGAGCACATCTATACTGATGTAGTACATGTACGTTATGTTAACACAGTGCATCCTGTAAGGCAGTAACATTACCCAGTGGGAATACACCTGTCCACTTATGGACAGCAGATTGTTACCTGGCACACAGGTTCATGGTGGCCTGAGCTTAAATGTTAGATCAGTTAACTGCACAATATTCATATTCAATTCAGGTGCCTATATATTCACTTTGATAAAGTTTTTGAGCACAATGAGAGTATTTTAGTGTATTGTGTTTTATACACTTTACTTTACTGTAAAGACCTAGTAATCCTGTCAACATACATATGCAGTTTATGTCACTTTCGCTATAAACTGTATTTATGGATGTAGTAACTTTACTATAAAGTAGTCGACATAAATCACTGTAGTGTCTACATGTAGTAAACTGTTCACTAAGTCGATAAAATTGTCTCTTATGGGAATTGTTTTATGTATCATTACATTAATATGAATGTTATGTTTTCTCAGATAATAGCAGGGGTCGACACTAGTGACTAATCTTTCTAGCTGCGGGCAAAGGCCAAATAATACTAAGAGTGACCAGGAATGCCCTGAAATATAACCCCGCAAAGGACTAAGCGTCATCTGTTATAATGTACTAGTAGGTTTGATATCCTTTATGTACATGAATAAATAATTTTCCAAGACGACTACTTTAGATACCCATTCAATTGTTTGTACTTTCTCCATTTTTGAATTGAACTAAGTATATACTTCAATCTATATGGAATCATAATGATCTAGTATGGATGGAATACATGTGCACTCTGTCCAATATCAAGTGGATGGGAGCTGTTAAAACATTATATTATCACTATGAAATTCTGACTAGAAATTAAAAAAAGATAATCCAATCAATCACTTTGTATTCAAAGCTTCCCTTGCTGTCAATCCTGCCTATATCAGTGATAACACAGATGTTCCCAGTAGAAGTTACATCCTAAATATAAGAAACAGGATGAGGTTATTCATACCAACAGTTTGGAAAGATAGAACATGTACTGCAAGCATTCTTACATTTTGAAAACTGGTGTATGATTTAAAACACTAAGAGTGAAGGTACTTACAGCGAAGAACAGATTAGACTAATAACTAATATCGTTATATAAGTATGGGTAAATATTGTCCATGCTTAATTATGATTTTTCATTCTATCATGATGTTTCATGAGGCTATGATTAAGCGCCATTAAATGTTTCCCAATGATCGCTTTGCTATGCGTCAAGTAAATTTCAAATTGCAATATAACCTACATTGGTAAACAGAACTGTTTGATTTAACAAGAATAAATTGAAAAGTTTCCTTTAAAACCAATTAAAAGCCAATCAGCCATTGCTAATTGGATGAAGAGTATTATCTGCAAAGCCATACTAGTTGTTGGACATTTTTTAACCTTGTTTGAGCAGCTCTTACATCAACCCTCATGAGCTGCCCAGTGAAGAGTCTGAGATGGTGTGGTGAGCTGTAATGGTGTAGGTGGGCCTCATCAGTTTCCAGCAGTGGTTGAGAAAGACAAGGGGGCAGAGACCCAAATTAAAGCTAAACAATGAAATATGACTCCTCTCAGTTCTGCACGAAATTCCGTGAGCAAACAGAACCAGCTGGTAAGAAGCTCAATGCTCACATGTAATTGGTGCAACCCTTAGCTCTGTCTGCTTCCCATTCTCTCCTCAGGCCTATATATTAGAAACTTTAATATCACAACGTTTACGGCAACAGCAATGGGTAACGTCATCAGTCACATGGGGGTATTCCCATCTAAAAGTATGCAACTTGTAGGCTAGACATTTTGGACATGTAGGGGGCGATCTACACATATGTGTAATCAATGTGTGATTCATTTAATCATCGGAAAATATATAGAAGTCATGAAATGTTCAACCTGTTTAGTTTGTAGGTACCTGCAGCAGAAGATAATAACCTTCCTTTTAAGTATTACCCTACTTATTTACATAATCAATGGGACTCTTCTGGTGACCACTCAAAGTGCACTGACACACACTCTAATAGGCCGATACTGGGGTGAATTTTTAACCACAGAAAGTATACTGCTAGTGGAATTTGTACTTCTAGCCCCTGACATTGTCGTACCTGTACACGTTTCTGACTCTTAAACTCTGTATTATCAATTTATCCAATTCTAATTTAAAACTGTCGACACCCCAGGGGGTAAAACTGAATTTAGATTCATCAGTGTGACCTAAATCTAGCCGGCTGGAAAATCAACCTTAATCGATGGTTGGTCGCTGCGATCAGTCCATTAATTACAATTCAACAGAGACAGCGGGGAGCGCCAATAAACATGCCACCAGGGTATTTAACACTAAACAAGCTATAGACCATTCCCATTGGTTTACAACATAGAAAACAAAGAAGCAGGGCATCAATATGGGCCCAACAGCAATGAACTGGAGCCCCCACTGGCCTAGATTGCTTGGTGATTGTATAAGGGAGCATTAGTTTGTTAAGCTTAGCTGTGCCGCGGAAACTGCCATAGAGAGCAGGGACACAGCATCAGGGGTGGCATAGCAGGCAGCAAATTTGACTAGAAGGGCTAGGCTCTAGTGTGCACATGACAAGGTCTGATAATATCAGCAAAACAGCTCTGTGCCTGGTAAAACAGAAAGATTTGATTGAAAGGACTATAAGAAATATCCAAAGCAGTTGGCTCAGCAATTTTCAGGTAATGACAGAAAAGCACTTCTGAGAGCAACATCTGACGGTACTACAGACCCACCTATTCCCTCTCCTTTAATTGAAAAGATCTGCTGGAAATTCCTGCTTTTGAAACCTGTATTATTCTTTTCCTTTTAACCCCGAGAACTGCAGGCATCATTTGAATGGCAGCTTTAATTTACTGGTGGGTGTGTATCGAAGTAGGGCATCAGGTGGCTGACGTGCTCAGTGCCCTTTGTATAAGAGTTAACTCTGCCTGTTACTGGTCTCTGCTTCCTCAGTGTCTGACAGTAATTATAGAGGGCCAATGTGCATTCATCCTTTCAGGTCTGTTCAAAACACAGTCTGAGAATGAGGTGGCTTGCAGGGAGAACAGATTAGACTCTCCAACCTAAAACATTAGGGATGGATAAATATTATCATGTTGAATTATGGTGGGATGCTCTGTAATGATATTTTGCCAGGCTCTTAGACTCCCATTTTCAACAAAGGCTTCGTGAAGATTTCCAAGGAAGGCTTTGACACATGTCAAGAAAGTATAATAGATGGTGATGGAGAATTTGTGGACAGTGGATCGTTGGCATAATCTTTAAATTTGCTCAATCTAGGTAGTGATAACAAATTGGGTATAGAAGGTGACAGGCTATCCTCGCTATGGTCCATATCAAACACAACTACTGCTTAAAGGTAGGTTCTGTATGAAATATTAAATCGAAGACTATATATGTCCGCCACATGTCCCAAGAAGGAGATCAGAGAGAGACTGTGTCATAGCAGGGACAACACGGTGTAAGAATCAATTACAACCCCCAAATTTATGATACAATATTGATGGTTTCATAATCACAATAATGACCAATTTGAAGCTTTCACAGCCCTGTTCATAATACACTATTGATGGTTTCATAATTATTATCTTGGAAACCCAAATAACTACTACACAATTTCAAGCCATACGGGTAATGAAGGCAACCTATGCTTTAAATTGATATGTCAAAGTATTGACTGTTCTACAAAGGAAATGATCACTAAGGACCTAAAAAAAAGACAATGCACATTGAACCAACATCCCGTTCCAACAATTCACACGTAATATCAGAGGCTAAATACACAGTAGCTGTCTCATTAATGATGATAATGAACAGAGCTGCTGAAAGTGTAATGCGTAGCTCTCTTATTAAGCCATCGTAGACGAAATGTGACAAATGTTTCAGTAATCAAACACCCCATCCACCTAATTTTGACTTGTCTGTTCCAATAACCTGCATTCATCTTTTGAAATTTTAGGGTTGATATTCTGTATAAATTATATATTTTGCCTGGAGGATTATTTTAGATACCCATTGATTTATTTGTACATTCCCCAATTTTAGACTTGAACTTATGGTGTGCTTACCCATGTGCAATTGAAAATCTCCATCCCAGTATTGAAGCATATAGTCCTTTTTGTAAATACACCCTGAGGTCAATTATTATACTTTGGAACTGCAAATTTTGGAAAAATAGTTTGAAGATTATATTTTACTCTCCCTAATCTTCATTTTTGTCAGATTTCTGTCCCTATTCTTAGAATGGCGCTTATGTAGTTTTGCATACAAACTCCTCACTTGCTACCCAGAGTATATACTTCAATCTGTATGGAACCACAATGATCTATTCAGTAGTTGACACACAGAAATACATCATATGCTCTGTCCAAAAACAACCCTACGGGAGATGTCAATAGCATAATATTATCACTATGAAATGCTATCCACATGCTAGGAAAAATAAGCCAATTAATCATTTCGTACTGAAAGCTCCCCTTGCCGTCACTCCCTCCTATGTCAATTATAACACAGATGTTCCCAGCAGAAGTAACATCCTTAGGATAAGGAACCGAATGAGGCCATTCAAACATTGGATATGGAAAGCATAGAATGCATGATTAGTTTCTGCGCCAAGGTGCGGGTTTTCTATATCCAAGGTGGGAGTTTGTTCTTCGTTTAATATATTAGAGCAGGGATATTGCATGGGAGATAGCATGGTCCATCTGTTGAATGTATATACTCAAAATCGGACAAGGTGCTTTTAAAATAGCTTGAGAATGTTCCTGGAAATGTTACAGTAATTTTGTCATCCCGTTTCTGTTATTGCAATACTGACTAATAAGGTTTTGCCATGTTTAACATTGAACCATTTGAGAGCAGCACATGACTTTAATACACTGGCCCAAATCTAGTACTCTGTTAATGTGCACCAAGGCAGTGCTAAAGAAACTCCAACCTTCTCGGGAGGTTATGTTCTAACAAGGACAGAGCATTAACATAATATGCTTCCTTAAAGGGTAAACTCAGTTTTCTACATTTATATCACCCAATAGGTGGGACAGAAGCCAGATGAAGGGGACGACGTAGCGGCTACAATCCAGGTCAGCAAGGAGTTGGGCAATGTGACGATCGTGAGGAAGGGACCTCAGGACATCATTTGCACGGGAGATAAAGGTAGGGCAACTCTAGATTTACTGCAGTGGCTTGTATATATAAGCGCCTGGGCGTTCATAGACTGTGACCTTATTGAAGACCCTGCGTTTAAACAAGCCATTACGGTCCATTGTATTGGCCCGTATTAGACTCCGAGTATAAATTACAGTGCCAGGGGATCAAATGAGAACCGATGTCGAATAAACGCAGGGGTACTGGGCTTTAAAATATATCAATGCACTATAATGTGGTCACAAAGAAGCGATAGTCTCGTGTGAGTGGTAAAATGGAATTGAAATTAATCAGTGCCCCGGTGCTTGCACGGGCCAATACTGTACCTCTACTATTACATTAGCTATCTACATTATTAGGGAACAACTCATAGTGATAGGTTAATTACCAGGTGTATACTTTTACTTCTCCACTGTTGGGGATCAAGTCAAGTCAGTTTGGATCAAACAGGAGCGCTGTCCCATTGTTATATTAACCCTGGGTCACAGAGCTTCTCCTTCCAGTGTATACATATAGACTCTATTATAGGGTGTATCGATTAACATTGTACAATATAGAGAGAAATCTCCCATATATACATAGTCTAGCGTGCCAGGCCTCTATCTTTGGTTCAATAGAGTGGTCTCGTGCTAGCTATGTGTAGATGAACGTGCTGTATGTGTCGACGAGCAAAATGCTATACATGGCCCTGGCTTTATACACTTAGGTAGGAGCTGTGGTAGAGTTTACGCCCCATGCATCTTGGAAGTGCACCGGGCTATTGGGATATATGCCACATACAACTGAAGTATCCCCATCACTCACCAGGGGGCACCACCTATTGTGTCCCACTCGAGCAGGTAAATTCAAATACCATTTAACCTCATGAGTGAACTGCGACATTTGTCGTTATGATGCACCAATGCTGCCCTGGTGAATAACTCACCAGGGCTGCATTGGTGCACCATTACAACATGTTATGAGTGTATCAACCCCATGGGCATGATACATGAATGCACTACCCCGTCCTTAAAGGGTTAGAATCACTGTATAAGACCCTCGGTAGCTCCTCTATAATACTAATGCTGGCCATATGTAACTCTACACCTAGTATTTCTGTAGATGTGGATCCTTGTCTGTTGATCAATATTACTTGAGTGTAGGCCTATCACCTCTCAATGGTTAGTGTCTGCTATGTTCACAATCATAACTTCAGGCATAAGGGAAGGCAGGCCATAATAGTATCAAGACAGATATTATGTAGGAGGGACTGGTAGACCCTAATAAGGAGTGTATTTAGAAGGGATGTATGGCTATAATTACACTGTAACTAGATAGTTTAATGTTAGGGGATAATGACTTGTCTCTGCTCCTATTTAACCCTTTAAGGACGGCATAGTACTTTAATGCATTTATCCTTGGTAGTAGTAATGCTTGAATGCAGCCCTTGCAAGTAACTAGTTCACCAGTGTTGCATTCAAGCATCATACAACCCCTTCTGGGTTGATACACTCCCAAAAGGTCAGCATAAAGAGCCAATGTAGCACAAGTGAGATGCTCACTGGGGCTGCAATGGAGCATCAGAACTACAAATGTCACCTATCAGCGCCCTGTCACCCTTAAAGGGTTAAAAGTCAGGGTATCTAGATGCAGCCACCAGGTTCATTAATCAAATATGGCTAAGCTAGATCCCTGGTTGAAGAGATGCTGTGAATCTATTAATAAACTTGGTACTGCCAGAATCACCCTGGCCTTTCAATGTTGTGTTTTTTTCTCCAGAGAAAAAAAGCACAGAAATGTTACCAATAAAAAGCTCATGACTGCTATGGGGTGACACCCAGTGTTGCAGAATGTTGCAGAGTACCACCACAGCAAATGTGCCTATCAAGACATAAACACCTGGAGAAAAAGTCTCAATGAAGAGGAGAATTATATCTATGAATCTATCAGGTGACTTTGGCGAAAACCTCTGTCTGTTTTGTTATAAATACTTAGATCTCTGTTGGCTACATGGTTTATCTGAAAGCAGATGTTTCGCTGCGGTGATCGGATACAAACACTCAGAGTATCAACAAAGAGAGTAATGTGCAAGTGTCACGTGTCTCATAGGCACCAGTCTCCATGTTATAATAATGCTTGCCTTATGTATTCTCTCCTTTCCATATCCTTTGTGTCAATAGCCTCATTTAGTTCCTTATCCTTAGGATGTTACTTCTGCTGGGAACATCTGTTTTATGATTGATATAGGAAGGATTGACAGAAAGGGGAGCTTTTAGTACGAAGCTATTGACAGGGTTGGTTTTCGGCAGAGTACACTCAGTATTTGCGGGTGCCAACTGCTGAATAGATAATTGTGGTTTCATACAGATTGAAGTATATTATGTTCTGGGTAGCAATTGCACATGAGTAAGCACACCACTAAGTCTAAAAGTGGGAAAGTACAAATAAATCAATGGGTGTCTAACATGATCCCTGTTCAAAATAGATATTTATGCATATAGATTATATACCCTAAATTTCAAAAGATGAATGCAGGTTATTGGGACAGACATGGTGAAATTAGTTAGATACGGTGTTTCTGGGTTGATATACTCCCATAAGGTCAGCATGAAGAGCCAATGTAGCACAAGTGAGATGCTCACTGGGGCTGCAATGGTGCATCAGGACGACAAATGTCACCCATCAGCGACATGCCATCCTTAAAGGGATCGAATTGCTAGTTCCTACACTGAAGCCACCTGGCGGCAAAAATCAAAGCTCATGAAAAGTATTCTTTAAGCTGTATTCATATACCTACATAGAGCAATTTCCCTAAATCAACTATTTGTATTTACTATTTTGACAGTATACTTCCATTGTTCACATATATCCACTGCTAGGACACCCATAGGATCCTATTGTTAAGGCAAAAGAAATATTTTTCCAAAATTCATGCCTTTCTCATTTCATCCGTGATCCCCTGTTTTATTGGTCCCAAAATGTTTGTATAGATGTCCATTATACATTCCCAAGGTTTGGTTGCAAAATCAATAGAAGAAGGGGATTTTCCATGACAGATAATGTGAAAATGTTCTTCTTTGCTCAAATGGCCATATCATGAAAGTTAGTATTGTGACATGGCAATTTCTTTAGATTTTCTGTTAGATAATACATCGAACTAACATAATCCTGGGTTATATGCAATAGAACATCAGTAATCCTGTGACAACTAGAAAGTCCCTTTAAAGGGTTAAAAGTCAGGGTGTCTATATGCAGCCACCAGGTCCATTAATCAAATATGGCTAAGCTAGATCCCTGGTTGAAATGATGCTGTGAATCTATTAATAAGCTTGGCGGTGCCAGAAGCACCCTGGCCTTTCAATGTTGTGTTTTTTTCCTCCAAAGAAAAAAACCCACAGAAATATTACCATTGAAAGCTCATGACTGCTATGGAGTGACACCCAGTGTTGCAGAGTGTTGCAGAGTACCACCACAGAAAATGTGCCTATCAGGACATAAACACCTCGAGAAAAAGTCTTCATGAGGAGGAGAATTATATCTATGGAATATTAGGTGACTTTGGCGAACACCTCTGTCTGTCTTTTTATACTTAGATATCTGCTTGCTACATGGTTGATCTGAAAGCAGATGTTTCGCTGCGGTGATCGGATACAAACACTCAGATTATCAACAAAGAGAGTAATGTGCAAGTCTCATGTGTCTCACAGACACCAGTCTCCATGTTATAATAATGCTTGCCTTATGTATTCTCTCCTTTCCATATCCTTTGTGTCAATAGCCTCATTTAGTTCCTTATCCTAAGGATGTTACCTCTGCTGGGAGCATCTGTTTTATGATTGATATAGGAAGGATTGACAAAAAGGGGAGCTTTTAGTACGAAGCTATTGACAGGGTTGGTTTTCGGCAGAGTACACTCAGTATTTGCGGGTGCCAACTGCTGAATAGATAATTGTGGTTTCATACAGATTGAAGTATATTATGTTCTGGGTAGCAATTGCACATGAGTAAGCACACTACTAAGTCTAAAAGTGGGAAAGTACAAATAAATCAATGGGTCTCTAACATGATCCCTGTTCAAAATAGATATTTATGCATATAGATTATATACCCTAAATTTCAAAAGATGAATGCATGTTATTGGGACAGACATGGTGAAATTAGTTAGATGGGGTGTTTGATTACTAATGGCTTAATAAAAGAGCTATGCATTACACTTTCAGCAGTCGTGTTCATTATCCCCATTAATGAGACAGCCACCATGTATTTCGCCTCTAGTAATATTACGTGTGAATTATTGGAATGGGATATTGGTTCAATGTGCATCATCTTCTTTTATCTCTATAGTATATTTTTCCAAGATTGTGATTATGAAACCCTCAATCATAAATTATGTGGGGGTTGTAATTGATTCTGACACCGTGTTGTTCTTGCTATAACACAGTCTCTTTCTGACCTTATTCATGGGACATATGACAGACATTAATAGTCTTCTATTCAAAATTTCATACAGAACTAAACCTACCGTTAGACAGTAGTTGTGTTTCATATGGAACATAGTGGGAGTAGCCTGTCACCTTCTACAGCCAATGAGTTATCATGATCTAGATCTAGAGTAAATTTAATGATCATGCCAAAGACCTAATAATATAATGTCCACAAGTTCTCCATCACCATCTTTTATACTTTCTTGATATGTGTCAAAGCATTCCTTGGATATCTTTATGGATCCTTTGTTGAAAATGGGAGTCTTAGAGCTCTCGCCATCTGAGGTAAATCATCTCAATCATGGCCCGACAAAACATCATTAGAGAGCATCCCACCATAATTCAACATGACAATATTTACCCATCCCTAATGTTTTAGGTTAGGAAGTCTAATTTGTTCTTCTCCTGGCAAGCCTCCTCATTCTCGGACTGTTTTAAACAGACCTGAAAGGATAAATCCACATAATGACTGCCAGACCCTGAGGAAGCAGAGCCCAGGAACAGTTAACCCTTTTACAAGAGCACTGAGCACGTCAGCCACCTGCTGCCCTACTTCCATACACACCCACCAGTAAATTAAAGCTGCCATTGAATTATGGCTGTAGTGCTGGAGTTTAATATGAGAGAGTATTAGAGGTTTCAAAGGAGGATTTTCTAGTAGATCGTTTCAATTAAAGGAGAGGGAATAGATGGGTTTGTGGTGCCATCAGATGTTGCTCTCAAAAGTGCTTTTCCATGTTATTAACTGATAACTGCTGAGCCAACTGCTTGGGATATTTCTTATGGTCCTTTCAATCAAATCTTTCTGTTTTACCAGGCACAGAGCTGTTTTTCTGAAATTATCAGAGCTTGTTATCTGCACACTAGAGCCTAACCCTGCCAGTCAAAGTTAGGCCGCCCCTGATGCTGTGTGCTTGCTCTTCAGTTTCTGATGCATATCTAAGCTTAACAAACTGATGCTCCCTTATACAACCACCGGGTAATCTGGAGCAGCTGGAGCTCCAGTTTATAGCTGTTGTACCCATATTGTTGCCCTACTTCCTTGTGTTCTATGTTGTAAACCAATGAGAATGATCTATAGGTTGTTTAGCGTTAAATACCCTAGTGGCATGTTTATTGGCGCTCCCCGCTGTCTCTGTTGAATTGTAATTAATGGACTGATCGCAGCGACCAACCATCAATTAAGGTTGATTTTCCAGCCGGCTAGATTTAGGTCACACTGAAGAATCTAGATTCAGTTTTACCTCCTGGGGTGTCGACAGTCTCAAATTAGAATTGGATAAGTTGATAATATATATAGGCCTGGGAGAAAATGGAAAGCACACACAGCTGAGGGGTGTGTTAATTACACATGTGGCTTGAGATTCTTACCAACTAGTTCCGTTTGCTCACAGAACATCCTTTGGTACTGAGAGGAATAACATTTCCTTGTTAAGCTTTAATTTTGGTCTCTGCCCCCTTGTCATTTCCAACCACTGCTAGAAACTGATGAGGAACCACCTACACCATTACAGCTGCCCACACCATCTCAGACTCCTCACCGAGCATCTCATGAGGGTCGCTGCAACAGCTGGCATGGCTTTGCAGATTATACTCATTATCCCATTGGCAATGACCGATTGCCTTGATATCTAATGGTATTAAAGGTACCTTTTTAATTTACTTTTGTTATATCAAACAGTTCTGTTCATTAACATAGGTTTTATTGCAATTTTATACTTTCTCGACATGTAGCAAAGGCATTAGGAAATACTAGTATAAAAGTTATTCCTATTTCCACTAAATCATAGCCTTTTGAAACATGAGAGAATTTAGGATGTTACTTCTGCTGAGAAAAATCTATGTTATAATTGATAAATTAATGGTTGACAGCAAGGGGAGCTTTTAGTACGAAGTGATTAATTGTGTTTTTTTTTTCATCTAGTCAGCATTTCATAGTGATGATATAACGCTATTCACAGCTCCCGTCAGGTTGATTTGGGACAGAGTGCACCACATATTCCCTGGTAGCAACTGCTGTATAGATCATTATGGTTCCATACAGATTTAATTATATACGTTGGGTAGCAATTACACATGGGTGAACTGGTATTGAATTAATAATCAATTTCAATGATGTCGCAGGAAATGTGGGAATATAGTTTAGAGTGGAGCACATCAAAGTCTCAATTATAAAATGCAGGAAGTATGAATAAATACATACATGTATGGTTATCTGAAATAATACTTGGGTACAGGATATGAAACCTAAAGTTAAAGGAATGCAGGGTATTGGAACGAACATAGCCAAATTAGTTATTATGATTTCTCAGAACTTTGGAGAATCTTATAAACCTCACACAGCTTCTGATTATTGTCGCTTTAGTAATGTAGTATACATTTAAAAACTTGAAGTATACTAGTAAGCCACACCCTGACTCTAGGCTGATCCTATAAGACGCACTGATGATCTGACTTGCGCAGTAGTTACAGATTTTACGCGAGGACTTACAGTAGACATGGTGTTTAATAACTGAAACATTTGTCACATTTCGTCTACGATGGCTTAATAAGAGAGCTACACATTACACTTCCAGCAGCTCTGTTCATTATCATCAATAATGAAGCAGCTACTGTGTATTTTGCCTCTAATATTACGTGTGAATTATTGGAACGAGATGGTGGTTCAATGTGCATCATCTTTTTTAGCTCCTTAGTAATCACTTTCCTTTGTAGAACAGTCAATACTTTCAGGATTCAATTTAAAAGCATAGGATGCATTAGTTGCCCACATGGCTCAAAATTGTGTAGTAATTATTTGGCTTTCCAAGATTGCGGTTATGAAACCATCAATAGTGTATCATAAATGTGGGGTAATTGATTCTGACACCATGTTGTCCATAACAGTCTTCCTCTGACCCCCTTCTTGGGACATGTGACAGACATTAATAGTGCTATATTTACAGTTCCATACAGAGCTAGACCTACCTGTAAATAACAGGTGCGTTTTATATGGTCATAATCAGGATAGCCTGTCACCTTCTATAAGTTGGGTAAATATTATGATCATGCTAAATATCTAATGTCCACAATTCTCGATCATCATGTATTATACCTTCTTAACATGTGCAGAAGCCATACTTTTTTTAAACATGTTTTATTGGGCATATTTATAACATGTGTTATAACATTGGATTCGGGGCATTGTCATTCTGCCTCCAAGACCTTTGGAAATTTGAAAGGAGCTTGCATGGGGAATGGAAGTTAAAGAACTTTATCCATCTCAGAGTAATCATCTTAATCATGGCCTGATAAGACATTGTTACAGAACCCCCAATCATAATTAAACACCACAATATTTACCCATCCCTAATGATTCAAGTGGGAGAGTCTAATCTATTGTTCATCCTCACAAGCCCTCTCATTCTGGGTGTTTTAAATCAGATTGGCAGGAATAAATCCACATTGTCCCTCCATAATAACTACCAAGACTTGAGGCAGAGCCCAGTAACAGGCAGAATTAATCTGAGCACTGAGCACGTTAGCCACCTGCTGCCCTACTTCCACATACACCCACGAGTAAATTAAATCTTCCATCAAAATTATGGTTGCAGTACTCGGGTTCAATATTCATGACAGAATATTATAGGTTTCCAAAGGAGGAATAATCAGCAGCTCTGTTCAATTAAAGGGGAGGGAGTGGGTGGGTTTGTGATACTATGAGATGATGCTGTCAGAAGTGCTTGTTTTAAACTAAAAACTGCAAAGCCAGCTGCTGGGGATATTTTTCATGGGGCTACCAGACTTCTCTATTCTACCAATTACAGAGCTCTTTAGCAGTAACTACCAGGCAGTAGCTGTTATTCTCCTAACTAGTAGCAGAACTGCTCCTGCCAGTCAATCCTGATGCCTGCTGTGAAGCCCATACCAGGGTTCCCACGTGTCATGGAAAGTCATGGAATGTCATGGAATTTAAAAGCTGTCTGGAATGTCATGGAATGTCATGGAATTTTGAAAAAATTTGCCCTGTGTCATGGAATGTCATGGAATTTGAAAATAATAGAATTAATATTAAAAATTTTCCGAGAAAGTGCCATATGCTTTCTAAATTTTAAAAATGTTCTCAGGGGCCAAGGTCCATGACCCCACACGAAAACTGTATAAATGTCATGGAAATTTTGTCATGGAATGTCATGGAAATGTCATGGAATTTTATCTGAAATTTTTGTGGGAACCCTGCCATACTGATGTGTTCCTGCTCTCTATGGCAGTTTTTGAGACGCAGCCATGCCTAGCAAACTGATGCTTGCTAATCCAATCACCCGGCAATCTAGACCAGTCAGGCTCCTGGATAAAGCTGTCCATGTTGATGCCTTGCTGCTTGACTTTCTGAGTCATAAACCAATGATAATGATCTATAGGTTATTTAGGGTTGAATACCCTTGCGACTTGTTTATTGGCAATCACACTGTCATTACGGCGTAATTAATAAACTCTCTTCAGCCATCAATTAACATTAGTTTGTCAGAGTGAGACGCTGCAATGATCCTGATAAATCTGATGAACGTAGACAAACCTACAAATCTAATCTATATAAGTGGTTACACAGTGTGTATATCACATACATATTTCTATCCAACCAGTAGTATGCCAAGGGAAGGCATATATGTTTATACATGTTTGCCAATCAAGAGAAATTTCCCAGAAAGAATTTCGCAACATATCTGAGAGAATCCATAGAGACGAAGATACATGTACATGTAGTTCAAACCTTTTAAAATATTGAAAAAGAAGGCAAAGGTGTTTCATTACTGAGACAATTTATCTAGGATGACTTAATAAGAGACTGATGTATTAAAATGTCAGCAGCTGTGTTAATTATCATCAATAATGAAGCAGCTACCGTGCCATTGAAATCGAATGTTGGTTCAATATATATTGTACCTTTTTGGTTCTTCCTAATTATATGGCTGAGTCCATTCATAATCGACCAGAAATGAAATATTTCCCCGGGTGACCATCTCAGAATTCATCATAATTAGGTAGGATGATGGCCCAATATCTTCTGAGTAACTTCTGTAAATATGGACTCCAAATTCCAAGCGGTTTGGATATGGCAACCCATTTAGTGGAGGGTAGTGGGCTCATCAAAAGCAGATCTTAAAGCTGGTCCATTTTCACAAGTGTCTCATGTGAAAACTATGGCAACTGGGAACCCACAACTGTAGTAATAAAATATTCTATATATGGACAGGGGACACAACATGTAACATTCAAGATATATCTCAACTTGTGGGGGCAGGACGAGTCCAAAGTCAGTCAGAAATGAGGCAAAAATTGGAAACGTCCAACATTTGAAATGTCACCTAGATCAGATTACTGATCAAAACACAACTATATATATGTTGATAACATATACAGTACTATTAGACAGCGCAAGATATACTCTAGAAATACAATACAGAGGGCACTGGGGGTGATCAAAGTTGGGTCACTTATTAAAATGACCAAACTTTGGTGGTCATTTCCTATGTGTGCAATAACTTGAAACACCTGGCTTTATTTTTTTCTTGAAAAATTGCATCAGTATCTTTCAACTGATTATAGTCAAAATCTCTTTCCGGACGTTATTTCCATTGAAATCGCGTCATGAACATAAGAGAATTGGCTTATTTATGAAAATTACCTAACTTTGGTGGCCATTTTGGCTATGTTCAACAACATTTTCCACTTTGGAAACTATTTTCCTTAACCCAAAACATCATTCCCCTTCAAATAGATAAAGCAACAAAATGTTTCTGCATTTTCTCATGGTTAATATAAATATCTAAATTAATTAAAAAAACAAATTTCTGCAATATGATGATCTACTTGTCATGATGCACTGTGAGTTCTTACTTCTAATTTTGCTGTCATTAGCTCACGGTCAAGGCTCTGTCCGGGCATTTGAAGGATCTTAAAGACACATTGCCCTGTAGTACAGATCAAATTGTCAGGGACTGAGAATTATTCCATCATAATACAGGACTCAGATCAAGTATTGTTTTAGGATAACTCCCTGGCAATGCTTCACCCTACAGTTCTAACTATACTATCGAGAAGGTGAAGAGCTTAAAGATAGTATCTCACCTTGAATGAACCAAATTCCCTTTTCATATTGTGCATGTTCCAAAGGACATAGCTTAGCTATTTGTAAAGTCTTTGAGCCCTTATAGATGGTCTCTAAATATGTTGAAATAAAGAGAATGAATTATTGTCTACCAGTCTTAAATGCCCCTGACCCTATTACACCACATAGGGCACGGATACCAGCCCTAGTGGCACTGATGAACAATTAATAGCCTGTTCAGTCCACCAATGAGTGCATTGAAAGGGCCAATTTAAGACTAAATGTGTGTACATTTCAGCCTTGGTACCTGGGTATGCCCATGTGGTGAAATGGGCAGATTTGCCCCCTACCCACCACAGATAAGCTAAAAAGGCAGGTATTTCCCCGCAATATGGTATCTCAAGTGAAAAACAGGTAATGCAAGAGCATGTGCAAAGAGCATAATAGTGTTGTCTGCACTGCATTAGGTGCAATACGATTAAGACACTATGTACTTGCTTTGTCAGTGACTATCTCAAACATGACAAAGGGAGTGTCTATAAAAAAATATATAATATTAATTAACCACAGTATAAATATATATGACACAAAGCAAGCGAGCAACGAGCTGTCCCACCTCTCTGGGCGGCGCTCTGGCGTAAACAAAGGTGGTAACCAACGTACACATAGGGGGCGCCCCTTACCGGGTAACAGAGGTTTGGCGCGCTCGAATGACCTGACCAATAGCGGAAACAAGAGACTCGTCTCCAACCATCAACATTTTTAAATATATAGTTGTGTTTTGATCAGTAATCTGATCTAGGTGACATTTCCAATGTTGGACGTTTCCAATGTTTGCCTCATTTCTGACTGACTTTGGACTCGTCCTGCCCCCACAAGTTGAGATATATCTTGAATGTTACATGTTGTGTCCCCTGTCCATATATAGAATATTTCATTACTACAGTTGTGGGTTCCCAGTTGCCATAGTTTTCACATGAGACACTTGTGAAAATGGACCAGCTTTAAGATCTGCTTTTGATGAGCCCACTACCCTCCACTAAATGGGTTGCCATATCCAAACCGCTTGGAATTTGGAGTCCATATTTACAGAAGTTACTCAGAAGATATTGGGCCATCATCCTACCTAATTAGGATGAATTCTGAGATGGTCATCCGGAAGCCATTGGTCGATTATAGATGGACTCACCCATATTACTTTGTGGAACAGTCAATACTTTCATAAATCAATTTAGGAGGACAGAATCCTCTCATACGGGTAGTTTCGAATTCCATCCTAATTAATTCTGTTACAATTTATACAAATTATCAATCAAATGTACCTATCGATTATAAGCCGGATATAAGAATTCTCCGATTAACCTGTATGTTAATTGTATGATGATAATTATATTGTGAGCAATTTCTGATGAGACTGAATACAACATCCAATTCATATCACATACACAATCATCTGTGTGCGATAAATCATCTTTGTATCGAGTACTGTATTTTTGAAAATCACTTTGTGAATAAAATACTTTATAAATTCAAAAAAATTAAGTTGGCTTTTAACCTTTATCATTTCATTAAGATTTTGAAACCATCTATAGTATATCATCACACCTGGGGGATGTAATCAAATATATGGCACCAAATTGTTGCTGCTATAGTATCTCAATCTGGTTTTTATATTTTACTTATCATTACACATGAAGCCATCTGATTCTTGTAACATGTAAGAACATACATCATAGCAAATTTTGTATTATTATTAGCTGAGGTAAGGATAATTGCCCAAGGGAATCAAGAAAAATGTCAAGACGCTTTTCTAGATCTAGCTTGCCATGGATAATAATGCATGGCACAATCACGTTTTGGGCAAAATATCAGTATGAGATACCTTTTCATTATCTTCCCATAACGGCCAATGGTGAATGCAGCATAATTTATAGTATACAACGTGGCCTTTGCATTTCTGAGCTTCGGCCTTTAGCTATAGTGGAACCAAAGATGAGACGCTGTGGATTGAACCCTGAGGGCATGCAACAGTCCTGGTTGTCTTCTTGATAATTTGTATTGATCTGGCGAATCTGGGTCTGGAACCACTGCAGGGTACCCGCCTTGAAAGGAATAGTTTTAGCAGTATAGTGTTTTCCTGATTGATAGTGGCAAACAGGATAAGATAACAAATATATTTCTTGTGCTGAAATCAGTTTTGTAGAAAAGCAGGGGGCGGGTGGTCAGAAAAAAGAAAGGAAGCCGCTGATTAGACTGATTTCCACTACAATATTATTTTCTAAAATTCATCTGTAACGGAAGCTTATAGTATGTATGGATGGTCCTTATATGACACTATGTCTATAATATTTTGAATTTTCAGCTTTGAGACATTCAGGATATGTCCACTTACCAGTTTGGTAAGTGTCTCAGACAGTCTAGTCTCTGAAATCCCTTCATTTTGAGGTGTTACATGACTAGAAATGATAAATAACATAGGTTTCATAGGTTTTCTCAAAAACCAATGGCAGCCATTTTGGTTTTGTAGTTTACACATGGAAGGAGGCGTTTTTCAGCTTGGCAAGTGTGATTTCCGGATTCAGCACACCCAGATTACCCCAAGAAGTGATGTTGCCTGTTTGTACTTTAAAATGCCCCTTGGGGTAATTAGAATGATATTTGTGAAGATTTTTCCAGTCTATAATATGCTTCCCATTCCAGATAATCCCTATATTGAGCCACTGATCCTGTTTGACTGCTGAGGGCCGCCTATGGTATAGTACAGGTGGTCAGTGTGGATATTCTGCACTATGTTACTACCTGCTTGACCTAGGTGTCTGGACCAATGTAGCTTAGGCCATTAAACGAGCTTTTGTGGGGAAGGGGATTCCCTAAGAGCCCTACCCCTTTCATCAGGTAAATCATCTTAATCATAACATTTTGAAATAAAATGACAGAAAACAAAATCCTGATTAAACGAGAACCATATTTACCCAACCCTAATGATTTAATAATGAGTCTAATCTGTTCTTCTTTTGTAAGCCTCCTCAATCTGCGTGTTTTGAAACAGAGAGGAAAAGATGAATCCATATTGGCCCTCCATAATTACTGCCAAACACTGAAGAAGCAGAGATCAGTAACAGGCTGTTAACAGGAGTTAACCCTTTTACAAGAGCACTGAGCAAATCAGCCACCTGCTGCCCTACTTCCATACACACCCACCAGTAAATCAAAGCTGCCATTAATTAACACTATATCTGCAGTACACTGGTTTAATAGGAGAAAATGATCGAGATTTCAAAATGAGTACAAAGAAACGGAGTATCAAACAGCTCTTTATAAGCTGAAAACTGCAATGCCAGATGCTGGGGCTGTTCTTTAGAGTTCTACCTAGGCCAGAAGGCAATCTGGACCAGTGGGAGCTATTATGTCCATGTTGACGCCTTGCTTCCAGGGTTTCTAGGTCATAAATCCATGAGAAAGATCCGTCAGTTGCTTAGACTCAAATACCTTGGTGACTTGGTTATAGGCGCTCCCTGCTATCAATTGATGGACTGATCGCGGCAACCAGCCATCAATTAACAATGATTTTTTTTTTTGATGTAGACCTCCTGATGAATCTAGATTCAGTTTTACCTCCAGGGGTGGCAACAGGCTGTGGTTTCAGATTAAAATTAGATAAGTTGATAATGTATAGGCCCGGAGAGAGAATGGAAAGCACACACAGCTGGAGGGTGTGTTAATTGCATCGTTGGCTTGAGCTGCTTACCAGGCAGCTCCATTTGCTCAGGGAACTGCCTGCGGCACCCAGAGGAGTCACTTGTCCTTGTTACGCTTTGATTTGCTCTCTTCCCTTACATCATTCCCACGCTAGGCATAACTCTCAGATTACTGCTGGGAGCTGAGTTGGGAGAACCAGCATCACCATCACAGCTGGCTACACTTTCTCACACTCTTTGGGGAGCGGCTCATAAGGGCTGCTGAAAGAGCTGCCCAAAGATGGAAGCAATTGGACACCTGTAGTGTTCAGAGGCTCTGGAAGCAGTTCTATGGCAGTGTTAGTAAGTAACGAGATTGAACAGCTGTCCACAAAATGGCATTTCTAAGTATCAAATTGACAATGGCTTATTGGGTTTATACCTATTGTTGATTCTCATTTAATGGTGACTCTACCAATAATCTCTGTTATAGGCTAGCAACAATTCTTAATTAGTTCATGATGAAACAACTCCCCTAAGACACAAAGACGATTTTGCCAATTATTGGTGGCTGATTTCTACAGCTGTGCTTAACCTTGAGCCAGAGGAATACAGGACTAATTATGAACCCTCTGATCAGGATACCAGGTATATCCTAGTATACAGGATATATTGGCGTAATGTGATACCTTTTAATATTACATCTTCTATTTGAATAAAGCTCAGAAAAATGCTATGATGAACTTGTGATGGCATGCACCTTCATTTAAATTTCTCTGTCAACATTATCACCAATTTAGTATTCTGTCAGTATTCTGTCATTCATCATCATTTGTGGTGAGTGAGGAGAATTTTTCCTGACATAATCTGAATCTGACACCCATATTTTCTGATTCCCTTGTTTAACTTTATTGAACAGTTACAATGGTCTTAGTCACTGGAGGTTGCTGTTGTCTGTAAATGCCGTGCAGGTGTTTTAATTCAACATACATCAAATTGTAGAATAAATTTCAGATTTTGGCTGTAATCTTTGCTTACCATTCCTGACATCAATTGCTTCCACTTGAACATAATAATAAGAGTAATCTAAGTTTTGGGGGCTCAACATTGATGATATGGCAGTGTAAGCTCTCTAAACTAGGTACAGAGTATGGCAAACATTTAAGATAAGAATAGAATTAAGATAGGGAAGAAGACGATGTTGATGCCTTGCCCTTGGTTTTCCATGGCGTAAAGCCAATGATAATCAGTAGGTTGTTTAAACTTAAATACCCTTGCAATTAACGCTGGTTTGCCAGACAGTAGAGACCTCCTTATCCAGTTTTACCTCCTGGAGCGGTGACAAATTAAAATTGGATAAGTTGATAATGCATATGGCCAGAAAGCAAAGAGAAAGCATACACAGCTGAGGGATGCATTAATTGCACGTGTGGCTTGAGCTGATCACCAGCCGGTTCTATTTGCTCAGACAACTGCCTGCAGCGCTGAGAGGAGTCACTTTTCCTTGTTACACTTTAATTTGGTCTCTACCCCCCCCATCTTCTCCACCATCACCAGAACAGCTGGCCACAGCATCTTAGACTCGTCCCTGAGCAGCAAGAGCTGCTCAATGGGGAAAGCAATTGACTCCTGTACTGTGTGATTATTGAGAGGTTTTAGAGAGTAACTTGGAAAATGACCTCATTAAAGATGTCTCTTGAATGCACAATGTGCACAGCAAATGTACTCCAGTGCTTTATCAACATCTTCATCAAAATCTGTAGGGAAAATAAGTATCAGCAGCACTCTACCCAGAGTCAGCCATTGTGTCAACTATTGCCTCCCTCTGCTAGGAGAGTTACCATAGGTCTCTCTTCCCTGATGGGAAAGGCAGACAGACTCTTTTTCAAAGTTACCTACCGTAAATGCTCGCGTATAAGCCTAAATCTCGTATAAGCCACACCCCGAGTTTGGGCTGATCATTTAAGCCGCACTAGCGATCTGATTATGCTGGCTTTAATACTGTATTATAGTAGCAAAAACTCCCACATAAGCAGTGCCTTGACTCTGGGCCGATCCTAAAAGCCGCACAGATGATCTGACTCTTGTACTAGCCATGGCCTCTATGCAAGAATTTACGGTACTGTCTAGGGTCTGATTTTAGAGATGGCATTTTAAGATGGTCAGGCATGGCAATTGCTCATCTATCATGTCTGGCAAGTGTCACTTTCTTTCTTTCTTTCTTTCTTTCTTTCTTTCTTTCTTTCTTTCTTTCTTTCTTTCTTTCTTTCTTTCTTTCTTTCTTTCTTTCTTTCTTTCTTTCTTTCTTTCTTTCTTTTGAGGACCATAATTATAAGATCCATATCGGTCACCCTCATACTGGCCCTATAGGTGTAACGTGATGCCTTTTGATATTAAAACTTTAATTTTGAATGCCAGGAAAATGCTTTGCATTTGTGATGGCAAATTCAGACTCAATCTCCATCAAAGTTTGCATCAATTCAGTATTCTGTAGGGTGATTATGTCTGAACGAATCCTCCTCGCTCCTCACAAATCATGATGAATGACCCAATCTAAATCTGACATCCATATTTCTGGTCTGCTTCCTGTGTTTCAATTTAATTTATTGAACAATCACCATGATACCAAACCCCAGAATTGGCCATAGATTGTAAAATATTATGGATCAATAATGATAAAACATGCAAAATGTGAACAATCACTGTCTTGTTTTAGCTGTAATCCTTGTTTCTTATTTCTCATTCCTATCGCTTCTCCTTGAAGAGAATTGAACCTAAGAGAATTAAGCCCTTTTGGGCTCAGTAGTGATAGCGAATTAGCAGTAGGCTACTCTAGCACCAGCCTAACTCTTATGTAGAAGATAAGAAACATAATCCAAATCTTTTGGAATTTTCTTTCTATCTATCATAGAACACGGACAATCACCAGATATGTGTCAACAAAATCCATCAAGTTCCCCCAATTCTATAGAATTTGTATCCAGATTTGGAGTCAATCTGAAAGCTGGTAGTGCTGGAGGGAGGGTATTTGTATTAGTCAGTTGGTAGGTATGTGGGAGGTAGTTATGTAAGGGGTTTGAATGGTATCTGGAGTCAGTGCCAGGCTGTGCCATGATTGACAGGCCCTCTTACCATGATCACCCAACGTACTGCATTCGCCTCAGCGGGTTTGAGTATTGAGTAAACTAATTGCCTTGATAACCCAATCATGATTATTATGATGTGGCCTAGGAACAATTGAGACCATCCTCTGATTCCTTTTTCTTGACTGCATTTTTGGGGGATAATCTAACAGTAATAGTTAAAATGTTGCACTCAGAGGTGCTTTTCTGTCATTAACCATGTCAGCTGCTGAGGGTATTTTCATGGTGCTGTAATTATGTAGTCAGTACAGTAAGACATTCGTTATTTTCATGCCCTTCTCTACCGCCTCCAATATCAAGGGAGATTGCCCGCATCCGGATTTACAGTGCCACCAGATTTCTCTATTCTACAGATTACAGAGCTCTTTAGCAGTAATTACCAGACCGTGGGTAATATTCTCATAACTAGAAATCAGCCCTGCTCCTGCTGATGCTCCTGCCAGTAAAGCCTGCTGTTTGCTATGCAGCCCATGATAATGCATTCCTGGCCGTTATGCCAGTTTTTCTTTGATGCAGCCATGTTTAGCAAATAGATCCTTGCTACAACCACCAGACAATCCGGACCAGTCAGAACTCCAGGTTAGAGCTATAATGTCCATGTTGTTGCCTTGCTGCCTGGTTTTCTAGGTCGTAAACCAATAAGAATGATGCATAGGTTGTTTAGAGTTAAATACCCTAGTGACTTGTTTATTGGTGTTTTGCCCCCAATTGTTATTAATCGACTGATCGCGGTGGCCAGCCATCAATTAACTTTGATTTTTCAGCCAGTGCAGACCTCCTGATGAATCTAGATTCAGTTTTACCTCCAGGGGCAGCAACAGGCGACGGTTTCAAATAAAAATTGGATAACTTGATGATGTGGAGGCCTCGCAACAGAATGGAAAGCACACACAGCTGAGGGATGTGTTAATTGCACGTGTGGTTTGAGGTGCTCACCAGCCGGTTCTATTTGCTCAGGGAACTGCCAGCGGCACTGAGAGGAGTCACTTCTCCTTGTTGCATTTAAATTTGGTCTCTGTGACCTTGTCTTTCCCGACCCAGGCATCACCATCAAACCACTGCTCCACAGTAGGTTACACAGGAGAACCACAATCACCATCACAGCTGGCCACAGCATCTCAGTCTCTTCACTGAGCAGCTCATGATGGCTGCTGCAGGAGCTGCTCAATGGTGAAATCAGTTGGACGCCCATACTGTGTCATTGTTGAGAGGCTTTGGGGAGCAATTCTATGACAGTGTTAGAAAGAAACAAGATTAAACAGTCCAAAAATGGCATTGCTTTGCAGATTATGCACAGTTTTCAATTGCCAACAACTGATTGGGCTTATATCTATTGATGTTTAAAGGTGAATTATCTAGTCTTTTAAATCGCAATTATTCATCTCAGTGAGACAAAACCATTTCAGTCCCTGTCTTTTATGGAAGATGATAATATCTCTACTGGCACAAATTACCAGGATATTTAAGAACACATATAGATGTCAAAGGAGATGTCAGTTGGATGTAAGCAGTAAATTCACTGCAAGCCTTCTTCAATGGGGTGCTAAACACTGATATTCTCACCATAACTCTTGGTAGTGAAAGTGTATATGATATCAGCATATATAGGTGTAACTTGATATTGCAAGTTTAATTTTGAATTACAGGAAAAGAGAATTTGTAATGGCAAGTTCAAGTAGAAAATAATCTCAAAGTTTGCATTATTCTAGTATTTTGTAAGATAATTATGTCAGATCCTCCTGACTCACAACAAATTATGATGAATGACATGTACAAAATTGAACAATTAATGTCCAATTTTAGCTGTAGTCCTTGTTTCCAATTACTCACTTCAATCGCTCCCCATTGATAATATCAAACGCAAGAGAATTTAACCCTTTGGGGCTCACTGGTGATGAATTAGCAGGATAACGGGTCTGGTGGCTCAAACACGAGCTGCAACTGGTGGCTGAAGTCTTCTGGGTTTCAAGCAGCTCTTTCTTAACCAGGCTCACAGTATGGCGGGCTGATAAAATAGAGGAAGAATTAAGATGGAGGAGACAACAAGGGGAGGGGTTGGATCAATGGATGAGGTACTTTGATTGAGGGTAGGAGTAAATGATTCACCCCTGCTGAGTGGAGGAGAGTTGGTGTGTGAGTTACTGGGCCTGCTCAGCCTTTGCTGATTACAGCGCCAGGTTTCCAGGTCTTTTCATGGCATTTCCTGCAGTTCTACACAATCTTTTTGTTGGGGATGAATCTGATGTTCCCTCCTCTAGTCAGCATGCCTTTCTAAATTACTGCCTGTTGCTGCCAGTGCTTGGCATGGTCAGTGTGTGAGTTACTGGGCGTGTTTGGGCCTAGCTGATTACAGAGCCAGGTTTCAAAGTCTTTTCATGGTTTCCTGCAGTTAAAATGACTCTTGATTATCTTTTTGCTGGAGGTGAATGTGATACTCTCATCTAGTCAGCCTGCCTTTGTGAATAACTGTCGGTTGATGTCAGTGCAAGTGCACATTTTTATAAAGTGTAACACATATTTAATAATGGTCACCTATGATAATTTGAGGCACTGGTACATTATAGTATATATTTATGTAATGGCATGGTGCTTAACATGTAACATATATATGCCAGATGATAATATGACTGTATTAACATGGTTGGCCTGTTGGAAAATACCAGGCTACGTATGCAAATACCAAATACACACCGGTTAAAATAAATCTTTTGTGCAGGTCAGAGTCCATGTATTCTTACAAACGCTTCAATAAAATATTGGCTGCTCAATTTTAGACTATAGTTTCTGATGGGTTCAAGTCAATGAAGGGCACATGATTAATAATTTATACCAATGATCCCGAATACTGAATGTCCACAAGTTCTGCATTGGAATTTGGGAAATCTGTCCATCACAAGTAGATCACCTTACTCATGGCAGAATTCCTGTTCATAGTTAGACATGATAATATTTACCCATCCTTAAGGATTCAAACTGGAGAGTCTAATCTGTTCTTTCCCACAAAGCTCCTCAATCTGTGTGTTTTAAGACATACTTAGAAGGATAAATCCACATTGACGCACCATAATGACTGTCAGACACTGAGGAAGCAGAGGCAAGTAACAGGCACAGTTAGCAATTTTACAAGAGCACTGAGCACGTTAGCCACCTGCTGCCCTACTTCTCCATACACCCTGCAGTAAATTAAAGCTGCCATTAACCTTAGGCCTCCAGAACATCGGTTTAAAAGGAGAATATAATTCTGATTTCAAAAGGCGACATGGAATATCTGGCAGCTCTTTTCAATTAAGGGAAAGGGAGTGGGCCGGTTTGTGTAACAACCAGATGTTCCTCTCAGAAGTGCTTTTCTGTTATTAACCTCTTTAGCAGTAATTACCGTGGATATTATTCTCATAAAACCAGCCCTGCTCCTGCTCCTGCCCGTCAATTCTGTAGGCTGCTAGGCAGCCCATTATTCTGGGCTCTTACCCTCTATGGCAGTTTTTTTTGAGATATAGCCATGTTTACCAGATAGATGCTTGCTACAGCTACTAGACACTCTGGACAAGTGGGAACTCCAGGTTAGGGCTGTAATGTCCATTTTGTAGCCTTGCTGCTTGGTCTTCTAGATCGTAAATCATTGAAAATGATGCATAGGTTGTATAGAGTTAAATACCTTGGTGACTTCTTTATTGGCGCTCTTTGCTGTCTCCACCCAATTGTAATTAATGGACTGATCGCAGGGACCAGCCATCAATTAACGTTGATTTTCCAGCCAGTGCAGACCTCCTGATGAATCTAGATTCCGTTTTACCTCCAGGGGCGGCAACAGGCTGTGGCGGTTTCAGATTGAAATTGGATAAGTTGATAATGTATAGGGCTGGCGACAGAATGGAAAGCACACACAGCTGAGGGATGCGTTGATTGCACGTGTGGCTTGAGGTGCTCACCAGTCGGTTCTATTTGCTCAGGGAACTGCCCGCGGGACTGAGAGGAGTCACTTTTCCTTGTTACATTTTAATTTGGTCTCTCCCGCCTCGTCTTTCCCACCCCAGGCATCACCATCAAATCACTGCTCCACTGTGAGTTAAGAGAACTACCATCACCATCACAGCTGGTCAGACCTTCTCAGACTCCTCACTGAGCAGCTCATAAGGGTTGCTGTAAGAGCTGCTCAATGGGGAAAGCAATTGGATACCTGTAGAGTGTGAGCATTGAGAGGCCTTGGGGAGCAATTCTATGACAGTGTTAGTAAGTAAAGAGATTGAACAGCTGTCCACCAAATGGCATTGCTTTACAGAGTATGCTTAGTTGCCAATTGTCAATGGCTTATTGGGTTTTAATCTATTGGTGGTCAGCAGTTAGTCTAAAGGAATACAGGCATGCAAGATACATCCTGGCATACGTGATATATGGTTGTTGAAACCTATTGGTACATGTTTGTACTACCACTTTAGAATGAAGCTCGGAGAAACGGTTTTAATTTGCAGAGGGAAGTTCAGGCAAACCCCATCTCTGTCAGCATTTGCACTAATTTAGTATTCTGTAGAAAGATTTGTTCTTAAAAATACTCCTCAATCACCACAAATGGTAATGAACAACACACTCTTTATCTGACATTCTTATTTCTGGTCTGATTCCCTTGTTTCGCTTACATTTATTGAACAATTACAATGTTATCGAATTGTGAAAGTCCACATTGCTTATAAAAGACAGTATTTATCAAACATGCAAAAAATCTCACAATAATTATCCGATTTTGGCAGCATTCTTTGTTTATTATTCCTGATTCCCATAGCTTTCCCTGGTCAACACCAACTGGTGACTGAATCCCCTGCACATGGCATGCAGGCAAAATAAATGAAGAATTAAAATGGAAAACAAGAAAATGCTTAGGATCAGTGGATGAGGTGTTTTGATAGATTGGCAGGAGTTAATAATTCATGGTCACAGAGTGAAGGAGAGTTTGTGTCGATGTTCAGCCCTTGCTGATTACAAAGTGCCAGGTTGCCCAGTCATGTCACGACTTCACCTACCGTTAATCAGTACTTCCTGTTGGAGGTGTATGTGATAGTGGCTCCTCTGGTCAGCATGCCCTTCTAAATGACAGCCTGTTGCTGTCATTGCTTATAATATTACATTTGTTTTTTTACTACATTCTAGCACATCTAATGGTCGTATACCATATACTGAATATTTGGTCCAGCTTCTTAGCTATAAGGTACGCCACATTCATGCCCAATTCGCCTTTCACCCCCATTAAGCCTATGATGGTAACATGGTACTTTATTGCACGACCAGTATGCACTTTCATTGTGTGAACCCTACGCAATTGATACACTTCAAAGGAATTGCAATAATGCACTGGTCTATCCTGGCCTATCCTGCCTATCAGAAAGTACCCTGTAGTACCTCATGTAATTTTATTTGGATTTTATTTAAATTCAAAATGAAATGATATAACAGCGGACAACAGGTGGTAGAGGGCACTCATTGACCTGTCTGTTGGGGCTTGTCTGGCTCCTATTATATCATTACCTTATTATTGACTCAGGGAGCTTAGCTCAAATAGTCTTATGAGACGCCTCTGTGAGACTTTTTTTTCAGGGGAAATTATATTTTTTTCATTTTCCAAATATAACATATATATGCCAGATGATAATACGACTGTATTAACATGGTTGGCTTGTTAGAAAATACGTATACAAATACCAAATACACACCGGTTAAAATAAATCTTTTGTGCAGGTCAGAGTCCATGTATTCTTACAAACGCTTCAATAAAATATTGGCTGCTCAATTTTAGACTATAGTTTCTGATGGGTTTAGGTCAATGAAGGGCACATGATTAATAATTTATAACAATGATCCTGAATACTGAATGTCCGCAAGTTCTGCATTGGAATTTGGGAAATCACAAGTAGATCACCTTACACATGGCAGAATTCCTGTTCATAGTTAGACATGATAATATTTACCCATCCTTAAGGATTCAAACTGGAGTGTCTAATCTGTTCTTTCCCACAAAGCTCCTCAATCTGTGTGTTTTAAGACATACTTAGAAGGATAAATCCACATTGACGCACCATAATGACTGTCAGATACTGAGGAAGCAGAGGCAAGTAACAGGCACAGTTAGCAATTTTACAAGAGCACTGAGCACGTCAGCCACCTGCTGCCCTACTTCTCCATACACCATGCAGTAAATTAAAGCTGCCATTAACCTTAGGCCTTCAGAACATCGGTCTAAAAGGAGAATATATTTCAAAAGGCGACATGGAATATCTGGCAGCTCTTTTCAATTAAGGGAAAGGGAATGGGCCAGTTTGTGTTACAACCAGATGTTCCTCTCAGAAGTGCTTTTCTGTTATTAACCATGTCAGCTGCTGAGGGTACTTTTCTTGGTGCCACCAGGTTTCTCTATTCTACCGATTACAGAGCTCTTTGGCAATAATTAACAGACCGTGGATATTGTTCTCATAAAACCAGCCCTGCTCCTGCTCCTGCCCGTCAATTCTGCTGTCTGCTAGGCAACCCATAATTCTGGGCTCTTACCCTTTATGGCAGTGTTTTTGAGATGTAGCCATGTTTAGCAAATAGATGCTTGCTATAACTACCAGATACTCTGGACAAGTGGGAAAGCTAAGTTAGAGTTGTAATGTCCATTTTGTAGCCTTGCTGCTTGGTCTTGTAGATCATAAACCAATGAAAATGATGCATAGGTTGTATAGAGTTAAATACCTTGGTGACTTGTTCATTGGCGTTCTTTTCTGTCTCCACCCAATTGTAATTAATGGACTGATCGCAGGGACCAGCCATCAATTAACTTTGATTTTCCAGCCAGTGCAGACCTCCTGATGAATCTAGATTCCGCTTTACCTCCAGGGGTGGCAACAGGCTGTGGCGGTTTCAAATTCAAATTGGATAAGTTGATAATGTATAGGGCTGGCGACAGAAGGGAAAGCACACACAGCTGAGGGATGTGTTAATTGCACGTGTGGCTTGAGGTGCTCACCAGTCGGTTCTGTTTGCTCAGGGAACTGCCCGCAGCACTGAAAGGAGTCACTTTTCCTTGTTACATTTTAATTTGGTCTCTCCCGCCTCGTCTTTCCCACCCCAGGCATCACCATCAAATCACTGCTCCACTGTGAGTTAAGAGAACCACCATTACCATCACAGCTGGTCAGACCTTCTCAGACTCCTCACTGAGCAGCTCATAAGGGTTGCTGTAAGAGCTACTCAATGGGGAAAGCAATTGGATACCTGTAGAGTGTGAGCATTGAGAGGCCTTGGGGAGCAATTCTATGACAGTGTTAGTAAGTAACGAGATTGAACAGCTGTCCACGAAATGGCATTGCTTTACAGAGTATACTTAGTTGCCATTTGTCAATGGCTTATTGGGTTTTAATCTATTGGTGGTCTGCAGTAAGTCTAAAGGAATACAGGCATGCAAGATACATCCTGGCATACGTGATATATGGTTGTTGAAACCTATTGGTACATGTTTGTACTACCACTTTTGAATGAAGCCCGGAGAAACCCTTTGAATTTGTAGTGGGAAGTTCAGGCAAACCCCATCTCAGTCAGCATTTGCACTAATTTAGTATTCTGTATTTGTTCCAAAAAATCCTCCTCACTCACCACAAATGGTAATGAACAACACACTCTTTATCTGACATCCTTATTTCTGGTCTGATTCCCTTGTTTCGCTTAAATTTATTGAACAATTACAATGTTATTGAATTGTGAAAGTCCACATTGCTTATAAGAGACAGTATTTATCAAACATGCAAAAAATCTCACAATAATTATCCGCTTTTGGCAGCATTCTTTGTTTATTATTCCTGATTCCCATAGCTTTCCCTGGTCAACACCAACTGGTGACTGAATCCCCTGCACATGGCATGCAGGCAAAATAAATGAAAAATTAAAATGGAAAACAAGGAAATGCTGGGGATCAGTGGATGAGATGTTTTGATAGATTGGCAGGAGTTAATAATTCACGGTCACAGAGTGAAGGAGAGTTTGTGTCGATGTTCAGCCCTTGCTGATTACAAAGTGTCAGGTTGCCAGGTCATGTCACGACTTCCCCTGCAGTTAATCAGTACTTCCTGTTGGAGGTGGATGTGATAGTGGCTCCTCTAGTCAGCATGCCTTTCTAAATGACAGCCTGTTGCTGTCATTGCTTATGATATTACATTTGTTTTTTTTACTACATTCTAGCACATTCAATGGTCACCTAATGTCTAATGATTTTTACATACCAAAAGTAGCCTATAGACTCGTATACCATATACTGAATATTTGGTCCAGCTTCTTAGCTATGAGGTACGCCACGTTCATGCCCAATTCGCCTTTCTCCCCCCCCCATTAAGCTTATGATGGCAACATGGTACTTTATTGCACGACCAGTATGCACTTTCATTGTGTGAACCCTATGCAATTGATACACTTCAAAGGAATTGCAATAATGCACTGGTCAATGCCTATCCTGCCTATCAGAAAGTACCCTGTAGTACCTCATGTAATTTTATTTGGATTTTATTCAAAGTTAAAATGAAATGATATAACAGTGGACAACAGGTGGTAGAGGGCACTCATTGACCTGTCTGTTGGGGCTTGTCTGGCTCCCATTATATCATTACCTCATTATTTTAGTGACATTTTTGTATAACTTAAAGATTAATCCTCATAATGTTTTCAATCCTACCTTGAAGCCATGCTTATTTACCAAATTGACGAAATTTAATACTGTATTTATGAACATCACACTGTGACAATAAATGCAATATATACTCAAACTCAAATCCTATACAAGAAAAGTTGAGAGTTCCTATTCTAAGAAAGGCCTGACAAAAGGTAGGTGCTTCATATGAGCAGGGTAACTATAACGGCTGCCGTCTTTCTGCTTTCACTGTCAGAGCCTGCTCTGGATGACCACTTCAGGATGACAATATATGATACACCGAACACTGAGCTACTTATGAAAGTCTCATCCTGATTTATGGCCCCAATATAGGTTGCTGTTAAACCTTGACGTGCGACATAGTGCTTTCATGTAGGATGCCTTTTTGTTGTCATGATTCATGAATGCACCCCGGGTGAGTAACTCGCCAGGGGCACATTCAAGTACCATGTCCACCACGCAGGGTTGATACATTGATGAAGGGTTGGCACAATGTACCAATGCATCGCCTATGAGTTAATTGTCATTGCTGCAATGGAACATCATGACAACAAATAAACATAAACTTTGAGGCATCATCCAGTCCTTAAAGGGTTAAATGGAGAGAAATACCTCATTTTCTAATGTAGGCAGATGTCTCTCACAACCTCCACAGAAGTAGAGGATCTGCACGCCGCCTGGCAGTTGAGTGGCACAACTAATTTACAGCCGTCATTCAAGAGAAAACTTCCTGCAGAAGTCTTACAGAGACGCTACCTTCTTCTGCAGTATCATGATACCAAGTTACAGAGGACGTCGTCCACAGACTTTTCCCATTAATTTACTCCTGAATCCTCTTCTTAATGCTTTCCTCAGCAGTTCCTATCCCTACTCATCTCTTCCTCAAACATGGGAAAATACATTGCTCAAATATTGATGGGATATGCCACACCCAACACGCCCAGGCAGCTAAGACTGACTAATTGGGTGTCGGCTACACCCGTCAACACATCCTGCAGTTTATATATTCATTGAAAAGCCTATGACATCATTTATTTAAAAGGATAAAATTGCTAGCACCAGTCCTGAGAGCGAAGGCGTTCCTAAAACCGTTATCTCTAAAAGGCCAATTAATCAAGCAAAAAGTACAATGGCTATAAAATTTTGGCATCGTCAATTATTGATTTTTTTCTCCTGGGAAAAAGGGATGTGCAGGAGTGCCGACATGTAAGCACAGTCACGAGGCAGTGGGTTTTGTACTCTTATTTAACTCTTTAAGGGCTGCATAATGCTTTAAAGCACTATGCTATAATAATTTTATGCTGCATGCATTCAATGCTGGTGAGTAATCACCAGTGCTGCATTCAATTATGATACTGATTCGATGTGATTAATGCAATCCCAAAAGGTCAGTGTTATGTGTGAGTAGACTTGGGAGAGCTGCATTAATGGAACAAGATAACACAGGACATTAAAGCATCATGTACCCCTTAAAGGACTAATGTACTGCTCCCTCCAGCTACCAGGAGTGCATTAATCAGAGAGCAGCCTATCTGCATGTCATGCTACCACCCCTCCCCTTTCCCACCACATCCCAGCCCCACCCAGCCCTCCCATACTCAGCCATGGATGCCCTCACTCCCCCATAAACACACAGGGACATGCACATCCCCGTGACCCTAACATCCCCTCCCGTATCTACCATGGGAACCAATCAGCCCCTGGCAGTGCTTCCCATTCATTGGTCTGCCCACACATCATACACACATGTAGACAATATAACCCTTCCCCCACCCCCATAGGAATATATTGAGGTTTGCGTTATACATTTTCTTTACACAATTTTCCCCATGCAGCATTTGCTTTGTAAAGCGAGACTCCTTGCAAACCTTTTATACCCTACCACTGACCGGGATAAGTACCAGTTGGGTATATAAAACACCACCACATAGCATAGAGGCCCTTCAGCCTTTACCCTCCTGACCCTACCCATATCCTAATCTATAACCTCAGGGTCTGGCTGTGCTGATCAACCTCCTCTCCTCCCTACCTTGCTATAGTTTCTACCCCAGCCGAGGGCAATGCATGTCTCCACCCCAACCCAACTTACCGCCCCCAGGGGCAGTGGGTGCGGCCAACCCCTCCAGGGCTGGCACCGCCTCCCCCTTATCACAGGCCTCTGACCTGGTAGCCCTAGGGGGTCCCCAGGGACCCAGGAGCACTGCTGGGGGCCGGTCAGACGGGTCAACCAGTGCCCTCTACTAGCTGATATCTTTCTGTGAGACCACATCATTGTTAATTCAAAGCAAATTCCCTGTTTTATAGACAATAAGGTACCACAGGGTACTTACTGGTAAAGGGTTGATGGGGGTGAAGGGGTATGGGCATGAACTGTGGCCAATATAATTATCTGACCCCCCCCCACCCAAAAAAAGGGGCAAATATGTTAGATTCTATATCCGATTATTCATATTATATAATAAGAAACTATATTTTATATTTAGGCGGGAAATATTGTCATGAAGTATATCTAAGATATCACTAGGTATGGTATTTCAGGCATTGCCCCAATAATTGTGAATATACATTGCATGTATCAGTACGTCGATTGTATCATTGGTAACTGTGTGTAATGTGTACTATTCACTGACCATATCAAGCAACAGGCAGTGATTTAGAAAGGTATCTTGACTAGATGAGAGGGTATCAGATTCATCCCCAACAAAACAATCGTCAATAATCATTCCAACTGCAGGAAACCCAGAAACCTGGCGTTGTAATCAGCAAGGGCTGAACACCCCTAGTAACTCGCACACCAACCCTTCTCCACTCTGTGGCTGTTAATTATTTCCTCCAGCCCAAGTATCCAAATACCTCATCTACTGATCCCCCCCCCTCCCCTTTTCCTCTCCTCTATCTTAATTCTTCTTCAATTTCATGCCATACTCTGAGCCTAGTTAAGAAAGAGCAGTTGGCGAGCCAGGAGATGTGAGTCACAAGTTGGAGCTGGTGTTTGAGCAGCCAGACCAGAGCGTCATCACCATGAAGCCCCAACAGGGTTAATCCCCTAGGGTTTGATCATCCTCATGGGGAAGCAATGGGAGAGAGGAATAAGAAACAAATATTGCAGCTAAAATTAGACATTGATTGTGCAAATTATGCATGTTTTATTGATACTAATCCATTTTATTTTACAAGCAATGGCCACTTCCAGGGTTTGGTATCATTGTAATTGTTCCATAAATTGAAGTGAAACAAGGGAATCAGACCAGAAATAAGGATGTCAGATTTAGATTGTGTCGTTCATCATGATTTGTGGTGAGTGAGGAGGATTTGTTCTGACATAATCATCCTGCAGAATACTAAATTGGTAGAGATTTTGATAGAGATTGAGTGCCTCGACTGAACTTGGCTTGACAAATTTCAAAGCATTTTCCTGGATTTCAAGATTCAAGTTGCAATATCAAAAGGCATTAAGTAATACCTATAATCCTGTATATAAAGGTCTGAGAGGGGGGAGATAACAATTATGTTATAATACAATAATTATTATAGTATGGGCACTCGGGCCCTGAGATGATTAGATCTACATTAGATGATTTACCGGTACTCTAGATTAATATAATATAATTCATAGCTACTACCGGTAAGTTGAGAGTATATAATTAATATATACAAATATAATAATAAAACACGAGACATTAGTGTGGTGGAAATATATAGCACTAAACTCAGCCCTATAACTTTATTATCACAGCAATAACAATTACACCGAGTCAAAAATGCAGTCACACTCATTTTTTTATACGTGACATATACCAAGGCTCACCAGGCCTATATGAAACAACACATGCATGAAATAGGGGAAATAACCCCTGCATCGCAATAACACAAGACCATTACCGCCTAACCAGGTCTAAACAGACACAGAAAGCTAACAATACATAAGTATCACACAACAATCAGAATATCACATCATGAAGATTGAGAATAAATATCACATCAGAATAAATATCACAATACAATAAACCAATTAAAAATTAAAAATATTTGGAGACTCGGGTGACGACCCTACTGGAGGAACTGCTGTGATCAACTGACGGCCGTTACTCCAGGGTGGGTTATTATAGTACACCGTCATCAAAAGGAATGTTGCTAGGAGACATGACCGCATGCGGCGGGACGGGGAACTACTCCCAGGGCGCCGCTGGCGCCTCCTAGAGGGGAAGGCGAGCAACTCCCGCCTGGGAAACCGCTCCTCTCCTCCTGGGTTTTATACCTGCATAGGGCTATGCTGGGTATAAAGGTCTGAGAGGGGGGAGATAACAATTATGTTATAATACAATAATTATTATAGTATGGGCACTCGGGCCCTGAGATGATTAGATCTACATTAGATGATTTACCGGTACTCTAGATTAATATAATATAATTCATAGCTACTACTGGTAAGTTGAGAGTATATAATTAATATATACAAATATAATAATAAAACACGAGACATTAGTGTGGTGGAAATATATAGCACTAAACTCAGCCAAAACCTCCACACACACAATGGAACATTACAAGAAAGAAGAAAAGAATTTACAAGGGGCATGCTCCAGAGCTGTCATTTCAGGTACAGACTGGTGCAAATACCTCCTCACCGCCGAAGAGCGCCAATTGCCCCGGCGCATGATGGACTCCACTGGAACGCCTAGATCCTTTAACAGAGTAGAACCACCATGCCTCAGCGAATGAGTAGACACCCTGTCGACTGGAAGCTGCAACCTAACTGCACAGGCCTTTAACCTAGAATAAACTTCCTCATAAGTCAATGGGAACACCAAGCCACCCACCCTATGGTACAAAAGGGGGTCAGCTGGTGAAGAAACCTTAATAATGTCCAATAAAAAATCCCTTATACACCAAGGGGATCCAGGTGCATCCTGCAAGAAAACAAAGAAATTATCTCTTGAGAATTGATCAGTCTTGCTAGACTTAATATTAATACGGATAGACCCTTCCAATGGCAGCAAACTTGTAACGCCAGTATTGTGCTGGGAAGCAGTCATGTGGCAGATCCGCAGAAGGCATCTGTATCCAAGTACAACTGAAATCCAAAATATAATATCAGTATGAGAGGTTAAATCCAACATGGCCCTAATAGCCAAAGTATCTGAGGGAGAGAATGGGTAGCGAACAGACTTCTTAGTGTTATCATAAGACCTTTCAATACCGTTCAAGGTCTGTTTTAATACAAAATTATCCAAGTGGGCAGGCCAGCCTAACATCTTCTGTTGATACCATACGCCAGAGATATAATTCCTAACCGACACAGGAGCAAAACCCTCCTTTGATAAATAAGTCCCAAACAACCCAGCCTGATCAGAAGAGCAGGGGTATGGTACAAGAGAGAATTTCTTGCAGAAGGACATATACCTTTTACACTGAGCCGCCCTGGATATCTTAGTTGTTGGCGCTACCCCCTCATCCGCCAGGATATACTGGGCAATCCGAAGGGTCTGGAGCTCAGCTGTAAAGAGAATCAACTATATTATAATCTAGCAGGGAAACATTGCATTTATCCACAGTACCTCTGTATGGGAGCCTAGATAGGTGATCAGCAAGTACATTGTCTTTAGACTTAATATAAGTGGCGAATAATTCTACATTGAGAATAAAACATAGCCAAAAAATCTCCCGTAGCCAGGACATGCACAATTTATTTTTACTCCTACCAGAATTTATCACATGTAAAACTTGCATGTTATCAGTTATAACATGTAATTTCCTATTAGAATAGGAAGCGCCCCAGCGCCTAAGACCCACCAGGACAGGCCAGAGCTCATACACATTTATATTGCCCCGATGAACTCTAATATTGTCCATCTCCGGGCTGGCCTCTTCATGTAGAGAGCTAACCTTACCAGCAACTCTAAAGTCTTCCCAAGTACCATAGAAAAAATCACCGCCCATCCAGGCGCCAAAACCCCTCTTGGAAGCATCAGACACCATAGGTATATCCAAAAGATCTTTATTAATTAAGGCCTTAGAGTTGAAAACACCACAGAACTGTCTCCACCATAGAAGATCCTCTCTAGTTTCTTCACTCATAAAAATAGCCCTACCGGGTCTAGCTTTGGCACACAAGTCATATAGCCTACGACTAAAAGTACGGACCCCCCTAACCACCTGAGAGCAAAAAGACATCAAGCCCCCAATTTTTTGGAGCCTTTTCTTATGGACAAATTTCATATTTAAACAATCATCCAGAGCTTCCTTTAGCTTGGTTACCTTCTCAGGGGGGAGGGACAATTCCATAGCGACTGAATCAATAGTTATACCCAAGAACACAGCCCTTTGGCTAGGTAGGGTAACCTTACCATAAGAAACGGCAAAACCCAAAAATTCCATACATTCTATCAAAAGATCTCTCTGGCGAAGACACTCAGCCTCCGACTTAGCTAGAACAATGAAATCGTCCAAATAACTGACCAAGATGCCCACAGCGTGAGCCTTAGCTACCTTAACCACAAAGTTAGATATGGAGTTAAAAATATTAGGGGCGCACCTAAGACCAAAACTTAACCTGTTGTTCTTATAATATTCCACCCCCCCCCCCCCCGCCCATGTCCCAAGCGAAACCTTGGAATTCGGCATGAGAGGCTAACACATTGACCGTCCTATAGGCTGATTTCAAATCTACCACAGCCATATACATATTAGGTTCCAACTGGTCAGCTACAGTATACACAGAATTATAGGAAAAAGGCTTGTATGTGTTCAACATGAAATTATTTATCGCCAAGCTATCCGGCATAGAGCAATCTGTAATTGGCCTAAGTTTCCCATTGGATTTTTCTACACCCCCCATGGCATCAACACACCTGGGTGGAGGGACTACTTTAGTAACATAACCATCCTCCAGCTCTTGCTTAACGATACCACACATTTCAGAATAAAACGGCTCTTCCAGAATGGTCTTATAATTTTCACAAGTGTAAGAGGTATCACAATCCTCATCTACAATGGCAAAACCCTGGAGGACCCCTTCCCAAATAAACTTAGTTTCTTCCTTCCTACCCACACACACATTGGCACTGCCAGAGATATATGGGGCAAACCTGCAAGGCCTAAGTTGAGATTTTTCAGAACCAATATAGTGAATACAGTTGCAAGAGCCACTAAGGCAATCGTCATACACATGTACAGTGGGCATAGAACCTACACCATCAATGGAAAATAAAAGAACCCTGTCCGCCGGTAGGACCGGGGACAGAGGCTCAATAGCCAGAGGCGCCTGATTCAAAGCGACAACTGCTGGCACCTCTACTACTACCCCCTCCGCCGCCACCGCCTGCTCTGTAGCCCGGCGAGGGACGAACGGCGCACAGTCAGGGTTGAGATCACTGTCCTTACCAACTGCACCACATGGGGGAAAAACTTCTAGAGTGTTACAAGGAGGAACCATACTACCGGTACCTTTACCCTCATCATAAGTGCCATAAATACCTGCATACAAATCTAGAACACCAGCACCCTTTCTCATAGGGTCAGGGATAAACGCAGGAGTGGCTGGATTTAATTTAGAATTTTTACAGGACCTAAATTGTGGGTATTAACAGGGGTAACATTTAAGGCACTAACCACCTGCCTACCCCAACCATCCTACTTATCTGCCTTGCCTGTTGAGCAGGTCATAGACCCATGGCTGGTGCTGCGGCAAAAAATACAGTTGTGAGCATATTTACAGCCAGCAATAACACATTTCCCTTTGTTAAATGCGAAACAAGGTCTCTTCTCCTTTAAGCCATCAGCTTTGGGCCTAGACTTGTTACCAACCTTAGCCGCTGATACTATAGTGCTGTCATAAGAGAAGAACCTGAAAACGTCAGAGGTCAATACTGTACCGAAGGCATCAGAACCAACCACATCTGCTCTCTCCCTAACACTCTTGTCATAGGACACCAAGGAACCTACTCTATATACCCTCGTCATGGCCTTCTCACAAAGCATTTCCATGTGTGAGAGCAGACCGCCAACCTCCTCCCCTTGTTTTAGAAGAATTAACACGGTCCTAACCGACACTAACATTAAGGTTTCAAAAGAGTCTACCCTGATACCCTTCTCAACTAAATTCTTCTGGCAAAATGCTGAGTCATGCTTACTGCTAGCTCTCGCCGGACGACCGTGGCTACTGGAGGAATCCTCTGATGACGACCTCCCACGGGCATACGCTGGAGAAGGCTGTCTTGCCCTTCTCCGGCCTCTGCTCGTCGCCCCTGCGCTGCTGCTGCTCGGGAGACGACCCTCGGGACTTGCATGACGACCCTCGGATGCCTTCCCCTCTGTCAGCTTCTCGAGGTGGTCTTGGACGGTAGAAACCATCCTCGCCAGACGATCGAAACCTCCCTCGACTCTCGCCAGACGACCCTCCGACTCCGCCAGCGCTGCTTGAGTCCTTTGTAATATTATGCCCGAGCTGACCACGCCCCCTTCTTCCACATCTGGACACGCCCCCCCCTTCGCTGCCTTCTTACCGGCCTTCTTTGGCGACTTTCTGGGAGCCATGAACAAAAACTCCGTTGACGACCCGTACGAATTAAAAATATTTGGAGACTCGGGTGACGACCCTACTGGAGGAACTGCTGTGATCAACTGACGGCCGTTACTCCAGGGTGGGTTATTATAGTACACCGTCATCAAAAGGAATGTTGCTAGGAGACATGACCGCATGACGTCACGGTGGCGCTGATGTCATGCGGCGGGACGGGGAACTACTCCCAGGGCGCCGCTGGCGCCTCCTAGAGGGGAAGGCGAGCAACTCCCGCCTGGGAAACCGCTCCTCTCCTCCTGGGTTTTATACGTGCATAGGGCTATGCTGGGTATCAAGAAAAGACACACTCTCACTGCTGATGATTATGGTGATGATAATTTATTAGTGTTTTCCTTTGTCACAGTAAAACCTTTTATTGTGCCAGCAGTTTTCTTCATTGTTAAGTTGTTTATGACTGGTTATATTGCGGCTACCAGTGATTTTGTTGGTATTGCTGTGACTGTTTAGCACCTTACATAACAAATTCAAGCTTTAGATCCATATAAATGTCTATGTAGCGATATTGATTTATTCAAAGGTTTTGTAAGACATTTTATAAGTTACCTCTGTGTGTGACAAATGAATGGACCTGTTTTCAAGTCCCAAAAGTGGTGTCTACCTAATGGTTGTAGTAATACCCCTTCGGCTGATGATTATAAAGCTATGTGTGAGATCAGAATGTAGTATACCTTAGGCCATGCAGGAGCGCTGTACAGAGCCAGTATGAGGTGTCACCATATTTAAGAATTAAGTTGGACTAGCTTTAGAAAGTAAGTTGCTGCTTTGGAAGAGAGTCAGTTTGACTCTACCTTAAGGGAAGAGAGCGTTCTGCTGAATCTCCTAGCAGAGTTGATCCAATCGCTGACTCGAGGGAGTCCCACTGATACCCTTTGCACACCTGTCAATGGGGCACTGGTGTACCTATCACCTCCATTAACGATAGAAACTAAAATGCTCTTGTCACACTAAATTGAGTAGCAGTAATTGTAATGTAAACTAACTAAAACTGAAATCTGTTTGATTTAAAAGTCACCTTTTAACACCAATAGATATTAATCAAATCAGCCTTTGGCAATTGGGTACTGAGTATTTTTGTGAACAAAATTTGCCTTATTAATAGATATAGTTTATTAGCAGTTACATTGCTTTCCAAATCAACATATATGATCTGCGTTAAGTGGACCACTTTTCAGTTTTATACAAACTGTTTTTTGGCGGTGACCCCAGTAATGTTCGAAGGGATGCCAGTGTTGAATGGCTCATCAATCTCATAACTAACACCTTCATAGAATTGCTCCCCAAAGTACACTGACACTGTACCGGTGTCCAATTGATATCCCCATCGAGCAGCTCTTCATGAGCTACTCAGTGAGTCTGAGATGGTGTGGCCAGCTGTGATGGTGATGGTGGTTCTCCTAACTCACCTTATAGCAGTGGTTTAAGAATGAGCCTTGATGTTGGAAGGATGCGGTTGCAGAGTCTGAATAGAAGCATAACAAGGACAAGTGACTCCTCTGGGTGCCGTGAGCAGTTCACTGAGCAAATGGAACCAGCTGGTAAGCAGCTCAAGCCACAGGTGCAATTAACACACACCTAAACTGAATGTCCTTTCCATTCTTTCGCTAGCTCTATAAATTATCAACTTATCAAATTTGAAATCTCTGGCTCTCGCCACCCTAGGAGGTAAAACTGAATCTAGATTCATCCTTTGTCTTGAAAATCAACCTTAATTGAAGGCTGGTTCCTGCGATCAGTCCATTAATTATGATTGGTTGCTGGCAGTCGGGAGCACCAATCAACATGCCGCCAGGGTATCTAACGCTAAACAATGTATGGATCATTCTCAAGGGTTCAGGCCCTAGAAAACACAGAAGCAAGATGGAGTATAACTTGGAGTTCCCACTGGTGCAGATTGCCTGGTGGTTGGATTAACAACCATCAGTTTGTTAAGCATGGCTGGGTCTCAAAAAGTGCCATAGAGAGCAGGGAGCAGCACTATTGACTGACAGCAGCAGGGCTGGTTTCTAGATAGGAGAATACCAGTTACTGTTTCTGTGGAAATTACCAGTTTTGAAACTGGAAGAATAGATAACCTTCCCCAACAACTGTCATTACAGTTCTCAGTTAATAACAAATAAGCACCTTATTGATGGCAACACTAACCCACACACTTCCTTTCCCTTAATTATAGAGCTGCTTGGTATTCTATCCCCGACTTCTCCTTTTGAGAGCTATATCATTTGCTAAATTTTATTGCTGTCTGCCTTTAGAAGTAGGGCAGCAGGTGGTTGACGTGCTCAGTACTCTTGTAAAAGGGTCAATTCTGCCTGTTACTGGGCTCTGATTCCTCAGGGTCTGGCAGTAATTATGAAGTGCTAATGCGGATTTATAACACAGATTTAGAACTTTACAGGAAAGAACTAATTAGACCTTTCAGGTTAAGTCACTAGGGGTAGGTATTTTTATACTGGCTATGTTTAATTATAATTGGATAAAAGTAAGTAGAGGGCACTTGTTGGCCTGTTGGTTGGGACCTGTCGAAGTCCATAGCCAATTCAGTTTAATACCTTTTTTCTGTTTCAACAAAGACCTGATATACTGTCACTGGTATTAGTAAAACTAGATTTCTATAATCCGTCTGAGACATCATTGAGATGATATCCCTACCCATATATAGACCCTGTCTATGTCCCGAGTCAATGTCCGCACTTTAATCAGAAATCCCTAACAGACAAGCTGCCGTCTTTCTGCTGTAGTGTCAGTGACTGCACTGGATGACCACTTCAGATGTGACACTATATGATATGCCCCACAGCGAGCTACTTAAGTCTCATCCTGATACCCAGACACTATAGGTTGTGTGAAACCATGAAGGGCAACATAGTGCTTTATTGGGCTATCTTTTTCTGTCATCATAATACATGAATGCTTGGTGAGTAACTCATTAGGGCCGCATTCATAAATCAAGTCGACCATACATTCTCCGAGAGTCGTAGCAATATACACATGCAGCTGCATTGAGTTTATTGTGGGTCGTGATGACAAATAAACATGAAACTTAAAACACCATCCTGTCCTGAAAGGGTTAAATGGAGAGAACTATTTCATATTGTAATGTAGACAGATATCACTCACAACCTCCACAGAAGTAGAGGATCCGCATGCCCTCTGGCAGTTAAGTGGCACAACTAATTTACAGTCGTCATGCAGAAGAAAGGATTACTGGGGTGAAAGGGGGATGGGTATAGACCGTTGGAAATATGCAGCTACTATGAATGATAAATAAGTCAATATTGTTGTATAGTACTAACAAAGTTATATGCAGAAATGTAATTTGATAATTTTTAACTGGTGCTCAATCGATCTTTTAGCTTCACATTGATACAGTCGTGTCATTATCACTGGGTATAGAATTTCAAGCACTATGTCATCTTATGATAAATATACACTATAATGTGTCAGTGCATTGCACTATCATGATTGCAAATGGGAACTTGCACTGACAGTGACCAGTGGTAATTTAGAACGGCATGCTGACTAGATGAAAGTATCACATTCACCTGCAACAAATAGATAATCAAGAGCCATTTTAACTGCATGAAAAGAATTCTGAAACCTGGCTCTGTAATTAGCTAGGCCTAAACACGCCCAGTAAATCACAAACTAACCATGCCAAGCACTGGCAGCAACAGGCAGTAATTTAGGTAAAGCATGCTGACTAGATGAGGGAGCATCAGATTCATCCCCAACAAAAAAGATTGTCAAAGGCTGCATTAAAAGCCATGAAAAGACCTGAAAACCTGGCGCTGTAATCAGCAAGGGCTGAACAGGCCCAGTAACTCACACACCAACTCTCCTCCACTCAGCAGGGGTGAATCATTTACTCCTACCCCTCAATCAAAGTACCTCAACCACTGATCCAACCCCTCCCCTTGTTGTCTCCTCCATCTTAATTCTTCCTCTATTTTATCTGCCCGCCATACTGTGAGCTGCTGGAGACCAGAAGGCTTCAGCCACCAGTTGGAGCTGGTGTTCATGGTTATCCTGCTAATTTGGCACCACTAAGGCCCAAAAGGGTTTAATTCTCTCAGGTTTAATTCTCAGCAAGGGAACTGCAACCCATTGATGAGACCCTGGAGTGGATTTACTGCTTACACCCAACACACCTCTCCTTTGGTGAGGTTTAACAACTGTATTGAACTACACATATTAGTCCTGACCGCTAAATGTTTTCTTTAATTTCTTGGTAATTTGTGCCAGGAGACATGTTATCACCTGCCTTAAAAGAAACTGGAATGGTGTTGTCTTACTGGTATGAGTAATTGCAATGTGAACTAACTCAAAAGGTAAACTGTTTGATTTAAAGGTCTAGAAAATTCACCTTTAAGGACTAATAGATATAAGCCCAATCAGTTGTCAGCAATTTGAAACTGTGTATAATCTGCAAAGCATTGCCATTTGTGGACTGTTTAATCTTGTTTCTTACTAACACTGCCTTAGAATTGCTCCCCAAAGCCTCTCAACAATCACACAGTATGGGCGTCCAATTGCTTTCCCCATCGAGCAGCTCTTGCAGCAGCCATCATGAGCTGCTCAGTGGAGAGCCGGAGATGGTGTGGCCAGCTGTGATGGTGATGGTGGTTCTCAGATTCTAGCAACGGTTTGTGAATGAGACTTTTGGTGGGAAAGGCAACCCGCAGAGACCAAATTAAAGTATAACAAGGACAAGTGACTCCCCTCAGTGCCATAGGCAGTTCCCTGAGCAAATGAGGCTGCCTGGTAAGCAGCTCAAAGCACACATAGAATTAACACACCCTTCGGCTGTGTGTGCTTTCCATTGCCTACCTTGGCCTATACGTTATCAACTTATCCAACTTGAATTAGAAACGTCACCTGTCACTGCCCATGAGGTAAAACTTAAGATAGATTCACCAGGCTGTCTGGCATGTCTGGAAAATCAATGTTAATTGATGGATGGTTGTTGGGATCAGTCCATTAGTTACAATTGGGTGGACAGTAGGGGCACCAATAAACACCATGCCAGGGTATTTAGGTCTACTGGATCATTCATTGGCTGCATAACCTAGAAACCCAATCAGCAAGGCACCAGCATGGATGCAGAGCTATAACCTTGTGCTCCTACTGGTTGGGAATTCCTGGGCGTTGTTTATTAAACATCCGTTTGTAAGGTCTAGCTTCGGCTCAAAGAAATGGATAGAGTACTCAGTAGGCAGCATCAGATGAGAAGTAATGAGAATATCACCCTTGGTCTGGTAATTACTGCTAATAAACAGATCTTTAATTGGTAGAATAGAGAAGTCTGGTAGCACCATGAAAAATAGCCTCAGCGGCTGGCAATGCAGTTCTCAGTTAATAACAGAAAAACACTTCTGAGAGCCACATCTTAAGGTATCACGAACCCAATCGATCTCTTTCCTTTATTTGAGAAGAGCTACTGGATATTTGACTCAGGGTAACTGAGTAATACTAAACGACCCAGCCAAGGTTTAAGACGTTTTTGTTACATAGGAGAATGTCTGTCATTCAGCCTGTATGACAGACAGAGATGAGAAAAAGACAGATGGGCAAGGTCGGGGGACAAATGTTTCCTTCGAAAAAGAATTTGAAATGTCTTTCCTCCTTGGTGTAATTGGCCTGCGATCTTTAGGTAGTGATTTCTCTCTTTTCCTTAAACTCTTAAGTATTCTTAAATTGCTACCCTCTAAATGAAAGGTACATAGGCTTCAGTGTTAAAGCAAAGATAGAAATGACTACTTTTGCCAATCTGTCCCATATTTCTCTCTTCACACGCAGAAATGCCATCTTCTACATTGGAAATACCCTCAAACACACAATAAAAACCATCTAAAACGTTTAAATTAAATTTAAATAAAAGTTTCCAACACAGAGCACCACCAAAAGATATTTTAGTTCCTCTAGTGACCGTTCACCAAAGGGTGGTGCCACCCCTACTTCTCGTATACTCAGAGAAGTCCACGATATAACACGAGAGTTGGCAGCCACATCCCCAGCATAAAAGGAGTGTTCCGAGCAGACCGCAACCACAGAGAGCAAACTTCTATAGAAGAAAGAACCAATACTGCCAAAGAAGCAGAAATCGAGGTAAATGCTCTGTCGTAGGATTGCTGAAGCAGTAACATATGACATGGTATGACATGTTTTCTGTTTTTTGATTTAGCTTTTTAGTTCTCTCTCCACCCGTAAAAGATGGCGTCGTCACTAGCAGTTGTCGTACTCCACAAGAAGTCAGCGAGACGGCATGGCCGTTTATCGTCCGATCAACTTGCTTTTTGATAGGGACAAAAGGCGGTACATGCCTGCAGCCTGCAACTGTCACCCACACCCACCTGCACACCCACACCCACCTGCTCTCCCACACCCACCTGCTCACCCACATCCACCTGCTGGCCTGAAATGGAATAACATACATGTATGACACATGACTTGAGGGTACTTTTTAACAAGGAATTCATTTCTGATGCCAGAATTGACCAATGAATGATTATAAGGGAGTACTATATCTAAGTACATGATAAGCTCCAGCTCCAGCTCCAGCTTACCCTGAGTCATCTGTGAGGCCACTCACACGCTCAATCTTCTGTTCCTGAGCCCGCATCTTTAAAATAGTGTACTGGAGACATCATGTCAATGGCAGCTTTAATTTAATGCTGGGTGTGTATGGGACTAGGGCAGCAGGTGGCTGAGGTGCTCAGTGCTCTTGTAAACTCTGTCTGTTACTGGCCTCTGCTTCTCCAGGTTTGGCAGTGATTATGGAGGGCTGCTGAAGATGTTGTTATTGTGTTCTAGTATAAATAGGGGTCAAAGATGTTGGTGTAGTTTTGATTTTGCTTTTACAATGTGCAATTCATTAGACTACAAAGCATGGATTCTCATGTATAAAGTGTGAGTACCCCTGGGGTGGGGAAGACGAGGGGGTGGAGACTAAGTTCAAGCGTAAGACAGAAAAGTGACACTTCTCAGTGCCGCAGGCAGTTCCCTGAGAAAATGGTGAGCAATACGTGCAATTAACATAGCGGTGTCACTAAGACCCCATTCATGTCTTAGGTAACCGTGACCCTGTCATGGCCATTGAACATTTACACATCATACTCACAGAGTGGATTAGAGCAACAAAGCGGTGTCATGGTGACCCCAAGTTTGCTATGTACTTGATTTGTCTATTTAGTTTGAAATAATTCCACTCATGGTCAAAGGCAGCATAGCGGAGTCAAAATGACCCCATGCTTGCTCTGAGTATATGAATATGTATGTGTATATATTATACCACTATTTTTGACAGTATTACTATGCATAGACTAACCTTGTTATTACTACTAATCCTGATTATATACCATACACACAAAGTCGACTAAAGCAACACAGTGGTGTCATGATGACCCCAGGTTTGCAATGTACTTGATCAGTCTATTAGTTTGAAATAATTCTATTCGCGGTCAAAATGATCCCATGCATACTCTGAGCAGATGTATATATTATATTACTATTATTTTGATACTATTATTATACATATACTAAAATTGTTATAAGTGCCAATCTTGACAATTACTATCACTTGTCCTATTGTCAAGTTTCATTATTACTGTTGCTAATGTTATTACTAATTTGATGATATCTTCTTCTTTTTCACTTTGATTATAGATGTAATTAAAACGTATGACTCAGAATAATGAAGTAGTTCATTATGAGCTCTGTCTCGAAAAAATGTGCTCTTGTTTTATGTTACATTTATAGAGTGGGGGAGCTACCACCTGTCAATTTATTCCTAAAAAGCACACCAACTACCCTTTGCGTCGTACTATCTTGTTAACTGCACCATAACACCAAGTTACATACACCCTTACTGGGTAAAGTCGTCATATGGCAGGTCTACTCTGCTGGCGTCCAATGCCCGTCCTCAGCCCTAGCTTATGCTACGACTGGGGACAAGCACCATGCACCTTTTGCACCTTTTGTGTATATAGATATATCGTGTATATGACCACTTCTAATATAACCTGTATTTTGTAAATCTTGCTAGGTGACGTGGCATTAGTACTTACTTCTTTCCACTATTTGCTGTATATTTCCTGTATTTTGACTTACAATAGGCAGCACAGAGTAAGTCTCCCAAGGCTACCCAATAGCGGGGGTGACCTGGAAGGGAATAGAAATCATCATCCTCATGGGTTTGTTTGAAGTGGATGACATTGCGCATTTGAAAGGAGTTAAGTTGGTAGGACTTAATATCAGAAGTCTCAAAGCTAAAGGCCGGTTAAGTGCCTTAAATGAACAGCTATATGATTTTGACATTATTTGTATTTGTGAAAGCTGGTTAAGTGACCAGGAACTTGACAGTCAATATAAGGTACACAACCACACATGTTATAGATTGGACAGATGTGCCAATGCTGGGGGTCTGATCACTTACATAAGGGATGATCTATCTCCCTATACATCAATTAGAAGGGATTTATATGTAATGAATGAGGACACTGAGATATTAGTCACCACCATTAAAAAACCTGACAATAGGATAAGAACAGTCATTAATTTCTACAGGCCACCCAACAAAGATTTGTTAAACTTCCTCACTAGTTTAGGCACAGTCCTGTCTGACAGATCTTTACGTAAGCATGAAATTCATGTAGTAGGTGATTGTAATATAGACATGGTACACAGGGAAAGCAGGAAATGTGGTAAAGTATTTGGAGTTTTGAAAGACCATCACCTCAGACTCCTACAAACAGGCATCTCAAGACTCCATCCCCTTGGTGCTACTTTTATAGATCACATCTACACAAATAGCACCACAGTTTCAAAATTTGGTACACTTAATCTATTACTCTCTGATCATATACCAACATTTGTCGTTCTTAAACATACAAGAAAGACCAAGGTTGTTGAGAAAGTTACTAGTCGTGTTTATAAACAACATGATGTAGCAAAGCTAACCACACATATACATGAACATGATTGGGCCACATTGGCCACAATAGAAAACCCTACTGATCAATGGGACCATATAGAGCAGGTATTAATAGTCTACCTTGACCAAGTATGCCCCGTTAAAACTTTTATGGTAAGGAAGGATACCCCAAGATGGTTCCCACCTGACCTATTAGAGTTGCTACGTAGGAAAAATGAAGCCTACAGGCGCGCTCATACAAGTAGAGGAATGGACTTAGAGAGTCTAAATCTTGCACATAGATTAAGGACTATCTCCAATAGACGTATTCACACTGAATTCTCTAATCAGGTCAAAGCTACAGTCGAAACACATAAAAATAATCCTGCCAAATTCTGGGCAATTATTAATCGTTTACTAGGAAATAACAAATCACGAAATACCGCCATTTTCTTAAAAGATAATGATGGCAATGATGTCACAGCAGACAACACTAGTGATTACATTAATGGCTTCTATGGCAATGTTGGGGTAAAACTTGCCGATAAATTCAGCCATTTAGCTGGTGACACACAATCACACACAGTCTTAACCAACCCGACATACACTGAGGGTGAGTTCCTTTTTCGGCAAGTCCTCATCAAGGATCTCACCTCTTACATTAAGAAAGTTGATAGGCAGAAAGCCTCAGGTGTTGACTACACCAACTCCAATGTTATGAAGGACTTTCTTCTATTGATAATCCCACAACTGAAGGTACTGATAGATAATTGCCTAGACAAAGGAGTCTTCCCCGATAAATGGGCTAAAGGTACTATTATCCCGATACCCAAGAAAGGTGATTTACAAAATCTCAGTAACTGGAGACCAATTACCCTACTGCCCATCATGAGTAAAATAATAGAAAGGGTTGTACATGGACAGCTTATGGACTACCTGCTGGAGAATGATCTCCTGTCTAAAGTACAATTCGGTTTCACCCCAGGTCGTTCGACTGCAGACGCAGTATATGTATTAACGCATAATATATACAATGCTATGGACAGAGGCAAGATTTCCTCATGTCTCTATATTGACATGAGGAAAGCTTTTGACACAGTTCACCACGCTCGTTTACTAGACAAACTTGGCGCCATTGGCGCCAACAGATCTGTACTCAGGTGGTTCGCAAGTTATTTAGGAAACAGAGTGCACAGTACACTGGCCAATAATAAACTTTCAGAACCCACAAAAGTTACCTTCGGGGTCCCCCAAGGATCAATCTTGGGGCCCCTACTTTTCTCTGTATACATTAATGACATGCCAGAGGTTGTTGAAAATTCTCAAGTCATCTTATATGCCGATGATGCTGTCATGATCACTGAAGGTAGTAAAGCAGAGGATCTGACTCGCATTGGTCAACCAGACCTCCAACTCCTGTTAGACTGGTGTGCTACCAACAGGCTGACTATCAATAGTGAAAAAACTATGTTAGTCATATATGGCACCCCAGCAAAAACGAGTGGGGTCACTGACCCTGTTTTGAAAATAGGCATTAACAATGTTGAAAGAGTAAACTCATTTTGTTATCTGGGTGTAACTTTAGATGAAAATCTCACCATGAAGACACACATGGCTGGCGTCAGAAAACGTGGTAATTTTAAGATAAAACAAACACACAGGATTCGTGATTCTATAGATAATGACACATGCCTAACAATTTACAAACATTGCACCCTACCCACACTTGAGTACTGTAGTTTTATGATTGACAGTGCCACCTACCTGGACCAGAAAAGCGTCCAGACAATACAAAATAGGGGCCTAAGAAGTTGTCTTAGAATAAGAAATCCAAGGGATATTACCCAAGAGGATTTGCACACTCAATGCAGCCTTCCCACTCTAGTCAAAAGAAGAGACATTCAACTTCTCCTTTTCTTGTATAAAATGTCAAAAGTCCCAGACAATGTGATAATTACTGAAAATCCAAGAACAAGAGGTGACAATAAAGTTAAATTCAAAATTGGTAGAGTCAAACTACATGTGGTAAAAAAATCACCACTCTTTAGAGGTGTAGTACTCTGGAACTCATTAGACAAGGCTACCCAGGAAGCTGAGACTCGAGCACAATTTAGAGGTTTAATAGAGAAAATTGATTTCACAATGATAAAGCAACGCCACGCGGCTATTGGGCGATAAATCCTGACTAACATTACTGTTCCAAACTATGTATTGTTACATTATTTCTAACATTCGATTTACATGCATACAGGCAAGTACAGTGCACCAGCACTGCTCCCTATATATTTCATTAATGAGGACAGTACAGTGCACAAGCATTGCCCCTCTCACATCAGCTGATGCCATTATAACTATCATCTCACCTGAAGGAACACCTCTCTTTGTTTTATATGTCTCTATTACACGCATACAGGCAAGTACAGTGCACCAGCACTGCTCCCTTCTAACACAACATATAGATATTCATCAATGAGGACAGTACAGTGCATAAGCACTGCCCCTCTCATATCAACTGACGCTGTCATAATATCGGCTCAACTGAAGGAAGACACTATAAAATGACCATACATTAAGCTACTATGGTGTTAGGTACAGAGCATAAGCACTGCCACGCCTAGCAACCTGCATCTCTATATTCTATTTCATAGGCGGTACATTGCACAAGCAATGCCCCCTCCTACCTCATAATTTATATATATATATATATTTAAACTCATTTCATTTTTATTTTGTTTTCTTTTTTTTTTTCTCTTTCTCCTATCTCGCTTTGTATAATTCCCACAGAAATATCATAAAACATCAGCATTTTGAGAAAACCAACTCTCATTTTTCCCCCCTTAACTGCTCCTATTTCTACTTTGTTTGATGTTAAAAGGCATACCGCTATCATTGACATGTGTGATACTTTCAAACACAACAATATTATTGTATTTCAATGGCATGAAATCACTGTAATGTACATACTTGTTTCTTTTCAACTTTTGAAAATCGCAGTGAAAACCGTGACTCTGTTTGAATAAAAAATCTTACAATCTTACAATCTTAACACGCCCTTCAGCTGTGTGTACCTTCCAGTCTCTCCCCAGCTCTATACATATCAACTTATCTAATTGTAGTTTGAAACTGCTGCCCGTTGGCACCCTAGGAGGTAAAATGCAAACTAGATTTATCAGCAGCCTTACATTGTCTGGGAGATCAATGTTAATTGATGGCTGGTTGCAACGATCTGTCCATTAATTACAATTGGGTGGAGACAGTGAGGAGAGTCAAAAACTGCATAGCTATGGTATCTAACTCTAAACAAGCTTTTGATCATTCTCATGTCAAACTGCCTAGAAAACCAAGCAACCAGGCATTAATATGGAGGTAAGAGCTATAACCTAGAGCACCCGCTTGGCCAGATTGTCTGGTGGCTGGATTGACTGCATCTCAAAAACTGCCTTGGAGAGTCGGGGTGCAGCATCATGGCTGCTTAGTAGGTAGCAGGATTGACTGGTAAGTGCGGGGCTAGGTTCTAGTTATGAGAATATCACCCTTGGTCTGGTAATTACTGCTAAAGAGCTCCGTAATTGGTAGAATAGAGAAGTCTGGTAGCACCATGAAAAATACCCTCAGCAGCTGGCAATGCAGTTCTCAGTTAATAACAGAAAAACAATTCTAGAGTCACATCTGATGGTAACACTAGTCTTCCCATTACCTCTCCTTCTCCTTTTGAAAGCACAATTATTTCCCCCCTTGTAAACCGGTGTACTGCAGGCATTGTGTTAATAGGAGCTTTACTTTACTGGTGGGTGTGTATGGAAGTAGGGCAGCAGGTGGCTGACGTGCTCAGTGCTCTTGTAAAAGGGTTAACTGCCTGTTACTGGGCTCTGCTTCTGGTCTCTGGCAGTAATTATGGAGGGCCGATGTGGATTTAGCTCTTCATCTGTCTTAAAACACACAGAGTGAGGAGGCTTAGAAAGAAGAACAGATTAGACTCATTATTAAATCATTAGGGTTGGGTAAATATTATCCCTGTTTAATCATGATTGGGTGCTCTGTTATGTTATTTTATAAGGCCCTGATTAAGATGATTTGCTCTAGATGGAAAGGGCTCCTCCTATCCCCAGCTCCTGTAAAATAGCCATGCCTCAGCACACACCACAACAGTATGAAACACAGAGATAGAGACCTTGTGGATGCTTCATCTATTACCCATCAAGACAACTTTTGATAACTGATGAATGATAACTTTTGATTGATTTATTGAGAAGGGCACAACCTATTGCGACACATCATCTATATCAAACGAATATGATGTCTACAGGTAGATGTTGTTTGTAAAGTATTGATTTTCCTAAAATGATTTTATTAATACAATTCAAAGATGAGTGATCTTGTTCACATGTATGGTCATGATGGTATATGACTTAATTGATATTCAAATAGGCCCACCATGAGGTGGCCCTCCTTCACCCAGGGTTGAAGCTCACTGACACACCCCACCTAAGGTCACAAACAAGTGGGAACGTTTTGGTAAATAAACCAAAAATCAAAATAAATAACTCTAGAATTATCTAAATTTGATTTCCCTGCAACACACCGGATGAAGCTGTGAATAGCTAAAACTCCTCACTACTCATACTCAACTAACCAGTGGAATGATGATTGGCCATGTTTTTTCTAAAGCCCTTTTTACAATTGCCAGAAAATAAACAGAACACCCCCTTGGGGATCTATGATTTCAAAATCACTAACTTAAATTTTCAATTTGGAAATGTGAAAGTTGGAAGTTCTGTTTTTCTGGAAAAAATAAAAGTCCAGGATGTGACCCAATTCCCGCAAACCAATCAAACAGCTCCTTGTCCAAGATTGAGGTCATGAGCTCCCAGAACCCATATAAAAAGGAGGGAGGGACTTACCTAATTTAGTACTGAAGGAGTAGTGGTGGTATGGAACCCATTTCCTCGTCAGAACCGATTCATGATGGTATATGACGTTTATTCGTGTAAACCTTGAAGGAAAATCAATATATTAGATCTGAGACAAGATGTGGTATTTATCTCACTTTATTAATGGTGGCCTTTCAACAATAATTAGCTTGATGTCAATTATGTTGTAAAGGCAGCAAAAGGTCAATTAGAAATAATGGACAATGTACCTCTCAAATTAAATTCTGTTTAATTGCAGGATCATTTCTATTATGATTTTCATTGTCATTAGTATATTGAGTTGGGATGTTAACAGATAGCTGCATTTATTTGTAGAAAACGTTACTAAGTAGAATAAAAGAATAAAGTGAAATTTAACTGAATCTAACTGAACTGACTATACTGTCCTTGAAGATTTGAAAGAATTATTTCCCTCTGTACTCTGTCGGTAATCAGGTCGGTAATTCTACATTTTTGGCCGTCTGACTTGAGTCAGCACAGAATTTAAATTTCAAAGACATGTCAGCAATTTGATCTTGAAATAGAAATCACCCAGACAGCTTTCTTTACAGCCCAATTAAGCTGTGACGTAGTAAATAGTCAGTTACCTCCAGAGCACTGTCTGAATCAGGTTCGTGATGAGCTGCTCCTGCCTACAACATCTGTCCTGGCCAACGTTCAATGAGTCAGTAGCTTACAGAATCATTTACCCTTAATGGTAGCAAAGTGTGATATGCATTCTATCGCTATGAAGCAATAATGCAGCCCTAGCGAGTAACTCAATAATGATGCATTTGTGCATCATGCCAACGTTTGATATGGAGTTAATACACTTGCGAAGGGTTAGCACGCTGGACCAATGCAGTATGGACGAGTTACTCACTGGTGATGTTTTGTTCATCATGAGGAGACATTAACATGAACCTGAAGGCCTCAGAGATCTGCATGTAGTGGATATAACTCTTCGGGGAAATAGACCAAGAGGTTATTGCCATTCCATATTGGAGTATGTGAGTTTAAGATCACTTTATCTAACAGTTCCATATAATGACTTTTATCCCCTCCCCAAAATCCACAGCCCCCTTGCTGTTAAAAAATGACAACTCCCTTAGAACTATCCTGAGTTGAATTTTTACATGTTGTTAGATTAAACATTAAGGATGAGTTCGCGTTGACTGGTATTGGCCAGCTGAAGATGGAGTAGCATGCCAGTTTTACCTGACTGCTAATGAGCGGGGTGTGATGGAGTCCGGAAATATTGCTGGCAATTTATTGCGTTTCTGTCAGTACAATATTTGCACAAGTGACAAAATGTGAATTAATAGAGCAAAGCAGACTTGCCACTAGAGATTTAATAAGATGGATAAGAGTTCAGAATTACAATACTGATTCGGTGATAATGACAGTAGAAAAGAAAACCATGTTACATCGACCAAATTAGAGTGCGCTAATTTAAGGCAGTGGTAATTTTTAACAACGGGGGGGGGGGGCATATCCTTCTTTTTATGGGTATTAAAGTGCTGACATTATGGTATCGTTGCTGGATTTTGAAATCCCTCCTTCCCGAAGGATTCGATGTTTTTTGCTATTTCCCTAATAACCCCCCCCCCCCACCGCCTCCACCCCGTTGTTGAAAGATGAGCACTCCCTAAATAATATGACTATTGTATTCCACTACTGCCCCACCACCACGGGTTTCCCACTTCTGACATGAGCCCAGGATAGAGCAGTCTCCATAGCTTCATATAGTATGTCATATACGGCATATGTTCTGTGATTAGTCCCCTAACGACAGGGCAGCACGACAGACACCCTTTGATGCACCAACGTCATTATGACGTTGCGTGACGTAGCTATGGTCGCCAGCACCGCCTGAACCCGCCCCGCTATGACGTTATCACATGACCCACCTGCGTCCAAGCTGCGTCCCAACCCCATCACGTGACTGGTCACATGACCAGGGCCGGCCAATCGGAGGCCGTGTCTCTTGGCCTTGTCGGGCGGGGCTTCTTGCCTTGTGTTAAGGCCAAGTCAAAGGGCCCGTCATTGGTTGTCGACGCGCATGCGTGTTGGTGATAGGGGGAGGGTTGACGTGTCTTCCCGTCGGCCCCTGCTGTTAGAGCGTCTGACGTCACGTCACGTCGTGGACGTTAATGCCCCAAACTGATGACATCCTTTCTTGCTGTCGATTTGGTGGGTCGATTACAGCGCCCCGTACTTGTAAGCTGACCAACAAAGTTTCTGGTAACTTTTTGTTAGCCACCAAAATAGTAGGGCCTGAAAGAGAAAGGCTATAAATAGATGTAGTGGGTTAGACTATTCGTGGATCATGGAGCTTTGTTATCAGTTGGCTATTACCCATCAACAGACATAGGTGATATTAAAAAAAGGATAATTGTCAGCCTATAAATTATGATGGTATGAACGTGCTATGATATATTCTTTTGTCGCTAAGCATTTATTCATCTCACATTCACAGAGTATGTGCTATCCTTTAACTTTACTCCTTATAGTTAATACATGCACACACATTTACACACGTTAATCATACCCAGCGTTAATTACAGAATAATCCCTCACCACTTTTGTAGAATCTCATATAATTTGTTGCAATAATTGAAAGCATATGTGTTTTTGCACTCTTCCCAACAAAACTCCACGCCCCACGTTATCGAGCCGGCCCCGGCTGTTGGGGTGGGGCCCCGGGGGAGTGGAGATCCAGGCACTGGGGACTGGGGCGGACCCGGCAGCAGGTGACCCATAGCGTCAGCACCACTAATAACCCTCTCCTGTCAAGTGGCCGCCATTGTGGCCTCGTTAACAGTAATCGCCTATTGTTATCAGTAATTAACACTTTAAGGGCCGCAGAGTGCTTTAATGCGGGAAACCCTTGGTCGGCGTGGTGCTTGAATGCAGCCCTGGTGAGTAACTCACCAGTGCTGCATTCAAAAATCACACCAGCCCTGCCAGGTTGATACACTCCCAGAGGGTCGGCATGATGCATGAGTGCAGCCCTGGTGAGTTACTTGCCAGGGCTGTATTCATACATTATGACGCTTAATGGCATTGATGACATTAACGAGTTAACACACCCCTTGGTGAGAGGCGGAGCGTGCTCCATGGTATTGTTAACAGGGTTAATCACGGCCATGAAAAGTGGTCATCCCTCTCTTCTACCCCATTTTGGATCCCATCCCATCATCCATTTTTTACCCTGATCTTGGCCGACAATGGCCCCTCCCTCCGCCCTACCCGAGTCCCGAGTGCACCGTGAATTGTGCAGCATCAGCGATAAAATGTTGATGTGGGCAGAGGGAACAAAAAGTGTGATTTGCGATGTGCTTGAATACGTGTGGGAATGAGTGAGTTACTGACCAAAGGGTAAATGCCTCTCAGATATGAGGGAAAGCTTCATAGTGTATGGTTAATACGTTAAGGGTTGCAGAGTGCTTTAATGTGATATGCCATTTGCTGTTTGATATGATACATGAATGCATCCCTGGGAACTTACTCACTGGGGCTGCATTCATGTATCATGCCAATCCCCCAGGAGTGTATCAAGGTTCCCCAGGGTCGAGCTAATGCTTCATTATACAGCTTTGGCGAATGACCCACCAGGGCTGCATTCATGTATCTCGACGACAGAAATATATCACATTAACGCATTTTGCGCCTCTTTAAGGGTTACCAATGTGGGAGGCAAGCTGGTGTCGGCAACTGAGGTACCATCCCTACCCCTCCCATCTCCCTCCCCCTCCCCGTCCCCACCAACCCGCCCCGTGTTAAAGTTAGGTACTGATTCAAGCCTTTGATGTTTTGCTTTGCTCTAAACAAATTACGCTTTTGTTTTGGCGGGCTAATCATATTGCGCGCCGAGTGGGCTGATTAAAGGCACCTTTTTACAGCGTCCATTTTCCAGCCACTAGGTCTGATTGTCGGCCAGGATCCTGTCGATAAAGCCTGCCTGCTATTGTCTGGTAACCCTCTAAGGGCCGCAGAGGGCTTTAATGTGCTATATGCCATTTGTCGTTACGATGCATGAATGCAGCCCTTGTGAGTAGCTCACCAGTGGTGCACTCAAGCATCATGCCAGCCCTACAGGGTGGAGACATTATGCACCAATGTAGCACCTGTGGGTTACTCACCGGGGCTACATTGGTGCATAATGACGATAAATGCCACCTTTTAGCAACATCCGTCCTTAAAGGGTTAACCCTCTAAGGGCCGCATAGTGCTGTATTATCCTATATGCCCTTTGTCGTCATGATGTATGAATGCAGCCCTGGTGAGTAACTCGCCAGTGGTGCACTCAAGCATCATGCTGCCCTTATATATGGGGTTGATACACTCCCAAAGGGTCGGCATGATGCTTAAATGCAGCCCTGGTGAGTAGCCTCGCCAGGGCTGCATTCATGCATCATAACGACAAAGGGCCACATGCGTTAAAGCACTAAGCTACCCTCCCATTGTCTGTTAAATATTCACGTGACAAAGTGATTATTGATGGCCCGCCCGCTGGTAATTAAACCAAGCTCCAATCGTAATTTGTGGATTCATAAATTCTCACAACACTAGATTGCATTAGGGCGTGTGTATAGAGAAAACGAAATGGGCGAGAGGAGGGTCATTGAATGTTGACAGGGTAATGTTATCAGATTGAGGGCCCGATGTTGTTAATATTCCCCGTTTAACATTAACCGCTTGGATAACCAAGCTGAGTAACATTACAGGCATAGACCTCTAGAACTGAGCTTACTACTCATACTGCCCATTTGGTGCATGTGCATACTAGAGAAATATTCATGTTCAAATCTATACTTATTTGTATACATGTACAAAAGAAATACACGGTGACCTTATTAACTGTGACGTATCATGCCGTTCTTACAAATTGGTTGATGATATTTTTGCATGAGGCCATAGTATTCTACAAACGAGGAAAGTATCGAATTAAGCATGGGAATACACCTTGTCTATGACCCTTTAATGGGCTTTAATGGGATATATTATATCAAGGACTATTTGCAAACATCATTCCGATTGTATCAACGCCATCTATACATATGTGCTGATATGGTCAGTGTGACTCGCCGTGGCTGTATTCATGCATCATGACAATAAGGGGCATAGTGCACTATGCGACCCTTATAAGCCTAAAGTAGCAAATGCGACCGTTGAAATGATTAAAGCCAAAAAAAAAGTAGGCCGACTGTAGTGTATTGCTTTCTAAGCATTGTATAGAATATAAAAGATCAGACCATAGAATCACAATCCCATCAAGAGATTGATGAGCATGGCAGAATATAGTTAGTACGCTATTTTACCCAGTATTTTTATTTCAGATTATTGACTTTCTATTCAGGACATCGTTCCCCTTTAGCCATATTTTGTTTACCCACACCGAGTGTCCTTTGGCTCGGGCGTTAGGCGATACCCGACTATATAGTAAGGCTTTGTGTCCATGTGGAGTCTTTCAACTTTGCGTTCAAAAATGAAAGTTGCATGTACCATATTTTGCAATGATTATAAAGACGGCCAAATTTGCAGATTTAAGAAAGGGAAAGTCTTTTATCTGTGTAACTGTGTGCCGCTGTTTATTGTCACAATTGTATGCTCTCCATAGAACACATTGAAATACATTGTATGACTGTTAAAGGTGAAACGCTTGCTGCCCCTCCAGTAACAGTCAGATATATATGAGCGAGAACCGACACTCTTGGCCTTTATACAGAAGGGGGTTTAAAGGGATTTATGGCAGTAAATGAGACCTAATGAAACAACTAGAATAGATAGCAAACTCTAAAACTGGACTAATAGATGTTGAGCTTACTTACTGATGTGTAAATTATGCATCCCAGTAGGTGTTCTTCTTCTATGCCATCTTCACCAGCGCGGTAGAAGATAAATGGACATAGCTTAGACTAGTTAACACAGAAGAGGTTTTCCATATCTTAACAACTGTATAGCGCCTCAGCACAATGTACCCTTTGTCATCATGATGTCTTTAATGCACTGCTGGCAAGTAGCTCACCAGTGCTGCATTCAAGTATCATGCCGACCCTTCGGGAATACATCAACCCGCATTGCGTCTGCGCGATGCATGACGCATATATCCACCCTGGCTGCATTCATGCATCATATCAACAAAGGGTATAGTACATTAAAGCACTATGCGGCCGTTAAAGGGTTAATTGCGGCGGTTTTTGAGGGGCCGCTAGAGGGCAGACAGGTAGTTAATTAGGCGGCAGGTTTTCTGTGGTAAAGCTGTCGGTGAACATCCTGAGGACGTGAGGCAGGTACAACAGGCGCCTTAAGCTGCCATAGTGTTATTTTAACAGCAATATCGCTATTAGTCTACGCTAGTCATTCTCAATTTCCTTTTCCATATATATACAAAACTTTAACTTCACTCGTATTAATCAACCAGAACGAAAATGAAAAACTGAAACGTTCTCTTAACAAGGTTTTATGTGGTAAAGCTTCAGGTGAATTACCTGAGGATGTGAATAAAGTACAATGGATCCTTCAGCTGTCGTAGCGAGGTTTCTGCTGGACTGCTCTAATGTTTCTTAATTTCCTTTTCAATATGCATATTTATATCATCTTATTGCACAAATATGAATCATTTCGAGCGAAAATGAACAAACAAAACTTCTTCCAACGATTTTCTTCAGCATTAAAAATGAAATTGGTTTTTAATAAGGCAGAAGTTGTACAGTTAATATCAGAAAAGTTTCCATAAGAGCCTGGGATTAAACCACAGTTATTGGCATTTTGTCAAGCCTCATATAAATTGGGCTGCCACCCTCTAAATGTCAACTTCCTCAGTAATGACCCTATATGCCATATGCAACATAAGACATGTAGCAGTAAAGGCTGTCTCTGGAGTTGACATTTTCAATTGCCAATCTCCCTGTCCTCGTTATGATCCACTACTACTACTTCTTGTCTGCCAGAAGGTGGCCGATCACTCTAAATACTCACCTCAGTACAACTTTATACAACTATTAATTGATTTAAATATTTTAAGGGACAGATGAAGAAAAAAAGAAGAGTTGCAGAAATATTGGTCATGTTCTTATGGTAGATATTCCTGGCAACTATTTCTTGTGTAGGGAGACTGTAGTGTGTGATGGGGATAGGAGAACAGCAACGTTTTGTCCTCCCTTCCCCCATAGGGGAGTTTCTGTAGTCCGAGGTTTTGGAGAGAGTCTTAGATCATACTGTGCTGGAAGAGTTTCAATTGCTGTAATCTGTTTTCATATATATATATTCGCTGGTTCCTCGATTCCTGACTGCTTTAAGCGAGCCCTGATAATCAGCTACTATAAGACCCATCCAGTGGCTCCCCTAGCGCCCGTCATCTGTACTAGCATTGATGGCCAAATTGGTGCAAGCTTGCCTTTAGCGGGATACATTTTTGACCAGTAGTCATATTACCTGGCATTTACTCTGTAATTCTTATATGGCAGTGGTACTCGTCGTTAAAGCAGTTATCCAGGCTTTCTGTAAACGTATTATATTTCGCGCTGTACATATTTTCGTGAAGAAAATATTTACAGAGTGAAAATGTATTCAATATAGCTGTATAACTACCATCTTTTAAATCCGCGAATTTAAATGCCAAAAAATTGTCTCTTTTAGCAAGTCCGCGAAAACTTATACCAGCGGAAATATCTACATTTATCTATCTTGCTGTACCCAGCTTACAGGGGCGGATTTAGGGGGGGGGGCGGACCCGGCGTGCGCCCCCCGTATTTTTCTGTATATTTTAATGTGACAATTTCCAATACCCCCAGTACATTGCCTATTTCACGCCCCCCCTTTTTCAAAATCCTGGATCCGCCCCTGGCTTATCCAGTAATGGGTTTGCATACTAGGCACCCACACCATCGGTTGTAGCTCTGCACTCTGGGTAGAGAGTGTTTGAATGTCACTGTTGTCAGCAGCCAAATCTCCAAGAGACATGTAGTAGGTGTTTTAGAGTTGTACTAGGTGTTTTAAAGTTGAATTGTGTCCCGACGTCTGTCTTGGGCATATGTTCCAAACCCAAGAAGACTAGTATCTTGACATATGGCAGATTTGAATTCGGCACGCCCAAATCACCCTATTCCAACTCACAATACGATGCTACTCAAAAAGTGCTTTAACCTTTCACATATATTCTCAAGGAGCTCCGCACTATTGCGCTGCCTGTATGTATGAGAGTTCTTTGTCGTTTCAGTGACAGCATACACCTTCTGTGTAAATGTCATAACGGTAGATCAGACCAATTGGCCCAATCCTCGGTAAGTTTCTGTGGCAGTGTTCTGGATGTTAACCACACTGTCTGGGTTTTCTGCGTGAGCTCGGCACAGTTATTACCTGTGTAGATCTACCCTCTGTTCCACCAGCAATAGGAACAGTGTTTCTTCAATCCACACAGTATGGTTTTACAGAGACCTATTCCCTTGTATGGCGGGTGCATGGTTATAACATTGTCATCATGAAAACATTAATGTGGAGGGACCCTACTACATAACTCTTCAATCCACGCACGGGTATTGATATTTGTGCAATCTTTTGTAAATGAATTACAACAGTTGGTATTTTCATTAACCTTTGGTGAATTAATGAACATCAAAGTATTTAGTTAGAAACTAATTAAATGAAATTTTTTGACGTGCATTCACATTTTACACAAGACATGTGATTGAAGTAAATCAGATCTGGATGGGCTTTTATTTCCTGAGGTGATTTCAATGACAAGACATGCTTTTATAGAAGGTGTTCTGGTAGGTTGTACAGGGACATTGGAAACACATTTTATATGGGGTGGCAGGGAGGGGGTAAGTTTTCTTTTTTTTCGGGGGAGGGGGACAAACATAAGAAATTATATGTATGCCTATTTTGGTAAATTTCCGCTGCAAGTATTTCACTTTAAAATGACAGCTCAACATGACGGGCCTCTTACATTACTTAGAATGTCTACGTACAAATGTATTATGACAAAATAAAGCAAATCATATTTAAGTTTTAAATTTACAGAGGAAAAACGCACAGGAAAGCATCTTTACAGCCACAGAGTAGAGAAACTTTCCAACCTACCGTTGTTGAAGTGAGCTGCTTTAAAGTGAGCCTATTTGAATTAATCGTGATAAAAAACGTCAGATCCAATGTTACCGGAAAGCAATGAGAACTTCAAACAAAAGCGACTGAAAGCCATTGTTCCAAATCGATCGTAAAGCTTTACTGAAATGGGTGACAGTAAATTTTACAAGTTACAGTATTAGTTAACCCTTTAAGGGCCATGCAGGGTTTTAATGTATTATGCTCATTATTATCAAGATGTATGAATGCACCCCTGTCCAGTGCTGCTCTCAAGCATCATGCAGATCCTCCAGGACTAATACACACCCAAAAGGTTGACACAATGCTTTAATATAACCCTGGACCTGGCTCACCATTGCTGCATTCATTCAGCCCTTAAAGGCTCAAAGGGATTGTAGAGGACTGTGTGGAGCCATTTGCCTACTTTCTGCTGCTTGTGGGTAGAGATTCCTTTTTGTGCCATATCTCCATAGACTATAGCTGTATAGACTCTTGTGCATAGACTGTCAAGTCAGGACATTAAGCTGGTTAAACCTCAAAGGACAGCATGATGCCTCAGGGATTGATGTCTATTTCTTGTCCTGATGCAACATAGTAATTTATTGGCCTTGAATTGATTCATCATGCCAACCATTCTGGAGTGTACCAATTCTGTAGGGTCAGCATAATAATAGAATGACACAAAAATGATTTATTTAACTGCATCCATGATGACAAGGGTCATGGCACATGAAGGCACGATGCTTACCTAAAAGAGTTCAGGTGGTTAAGCTGGGATTAGCTGCTGATATGAAGGTGACTAAAGTCAGTGTAGGCTTTATCACCTCATCTCACAGGTTTATAAGCCTGCCAGCTCAGCTAGCTCCTCTAATTCCTCGCTGTTAGTCAGATGTCTTCATTTAATATTCATCATTTATCAACAAGGGCAGCCAAGTTTAAAAAGCTCAGTGATCTTGTTTGAAGTTTGTTCTATACACCTCAGGTGTCCTTGTGAATATTCCCTTAAAAACGGTACTGATATGACTTCTAATGATGAGCAAGTGGTAATGTCTGTACCTTCCCATCACATGTTTGCCTATGTAACATGTGCTTAGGGTGAAAAATATCTAATCAAACATGGCTAAAATATACCTGTAGGCTATTGATTTAGATTTATGCTTCAAGGTAGAACCTAGGGTGGTGGTAGAAGATAAACCATATAATTTGATTACTTCTCAGAGTACTGTAAATGTATATATTTACGCGCTGTACAAGTTTCGCGAATTTGCAGAAATGAAAAATCCACGAAAATATCTAGAGTAAATATTTGTACAGTGTAGTTAGAGTACTACAATATTCCAATAATTGTGAATTTAAATACCCGCAAAATTGTACTTTAGCAAATTCGTGAAAATTTATACACGCGAAAATATCAACGTTTACAGTATAGGATTTGGAATCAATGAAGGTTCTTAGAATTAAATGCAAATAGCTGTATACATCTATGGATTTCATTCATAACTTCATGGAGCTCGTTTTAAGTTTATTCTTCTAGCTAGTCTGTATATTTGAGTATGGAACAATGTAAGGAGAATTGTGTTATAAATTATCAGTTGGTGTTCTTTAATTTTGATAATAATTATCTTGATGTTATATAGAGATTCCCCTAGTTACTTGCATTGCCTGTAGTTCAAGCCCTTTAGCTGCACAGTATTAATCCAGTCACCGCCATTTACACTGAATATCCTCTTTAAGAGTCAGGGGAGACCAAGCAGAAAGGCCATCAGAAACTGAATTAGCTCCTCATTTTGTATATATGCTTATTTTTGCTGTATATCCGCTCCTGGTAGAATCTAGGCTGACAGTGACCAAGTGGTAAAGATAGATACTGCATGAAAATCACACTTTAAGGAAGAGTATGACTCATTGATAAGATGGCCCTATATGTGTATAATGCAGACAGGGGAAATGATAGGAGGATGCGGCCAATCTGTCAATAGCCTTGATAAACTGTTGTCAGGGCATTAATGCAATAGCCATATAGTGCTTCATTGTGCTACCCACTGGGCACAGAACATTGAATCAACATTGATAATGAGTTGTCAATGTTGATTCAATGATGATTTAACGTTGATTCAATGCTGAACTGAATTTTGTGCCCACTGGGTATGCCCTTTGTTGCTTGAATGCAGCCCTGGTTAGTCTGCTGACCAGTGTTGCACTCATTCATCATGCTTTGGGAATGTATCAACCCCATAGGGTTGGCATGAAGCTTAAACAGGGATGCCAGACAGTACGACTTTTTCGTAATTATTAGAACCTATTACGACGATTAGGGTACCCTGAACTCTATTATAGTTTTTAGTAATTCTTTGATTTTTATACCGTCATAAAAAGTGACATTTGTATTTACAATATCAACGCTAACTGGATAGGGTTGGCATTATTCTAGGACAAAGGGCATAGCACATTCAAGGATTGGCTTAAAGGGTTAGGCTGACATGCCTGATGTAGATGAGAAATCTGTATGCACAAATACCTTTTTTTCTGCATAATACTATGTTGGTGCTAATCCATAATCCCTGTTGGAATTAATCATTGATCAGCCTCCCAGGTCCATATAGGCAGGGTATTAACCCTCTAAGGGCCACATAGTGCTTTAATGCATTATGCTCATGGTCATCATGATGCAGTCATGAGTCTTCTCAACAAGCATCAAGCTGACCTTTACAGGGTGTATCAACCCTGTAGTGTAGACATGATGCTTGAATGCAGCACTGAGGAATTACTTTCCAGGCCTGCATTGAAGCATCATGACATCAAATTTCATTCAAGCACTCTGCAGCCCTTGATGGGTTAGTGGGGGATCAAGCTGGAAGAGATCATACATCATACTATAGAGGTACCCTCATTAAGAATAGACTTTTTGTTTTGATTTAATGAAGAATACTGGTGGGGTCTTTCATTGAAAACTAGAAGAGACATGTATTAAGTCCCGTATACCAAAACATTATTTGTAATCCATATAGTTGTAGTTCTGACACAAACTGACAAACAAGTTCATTTTTATCATAGATGAAATTTTATTTTTCATTGGTGAGGCACGTGATTATACATGATGTTTCTGTTATCGACGTTTCGGTCTTAGACGACCTTCTTCAGGATATGCATCTATAATATAATATTCTACTGCGGTACTTTTTCCGAGCAGTAATATTTGTAATATTCAGGCAGAATCTGGGGCCGCATATCTTGACATCCTAGTACTGAACTATTTAACTTAATACACACTTATCCTACTGACAAGCTAATGAAATAATTATCTACAAGTGCTACTTCTAGCTTTGCAATATATTGCATATTGCAGTTATCTGTTCTTGTATTCACACTAACTGATATTTTCAGTCCCCGGGTTTCAGTCAGAATCTACTTTGAATTTGTACTCGTATGTATTAGATTTTGATAGAGCAATATTATCATGTTGATGTAATAGGATACTTGAGTTCTTCACCCATTTAGAGCCGCAGGGTCGTCATGATGCACGAATGCAAATGTCAATCTGTGCTTTCACCAATTAGCGCTAATCCTGTTTTTATCTTTGTGTCTTGCAGGTACGTACCTAGTCCTTACCTAGTTGTCATGCCGCCCTGGTGAGTTACATTGTCATAGTTAGCCAGTATAGCTCCCTAAACCATACTCCATTGAAACGAAATAAATCTCTTAAGAAACACACAAACATAGGTGCATCATATCACCCCTGGAGAGTGTATAAACTACGTGGGGTTGATATGTTGCATGGATGCAGCCTGGCAAGAATAGGGCATACTAGAATGCAGCCCGATAATGGTGAAATGGTTGGTCTGCAAGAATTGATCTGACAATACCACAAATCTCAATGCAGTTAGTGTACACTGCTTCATTGAATAAAAATCCTAGGCTCAGCTATAGTGATAAAGTAGAGCAGTATCCAATGAAAAAGTTGCTCCATTGTCAATATGAACCTCATAGAAAGTGGCAAGGGAACACAAACCATGTCAAGTTAGACACAATTACACAAAGACCTTGTCTGCTTTGTATTCTGATAAACCACAAACAATCCAACCAGCCTTCAAGAACCCTTCAAGGAGGCTGTGATGTCTAATATTTGTATGCCATCATGATTGCCTAAAGCAGCAGAGCATGTACCTTTTGGGGACTTTGTCTGATAATCTCTACCGATCATTGAAGGGGTGTATCAACCACATAGAGGAGTAATTTGCCAGGGCTGCATTCATACTTCATGCTGACAAATTGCATTGCATTACAGTACTATACTACCCTTAAAGGGGTAAAGATCAATCTGTTTATGAGGTGGAACCCCCCAGTATGACAATAGTGGGCTCTTTGTGTCCTCTGAATAGGGACCATTTTATGTCATGGAAGAGCTTGCACCACCCAAGTTTTTAACCATCGCTTGTGCTCACTACACTGTTTGTTCATCTCTATTTGACCTCTGTAGGGCTTTATAGGAGAATTGAAAATACAGCTGGGCAGAGACCGGGGAGGATTTCTCAGATGAGTAGTTTTATTGTTGATCCAATCCCACAGTCCTTGATCCTACAGCTAGAAGATGTTAGGCCCCGAGGGGTCACTGGCTCTTGAGGGTAGGTATCAACTCCGAAACTACAGCCCCTACTGTTATATCATCTAACCTTTGAAAAGGTGCATTCATTCTACAGCCACCTTTCTAAGAACTCAGATGACAGTACCCTGAGTAGTATAGTATGTATCGGAACGGGACTATAGTTAAGTACTGTTTATTACTCAATCGACATGCAGCCAATCAGAGGCCTCCATTTGGTCACGTGACCGGAAGTGACCTACTTAGGGGATTAGTGGTGACGTCACGTGACCTAGTTAGCCAATCAGAGGCCTCCATTTGGTCACGTGACCGGAAGTGACCTACTTAGGGGATTAGCGGTGCATTCTGGGTAACCCTGAAGCCAATCAGAGGCCTCCATTGGGTGACCGGAAGTGACCTACTTAGGGGATGGTGCATTCTGGGTAACCTACTGACCTACTTAGGGGACCGGAAGTGACGTCACATGACCTAATGGCCAACCGGAAGTGACCTCATTGAGGATCACGTGACCGGAAGTGACCTGATTGATCACGTGACCGGAAGAAGAAGAAGAAGAAGAAGAAGAAGAAGAAGAAGAAGAAGAAGAAGAAGTGACGTCACGCGACTTAATGAAGAGATGAGCGTCTTTAAGGGGTCACGGGCTTTAAAATGTGATATCTTTTTTTTTTGGAGGAGGAGGCGAGTCTCTTATTTTTTTTCGGTAAACTAATAAAAAACACTACGATATAAGTTTTTTTTTCATTTTTTTTCATTTTTTATTGTTTTACGAGCGACTGGAAGTGACTTATTGAACTAGGTAGAAGCGTTCTTTAGAGTGTATAAGGGGGGGAGGGGAGGGGAGGGGGGGAGGGGGGCTTCTTTAAGATGCATGGGGAGGGGGGCGCTTTTAGGATGCATGGGGCGGGTGGTGGGGGGGGGAGGGGGGGAGGGGGGAGGGGGGCACTCTAGGGGGGTGGGGGAGCACTCTAAGGGGCGTTTGTCTCTTTTAAGAAAAAAAGAAAAGAAAAAGATTTCAATCGAGAGACACGCTTCTTCCTCTCGAGAGGAAGAAGCGTGTCTCTTCGTTTTTTTTTTGTTTATCACGTGCTGCGATGAGGCGATCAGCTGCGACTGGAGGAAGTGACACTTTAAGAGATCGCGCGTCTTAATTGTTATGATATTTTTTTTTTTACTTACTAATAAAGAAGACGTATGAAAATAAAACACAACAATTCACATGTCCGTCGTTCTCGTTGTTTCTTGCTTGATAAAGTCAAGTAATATCGCGATGCCGAGGCCAAACTTTCCCATGTCCTCAGTCAACACTCGAAGGAGTTCAAAAGGCGTACCGCCGGCGCCGTCAGCTTCATCTTGCCACATTTTCAACACTCGGAAGGCCCACTCAGCGGGACTTCCTCCGTATTCGCATTCTTCAGCGATCTTATCTAACCTCTCAGGCGACAATTTTAAATGGTCCCCCACCTCTTTCCACCTGCTACCCAGACGTCTGCCGAGGGTGCCCAAGTGCTTATGCATCGCGCGCGAGTCGGGGTTTTCGAAATCCAACCCCTGTCTGTGGAGAAGGGCCATCCACTGAGCCAACAGTTCCATGCGTCTTATGCGGGTGAAGACGCGACCGAGCTCGCCCCATCTATGACGATGCGGGGTTTCACCCCACCACACTCGGAACATCGCCGTACACAGCTCCTCCGGTGTCTTGACACTGCGCTCTACTAGAGCATCCATACGGGCGGCGCTGACTTTTAAGCTACTGCCCAACTCTCTCCAACAGCCGCTCAACTCTTTACCTAGTTGACGAAGCAAGGCGTCGCTATAGGCTAACCGCCGCTGTCCTACCTGTCGGGTCTCCCCATCATCGGTCTGCTGCCTCGCGCCGCGTCTCACGTCGTCAAGCCGCATTAACTTTTTTTCAGGCGCACCGGGCGGTGAAGGCGAGCTTGAAAGTGGAATAGCTTGAGCCATCTCGTCTCGTCTTGGCGGCGGCGGCAGCGGCGGCGGCGGCGGCGGCGGCGGTGGCGGCGGTGGTGGTGGTGGCGGTGGTGGTGGTAGTAGCCGTTACTGGGGTCAGAGGCGATATGTTTTTTTTCCAACAGAAATGAGAGCTTTTTATACAGAGGGAGTTTAATCCCATTTCCAACAGCGCTCCAGCTGTCTAGCACCCTGTCCGCATGACGCTTTTTCAGCCGCTCCGCTCCTTAAGAGCTTAGATGACGAGGGGGTGTGGCATCGCTATCCGTGGAGACCAGCTGAAAACGGTGTTTTTTCCTCACTCATAGCCTTAATACCTCCTACCCCCTACCCGAGGACGTCTCCCTCCCTCTGACATTCATTGTAACAAACGTCAGAGGTCAGGTGAAAATCGGATTTTTTTTCATGCACAGCCTTAGGCAGCTGTCACCCCTCCCTATTGAACTAGCCGGCCGCCCGCCCGCCTGGCCGGCCCGGTCTACTCACCACGGCAGGAGGTGGCGATTTTTGTCTTACACTTAAGTCGCTCACCACATGCACACGCCTCTACTCACAGACAGACACGTTCGTCTTAGGGGGGTCCTGCTTCACGCCACACGCCTCCTGTAGTTTTTTTTTGTATACACACTGTAAGCTCATCACCGTTACCGTTAATCCTTTATACAGCTAACGCGCGCTGAATGGCTGAACAGGGTGGTAAGCGCCTTAGCTCACCACAGTGGATCCCTCAAAAAGGGATCCAGCTGAAAACGTCATACCTTATGTCTTTGTGAATGGCCGCCGCCGGTCAGTCGACGGCAGGCAGCAACCGCTTAACCCTTTATACAGCTAATGCGCGTTGAATTGCTGAACAGGGTGGTAAGCGGCTTAGCTCATCATCACAGTCGATCTCTCAAAAGAGGGGGGGGGAAAGGGATCCAGCTGAAAACGTCATGCCTTATGTCTTTTTGTTTCTCTTTGTGAATGGCCGCCGGCCAGCCGGCGGCAGCTGAACAGGGTCGGTAAGTAGCTTAGCTCTAGAAGCGAGAAGGCGTATATAAGGGGCTTGGAAACCTCCATTCACTCACTCATTCTTTTTTTGCTGCTCTCTACAGTCACCACCATGAGCAAAAGACAACAGCTAGCGGCGTTCAAGAACAAGAAGACTACGCGGAACAGCGTTCGTTTAGCGTCAGTGCCTGCTCTTGCTACTGAACATGAGACTACCGCCGCAGCCGGTTGGTCTTATCACCCTCCTGCTGTAGCGAGCGCTCGCGGCAGTAGTAGTAGTAGTAGTAGTAGCAGTAGCACTAGTAGTAGCAGTAGTAGTAGTAGTGGTAGTAGTACTAGTAGTACTACTGGTAGCAGTCGTCGTGCTAGCGACGTTGTTACACTCGCGACGGTACACGTTGCTGCTAAGCGCGCTGCCGCTGCTACCGCCGTCCCGCCTGCCGCTGCTGCTGCTGCTGCTGCTGCTGCTGCGCCTGCTACTGCTGCGCTTGCTACGGCTGCGCCTGCTGAGGCTGCTGCTGCGCCTGCTACTGTTGCGTCTGCTGCGGCTGCGCCTGCTGCGGCTGCTTCTGCTGCACTTGCTGCTACTGCTACTACTACTGACGACAACGCTCCTGGCACAGCGCAGTACTGGCAACCGGGTTTTTACCTCCCCACTACTGTTGATGACTTTGATGACCTGCCGCACGTTGCACAGCCCCTCTCCTCCACCACTACATCGACGGACGCCCTCGACGCCGCTCGCGCTGAGAGTTACAGCTATTCGGACACTCAGCCCCTGAACCGAGAAGAAGAGGAGGAGGAGGAGCAGCAACAGGGTGAGACAGAGAACGACGCTGACGACGAGGCGTACGAAGAACCCGAAGGGCAAGGGGTGAGCGGTACGTTTTTCGGCTTCCCTCTTCGACCTTTCGACCTCACTTCCTCCACTGCTAGCGCCCCCCCGTCCGGTCCGTGGCGACTGCCCTCACCGCCACCTTACGAGGGCGGCGGCGGCGCTTCATCTTCTACCGCTACACACAGCACGGACGGCGTGTGGCTGCGCTGTTCCAACAACGAGACCTCCGATACCACCAGCGCTGACGCTGCTCCTGCTATCGGTTCTGCTGCTGATTCAGCTCACGCTGATGGTGTTACTCATCCTGCGGGTGTGAAACGTTCTAAGGTGAGTTCCAGAACAACAAGGCCCACTAAGAAGAGAAAAATACAAGAAAAAGAAGGAGATGGACGAGAAGAAGCAGAGAAAACACTCGGGTTAGAGTTCTGCTTAGACGGAGCTTTGACGCTGGAGATCTGGGAGGACGTGGCTAGACTGTCTAGGAGGCCGCGCTACACAAAAGACGGCCAGGTGAAAGAGGCGTCTCTGACCAGAAGCAAGCGAGTGCACTTCACGGCCGACGCGCTGCGCGAGCTCATAGCACGCATCGCCGATATCCGCGCAGTGGTGCGCATACGCGACACAGCGGCCGCGCAAGGAAAACCTAATCACACCCCCTGGTTCGCAGTGCTGGATGAGGCGGGCGAAGTGTACGCAGCTGTGAGCTACTACAGCGGTAAGAACCTCGTCCACGTGCGCAAGTACGAAGGTCCTGACAAAAAACCCACACAGCAGGGGGTGACGCTGTCCGCCAGAGCGCTCAAAGAGTTGGATGACAAAACAGAGATCATTCTGAAATATCTCGGCATAGATTCGGAATGAGAGACGCTCAACGCTCACGCGCGCACACACACACACACAGCGTTTGACGTACGCTGTATGAGACAGACAGACAGACAGACAGACAGACGGATACACAGACAGCAGACAGAAAGATAGTTACATAGACGACAGATTGATAGATGGCTAGATAGATAGATAGATAGTTAGACGGCTAAGTAGTTGGTAACCGAGTGAAAAAAAACATGACACAGTACGTATGCGAAAAGTGTTTCAAAATGTTTAAAAGAGCGTACAACCACGAGAGACACGTAGAAAATTGTAGAGTAGTAGCTAAGTTTTGCCCTCTATGCGGCGAAGGGGATTGCCGAAAGAGCGCTTGTCGACGCGAATCTCTGGACGGGGTGACCGTCCCTCCGCGCATATGTGCTGTACCGAACGGGGAGGAAACGTTCACGGCGAATTGGCCTGCGATACAAACGGGCGTCAGGATGCACGGGACTCGCGTGAGTGTAACAAACTTCAGGCTACCAACCGGCGAGTTGAGTGACGCTGTAGATACTATGCGTCGCATTCACTTGACACAAAGATTCAGATACAAAGTGGGTTTCTCGGTAGGCTTACTGTTACAACACAGAGAAGACAAGAGCAAACTGCGCTACTTCCACGCCTCCCAGAACAACGCAACTCTCATACAACCGCTCCCTACTGTAACTAATTCAGAAACTTTGGAAGAGCTCCTCTCAAAGATGCAAAACACCGTCGCTTGCGAGGAGGTACGGAAACTTTGCGACGCTGACACCAAGTGGCACGTTCTTTTTCCTACCAATTTGAACATCTGCGTTTACATGGGACCGGGGGAATTCCCCATAGGCGGTAGGATCACTCAGGCCGGTCGAGTTGGAAAGAGAAGCGGCGTGTTAGATTTTCCCAACAAGGACAACCTCTGCATCTTCCGCTGCATTTCCTTTCACTTATACAACACCAGCAAGCGCGCTTCAGATTTGTTACGTCAGTTCTGTCCCGCTGCCACACCTGAATCCTTTCCGGGTCTGAACATCCGCGACTTACCCGCGTTAGAGAACTTGTTTGACGTACAAATAGCGGTTTACACCGCGTCGCGTCAAGTGCCGGGGCGGAAGTTGAGAAGACGCGTTACTCTGATCAGACCGCCTTCCAGAACTGTGGCCGCCCGAGGTAAAGTCAACCTACACCTGACGGCGAAAGGCGGTTTGCACGTCTCTCTCGTCACGGACTTCAACGCGTACGCGGGCATATACGAATGTTGCAAGTGTAAGGCGGCGTTCACCACCGAGTTCTTGCTGAAGAGACACAGGAACCAGCTTTCCTCTTGCCGACAAGTCAAGTTGCGCTACGTAGGTGGCATCTACCAAAATTCGAGAACGATTTTCGAAGCGCTAGCAGACTTCTCCATTTTTCCCCCCGACGGACATTCCGGAATCTACCCTTACAAGATCGCCTTCGATTTCGAGGCTTTCTTCAGACCGTGCAAAGAACCGTCGACGGAGCACGTGTCCCTGCTGTGGGATCACGTCCCTTTGTCGGCTAGCGTCGCATCCGACTTTCCGGGGTGGGAGGGGCCCGTCTGCTTCGTCAGAGCGTCCGACGCAGATTCCGACCCCTTGTTGGACCGAGTTTTAAATCACATAAACGAGAACGCCAAAGCGATCGGGGAAGCTGTGCTAGAACTTTACCGACCGACGTTAGCGAAGTTAGATGCGGCGATAGGTGAAGCTCTCCTGCTGGAGGAGGCGACGTTCACCACCCCTTCTCCAGGCGGCTTCGCTGCGGCTCAGACCAGACACCCGTTAGTTCAACTGAAGAAGCGTCTTCTGAGATACATCCGTCAAGCTCCAGTGGTGGGCTTCAATCGGGGCGTTACGACTTGAACCTGATCAAAATACGCCTTCACTCGTTCTTCGCCTCCGGAGACCGAAGAAACCAAGAATTCAGCGTCATAAAGAGAAGCAATCAATACTTGGCGGTTTACACACAGCACACGGTTTTCTTGGACGTAGTCAACTATTTGGCACCCGGTTACAACTACGCGACCTATTTGCGAGCTTTCACCAGGAACGAAGAGAAAGGTCACTTTCCTTACGAATGGATGACGTCTACCAGGAAACTGGCAAACAGAACGCTGCCGCCGAGATCGGCTTTCGACAGCGAGCTGACGGGCGTCAAAATGTCCGAATCCGACTACGCCGCATGTCAGAAAGTTTGGTCCGACGAGAAGATGCAAACTATGGAAGACTACTTGATCCACTACAACAACAAAGACGTGAAACCTTTCATAGAAGCTCTGAAAAATCACGCTAAATTTTTCCAAGATCGCGGCATCGACATGTTGAAAGACGGAGTTTCTCTCGCCGGTTTGACTTTACGCTTCCTCTTCCAAAACCTAGAAGACGCGTTCACAACGTTTCCCCAGTTCGACGCCGTCCTCCACGCTCTGATCAAAGAGAATCTAGTCGGCGGTCCTTCCATCATCTTCCATAGATTTCACGAGAAGGGCACCACGCGGATAAGGGAGCACAAGTACGGCGAAGAAGCGAGACCGTGCCAACACATCCTAGGACTAGACGCTAACTCTCTGTACTTGCGCTGCATGAGCGAAGCGCACTGCACGGGCTATTACGCGGTGAGACGGCCCGAGACCGAGTTCAAGCCCGAAATCAGGCAAAGAAACTCTCACAGCGCTTTGGAGTGGTTACGCTTCGTAGAGCACGACCGCGACGTGAAACTGCGCCACGCTCTGAACGGCGGCGAGATGGCGGTAGGCTGTCGGAGAATTCGCGTGGACGGATTTCACGCGGCCTCTAATACGGTTTTCCAGTTTCACGGGTGTTGGTTCCACGCTCACGAGTGCATACCGTCGCACCGATATCAGTGCGCTTCACTGAGAGAGGAGAGACGCGACAGAACGACCAGAGTAAGCGCTTACTTGAAAGCGTTAGGTTACAAGCTGGTCGTCGTGTGGGAGTGCGAATGGCGAGAGATGAAGCGTCGAGATGAGCGGGTCAAGGCCTCCCAACAACGCTGGAAGGTTGACGCTTTGAAAGTGTCTCGAAACGCGATGAGCGAGAGCGACATCCTTTCCGCTGTGAAAGAGGAGAAAATGTTCGGTTTAGTTCAAGTGGACATCACTACGCCGCCTCACCTACGAGAGTACTTCGAAGAAATGACCCCCGTTTTCAAGAACGCGACCGTTTCAAAATCGGACATAAGCCCTCACATGTCAGACTTTGCGCAGGAAGAAAAGCTGTTGAGCACGCCTCAGAGATGTCTGATAGGGAGTTACCACGGAAAAAATATTCTCTTGGGAACGCCGCTTCTCAAGTGGTATTTAGAGCACGGTTTGATAGTCACCAAAGTGCAGCTGGTGGTAGAATACCTACCTAAACGCTCCTTTGCCGGTTTCGCGGACGAAGTGACGGCGGCGCGAAGACGTGGCGACGTGAACGAGAACGAGAAAATTCTGTCAGACTGTTACAAGTTAATGGGAAACGCTACGTACGGTAAAACAATCTGCAACAAAGAAAAACACACGGCGGTGAGATACACTGACAGTCGGAAGTTCGAACTATTGGCCAATTCGTGGCGCTTCAAAAAGGCGTCCGAGTTGACTTCCGATCTGTTTGAAGTCGAACTACAACCGAAAACGGTCAAGAACAACCTCCCTATTCAGATAGGGTTCATGGTATACCAGTACGCGAAGTTGAAAATGTTAGAGTTCACATACGACTTCTTGGATAGATTCGTCGATCGGCGCGATTATGCCCTTTGTCAAATGGACACCGACAGTCTTTACATGGCTCTCAGCGGTGCCACGTTGGATGACCTAGTGAAACCTCGCCTGAGAGAGACGTACTTCAGAGAGAAACGAAAGTGGCTTCCGACAGCGGTGTGCGACGAGCACTTAGAGCTTTTCGTGAAGACAAAAACGGAAAGAGTGCGAGAATGGTGTGCGCCGCCCGGCGGATGTTGTGAGAGACGGTACCTTCACGATCTGAGAACTTCGGGGCTCATGAAAGCGGAGTGGGAAGGTGACGGGATCCTAAGTCTCAACCCTAAGACTTACATTTGCTACGATCGAGTCAGCGACACCGGTGAAAGAAAATCCAAAAAATGGAGTGCAAAAGGCGTACAGAAGAAACAAAACCCCCAGGAACCAGACGCCTTCTTGGATGTTCTTCGCCAACGAAAAACTCTCATTGCTGTAAATAGAAATTTCAAAGTGGTGCGAAACAAAATGGTCACCTACACCATAGAGAAAGACGGCGTGCGCTACTTGTATTATAAGCGTCGCGTGCATTCTGACGGTGTGACAACGAGTCCTTTAGAGATATGAAAAAAAAAAAAAAAAAAATAAGCGTGTGCATCTTTTCAAAAATAGAGTGTTTATCAAGATTGAAAAAAAAAAATAAAAAAAATTAAAAGAAAATATTGTTGTGTTTTTATTATCATACGGCTTCTTTTACTAGTAAGTCGCGCAGTCTCTTAAAGCGTCACTCATGTGACGACGTCGCTTCCAGTCACGGGATCCTAAACAAAAAAAAAACTTCTTCTTCTTCCGGTCACGTGATCAATCAGGTCGCTTCCGATTGGCCATTAAGTCGTGTGACGTCACTTCCGGTCACGTGACTCATCAGGTCACTTCCGATCACGTGATCCTAAATTAGGTCATATGACGTCACTTCCGGTCCCCTAAGTAGGTCAGTAGGTTACCCAGAATGCACCATCCCCTAAGTAGGTCACTTCCGGTCACCCAATGGAGGCCTCTGATTGGCTGCAGGGTTACCCAGAATGCACCGCTAATCCCCTAAGTAGGTCACTTCCGGTCACGTGACCAAATGGAGGCCTCTGATTGGCTAACTAGGTCACGTGACGTCACCACTAATCCCCTAAGTAGGTCACTTCCGGTCACGTGACCAAATGGAGGCCTCTGATTGGCTGCATGTCGATTGAGTAATAAACAGTACTTAACTATAGTCCCGTTCCGATACATACTATACTACTACCCTGTCATGGGCCCTCTTCCATTCAGTAATAAGTTGTTTTGCAATTATGAAGATTACTGAAGTTATGTATGATCTCTAAAGTTTTGTATATGCCTATATCAATTTTGACACCCTCCAATCTGTACTTTCCCATAACTGATCTTTCATTGATAGCCCCTTTTTTTCCTTGTCTTCAATGGGTTCAGAGCTACAACTCTCTAACGCTGGTAGCCATTCCTGTTTTGAGTGCCCTCCCCCTAAATATTAGGATGTAGTTTTGCTAACCTTGCTCCCTGCTGTATAAACGTCCATATAACCAATCCCACAGTGTATGGAGCTCATAAACATACCCACATTGGCTGGGTGGAGTAGGCCGGAAAGGTTCATCCGTCCTATATGGCTGTTAGAAATACTCCCTCCTACTCTGCTCTTCCTACAATTTCGGGTCCATTTTCCGTGTTGCAGACCTAACTGTGTATAATATTCTGATGAGGCTCAAAGACAACAATGGTATGTTATAGCTGATGTTCGCTTTTTCAGTTAAAGCATGATGTGGACCTACTCATTATGTTTTAGTTCTGTTTCTCACGAACCATTTAAACTCCCTGAAAATTAGGTCCACTGCGACAGTTTAATTGCTCAAAGCCTCTCAATCGGTTACTCCTTGACAATACAGGACTTGAATGGACTTTCACAACTCTGCCTTACATTTCGAGGGAAGTGCACTGTTTAACCTACGATACCCTTTTGCTGTCATGATGTGTGAATGCAGTCCTGAAATAAACAGTCTGTGCTGCATTCTTTTGTCATGCCAACCAGTATGTCAGATGGTTAGGCTCAGAAATCTATCTCCTTAAAAGTGAACCAGAATGTTCACTATGACCATAGTGGCTGTGCAACCTGTATAGGTCTACTTAATTTTAGCTTGCTGTAAGGAAGGTACTACACGTGGCTACCATAGTAGCATCTTCTCTCAGCTCTTATATTGTCAATAGATGAATATAATTGTGCTGCCTCCTACAACTAGGATTCTATAATGGCAGTTTTAAGTAGGATTTTGAATATGAGACACTAATACCTCAGAACTCAGGATTTTAAATATGAAATAAATTGGACCATGTAGCTTTAATGAGTGGAGAAAGTCACCCTGTAGGCACCGCACCCCATGACGTGTGCTACCCATACCCCCTCAGTGAGGCTGTGATGTAGTTGTGTGCTTACATTGATTACTACATAGCTTCATCACACAATTATTTTCTTCCTGGCAGGTTTGCTCAGGGTGTTGGTGGGCTTTTTGATGACAAAGGAGTAATGCCGACCACCCTGGAGTAAAACACAATGAGTGATAAGATGAGGTATACTTCCATCAGCTCATGCAAGCTCAGTACCGACTCCCTCTACCTGCAATCAAAGAGCAAAGAATATTAAAAAGTGGGCCTATTTGAGGTAATCATGAAAGAAAAAAGCAGATCCAATGTTACAGGAAGATATAAGAACTTCAAACAAAAGGAAGTGAAAGCCATTGTTGCAAATCAATATTTTTAAAAAGCTTCACTGAAATTGATGACAAAGGATTTCAAACATCCGGTCACAGTTGTAGTTAACCTTTTAAAGGCCACATATTGCTTTAATGCATGATGTCATTATCAAAAAGCATAAATGCAGCCCTGGAGAGTAGCTTGTCAAGCCATATGCAGGACTATGCGATTGAAGCTCACCTAAAGTGTTGCTATAATGCTTTAATGTAGCATTGCCCACTGCATTTATAGTTCCCAAGGCTGTCTTTATGCATTTTGTCAATAAAGGGCATAATGCATCAAGGCACTATGCAGCCCTTAAAGGCATGGAGAGGACAGAGTGGAGCCTCTTGCTTGCTGTCTGTTGCTTGTGTGTGGAAATTGATATTGTGCCATATCTCTAGCTTAATAGACTATAGACTCCTGTCCATAGGCTGGCTAAGCTGGTTGACCCCCTACGGACAGCATGATGCATCAATCTTTCATGTTCATTTGTTCTTACAATACCTAGTTATTCATCTGCATCCTGTTGACTCTGTGGGAGTGTATCACACCTGTAGAGTCAGCATGTTGCATGGCTGCTGCTTTGGCAAGTTACTGACACCATGACAACATCTAGGCATCATGCCTAAATAAGACATGGCACATTACAACACAATGCTTACCATGAAGGGTTAAGGTGGTTAAGCTGGGATTAGCTGCTGATATGAAGGTGACTAAAGTCAGTGTCGGATTTATTACCTTGTCTCACAGGTTTATAAGCGTGCCAACTCAGCTAGCTCATCTGTTTCCTTTTTTTCGTCTACTGTCTCCATATGATATTCATAATCTATCAGTGAGGGCAACAAAGTCTTTGAAACTGGTAAGGGGGTGATCATATTTATCTACACTTATAACACACACTTTGCTGAGAGAACAAAAGAAATGGCCTGACTGTATATTACATACAGGGCTGTATGGATGCGGTCCACTGAGCAGCCTCTCCTAATGTGAGTGCAAGTCAGATATGATAAGTGTGGAACTCACATGTAACATATCTATCACTTAAGGAACACTTCTGTTTGCTGGAACCTTTTTTATTCATGGATTTGCGGGTGTTTCACATGTTAATGGCAGACAGTGGACATTTAGTACTCCTGGGGTAATTGTAGATGATGGCGCCATGTTAGATTCTTGATTTGAGTCAAAGTAATGTTTTGCTATAAGATTCCGGGAATGGGCTAAGTTGCATGGAATTATACAAAAAAAAGTTACATGTATGTAAATACAGCTGTAGATTTCATTTATCTGATTCAACTGATTATTGGTGATTTAGTCAGAAATAACAGTAACTTTTGAGTAATAAGAGATTGGTAATGATATAAGCCCATAGAGCTTGTGTCCAAGCGAGTCCGTGCCTCCTTTCAATACTAGTAAATAGGTTGTAAGTTTGGAAATGAAGCAACATACATGGAGAACCTTGATGCAAATTACAAGATGATGCTCTTTAGTTTTGACAATACTTATAATAACATTTAGAGATTGTCCCAATTGATTATCATGACATTTAGAGATTGTCCCAGTTACTTGTGCTGCTTGCAAATCAAGCCCTCTAGTTACATCCTATTAATCCAGCCACTGCTATTTACACTGAATATCCTCTTTAGGAGCCAGGGGAGACTAATTAGAAAGGCCATCAGAGACTGAATTAGCTCCCCATTTAGTATATTCTTGTTTTTGCTGTATATCCGCTCCTGGTAGAATCTAGGCTGACAGTGACCAAGTGGTGAAGACAGGTCCTGGACAAAAATGACACTTAAAGGGAGGGGTATGACACATTGATAAGATGGCCCTGTATAATTCAGGCAGGGAAATGATGGGAGGATGCGACCAATCTGTCCATAGCCTTGATAAACTGTGGTCAGTGTGATAACCCTTTAAGGGCCACATTGTGCTCTTAAAAAAAGAGAAGCGTGAAGAAACCCCTTTGATCCCCTTCTTTTGAAACTGATTTCCACACTCCTACAAACTGATCTGCTCTAGCATGAATAGGCAATGATTATAAAGTATTACTGTTATGTGCAAACTGCATGCTAAAAGATATGCTAGTGTTGCAATTTTTGTCATGATTGCAAGCAAAGATTGTTAGGATTTTGAGGTCCTAAATTAATAACCAACATGATTTTGGGGTCGGGTAGCTTGGCACCTCTGGTAAAGCTACAGTTGGCACCTGACCTGAAGGTGGCCCCCTCTGACTCTACAGACTAAAGTATACCCAACTTCCTCTTGAGAAGAGAAAAGGTAATATATCAACTTGAAGAAGTCATTTTATTACAAGAATTTTTCATCCTGGTCTATAAGTGCAGCTCTGATTAGTCTTGAGTATTCAGTTGAAAACTGTACTCTAAATTCACATGTGCTTTCAAAGAAGTATCAATTACACAGTGTCATATAAAGTTCCCCAGCATGAGTTGAATTATTTAATCTCTTTTTGATTTGAATTACCACTCAAAAATTGGTAAATAACAAATTTTGACATATATCTTTTCAGAATCCTAGATCTTTCACTGCTACAAATGGCTGAGGGGAGCACATAGTTTGTGCCCTATCTGCACTCATTCACCTTTATGGCAGCTTCAGACCTCAGCATCTTGATTGATGTGGGCTTTCATGCTGATATATATAGTCCTCAATAAAGGCAGGTCTTACTGCATTGGTGTATCATTCTTACACTTTGGCTAAGTTAGAAACCTTGGCGGGTTGGCGTGATGCATGAAAATAGAGCCTTTGGGTGGTCAAATAAGGGCTGCATTCATGCATCATGGAGACGAAGGACATAAGCCATTTAAGCATGGTGTGGCCGTTAAAGGGTTAAGCCGAGATGACTGATGTACATGAGAAATTTGTATGCACAAGTACCTTCTTTTCTGCATAATATTATGTTGGTGCTAATCCATAATCCCTGTTGGAATTAATCATTGATCAGACTCCTGGGTCCATATAGGAAGGGTATTAACCCTTTAAGGGCCACATAGTTATTTAATGCATTATGCTCATGGTCATCATGATGCATATAGTTATATGCAACCCTGTTGAATCTACTCACCTGTGCCGCATTGATCAATGTTGACCTTTACTAGGTCAACAAATTAGTGTTGACATGGTGCTTAAATGCAGCACTGGGGGTTTAGATAGCAGGCCTGCATCGATGCATCATGACGACTAATTGGTATATGGTATTAAAGCACTCTGTGGCCCTTGAAGGGTAAGTATGGGATTAAGCTGGAAGAGATTGTACATCATACTATAGAGCTGCCATCATTAAGAATACACTTTTTGTTTTGCTTTAATTAAGAATACTGGTAGGTTCTTTTATTTATATTGGATGCGATCTAGAGTCCTGTATAGCAATATCATTTCTATTACATTTAACATTTTGGTGAAAGCTTGAACAACATATATAATGACATTTTAGTAATGAACTGTTTGACCATTATAATGCAAAGTGATCCTGTTGATAGGCTTGACTTTTGTAACTGTCAGACTATAATATATGGCATTTAAACTTATTGCACTTGTCTGTTCTTGCATACATTCTAGGAAAAAGGCACACTGATATGTTCAGTCACAATCTAATTTGAATTTGCACCCTTATACAGATTTTATAAAGTGATGTTATGATGTTGATATAATATGATGCCCAATCTCTCAACAAGTTAAGACTCGCATTATTGAGTTAATGCACTATTTACTTGGCTGTCATGATGCACAAATGCAATTATGTAAATGTGTGCTTTGAGCGATTACAGCTTATCATGCTTTTATACTTTTCTTTTGCAGGTGCGTACCTAATCATTACCTAGTTGCCATGCCGCTGTGGTGAGTTATATTACCTTTAGCTGGATTGGTTTCATCATAAACCAACCCTTTAGGAATCTATTAACCTTACATGTATGGTCAACTTACTCGTTGGGCTGCATTCATACATCATGACGATAAAGGTTTTATAGATAAGGTATACTGTTGGGGTATTCATTACTGTTGGTACTAAAGTGTATAGAATCCTAGTCGCTGCTAGCAATAAAGTTAAGCAATATCCAGTGAATAGTTGGAAAGGGAAGACGTATCAGTCAAGTACCAGCCATATCAATGTGAGCCTCATAGAAAGTGGTAAGGGAACATGAACTACCGTAAATTCCCGTGTATAACCCGCATCTCGCGTATAACCCGCACCCCCAACTTAGGAGAATCCTATAACCCGTTTCTGGGGGTTGAAAACTCATATTTTAGTACTGTTCTATAGTAATAAAAACCCTTGTATAACCCGCACCCTATTTAGGCATGTTTGGTATCAAATGAAAGCTGAGGTTGATTCGCGTACAACCCGCGGGTAGTACGCGGGAATTTACGGTATATAGCAAGTTAGATACCAGTACACATAAAAGGCCCTGCCTGTTTTGTAGTGTTGTAAACCATGTACAATCCAGAAAGCATTTGATAATACTTCAAGGTGGATGTGATGCTCCGCATTCATATGTCAACATAATTTACCGAGGCAGCCCAGGCCCACAACTCTCTGAGACTATGTCTGTACATTTTGCATATCCTTAAGAGTGTGTATCAATGCCATAGAGAAATTACTCACCAGGGCTGCATTCATGCTTCATGACGATAAAGGGCATATGATCAAACTACTATGCTGCACTTAAAGGGTTCAGGATCAGTCTGTTTATGAGATGCCTGCACCAAGTATGACAATAGTGGACTATTGGTTTCCTTTGAATAGGGATTTTTCATGTCCCACAGCTTCAACTGCACAAGTTTTTAACCACTGCTTGTGCCCACTGCACTGTTTATGTGTCTCTTTTGGACCCATGTAGGGCTTAGTTCTGGCATAGTAAAACCGGCGGGCAGTGAGGAGGGACAGGGAACAATGTCTCAGATGAGTAGTTTTATTGTGAACACAACCTTACGGTCCTTGATCCTAAAGCTAGAAGATATTATTGGGCTGGGAGGGGTCTCTGACTCTTTGAGGGTAGGCACCAACTCTGAAACTACAGCCCCCACTTTTTGTCATTTGACAGACACTTGCAAATGAAAAACAAGTTTACAGCCTCCCTATATTCTAGCCACTCGAATGACCATGTTGGGATCCGTTGGGATCCGTTTTCTATTTACCATTAGGTTGCTTTGCTTTTATATAGATTACTGAAGTTATTTATTAAATTTAAAGGTTTGTTTATTCCTATATCAATTATGACATGCCCTGAATCTGTACCTTTCACTAATTGACAGTCCCATATCTATCGTTTTCATGTCTTCTTTACAGTCCCCTTTTTTCTTGTCTTTCATAAGTTCACATCCACAGGTTTTCAGTAGCGTTGGTACCTATTCCTGTACTGAGTCTCTCCCCCCTGATATTAGGTTGTATTTCGTGAACCCTGCCCCCTGCTATATAAACATTTCTCACAAATCCCCACAGTATATAGGGCTCATAAATGTAGCCATACTGACTGGTAAGAGGGGTAGGGTAGGATAAAAAAGACTCATCCCCCCTAGATATATAGGATATGGAGATACTACTACCCTCTGCTCCCACTATAGTCCCTGTCTATCTTGCAGCCTAACTGTGTATATTAACCAACGATGTATTAATCATTTCTATGAAAAACACCAATGGTATGCTATTGCTGATGTTTGCTATCTTAGCTAAAGCACGTTGTAGATCTACTCAAGACTTGATGTGTTTTAGTTCTGTTCATAATGGACCATTTAAATTCCTGGGAGACGTTTATAAATCCATTAAGAGTACTGGATACAAACTAAGTGCCCCCCTGTGGATGCTTTGAGAACCTTCAGAAAATCTTCATGTGCACCCAAGCTCCACCTGGTGGATATGCATATTTGGAAAATATTTTAGTAGTTTTCTCCAAGAGAGCCTTGAACTTATGATCTCAGGATTTACAGGCAGCCTTGCTACTGACTGAGCTAACCAGACAAGTGTCTGTGAGGACTGCTAATGTTGTGGCCAGTAGTACTTAACATGCCCAGTTTGGAAAACTTTTTCAGTTTTCCCCAAGAGGGGCTTGAACTCACAACCTATGAATCAACAGGCAGACATGCTACTGACTGAGCTAATGGGGCAAGTGTATTTGAGCACAGTTCACAGATTCATGTAGGATCTGATGGCTAGCAGCGAGATATCAGCAAATGGTGTCGCTTGTCAGGTGGTTGTCGTCTATTTTCTAAACATTGGCACCATGTTTGGTGCTGTTCTTTTGCTATATTGCACATATCATACATATGTAGCCATGTTCTGACAGACTTTGGTGAAGAATCTATGGTTTGATTCCTTTTAATGAAGGGATTATCTTGCAATTTTCAAGCAAGTCCCCAATATTAAACTCAATGGTTTGAAACCTAGTGAGATATAATGTGCTAATTACATATAGCAGCCTGAGAAATATCTTAAGTTACCTAACTAAAACAATTTACTGTCATGAAGAACATCTTGATGCCTTTGTTTTAGGTTGAAATGTTGTCTAGGATCTCTGTAAAAAATCCCACCAGGTGGGGTTCTCTTACACTGGTATGGGACGATAAATCTTGTTCATATCTATTTTCTGTACTATTTATATATATAGGAAGATATGAAGCGATTTTCAAGGGGTTTCTATGGTTTTCTGAGATTGTATCCAGTATACTTAAGACAGTTAATGCCCAAATGCTCTCGGCAGGCTGCTTTTTGACGGTATACAGGATTTGAATGGATTTTCATAACAAGGCCTAACCTGTAAGGACAGTTTGAATTCACTCCACCCTTTTGTCAAAACTAGCTAGTGCTGCATTCTTGCATCATGCCAACTCTATGATGTTGATGCACTAATGAAGCACCAGTGCATAACTTGTCGTGCTGTGTTGGTGGGTCATGAGGACAAATTGGCATGATCCTGGAGGCATCAATCCCCCAGCGTTTTATGCAATCAAATACCTGGGTCAATTGCTAATCCTCAGAACTATAAACGTACATATTTTCGCGCATTTATATATTTTCACGAATTGTCTGTAAAGTACAATTTTGCGCATATTTAAATTCACAAATTTTGGAATATAGTAGTTATATAACTCCACTAGATAAATATTTTGGGCAGTACATATTTCTGCAGATTTTCATTTCTGCGAAAATCGTGAAAATATGTACTGCGCAAAATAAACTCAGTTTAGAGTATGCAAGAATAGTACCCTGGTGTCATTTAGATTCTTACTACCGAAGACTAATAACTCCCTGTAGGCACAGGACCCCATGACCTGTGCTACCCACACCCCCTCAGTGAGGCTGTGATGTAGTTGTGTGCTTACATTGATTACTACATAGCTTCATCACACGGTGCTTTCATCCTGACAGGTTTGCTCAGGGTGTTGGTGGTCTGCCAGATGAGGGAGCAGAAAAGCCGACCACCCTGGAGTAAAGCACAATGAGTTATTATAGATGTAAGGTACCGCCATCAGCCCACCCAAGCTCCTTCTCCACACCCCGTATACTACCGCCAATCAAAGAGAAAGGCATATTGGGACTCCTTCTAAGGCATACTAGTAGTACTAGTCACTAGCACTACTAGCGATAGCAGTGTCCAAGGAAAGTCCACAAAATGATGCCATTATGAAGTAGGAGGACGGCAGAGGAGTATTTATAAAATTCAAGAAATGAATTTTCATCATAATGTAGAGCAATAATTAACCCAACCCTCAGACTGCTGATGAATATAGGGGTTAAGTAAGCTTATTCTGAGTGAGCTGCCCGGCTGTACACTCCATCCATCAAGGGGCGAGAAATTATTCATCTTAATATTGTTTGCTCTTTTTCATGGTTAAACAAGCTCTTGTATTCTATAACCCTATCTATAACATGTTAACCCCACCTGAATCCATGCACATATGGGGTGTCCCCTTTCATGGTATTGTCATAGAAAACCCAACTTCCATGTAGAAGTAATTATATCCACACCACACAAAGTAATCATAATCCCTGTTAAGGAGATCATCTAAACCTTTCTCAGTATTTATTTGCAATCCTAGTTTCTATTATATATATGTAAAACCATCAGTTTCCCCATGTCCTCATTTATATAACCTTATGTTGAAACCCCATTGCATTTGACTGGCGTTTTCCCACAGCCATGTAGCCTCTTAGCCTAAAGCCCTGATTCGCCTCCCCCCACCCCTGGACCCCCACACACCCACCCTGCCATGAGCACACCCTCGATATCTCATCTGCTGGCTCAGCCTACTGTCTGTTGTTTTAGGCGCAGTTAACCCTTTGAGGGCATCGCCATGCGATGATGCACTATGCCCTGTCTCGGCATGATGCATGAATGCAGCCCTGGCTAATACCACTAGGTACTGCCTTCATGCATCATGCCGACCCTACAGGATTGAAACATGGCCATAGTGTTGGAAAGTTGTACCGATGTGGGTTAGTCACTGGTGCTGCAGTGCTATTTCATGACGACAAATGTACATGGGCATTAATCCATGCTGTGGTCCTTAAAGCGTTAACCAGATGAGTGGTTAGCCTGATCCTGTACTGTGATAAAAGACTGAGCAGCTCCTAGTAACCTTCCTCACACGACGAGCTGCTCCCCCGTCACTGCCACCACCAATCCCCCACTTGTTCCCTTTTCTCCTGAACCCTTTAATGACCGCATACTGCTTTAATGTATTATGCCCTATATCGGTGTGATACATGAATACAGCCCTGGTGCGTCTATCGCCAAGGCTGCATTCATGCCCCATGCCGACCCTATGGGATTGATACACTCGCGAAGGATCTTCATGATGCATGAATGCATCCCTGGCGAGTTACTCACCAGAACTGCATTCATACATCATGCCGACAGAGGGCATATCACATTTAAAGCCCCATGTTCCCTATTTTCTCCCTAACCTTCTCACGACTGTTTTTCAGGTGCTTCACAGCAGAGCCCTGCTTCCATCACTCCTCAAGTCGTTTGATGCCATTGGATCCCCAAACGATTTTTAACACAGCCTTTTTCTTAAAAGATATTTTTGTGTTGAATATTTTTTCTTGTGTTTTTTTCCCCTCAAAGGGTGCTTTAGGTGAGGGCTGTGGGGATCTGCCGCCGCCGACTTGACGCTCGTAAAGCGATGCGTGATGGGAATGGCATTATGTCGTATAAATCCTGCCGCCTATTACTCATGTTATTATTGCCGGGAGTCTGACCAGGCCTGATCTATCGTCACAGGGGGCGGGAGGGGGGGGGGGGGTGGTACACAGCCCGTGGAGGTGCCTGAGGCAGTGCTTAAGGTGTGTACGCCTATGGGTAGGTAGTAATTAGGAAGTGGTGCCAGCTTATTAACCCTTTAACAGGCGCATAGTGAGTAAATGTACAATGCCCCTTTTTGGCATGATACAAGGTATGCAGGCCTGGTGAGTGACTCACCAGGGCTGTGTTCATGCATCATGTCGACCCTACAGGGTTGATACATTCCCGAAAGGTCGGTATAATGCATGAGTGTATAGCCCTCAACAGTGGCGGATCCAAGATTTGGAAAAGAAGGGGGCGCGCCCCCTTTTCTTGGTAAAAGGAGGGGCGTAGTCCCAATTTTAGGTCTAAATTGGGGTCTAAAAATGACAAATAAACGCTTAACTACAGGCCAAAAGGAGGGGCCGGGCGCCCCCTCTAAATCCGCCACTGCTCAAGAGTCTACACTACCAAGATGCAAAGGGTATAGCATATTAAAGCACTGTGCGGCCCTCAAAGGGTTTAAGCTATAGTTGACTTAGACTTGAGGTACTTGCCACCACCCTCTCTCCTAATCAGGAATGAAAGTTTTCCCTGATTATAAGTTTTATGTTATGAGGATCTGTACTTAACTATATTGAAGACCTTTATTCAGGGGCCTCATTTTGAACATTTCAATATTTCTTTGGATTGGTCACTTTAATTCCTGCTTAATGTCAAGGAAAGAACCAACCAATTTTCCTCATATCTCACATATTTGCCATCACTAGTATATCTCCAATCATAATCCCACGATTCAAGGATGCTGTCAGCGATAAGTTGTATATGTTGAAATATGACATTGCCCAGATTGCCATGTCATACTATCGCACAAAGCTGAAGGCAATAATGACATAATTATATTCATAGAAGGTGGGAGTTTTGAGAAAATAATACTTAAAATAAATGAAGTCATACCTGAATAGCCCTAACACATAGTCTCGCTGTGTCCTACCTGTCCCTACTACAAATATATAGGCATCCAGCAGCCGTTTCCCCGACACCTCCACTCCCCTTAAAGGGTATCGCTACAAAAGTAGGTGCTGGAACCCTGTGGATGTCAGAGAAACGACATTGTACTATGTAGCTAGTGCTGCCCTCTCGTGGCATATGTCAATAAGAGATATATGGAATAATAGCACAACAGTTCTTCAGATCTCCACCAGAATCTGTAGTGTAGTGGTTATGATGCCTGCTTTGCAATCAGAGGATCAGGAGTTCTATCCCAGATGGTGCCATGACCTTTTCTCAAAAAAAGGTATAGTTATTCTTTTTTTTGGGGGGGGGGGGTAAAATAAAGGGGGGAAGGAATCTTGCATTATAGTCTAATATTCACATAGAGATTATCTAAGGAGCAACGTCGATTGCATGGGCTATAGGGCTAGATTGCCTCTCAAAGGAAGTACTTTTTCTTTAAATGGGCATTACAGAAAAATGAGCGCCATAACATGTAAATTTTTTTCCATTTTCTATTTGATTATTCTGCCAACTAATCTAATCCAAAGTGATTCGAAGATAGCAATAGAAGAACATGGTCATCTGACCACAAAATAAAAATGCTCTTTTAGCTTAGTTAAGAACTAGCTTTTTCAAGTGACTTTCCCATAGAATTGAGCACGGTACCATGCCATTTTCTTTACTTTTTCTAGTTCCTAATGTATTGAACTAATATTGTACTAAGTTATATGCAGAAATCAATAGAATATCTAGACCATCGAACAGGTAGCGATACCCTTTAAGTCACCCCCTTATCCAGTCCCCGCTCTCCCTGACACGAGGGACATCACACTCGTTTCCAAAAAAAAGTGACGTGTTTTCACTCTCTTCCACTACCCATGGAATCGGGAAGAGGGGGCCATTTTTCTCGAGATCCTTGAAATTGAAGGGGGAAATGGGCGGTCTTTTGTATACTAAGGGAGTCGATATTAACGCAAGGGGGTCAAAATCGTTTTGGTCCCCCCTCAGGCAAGTCGAAATTGAGCGCGGCCGACCCCTTTGAGCTATAGTAACGTGCGGGCTTTTCGCTAAAAAGGGATCCAAATTTCTTTGGTCCCCCTCCATCAAGGGGTCCAATTTTTTTGCCCCCCCCCCAATCCACCAACCCCCCTCCCCTGTTGTTAAAGAATGACCACTCCCTAAGCCCTTGAAAACGTCCTGAGGATTCTTGGGAGAAGCGGGTTTTTTTTTTACAGGGAACGAATATGGATGTCACTTTAATCTATGAGTGCAGGTACCGGCCCCCTTACCTTGCGGCGCGGGCTGCAGGAGGTATTGATATCTTCCACCCCCTGCTCTTCACATGTCCCACCGTGCCCACCTCCAGTAGGACAGCTTGTCGATGCGTCTCTGCCACTTTTCCGCCTTGGTAAAGAAGACCTCCCTACAACCCCCCCCCCCCCCCAACAGCCCCCAGCCCCCCCCCCCCCCCCCCGCACACACACATACACTCACCTTCTACTTCAGCCCAACCTGCCGTCGTGTCCGTTGGCATGATTAAAATTTGAATTCATGATCAGAAGTCAGGTTATGAGCCATGTATAATTATGTCTTTCTAGCAGTCGGATTTCTGTTTTCAAGCAAATATATTGCCTGTAGAATGAGACAAACATGTCCAATATATGATTTTAATTTGTCATCTATATGACCATGGGCTATGTTTATTAATTATTCTCTGTCAATATCACAAAGGAACTTAGTTGTTATGATTCCAAACCCATTTGATTTGATATTTGAGTTCGTTGTCACTTTAATTAAAAGTAAATATGTGTAGTAGAGTGAAGCTGTGCATCGTTTCCCCAGACTTGGATCCATATCTATATAGAGAGTCAATATCATCACTTTGAACATGGATTCCCAATGGCTGTCACTCTGTCTGGAACCTTCTGGAGTCTACATTAGATAGCTGACATTTTTATAACGAAGGGATAAGCCTGGCATCATTTGAGTCAGTGAATCTTGACTTCCAGCCATACACGCAGGGGCTGGAACACATCTGGCATGTCAGCAGGAGGAAAGGCAACCATGCGTTGTAAGGCTAATAATGATGATGACTTTGGCACTTTCTCTGGAGGGGGTTGGGGGAGGGGGTAGAATATGTTTAATACTTCAGTGGAGAAAGGTCTGAAGTAAAAAATCTCTTTTTCTCGGGATATTTCCATTTTAAGAAACATAGTGGTGTTCAGTATGCTCTGATTATGCTCTTATACATAAATTCAAAGTCACTGGCTTTTCAATTTCCGAGATCATATCTAGCCATATGGCAACTTACAATCATCATAATATTATACCAAATGGTATCCATAGTCTCCTGATCATGACAACGCAGTTATGACCACACCATAGTATTCCTAGACCCTGAGAATGTGGATTTAGACACCTTAAATGACTCAATAACATCATTTCTCACCAAGATATGGCCAAATTCATGATATTCGGTAATATATATATAATGGCTGCCTTTATCGGGCCCTATTTCAGAGAAAAATGATTTCTGCGTGTGGCATCCACCCTGAACCTGATCAGTATAGGTCATACTAAAAGTCTGGCATGGATGCCACCCTGTAACATTCCGTTCCTCCTAGAGTGACATTTCAAAATACTGCCTCCAGTCTACTAAGTTGGAAACCTTTTTTAGTTACGACCCTTCTCCACCGTGTTGAGGGACTGTCACCCAAAAGGTTGAAGGATTGAATGTTGGCCCCAGTATTGGCTACAGATAGTAAGTATCTGTATAGTCTATCATGGAGTCTATTCTACACCGTCTCTTGTCTGTATCTTATCAGACGTAATTATACACGTAATCAATCACTGCTTGGGCACAGGAATCATCATTTGACTACGAAAGAGGATAATATAATATGCAGAACAAATAATGTACTATCTTGTTGATAGCAATAGTTTGCTGGAATCTACAGGAACATAAGCGTTAATCCCTTATGTGACAATAGAATTATTAGACTGAAAAAAATAAGGCAACATTTGCTCTTTACTCGCAGATACAGTAGGAGAAATTATCAACTACCCAGTAGCTTATAATAGTGCTGTTTAGAATAAAGCGAAGCGTAAGCGCACTTTGTTATTAGTCTACTTCAATATTTAAGATTTATAATTGCTTGAACATCAGAAGACTCAGTTGACAGTCAAAACACCTCTGAACTAAGTATCCTGACCAACATTTATGTTCACCTCACAAACACCTTTACTACGTCTATTTCATGAATATATACCCTATCACTATAGTATACAAGTAGGTAGAACCCTCCATATATATATACAGCTTAATTGATTACATCACTCTATCCTGAGGCCCAATGCTGTGGAGACATGCCATAACATTAACTTTACACGATATACTGCTCCTTTTATATCTGTCCCACTGATTACTATGTACCGCGGTTAACCCTTTAAGGGCCGCATAGTCTATGTAATGCATCATGCCCTTTGTCGGCATGATGCATGAATGCAGCCCTGTTGAGGCTACTTGCATCACTACACTGAGGTTTCATACTGTACCCCATGGGTTAGGAATAATGCATGAATCTAGCCCTTAATAGTAGCTAGACTCACCAGGGATGGATCCATACATGTATCGTGACAAGAAAGGGCATAGTACATTAAGTGCGGCCCTTAAAGGGTTAATGCATTTCCCGCCGTCTGGAGGTGCTTGGAGCAGGTGGCTTTAGTTTTACACGGCTGTCTAGCCACAAGACACGCCAGGCTATCATTATGACAAGTAACCACCTCCCCCCCCCCCCCCCACCCCACCCGCTCCTGTATATAGCGGCTCTTACAGGGATTAGTAAGATGGGTCCCATCCCCCCTTATCCCCCAAACTCTGTACTATACAGGCCGGATACAGGCAGGCCAAATACAAAGTTAACCCTTTACTTAGTATTACAGATGTTGCTGCAAGGTGACATTTGCCGTCATGATGTAGCAACCTCCCGACACCAAATTGCCGCATCCTGCCAATCCTTCGGGAGTGTATCAGCCCTGTATGTTTGCATGATGCATGGATGCAGCATCAGCGGGTTACTGGCCAGAGCTGTATGCATGCATCATGCTGACAAAGGGCATAGCGTATTAATGCACTATATGCTATAGGGATAATGGTGTAGCATAGCTCTTTAAGTCTGCCTGAGACTGTGTCTTGTCATCATAAATACACGAAGCAAAAGTCCTAGACTCCCATCTTTGCTGATATCATCTTGCCAGGAACTTGGTAAATAGCGATATAAAGAATTCCCCTTTCTAACATGATTGCCTCTCGACCTCTCTCTCTATTAGTATGTAAATAGCGATATAAAGAATTCCCCTTTCTAACATGATTGCCTCTCGACCTCTCTCTCTATTAGTATGTATACTAGTATAGGCAATATTCTCCTCGTTGTTCAGTGAGTCGTAAAACGTCATAACTACTGGTTTATACCTGACTCCTCTTGCAAATTACCCCTCTCAATGATGGCATGCTTCACATTTGTCGTCATGGTACACCAGCATATTGCTAGCGTCTAACTCTCGCCTGTACTGCATTGGTGCATCATGCCGAGTGTCGGGAGGGTATCAACCTCATGGAGTCGGCATAATGAAGCTTACTCTCCAGGGATTTATTTTCACATCATAGCGACAAATGACATATTGCACTAAATCGCTATGTAGCCCTTAATTGGTTAGATAAGTCAAAATAATCTAGAAAGTCAGAATGACTCAATTTCTGCCGTCTGCTCTATGAGATCTTTGACATTAATAATGACCACGACCGGCGCTATTTATCCAAGTACCCGGCCTCCCTTTTACTTCCCCGGGTGTGTCTCTTGCATCCCAATGATAGCAGTGATGACCCCTATATGGTGGCCATTGTCCGGTCGCCGGAAGTAGGCTGCGAGCCCCACCGGAAGTCTGATTCAGGCTAAATGACCCACTAACATCATAGCAGGTTATTTACCTCCCAATAAGAGGAGTCGGACGGATCATCGTGAATGCCACTCCAGAGATAAATAACATTAGCTTACATGTGAGGGTGTTTTACAAAGGGATAGATGTGCTTTAGTGAAAATGTGTGTCCTATTAATTAGCCCTTTTCGAGCAGTATAGTGCTTTTCATTATCATGATGCATAAATGCACCCCTAGCGAGTGACTCGCAAGTATTGCATTCAAGCACAATGGTCGTGCCGACACTTTGGGAATGTTCTAGCCAATAGTTGTGGGATCTTGTACTGGCGACTTACTATAGCAAAGACTGCATCCATGCATCAGGCTCACAAAGGCCTATATCGTATTGACAGTATGCGACCCTAAAATGATTAATAGAAGATGATGACAGGACAACTTACACCAGAGGAAGTCATCAGGAGGGATACTCCATATTGTACACGGCGATCATCCATTCTGCTCGGCAGCTTACATTGGAAACAAGAGGGAGCCATGTCAGAACAGAGTGAGCACGGCCCTGCGCGCTGTATCCTTCCCGAGTGGCTTCTCATTGAATTATCGTTTCCCCATTTGTTACGCCTGAAATGATCTGGTCCCTTTAAGGACCGTATAATAATTCGATATGCTATGCCCTTAATTGTCATGATGCATGAATGTAGCCCTGCTCTTTAGACCTGCGTTCATGCATCATGACGACCCTGTGAGAGCTATATATCAGCATTGTTGGGTCGGCATGATGCTTCAATGCGGCAATTGCGATTTACTCGCTAGGGCTGCATGAATGCATGTTGATGACAAAAGGCATGATGCATTAAAGCACAATGCAGCCCTCACAGGGTTGAGCGTCCCAGTATTGCTGCAGGTAAAACGACGACCGGAGATCGCTCCCCGTGGAGGAATTCATCACTCCACATTTCCCCCTCCATATTTTGATCCGAGCAGAAATGAAATTGATCGATGACAATAGTGGAGGACGCGCCTCGGCGGAATATTCAAAAAGTCAACGACCCACTTGCTTTGATATGAATTGTCGGTCCCCCTGTCGTGAGGCCCCCCCGTGCTGTCCACCTGTCGTTTTGACTACCCAGAGTCTGGGAAATTCGTCATACTTTGGACAGTCTCCAGCAATGCATATTAGGAAGGCTGGTAAGAATGTGTGCACTGGGAACTTTTGAAAATAAAATCAATGAATAATTTTTGTCTTGTCTGGATGGTGGATCGCTGTATTTCCGGCACGTATTTAACCCTTTAAGGGCCGCAGTGTGCTTTAATATGCTCTGCACTTTGTCGTCATGGTGCATCAATGCAACCCTGGTGATTACACTGGCCAGGGCTGCATGCATGCATCATGCCGGCTCGTCGATTCGATACACTCCCAAAGGGTTGTCCTGCCAGTAAGTAATTGATCGGTGCACCATGATGACCTTGTTGCTTCAATGCAACGAGACGAGGCAACATGTTGTACGCAAAGGGTTAAGTAGCCGTTGGTGAAATGAGCGGAGGGGTGGGGGGGGGGCGGTTGAGTTGGGAGTAGGGTGGGGGGTTCTGGATGGATGGGGAATACATGACCAAAGCCAAAGGGCGCGGGCGGGTTGTAGAAAAGGTCGGTAAGGGACTGATTAGTGGCGGGGGACGGGTGAGATTTGGGGGGGGGGGGGGGGGCAGGAACTGTGGGCAGTCCATCTATATAGACATCCATATGAAGGATAAATAAATAAATACAAACGAGAATGCAGTTTTCTCTGGTACTGTTACATTGTCATAAATTTAATATTATCCCGTTTGGAGAAGCAAATATCTGTTGCCTCTGTCTAGTACGGTCTACTCATAACAAACATATATATAGTGTGATGTTGCAAGGATTTAAGGAGGGTTGTCCATAGCTGACTATCCATAGCTGGTATACACATTGATTGCTAATTCTTCATATGAAATAAACTTTTATAAACGTATTTGTATTTCCCGTATAGTATGATGTGGTGATAATGCAACTGCCTAGATATGACCACGTGAATTGAATATTACGATTTAATTGCTATTTGATCGGAGTTTGAGTTGTGAGTAACAGGATTCTAGTAGTATGGGAATTCATGATGAGTTTATGATTGGAAACACTAGTCCTAACGCCCAGAGATATGAGTCTATAAAACCTTCAATCCTAACCCAACTTCCATATTGCTCCTGACATCTGCGAGATCTTAACCCTGCAATGCCAAATGGAGAAAGCAGGCTTTCTACTTTAACCCATAGCTTCCGTCCTTCCTTGATTTAATCGTCCACCCCCCACCCCCACCCCCACACCCACCTCTCTCCATCCTTCTATCACTCAGACCCCCCTCTTCCGGGCCCTCTTCACTCCCCCCCCCCGCCCCCATCTCTCTCTCCTTCCATCATTCAGATCCCCCCCCCCCCCCCCACACACACACCCTGTTGCCCCTCTGACGGCCTTCTGACCAGGGTGAGTAGTAGGCTGTGGCTCCCTGTCACCCATACATCCCACCACTGACATGTTGTCAGTCTCCACACATTCCCTCAACACTTGGCCTCCCCGCGCCTCGCCCCATCGCCGCACCCAACCACCCGTGCACGTCTTATCCAGCATCAACATGGCTCTTGTGCCAACCTTTAGCCCTTTAGAGACTGCATATGGCGCTAATGTCATTTGTCATGATGCATGAATGCAACCCTGGCGAGTAACTCGCTGGTGCTTCATTGGGGCATCATACCGATCCTCCAGGTGTGTGGCATCCCAGTAGGGTCGGCATGATGCTTGCATGTAACACTTACGAGTTACTCCCAAAGGCTGCATTTATGTATCATGACGACAAAGGGCATGATGCATGATGCACTATGCCCTCCTTAAAGGGTTAAGCATGTGAGTCCTTTACTACATGTATTGCCATCTTGATGTCATAAATGCAGTCCTAGCGAATAATTCAACAGTGCTGCATTCATTGCATCATACTGACCCTGCGGGCTTGATACACTCCCGATGGTTCAGCACGATGCATCTATGTAGCCCTGGCAAGTAACTCATTAGCTGCATTCATGCATCATACAGATAGAATGGCATATCATATTAAAGCATTATGTTGCCCTTAAAGGGATGATACCACGGGCTATCACTCCTCCTCCACGGGGATAACTAATTGTGTCCCGCGGGGGTCGGCACCACGACCGACGCGCCGCCAAGCGGGACGCGGGTGAGTCACGTGACAAGTGTTGGACATGATCACGTGGTGCCCGGGTGTGTGACTCCTCCTGGTGTTGCCCTCAAGTACTACCCTGGAGGCGCGTCATCCCCAGGGTCCTGACCCCTCCTCCACCTCCGCGACACGCCACTCACAGGGTCAGAGAACTGGTATAAACATTGTATCAACTCTGTAGTTGCATACTGCAGTGCTCCAAAGAGCCTTTCTTTATGTTAACATGTGTATATTGCTCAGACTGCGAAGTGGTGATAATATATACACATTATGCTATTCGGATATATTTTATCAGAGCATAGGAAAACGGTTACATGTATAGGCGAGTTACGTAACTCCGTATTTGGATATTGCAGTGCTGAAGCTGTAAAAAGTCTCTTCATCCTGTTGTGATAAACAGCTAGTTGAGTAATATATAGACACAGCATATATAAGGGAATATATATATATAGGCTATATATATAGACGTGAGCAGTGGTGTGGTTTATCCGTGTCACATCTCACCTGTTGGCGTAACTTGCTCAGTGGGGTATGTGAGCAGCTCAGCCATAGGTCTCCCCGACCTATGCGATCCTGTTATTCTGCTGTGATAAATATCACTAAAGCAGCTACGCATGATATACTCACAGCATACATAAGGAAATGTATATAGAGTGTATGGGCATCGGGGTAGTAGTGTAATCTATTCATGTTTCCCACCTCACCTGTTGGCTTAGCCTGCTCAGTGGAATCGGTGAGCAGCTCCGCCATCTGTTCACCTCAAGGTAGCCCTCCCCAACCCCGGCCGCCACCCACCTCTTCACCCTGCACCACCCCATCACCTACCTCACCTTAAACCTGTGCTTTGATACACTATATCACTTACTAGTACTTAGTATCCTCGTCATGATGCATAAATGAGGCCTCTTCAAGTCTGTTCGCCAGAGCTGCATCGACGCATCATGAAGACTCAACAGGGTTGATACATTCCTGGAGGATTGTCATGATGCAAAAATGCAGCCCTGGTGAGTAGACTTATGCACTAGGGCATCACACATTGTCATGACAACAAAGGGCATAATGCATTAAAGCACTATGCTGCCCTAAAAGGGTTAAGATAGGGTTAGTAGCCCACCCCCTATGGTCCAACCCCCACTCCATATCCTGCCCATAAACATGGCCGCTGAATGCCCGCCCTAATCCTCCGATAAGCACGGGTCACGCCGACATTGACTTCTGTCATGGTTTATGGACAACAAACCGTGCACAAGAAGAGAGGGCTCTGATAATCGGCCCATTAGGTGCCTCTTGGTATTGGTGGTAGCTCCTAGGAGGCTGATCCCATTTTGACCAAGGGAAGGGAACAAGTTTATCTCCTGTATGAAGGTCCCATCATAAATAAAGGAGAGATTTCTCAATGGCATTTAACGGTGACATATGGCAGTGTTTGTTTGTTTGGGTGATAGTAATGTAGGTATACTTCTCAATGGCCATTTCGCCGTTATGTATGTTAATTTTAATATTTCCCCTTAATACTGATATGTATTAAGATCATGTCAGGGATTAGAAAGGAATTTAGATATATGAATATATTTACTGTACCCGTGTCAAATAGAGGCCGTATTTCTATTTCTATATAAAAATAATACCACGTAGGTATCGATAAGGATCTTGAGAGAATTCTTTGTCAAAGAAAATACCGAATGATGAGGATACAGTGTAATTCACAGTGAAACCAATGGAGAAAAGTTTATGTTTGTTGGCCTAGGGCTACTACTTGTCGCGATGCAGTGAATTTCATGGCCCATATACACGATGAAGTCCAGCTTGAGACATTATTATGGCATGGGTTTACACATAGAAGACATGAAATATGCACCCTCGGTCCCTGGGCACTACACGACGAGAACAGAAATATACCAAACAGAAAGACACATTTTCCATTATGATGTATCATATTGTACTCCTTGTATATGCATCTGTGGTTCATTATCGAAAGGAATTGGGGATACATCACATCAATGTTAGACAGTGTTATCTGGGCCGTGTCACGTGTTGTGAAACTCCTTCTGGCTATTCGTGTAAGTAGTATAGGAATATGGCGTTTGCTTCTATGAGAGCTGGATACCAGCTTCCCATACTTATTTATTAGGTACTCGTATATGAATAGATACAGACATTTAAGGGGTCAGGCATGTCCCAGAAAAGATAAAAGACAAAAGATTTCAATTCCTCTCCCCGGCAAGCAGTTTTAAAGGGTGGGGCAAGGGAGGGTTTCTGGTCAATTTTTTTAACCCTTTTCGGCTTGACCCTTTAGGTTGGAAATTTCTTTAGGTTGGTCAGAAGTGGGGGAGGAGTGAGAGGTTGCTACGTCCATGCCTCCCTATGAAAAGGGATTTCAGGTCTATCGGGTGTATTTTCAGGAATTGTCCCAATATCCAACTTCCATCTCTGTAGAAAAACTGCTACTTGTATATGATATACGCACGAAGATGAGGAGGCCAAATAAGGCGATGTCTACTATAGTACACACATTGATCCACCCAATCATAGACCTCATATAACGTTTACACATAAAGTATACTATAATAGCCTGAGTTCATAAAGTTGGCGGATGAAGCATAGCCTGAGCTCAGCGCTCAATTTCTCTGTACCCTGCAATAATAGGCAGGAGATTGAAGCCCTAATATCAAGGAGGCTGAGACAAGAGAGGTGAGTGGCCGACATGTATCTGTTGTCTTAACTCTTTGAGGGCAGCTGTTGCTTTAATGCATCATACGATTTGTCATCTTGGTGTTTGAATGCACCCTTGGTGAATACTGCATACATGCATCATGTCGACCTTATGAGCTTGATACACTCCTGAAGTATCGGCATGATGCATGGATGCTGCCCTGGTGAGTAGAATCACCAGGGCTGCATTGATGCATCATATCGACAAAGGGCACGGCATATTAAAGCACTATGCAGGCCTTAAAGGGTTATCTGATGGAAAATGAGGCAATTTGGAGTTGTGAGTGCTGTGTGTGAGGTGTGTGTGATGGCGCGGAGATAGCGGCGTGAGACGACGTGTGAAGCCGATGACTGCAGCTACCTGGGCGCCTTATCAGATAACACCAGGCGCTGCTAGATAATAACAGGACACCCCCCCTCTCCAACCAAGCCGATGATAACCCCCATGTCTACCTACATCCACCCCTCCCGTTAATAAGCATACATATAACCCCCCCCCCCCCCACTCCCCCAGACCATAATAATCCCCGTGTCTACCTATGTCTCCCCCTCATAATAACCCCTCATAATAACCCCCATGAATGCATAGGGCTACTACTTGTCGCGATGCAGTGATTTTCATGGCCCATATACACGATGAAGTCCAACTTAAGAAATGATTATGGCATATGTTTACACCTGGGCTCCCCTAAAACGGTTCGAGCATCTGAGGAAAATATAAGGGGCAGCCTCAAATCTACTTAAACATTGAAGGATTAGTATTGCTTTATGTGAATATAGGTATATTTAGATTTCAAATAAGTTAGAAGAACAAAGAAAAATAAGAAAAATAATTGTTGCACTGGTAGTCTGACAATTTATAGGGTTTGAACCCTGGATCTTTGGATTGGCATACAGCTCCTTTTTTACTGTGCAGCTACATCAATTACTCCTAATAGAGTGGCTTTGTCGCCAAAAGCACTCACTTATCAAAGTCATACAGTTTAATGAGGGTCGGGAAATGCTGGACCTTTATTTAGAGCCTGGACTCAACCAAAACGGGTCGAGAATCTGCCAATGCTGGCCCCTCTTCTCAAGAGTCTGATAATGCGGACTTTTGGAGGAGGAAAATGAGGCTCCTTATAGTCCTGCTTTGTCAGACTCTAGAGAGTCCAGGGAAAGTCAGACAAATTCAAACTGAAATTTTACTTGGAACCCTGTCAATAGAAGTGACCAGATGATACATTAGAGCCATCCTCACTCTGACGGAGCTGGAAGTGTCCCTACCTCCTCCTCCTCCCGGTCCTCCTCCTATTGCTGCTATTGTAACCAAGTCTCCCCAGGTGAACGCCCAGCTCAAAGCACTGCACAGTCCTGAGACATTGAACATGTAAATGACCTTGAAGCTGGTGCATGCCAACGAGCAGCTCCAGTCAGCTCTACTCGCCGAATGAAGATTGATTGACACTTCCCTGGGCGCGGGCTGAACAGGGTCGGCTTGAGAATCAGCCCCGAGGTTTTAACGTCCACCTTAACCCTTTAAGGGCCACATAGTGCTTTAATCCATTATGGTATTTGTCATTATGATATCTGGATGCAGAACTAGTGAGTTACTCGCCAAAGCCACAAGCAACATGTTGCTGACCCTACGGGGTTAATACTACTGACAGGTCGGCCGGATGCATGAGTGCACAAAGGGCATGTCACATTAAAGTACTATGCGGTCTTTAAAGGGTTAACCCCTCCCTTAATGCCGAGACATTAAAACACTACACTCCAGCCACGGGGCTCTTTTTGTATAAGTGGCCTTTTTGTTCTTCTGTGTTTTCTGGATTTTATGCAAATACCCCAAGATGACGGAAACAAAGGAGTTGGGATATTCATAATGGCGTACCCCTGGAGGGAGGGGGGGGGGGGGGGGGGGTCGGCGACCATTTACAAAAGTGTTGCATAGAAGCACTCTAATGTCATTTGTCGTCATGATGAGCAAATACAGTCCTGGTGAGTAACTCGCCATTGCTGCATCCAAGCATCATGCCGACCCTACGTGAGTTGATACACCCCAGAAGGCTCAGCATAATACACACATGAAGCCCTGGCGACGACATAGGGTTCAATAAAGTACTATGCTACCCTTAATATAATGGGTGTACTGCAATCAAAGCAGCTTTAAAGCTGCAGTCTCACGACTTACGTGTCATAGTTATTAGACTAGAAGATAAGGCATGTGTGGACCCTGCTGAAGATGCCACTTTAACACGTGTAGGTCCACAATCGTGTACATACAGGTGAGACAGGTCAAAAAGTTATTGGGAAAAAGACCCCCAATGTCAGCCTGGAATTCTGGGTAATCCCTTATCTGGATAGGACTAATCAGACGAATCCCATTACTTCACACCAGAGACAAAGGGGAGGTAGTTATGATAGGGGTGAGTTTCAGGTACCCTTATTAGTCTTATCAATTGTCATTGTTCTATGGTGTTGGAGGCAGCAGATCTATAAGATATTATCAATATTGCTATGCCAAATCCAATATGGCAGTCGGGGGTGTCTACCCTAATATGGCGGCCCCCCTGCTCCTTTATGTTTAAGCCGTATAAAGATAGCTGTGCTTGTCGTGGATTATCCTGTGATTACAACACGGTGTAGATTAGCTTGTTGCACGTAGCACCCATCGGCACGCCTTGGATCTATTTCCCCAAGGCCAGCCGTAGTTCAGTAACACGCCGCCAGAGGACCTTCTAACGCCCCGGGGCACGTTCAGCCAATCACGTCACGCGATACACTACCGTGAATGACTTGCACAAAGAAGGATGCTCATTTGCAACGACTTAGCTGATTGGCTGCAACTCCTGACCCCCATGGCGCGTGCGTGTTAAGATGCACGGAGCTTGTGCCGTGCTTTACATAGGGGGGGGGGGGGCTACATATCGACCTATAGTGGAGGCCATAATCAAGTAAATCTGAGGAAACTTGGCCCATGTCAAATCACTTCTATAGACCATGAGGTTGTATGAAGGGAGTAAATAATAGTCCCCAGTATAGAGGGGACAGGAGGTCTCTCTATTGATCACATCATGATTAGAGGAGGGTCACACGATGTATGTGGAATACTCCCAGGGACCAGTCCTATGTTTGAACCTAGTGGTGAGGTTTTGACAGCAAAGAGCGAACCTGAATTGCCACCTCACATCCCTAAGGGGCTGTTTGATTAGACCTTCATCTCACCTGCCATGACGTCGACCACAGGTAGAAGCTTGACGTACTGGGCAGTGCCGTCCTACCGTCCCTCTTATCAGTGACATTTGACAGCCGCCCCCCAATATGTTCTCAGGGAAATATACCCCTCCGTCCTTCTACAACCTCTGAGCACTACGGTCCAGACGTATAACAATAGCATGTTGCCAACTTATAGCAATTTCTAACACCCAGAAATACCTCTGTGCTCAAATTATGCTGTATAAGGGAAGCTTTACGCAGGACGTCTTATATGGAATAATGACCGCCCCTTTTAAGTTGTATACTGTCATCCCATCGCTACCCCTTCTGAGCGCAGATGGGATAGCGATATTGTTGCAGTTGTTGCTGCAGTTGTCAGCCAAACCAGACCTGAGTGCCCCCCTCCCCCTTGGCGTACCATGCTACCATGCATTACTCCCCATGTGACATGATGTATGTACCTACTGTCAGCTCTTATAAACCACCACATCTCAATTAATGTACCCTACAACGTGTGGTCTGCTGCGTACACAGACTCATTTATTCATGACGCCATGTCACGTCTTGTGACGTCACTGCAGGCTTTACTGGTAGTGACCTGGAAGTATGCAAAACTCTAGGATTGATCCTTTAAGGGCTGCCTTGTGCATTAATGTATTTTACCCTTTATTGTCATGATGGATGAATGCATTCTTGGCAAGTCTAATTTACGGGCAATCCTAAAGGGTCAGCATGATGCCTGAATGTTGCCCTAGCAAGTTTGAATGGTCAGGGCTGCATGAATGCATCATGGCAACAAATGACTATTCGGTTATTTTTTGGTTAGAGGAGTAGGTACAGAATGTATGTGGGGGAGGGTCTTGAGGACAGGTTGTGCGCTAGGGGGGATGAGATTTAAACCTTAAAGGTGTAATCGGGGGTGTAGTAACCCTGCAGGGAGGGCATAATGTACACAAACAGCACTGGAGATTTGCTTGCCAGAGCTTTTTGAGAACAATTTAACTTTATTTGGCGTTTTTTGTAGATAACAAGTACATTCATTCCTTCGATATATTTTGATCAGGTATCCATATATTCAGTTAAATAGCAGAAAATGTTGCGTCTTCCTTTGTATATTGTTAACTGTGTACATTCTTTTTTTATACCATTTCTACATATTATTATACAGGACTTGTTTAGATAGAGATTGTATACAAGGAATACCGTTAATCATCTTGTTACTGAAGAATTGTTGAAAATACATAGATTTATACTGCGCCAAACAAGTAAGGATGGAGTAAGGATTGGGTGCATGCATCATGATAACAATGGACATGTCAACATTCTCACTGTTCTGGTTAACTTTCTCCACCTACAAACATTATACAGTGTAGCACTTATAGGGGAAGTTAAGGGCACTAAGATTACAAGAATATAATACATGTATAACTTGAAGATTAGAGAAGGAGTGAGAGATATGGCAGATAGATACATATAGATAAAGGTTGGTCTGGCATGAATAAGGGGCATAGATGGAAGTAATACTTGCTGGTTATCGAGCTGGTGAAGAAAGGAAAAGGTCAAATTACAGAAGGGAAAGCGGCAAATAGTACACTTCAAAGAGCAAAGATATATATTCTTTGATCTTTGCTCACTCTACTTGTAGAGTTTGTAGCTCTAGCTATGGAGAGATGTACATAGAGTAGATGGGTAGGTAAACGGACCCGGAGGTGTGAGTGGGCGTGGTAATGACAGGCCCTGGAGTGAAACATGTTTCATGTTCTGGCTCGCTACCCGGTCGTATAATAGCCTGATGGTGTGGAGGAGGAGAGCCAGGCAGGAAGATGGAGAGGTATCCAGGGAGGCAGACGTGCGTCTAACCCCTGCCCGCTTCTAAGACTAGACTCCCCCAATCTCATCAAGTCACTCTGCTGTTTAATCACCACCTAGCTATGCCCCTAGATAACACTGATAACAGTGCTATAAGACATCACCAGCACCTCTGTCCCCTGCCTGTAAGTGCCCCGTGATATGTCTGGGTCCCACCTGCCAGCCAATGACATCCCCTGTCCTTGTAATACCCACCCTGATGGCACGTATTAAGCCTCTTGTCTCCTGTTTGATGAGAAAGTCAATGAGTAATTCGGGATACAGTTGAGATGCCAACCCTTCGTGGGTGTCTCGTGATATTCCTCCCGTCTTACATGTAATAAGATCTACATCGCTTCTTAGTTCAGTAATGTGTATGTTATAAATTTTCACACTGCTGACTCATGTGTGGTAAGACTCAGGGTCCAAAGAAGGTATTTCTAAGATGTTTTGGATAGATTCTCTTGGCCCTCTGTCTATGTACTGACATCAACATGATTGGAGCAGCCGCCCTCCTTATAATCATTTAATTAGAAATAAGATCAGTTGGTTATATTCTAATGTGAATACAACAATATGACCTTAAACTTTCCCTTTCATTGTAATTCCTATCTAATCAAGAGGTAGGAAGACCAATAGTAGCTGCTATATCAGTAGTGGACTTTACCAGTATCCACCATACTGATAGGGTACCATTGAGAAATATCACTTCCAAGAATTGTAATTATTAGGTGAGTCACGAAAGCACCACCGACACACTCTACAGTCTGTAGACATGATAATGATGTAGGTAGTTTTTTTTCTCTGAAAAGGGTCATTAGGTATATCTTCAGTTTGTCAGTCTTAGAATATTACTGTTGTAAAAGCTTTATGCCCAGACCAGACAAGGAAGATGTTTTATGATACCATTGTTAAATTAGCCTTCATCTTCTGTAAGATGTATCAAACCTTTGATGACGTCTGGAAGCTTTTTACTCATTCTATCATTTCGCCTCGTTTGTGGACAAACTTAAATAGCACATTCTATCAACATTGTCCAAGTGATCAAATTAAATACAAGGCCAAAGAAGCATATAATGAAATCAATTAATCCCTTATTAGCAGGGGGGAACACTTAGTCCTTACCAATCAGGGATGAAAACTTCAGAGTGATGATTTGTATATGATATCGTCAGGTTCCAGGTTAGTAAAAATCTTATCATATCATTCTCAGGAAGATATTCTCCAGCCAAAATAAACGATAGAAAAAGATATCAGTAAAAACAAAGCCAATTATGTGCTCCCAAATTCTCAATCATGATTTTCTGTAACAACATTTCTCTCTAAGTGTATTGTGCTATGTCATTGGTGGTAACAGTATTGATTCATAGTGAAGAAGGCTCTACCTCAGAGTGATGCATTATGCAATATTCCACATACTTACTGGTACTTAGTGATAGTACTGGAAGGGCACACTTTACATATTACTCAAGTTATCAGCAGCAACCAAGGCTTACCGACATAATGTTAGGCTTTTACATAGCATCTTATCCAATAGACAGTCTTATATTACCCTGACATGGCAATAATGCAATTTACAGTAAGAGGAATATTGCCAAAAATAAAAGACACATTGTATTTAGGCATTTGAGGTTCTGTATCCTATATAGCTGAATCCACTGAGGTGAATCCGTCAGATCGGACGAGATTCGTCCATAGGTTTAACATTGTAAACACTGCCTTTAATACTAAGGAGCTCCTTTTGCCATCCTACGTCATTCACAGATGGATTAAAATAAAATGAACTGTCAATACAGAAGATGTAAATAAGTTCAACATGTGGCCATGAGATGAAATCATTATTTTTATCAGTTCCTTATTAGATGAAGTTAATTAGTTTCAGACAGATATTTTCTAGTTAATCTGTTTTACAGAGATATTTTTTAGCGAAGCAAGCTACAGAAACGGATATCAAAACAAATAGGGGCAATCATTCTGAGCTGCATCTTTTCTATAGCAATCATTCCGTTTAGGTGTGGCATATAGTATAATCTTAAAGACAATAACATTTGCAAAGAACAGTGAGGAAAGTGCTGAATCTTACCTGCATCATACATATTGTACATTTATTCTTGTGATATCCAGGGCAATCTAGGATTTAAGGCATCTCTAATTCTGCTCTACAACAGCTATACCTTTCTCTGCGAAGAACATTATCATCTAAGTCAAGACTCAAATAGCATCACCACAAATAGACCGCACCACAACCTTAACCCTTTAGAGACAGTCTGATGTCTCAATGCTCATGTTCATTTGTCATTGTGAAGCGCAGAGTGCTGTCAAGTAACTTGTTGGCACTGCATATCATGCTGACTCTATGGGCTGGATACACTCTTGAAGTGACCTGGTGCATGAATCCACAAGATGTTTTTCTTAATATAGAGGACATGGGGAATCAACGCCCCACCACTGACTTCCTCCACTGCTTGGCCATCTGCTATTATCTAACTGGTGTCTTTATGAGTCTTAACTGATAGGCATTAACCGCTTAAGGGTAGCATAGGGCTTTGATATGCTATGCCCTTTGTTGTTGATTCATGAATGCAACACTGCCAACCCAAAGGGTATAGCACACTAAGGCACTATTTGGCCATTAAAGGGTTAAGGCTGTGACAGGGTGTGCCCCACTACCCTACCTTTCAGTATGCAGGCTACTGGGGATGGATGGGAGGGAAGTGACTAGAAGATAGGGGGAAAACCCCTGAAGCCATCACACCACCTTTTATATTGGCCAATATCAGGCCATAATAGTGGAGGCAAGGCATCATAAATGTGTTGCTGCAGCTTTTCTGCTCACTATAATTGCGGGTCCTTATTCGCACTAGTCTGCATGATGAGACAGGTGGCTCTTTCTTAGGGTATCCAGGCACACTTGGAAGGTTACTAAGAGGCCTCAGAGGTAGGTTTGACATAGTGTCCCATACAATTAATGGACTCATGTACTTCACACATAACAAGCATATATGCATAAGGATACCTGATTAAATCAAAATATGGTTCAATGCCACAAAGTCACAATATACATGTTCTGTATGGCATAATAAATGTATACTTTGAAAAGCTAAACTCCTATGATACATAACAGGATCTAAGTGGGGATATGTCTAGGTAATCCCCAATGGTGCACTTTTGCATTATTAAGCAGGGTGACTGTCCTAAAACAATGACAAAATCGTGTGAGAGGTCTTTCCTCTTTGTGGTATAATCCTCTGCCATTTGGAGAGGAAGTAGAAATGAAGAGCAATCAGTCATTTGTGTTTTCAGTCACTCCCGGCCAACCATGAATAAATATGAGAATATACCACAGACAGAATATGTATATTGGACAAAAACTATTTCAGTTTCAATCACAAAATGGTTATCTTATAATTAAAGAATGACATGTAAATCTATTTGAAAAAATGTCAACCGGATATGATAATGTATACTTACAGATACATACATTCATGTACTAGGACTCTCTGTATCCATAATGTGTTAGTGCTACTGATGCCATATTCCTCATCTTGCCCGTTTGTGTTATTGTAAAGGTGGATATTTACCCTTTCTCATTAACATCTCCTACTGAGGTAATTTAGTCTTTAAGATTGAAAATCTTCTGAAACGACATGTGGGTACTCCTCTCTTCTCCCTCCCCTCTCAGGGCTTCTCACCATCAAACTGATCCAATTGCCAGCATTTAGATGCAGGGATCTTACTCTGGAGGTATAAATCTTTTAAGGGCCAAGCAGTGCTTTAATACACTCTGCCCCTTATCCTCATGATGCAACACCTTTGGCCAGTTATTTGGCAACACTGAATCAACCCAACCCTATGGAGATGAATGCAGGTCTAGCGAGTAGACTTACCAGGCTCCATTCCCACATTATGATGATGAAGGGCATAATGCATGAAAACACTGAGCGGTCCCTAAAGGGTTAAAGCCTGGGAGTGGCTGTGAGTAGCTGCAGCGGATACAGGCCTGACAGCAAACAGGACCGGCAACATGGGAGGACTTAATCACACCTCAATGCAATCACAGTCTAGCGGCAGGGCTTAAAAGGTTCAGCCGTTTGTAGGATAATTAATTTAAAGTGCCGATTATTGACAGCTCGGGCCTGTGTCTGTAGATTGTGTGAGCCCCATAAACGCATCAAAGTGACTTGGTAATATCATACTGCTATTGAATTGCACCTCGGATCATGACATTAAAAATGCTTAAGACTGAAAGCCAATACAGAAACGCATTAAACTATAATGAAGAACATCTCTCTAGGTTTAAGACCACAGATTTGGAGATGTCCCAATGTTAATCGACTCAGTGTGCGAGAGAGGGACTGAGAATCCTTGGGCACACCCGTTTTGTATAGTAATATGTATACATGCATTTTCACTGAAAAGGGGTAACATTTATTTTAGATGAGATAGGGCTTGAGAAGTCCCAAAATCAAGTGTGTTTATAAAAGACAAGCCCCAGGTGGTGCCTTATGTCTGACAGGAGTTGATTCAGGAGATGCACCAAGAGTACCCAGGTGGCCTGTGTTTTTATTCAAACCGCATCCCCCTGGGTTGAAGAAGGAGCTCGTTAAGGTGTGGTAATACGAGACTAGTGTAAGCTCTCATTGCAAGAAATGGAGGGCTGTGGCTGCCTAACCTGACACGGCACCTAAGAAAGGGGCCGAGTTCTGGACAAAGCTCAGTCTAATATGAACATGTTAGACTAGGTATCAATGAGTAAAAGGTTCTTTTTCTAGGACATTAGATTCCATTGAAGTGTTTAGAGGCAATGATTGCCACAAGGATTTGAGATATCACATGACTTAATATCTATCCACCACTATTCTAAATTTTAACAACAAAAGATTTACATTTCAAGATACTTCTGAGTTCTAAACAACTGCCCAGTGCACAGGAAGTGTGACTCCATCAGTGCTTGGTATTCATTATTAAGCTGTCTTCACTCCAATGATTCCATTCTTTTTTTCAATGTTCTTCATCGCTGAGAGGAGCACCTCCTAAGTATGAGAACCCAGAAGTCACTACATGACTACAAAACCTCACTGGGGACCTTAAGGAACAGACATTGTCTAACCCCAACAGCTTCAAAGGGGGAGGATGTTGGATTTCTTTTTCCCCTTTCCCCCACCATCTGGAGATATTTCTGGTAATAAGAACCAAAATAGTTCTGTGTCCCTTCCTATTTGAATGGTAGTGATGTGAGGTTTTAAACTGAAAAGGAGTTTCTTGCCCTTTGAAAGAGTTCTTAGTAGTTTGACACCCACCTCAAGAGGTACTTTAATCTTAATGTGTGCTTGTATATTTAACCAAACAATCAATCAAACCCCAAATTCCAAATATATGAGCACCTTTTGTTAAATATTAACCACTGCCTTAGTCTGTGCTATATGAAATTTCAGTATGGCCTCAGTAGACAAACAGAACTGTAATTCTATATACAGGGTCTGGGTAGAGACAAGTGTATCTACATTGTATGCAATGGCCAACAAGGGGCAGTACAGCTACATACCCACAGCCCAGCCTAGACAGAACACATCTTCACTCTTCTCTTCACAACTGAATAGGCCAATAGCCATGCACAGAAGACAAAACTGCCTCCACCTGATCATTCTTTTATACTTGTTCATTATTTCTTTGGTGTAGTGTCTACATTCAAACTGGTTGGTTGGGCAACCACTAGCGCCACCCCCCCCCCCCCCACGCCACCCAACACTAACATTTTAAACGTACCAAATGACCCCTTTTTACACTTTCATTTAAAATAACATCTTCTTTAACTTGTCAGTTGATATCCCACAAAATGAAATCAATAGCTGTGTACTTGGGATGTGTGGCTTTAAATAATACACTTAGTGGGGGGAATTTAACTATGGATATGCTACTCACGTGAAGGTAATTGCCCAAGAAGCACAAACAGGAAGAAATACTATTAAATAAAGCAGAATCAATAAAAAAAATAGAAGGGAGTAAAAAGTAAGGTTTGATGGCCAAGGCAGAACAACATCTGAAAACACTAAAAGGCTATACGTGTATGGGGCTTACCCTTAGCGTTAAGAGTGCTGTATTAACCCTTAACAGACAGCATATTGCTTTTAATGTGTTCTCTTTGTTGTTAAGCGGTATAAATGCAGCCCTTGTAAGTAACCCTTTTATTCATCAATGCATCATGTCAACCCTTTGGGGTTGTTGGCATCATCATCCATGAACCTGGCCCTGTTGTGTACCTGTTGTCATTGCTGCATTCATGATGACAGAGGAAGGGCACAGCACATTATGTAAAGCTCTATGCAGCTACTGTATTAACTGGGTAGAGGGTTGGCTTAAAAGATTGGAGCATGCACACAGGCCCCATTTCTATATACTACTTGTGAAGATAACACTGCTCGGATCAACGCACCAACTCCTATACTACTCATGGTAACTAGAGGGCAGGCTACCACCCAGGGCCTTATACCCAGCACTACAGTAGGGCCTCTTCACATCTTGATGTCACCATACACTATTAGTAGTCCTGTTATTATATCCCTTTAAGAGCAGCATTAAAGCAATATGTCCTTTTTGAGTGTTGCCATGACACATAGATACAGGTCTGGTGAGAATATCCCCAGAACTGCATGCATTATGTCCATCAGGTAGTTCAATATAAAAGGCTGCGTGGTGACTGGAGGGATTCTTCCCGTCTTGTGCTTTAAGTCACTCCTCACTTATCTATCCCACCTTCTCGCCTGCCCAGTTTATTCCTGGCCATAACATATGGTCATTATATATGGTGGGTAGCAGGCAGCCAGGCCCCATGACTAAGTGATAGCCACCCACTGGCTGTGCCCTTGACACTATCACCAAACCAACAAATGGCATGCCCTCTGCCTATCTCCCCTCCCTACTGCCTCCTGCTGCCCATTGCCGGTCAACGGTCCTAACTTTACAGCTGCTGCAAGAATTGCTATGGCATAAGAAAGAGGGGGGACTAGGAAGGACAAAGAGGTGGGAAATGAATCTTACACCTTACATACATGTCCAGCCAAAATTGTCGCATACCATTTCTCTTTCTGTATGTGTCTTGGGGGAAACATGGATCTGGCATGAAGACCAGATACCATTCTCCTTCTTGTGTTGGTACTATTATACTCCCTGCATCCCTCCTCTTTCTTTCTTACTTTCTTTCTTTCTTTCTTTTTTTCTTGCTCTCTCCCTCCCTCCCTTTCGAATTCTATCTGTCAGATTCTTCTCTCAATATCCCTCTCTCTTCCTGTCTCTGACTCCTTACCTATGTCTGTCTGTTCATATCCTGTATACCACTGTGCCCAGTACACGCCTGTGCTGTAATATACAACCAAAGTGAGGCCTTGTGGCAGAACCAATTGTGCCCCTGACACTGGCCCCACACTGTTTAAGTAGAGCAATGGGAGCTATTCCGAAGGTGGCAACTCCATGTGAGCTGGTCCTGGGCTCATAAATGCACTCCAAGACAATCAGAGGATACCATCGTGAGATAAGTCACTTGCTTTACTCACTTGTGGTGCTTTACCCACTTGTGGTGCTGTGAACAGTCTAGGCACCTATAAAAGGCTAAAAGCATGTGTATATAGTAGGTCCAATTCTTTAGACTTGCACACTGGATCTTAATGACATTGATAAGGTGTTTAGTTGCTGCATCAAGATCAAACATTAATAACTCAGAGCTTAAAATCTTTTGTCACCTTTTATGTAAGCAGATCAGACTGGTTGATTCCTAAAGATACCCTAAGAACTAAACTTTTGCCACTGAAAAGACCTGTAGTCAGTGATTGATAAAATGTCAGAAAGAATGGACAAACGCATGAACCAGAGAAACCCAAATGATGAAAGAGAGGGAAACCACAGAGATTTAAAAGCTGTGAATAGGATCGGGGTGTAATCAAAGATATCATCAATCCAAAATCATGAAATCTAGGAATAAGAAAGTATTCTCTAAAATTTAGAACCTTGTTTGGTAGCAAAAGAATGAAAGGGAAAGCTGAAATTGTATTTAACCATCCTTAAATAGTTTCCACTCCAATTAACAGGAGTCAGCTAACAGCTGTCTGTCATCTTGCTCTTTTCTAACATGAAAGTTAAATGGCAGGGTTGGCAGTGTCTACAAACAACCTGCGCGCAATAGTCACATACTTTTATATGTGACCCGTTTTAACGAAATGGGTCGGAAGTCGCATATTAAAAATGTTGTGATATTGCAATATTCGTGTACAGCTCATCAAGAGCTTTCATTTGATATGTGACATGTAGTATATTGGCCAGTTTTGACCCTTTGGCAATATTTTTGATACATTTTCGTTGAATTAAATGGAATTTAATTAAAATGAGATAATTAACATTTAAATTATATATTAACTATATTATACAATACAATTATAAATCCTATGGCCATCATTTTGGGAATAATGGGAGTTGAAATCTGGTTTGTACCTTATTTATTCCATAAGATAACTATTCATACATTAGAAAAATGTCAGAAACTCATTTTTCAAAAATAATATTTTTTCCACACTATGCTACTTAAAATGCCCATATCTAGGCTCTTAAATGTGCGACTTCCGACCCATTTCGTTAAAAAGGTCACATATAGTCTAAAACCTGTTGTCTGAATCCTGTAATTCACATTGAACTTCACTTGTCATATTTTACAGTGCTTGGTGATGAGAAATATCTTGATGGCTTCATGGAGAATGTACCAGTAAGCCTTCCAGAGGAGTTCTTTTATCAATAAATAAATCAAGGTAGTAAATTGTATTAATGTCTTTTGTTTGCAGTGGTGACATGCAGTGTGGAGGGCAGTGCGCGGCGGTGTGGGGGGCAGGGGGACGTGCTGGCCGGCTCTATGGGTACCTTCCTACACTGGGCCTACTCTGCAGTCAAAACCACAGACAGGTCAGTGTATTTATCCAATATATGTCAAAGCTGCAAGTTATTAACCTTTCAAGGATGGCATAGACCTTTTCATAGACTCTGAAAGGCTTGATGTGATCTCCCTTACTGTATTGACATCATTTTGTAAATGTAAATTTCATTAATATTTACATTACAAATATAATTTCTGAATGGCAAGAAAAGGGTTTGCTATAGTCCTCAAGGCCTTCAATGATCAGCATGATGTACCAATTATGATGCACCAATGCAATGCCAGCGAATTATTCACTGCCACTGGTTTGATACATGCTAACAAATGCTATTTATAATGACTGAATATGTAATGCATTTTGTGCTGACCTTTCAGTTACCTGTTGAAGACACAAGGCCCCAACATGGCTGCAGCCTACATGGCCTGTGCCCTGACCAGAGCCTGTAACCAGCAAGCCTTCAGCCGCCACCGCCGCTCCACCACCACCACCGACATGATAGTAGAAATACAGCCTGCTTTTGAAGCCCTCTATGAGCCCAGAGATGACCAGAAAACAGTTCTATAAATCACCATTAGAATATGCTGAGATTTAGTCATTATTTGCAGTACTTGTTATCTCACAGCGGAAGCGAGCACATTGAATTTGACACAGGATAGGCTTTAGTTTGTTGTGGAATGTACCCTAAAGCTTCACTCTCACCACTAACATGCCAAACTTTATTTGACTAAAACTGTTCTAGTATGCTTCTAGTATGTTGACTCTCATGGTGCACAACTGCAATTTGATACTCTCCGTTAGTACTGCATTGGTGGCAACATCTTGATGGACAATCATTCTGAAGACTTGAAATAGCAGACACAAGCAATTAGAAGGGTTAATCGTGGAATAAATTCATTGGGTTCACTTTTTTGTCCTGCATTGTAATGGGTGCTTGGTGTCTACATGCTAAATCCAACTGTAATGGAGATGATGGCTGAGGCATAACACTGCTATAGCATTATATATGGGAGACATTTCTTGTGCATGGTGAGATTATAGACCTGAGTTGTTGATGGAATGGTATGCATGGAGAATCTTGTATGGCCTTGTATAATAGGGGATGGCTCAATGTTGTTTATATAGAGGTATTACTTCTCATATTCACTATGGACAGCTGGGGAATGAAGTATAAGCTCATAGGTGGCATTGAAAGCAATTATTTCCCTTCAATATGATTGCATGATAATGTAGAGGGGTTGTGTTACTGTAAATGTGAAATTTGAGAACGCAATAATCAGCACATTAATTCATGCTTATAGAATACCAACATTTTGTACACCTTATATCTTTGAGTTCATGGAGGAAGTCTTCATTATTGGAAGTAAGTTATTGGATGGATGTTAATAATTGAATCTATGTTGGTATTTACACATAGTATAGGAATGATCTGTTGAATTGAATGCAATTATGGGAGCATGCAGGAAACATTCCCGAGATGGGGCCGGGGGAAGGGGGACGTGTGGAACATCCTTCGAGCTTTCCTTTGCACCAGAATTTTTTCATTCAAAAATAGAAGAAGAATATGCATATACCTCAGGTAGTCGGGGATAAACTCCATCTCCTGATCAGGCTAATCCCCTCTCCTCACACCTGGAAAAAGGTGCTGATAAGAAATTCTCCCATGATGCACTGCTCTGGAATCGGAGGGCCTAACCACAATACATTTCTCTTAGCCAAGATGGCGGCCCCCATAGCCTAGTGCGCTAGTCCCGTATAGCACGTGGCATCTTGCCATAGTTAAAGGGTTAGACAAAGGGGTACCAACAATGAGGTTCTGAGGACACCAATTACAGCTGCAGAACCCATGCAGGGAGATCCTCTACTGTCCTGAGATTACATTGCACAGCTATTACCATAAGCAATAGGTTTCCTACACTATCTGTTTATAAAAAATATGTAACATTTTTCACAATCTAGTTATATTGGAGCCTTTTGTAAAATTGTATTGTTTCATGAGTTTAATGTGTATTTACAATAAAGTGATTTGTAACATCAGAATGTATTTGTACAGGAATATTGCAGTTTGTGTGTTTGTTGTTTGTATATATCCCAAAACAGCTATAACAACAGTAATTTTATTGATGGCAGGTTTAACAACGGTGTTATCAATGTGCTTATCTTATGTTTATAACTTTCTAAAACAGGATGAACATAGATAAACATGTCCAAAAAGAAATATTGCATCTTTCAGTAATGATACGTCATCTATTATGGCAGAAATCCCAGTTCAAGTACAAGCAATACAGTGATCACATGTGAAGCACAACAGGCACCGAAGTAAAACAAGTTTAATGTTCTGGTCGGGGGGAGGGGGGATGGAGGAGTAACCAGGGAGGCAGATGTGGACCTAACCTGTATGTACCCACTTCTAAGACTAGACTCACACCATCCCATTAACTTACCCTGCTATCTAATCATCACCTAGCTATGCCCCTAGATAACGTTGATAACAGTGGTACCTACAAGGCAGTGCCCTAGTATATATGTCTCTGTCCCCCCTGTCAAGAAGCCCCGGCAGACCCCATGACATGCCCTGTCCTGGTCTTGTTGTAATACCCTCCCTGGTGGCCTGAATTAAGTCTCTTGTCTCGATCTTGATGAAGAAGTTAATGAGTAATTGGGAAACAAGGAAGTGTTAAGTCCCCTATAATGATCGCCCCTATGGCTATGACCCCTCAACCTAGTGCTGCTTCAGTTGTCACCCAAACTAGACCTGAGTTCTCTCCCCCCCCCTTGGCATACCATGCTACCATATATTACTCCCCATGTGACATGATGTATGTACTGTCAGCTCTTATAAACCACCATATCTCAATAAATGTACCCTACAATGTGTCGTCTACTGTGTACACAGACTCATTTATTCATGACGTCACGTCATGTCTTGTGACGTCACTGCAGGCTTTATAGACAAGTAACTACGTAGGATTAACCCTTTAAGGTCTGCATTGTGCAGTGATATTATACCCTTTATCTTCATGATGCATGAATGCAGTCCTGGCGAGTCTACTTTACAGGCAATCCTGAAGGGTCAGCATGATGCCTGAATGTTGCACTAGCAAGTTTAATGGTCAGGGCTGTATGGATGCATCATGGCGACAAATGACTATTCGGTTATTATTCAGTTAGAGGAGTAGGAACAAAATGTGTGTGGGGGCTGGAGTGTCCTGGGGACAGGCTGTGTGCTAGGGTAGATGAGAGCCTTTAAAGGTGTAACAGGGGGAGTAGCAACCCAGCAGGGATGGCATAATGTACACAAGCAGTGCTGGGGATTTGCATGTATCATGATAACAATGGATGCCGTAATCTCACATACTTTATAAAGCACTTACTGTTCTGGTTGGCTTTCTCCACCTACAAACCATGGCATTTAACAATGTAGCACTTAGAGGGGAAGTTAAGGGCACTAAGATTACAAGAATATGATACATGTATAACTTGAAGATAAGAGAAGGAGTGAGAGATAGCGCAGATACATATATATATAAAGGTTGGTCTGGCATGAATAAGGGGCAAAGCTGGAAGTAATACTTGCTGGTTATCAAGCTGGTGAAGAAAGGAAAAGGTCAAATTATGGAAGAGAAAGTGACAAATAGTACACTTCAAAGAGCAAAGATATATATTCTTTGATCTTTGCTCACTCTACTGTAGAGTTCGTAGCTCTAGGTATGGAGAGATGTACATAGAGTAGATGGGTAGGTAAACAGACCTGGAGGTGTGAGTGGGCGTGGTAACGACAGGCCCTGGAGTAAAACATGTTTCATGTTCTGCCTCGCTACCCGGTCGTATAATAGCCTGATGGTGTGGAGGAGGAGAGCCAGGCAGGAAGATGGAGAGGTATCCAGGGAGGCAGACGTGCGTCTAACCCCTGCCCACCTTAGACTAGACTCCCCCAATCTCATCAAGTCACTCTGCTGTTTAATCACCACCTAGCTGTGCCCCTAGATAACACTGATAACCATGCTATAAGACATCACCAGCACCTCTTTCCACTGCCTGTAAGTGCCCCGTGATATGTCTGGGTCCCACCTGCCAGCTGATGACATCCCCTGTCCTTATAATACCCGCCCTGATGGCCCCTATTAAGCCCCTTGTCTTCTGTGTGATGAGGAAGTCAATAAGTAATTCGGGAAAAAGTTGAGATGCCAACCCTTCGTGGGTGTCTTGTGATATTCCTCCCATCTTACATGTAGTTTTTTTTCACAATCTTCATCAAATCTTTTTAGTTCAGTAATGGGTCTGTTATATATTCTCACACACCATACTTATGTGTGGTAACACTCGGGGTCCAAACAATGTATTTCTAAAATGTTTTGGATAGATTCTCTTGGCGCCCACAAGTCACGTGTGTATGACGTCACATACGGAATCCCCGGGTATTCCCCCGAATGTAGCCTGGTCGATGGCGCGAAATTCAAATGCGGCGGGTCAGAAGAAGTACATACGGAGGAAAATATACGGAGGGCCGCATGTTGACTGCAACATACGGCAGAGCAGGGTTGTATGTGGATTTTTGGTACAAAAAGATACGGAGGGTATCCAGAGGGTCAAAAGAAAAAACGGAAAATTAGCTTTGGTGATATTTTGTCCGCATCTTGACCGCATCTTTCGGCCGGATGTTGGTTTTTATATCACCATACGGTGAAACACCTTCCAGATAGAGAAATGTACACTCTGTTGAAAAATATGCATATTATGCTATGAACCTTAAAGTAAGTCACATGAATCTCACTAGTAGGGTCTGTTAAGGATGATTTTGGGCCAAAGTGGAACCGGCTGGACAAAACTCTGAAATTTTGGCTACTGGTTCCTTTTGACCCACTTTTTCAATCTGGACGGGGTGCCAAGGTGAATTTTCATTGGAACCCCCTGAAATCCAAGATGGCCGCCATATTTGGAACATTTTTCAATATTCTGCTATAAAATCCTTGTTTATTGACCAATATAGTTGTGTAATAGCTCAAAATGACCGTATGGGTGGTGGTTAACAAATAGACTACTTTTTGCTCAGATTCAACTAGCATGGTTACCATGGCAACCAGATTATTGTAACAAATGACACATTTTTCATACAATTCTGCTATTAAATCCCTGTTTTATTAACGAAATAGTTGTGTAATAGCTCAAAATGATTGTATGGGTGGTGTCTAATAAATAGATCCCTTTTTGCTAGGATTCACCTAATATAGTAACCATGGCAACCAGATAATTGTAAACGATGACACATTTTTCATATAATTCTGCTATAAAATCCTTGTTTATTAACCAAAATAGTGACCGCAAAGTGGACTTGATCTGTTTGTTGAACTAACAAAAGGGCTTAGTGGGAGGAGGTATGAGCACAGCTATCTTGGAGAGAGCATCTACCCTATCACTTAATTTGACTCTTGTGAGCAACCCCCAGTCTTTCTTGCCCAGTGCAGTGAGTCAAACTTGCCTGAGCAAAGGTCTGTTAGAGGGGCCATTAGATACCTTTTTTAATAACCTCCAGAAAGTCAGAGTGAATCACAGTGGAAAGGCTAGAAGCCCCATTACATTTACATAGGGATAGGACTCAATGAGCATAGGTATCTCCTCTTCTGCTAAAGTCCCTCAGCTTTCTTGAATTCCCTAACCACTTTGTTCATGAATGGAGAGGTCTCCTAGGGCTGTGGAGGGTATGACAAGCCTAATGGGTAAAGTTCCATTATATCCAGTATATGGGCTCTGAACCCAGGTTAGGGCTCTAAGCCCTGGTTTAGATCCATTATACTTTGTCTGGGCTTATTGTTCTGATTGTAGGTTATATTCCATATTCTCCTACCTCAGAGCACCAGCAGGTTATAAGCAGCCTTAGCAGAGGTTTCAGAGGCCCTGAGCAGAGACCATTTCTTATTTAAAACCATATCTGTATTCAGATTTGAATCCAGGAGCATAAAACCTCTGGCCTAACAGGTCAGCCATTGGGACAGACCAACGTAAAGGAGTTCACAAGAACTACTAGTTTGTTAACTAATGTTTAATCCATGAAAAAAGCAAATCTAAAAGTTATCCCAGCATTTTGGTGAATGGAACTCACCACCTCCTGATTCACAGCCTGAGCTGGTAACCACTATACTAGTTGCCAAGGCCTGTCTGTCAGATGCCTGGGCAGATATCCTATTTACAGGGATTTTGACAGGATCTTTTCAATTGGACAATGACACACTCCTTAACAAGAACAATGTGCCATTTTGAGAGTGAATGGCCATGCTTAATAAAACAATGCACCTGGGTAACCCCAGATAGCAAAGAAATGAGATGTGGAAGTGAACATCTTCAGGTAAAAAGCAAGGCATGGGGGGGGGGGTGTGATCGAGAGTGATATTAGTATGATAGAGTCTTAGGGCCACAGGCAGTAAAATTATGAGATTTTAACTTAAAATATTTGGGGCAAACATACATGAGGTGTGTTTGGACTGAAGGGGGCATGAGAGGGGGTAGGGTAGGCTAGGGGGGTAGAGATTTGAGAGGGGGTGGGAGGAGGCAGAGATGGTTGGAGAGAGGATGGGACAGGGATTGTGATTGAAAGTAAGATTAGGAGGGCAGAGATTTTAGGGTTATCCATACTTTGTATTATGGGGGAGAGGTATAGCATACCCCTCCTTTGACCAACCTTGTACCAAGAAGCAGTATCTGGTACCTACACTATGTCACCAAAGAAGGGCTATAGCTAAGCCATGATTCCTGTACAAAACAGGGGTATCACTAACCAATACTATGTGCACAAAGCAGTGGTTATTACTTAGTGTGAGTATCCTAACCCATGATTTCTGTAAAAGGAGGGGTGATTCAAAAGGATGGGTAAAGGTCTGCACTTACCCACCCTTGGTGACCTTATACCCATTGTTAGTGCCCAATACCTGCCCTTAGTAACTGTATACCCATCTTTAGTGCTTCATACCCATCCTTATTGACCCTATGTATTGCTAGTCCCTGATAGCAATCCTAAGTGACCTCATGTCCATCCTAAGTCCCTCATACCCATCCCAAGTTCATCATTTCTGTCCTAAGTGACCTCATACCCATCCCAAGGGACGTCCTTCCCATCCTAAGGAACCCAATACTGACCTAAATGCCCCTATAAAAGGAATAGGCAGGAGGATAGGCAAGAAGAGGGATTGGGAGGGATGATAGGCAGAGGGAAAAATGGTTTGGCGATAGGCAGGGAAGGGAGAGGTTAGGGGCTTGGCTAGGCAGAGAGGAATAAGCAGGCAAATAGTTATGTGAGGGAGAGGGATGCAGAGAGAGAGGAGGAAAGGGTAAAATAGATGTGAAGGGATATGTATGCAATTAGACAGGGATAGGAAGAGGGACAGGGAGAGGCTGGGGGACATATTGGTAATGCGATTAGTAGGGAAGTGAGCAGCACACATAGATGGCAGGATAGGCAGGGGATAGGAGAGAAAGAATGGGGTGACAAAGGCACTGAGGGTGGGGGGAGGAGGAGACAAAGAGCAAGGGAGGTACCGAAGACTGAGGAGGGGCAAAGAGGGCAGGAAGAGGGGGGCACAGAGGGCAGGGTACAAAGGGCAGGAGCAGACCAAAAAAGGCAGGAGGAGGCCATGGTTTCAGTGGAAAGGAGGGGTAGTGCCCCTTACTTAGTTCAACCTCGCCCTCCCCCTACACACACAGTCCACAGAGTGTGCCTGTATACACAGATCCTTTTGTGGTCTTTAAAGCTTAGATTAGGCCTACATCGCAGAGACAGTGAATCTAGATATAGCAAACAACTGTACATACTAAGCTGATGTGAAATATGTCAGCTTTTATTATGAGTACCTCTTTATTAACCTGGACAACATATCTACCTCCGACTTATATAACATCTGCTCTGTTCTCCAAGCCTCCATACATGACTCAATTATTCATGATGTCACATCAACCATGTTGACGCTACCACAGGCGTTTGCAAAAATACCTGGCATTGACCATAAGATAGGGATCTCTTTAGTATTAATGTTAATTCTTGTGTAGAAGCCATGGCAAGTAGGCAAGTCAGATCAACAGTGCGGCTTATGTGATTGGGCTAGAGTCCCCGTGTGGCTTATATGAGAGTTTCTAGATGTACACCAGCAGCTCCACTGCTGTGGATACTGTCACTGTGAACATTTGGGGGTGCGTAAGAAGACACTTGCAGTATTAAACAACATAGCACCTGGCACAAACAATAGTAACACCCAGGACCCAACAAAATTGCCTTGGGTGAACTGCATCAAGGGAGTCATATCGACTTTAATGCGGTCCGAAATAATGTTTACTATTCTCTGGAATTCCCTGTGTCTATCTTATGTATGCATCTACAATATGAATGAAATAATGTATCCACATCATATACCTGCATGGCACTGGTGAGACTAAAACTCAAAACAACAAATGGATGATATTGAACAGAACAGGACATAGAATAGCCCACTGTTTCAAAGGAGTCACAAGAAAAAGGGTAGTAGGTATGAGATAGATTTATAAGTTTCAGACACAGCTAGTGCTGAAACTGCATAATAAAGACACACATTACATGTAGATTGGAATGTTAACAGACATGATGGTGAGATTGAGAGTGGGCATAATGACAACAAGCCTGAAAGTAAAACAGATTTGATGTTCTAGCCAGGGTGGGAGATGGAGGAGTAGCTGGGGAGGCAGATGTGGGCCTAACCTCTGCCCACCTCTAAGACTAGACTCACTCCATACCCTGCTGTTTAATCAACACCTAGCTATGCCCCTAGATAACATAGATAACAGTGTTACCTACAAGGCAGTGCCCTTGTATATATGTCTCTGTCCCACCTGTCAAGAAGCCCCAGCAGACAGCCATGACATGCCCTGTCCTGGTCTCCTTGTATTACCCTCCCTGGTGACCTAAATTAAGCCTCTTGTCTCCAGCTTGATGAGGGAGTCTATGAGTAATTGGAAAAACAGTGGGGATCCCGACCCCTCATGTTTGTCTTGTGGTATTCCTGGAAATTATTTCTTATATGTAGGCTATTACGTCTTCTTAGATTCTCCTAGTTCACTGATGGGTTTGTTTAAATGGTCACACACAAGCTTAAGTGTGGATACACTCAGTGCACAAACCATGCATTTATTACAGGCTTTGTCATTAATTATTAGTAATATGCTACAAAAATATGATCCTCCAAACAAAACTCTTTGTATCAACATTAGATCACTTTTCTGGTCACACTGGCAATGAGATTTTTGTTGGAATAGGTCAAATCAGTCATGAAGAGTTAGAAGTACTTGTGTAATAGTTTTGAACCAGATGTGGGAAATGTTACGTGGGGATAGTGGAATTTCTTCAAAGTCTACTTTTAGATCTTTTGGCCAATCCAATCTCACACAAAGATGTGGAATGACCAGAAATTGATGTGAGAAACATTACATTCTAGGAACTGATGCACAGCAGCAATGATGGGCCTTGTTTGTATTCACAAAAGAGATAATATTTCCTTTCTGATATATATAATATATATATGTCTTCTAAGAATTTTAAATACCAGGTTGCTCATGTGCCAATAGTGACACCCACACACAATATAGCCTTTAATCATAATAATAATGTTTAATAACGTGCAGTGTCTCTGAATCAGATTACCAGGTCTATTCATAGTTCACATGTTATATTACAGTTCAGATGATTGGGATATGTTCGGAATAGCCAAAGAGAAGTGTTTTATTATTCCCGCATTAAGCTGACCTCCATCTAGATGATGAAAGTTGTTAGGTTCTAATATGACAGGTCCGGGAAATGAAGGGAAACCCTCCCCAGTGCCGTTATTTACACCAGTGTTAATTTTCACAACGCAGGTAGGTGTGAAAACACTGCAGGGCTCACTGCCTCCTGGGTAAAGTGGAGGAGCACAGAGGGAAAGTCTATAGAAAAAGCTTATTTATATGTGATTTCATGGCAATCCTAAGTATGATTCACTATTCCCCATGTATGATTCAAGAGGATACACTAATCTTATAGGATATATACATTTAACAGCAAATTGATAGAAAATTCAGCAAATGGGTTATAAGAAAACCGTTGCTAATTTTAGCCCTGTAGTGTTTATGCTACAAGCAAAACCGTTGATAATTCTAGCCCTGCAGTGTTTTCACACCTACCTGCGTTGTGAAAATTAACACTGGTGTAAATAATGGCTCTGGGGAGGGTTTCCCTTCATTTCCCAGACCTGTATAAAGAGATTCTGCTATAAGCCTATAGATATATCATTTACAGAGGGATCACTCTTTTTCATACTGCAAAATCAGTCCGAAGTACCCCTGTTTGATCTGTTTTGACAAACAGAGAATGAAAATCTCTCCACTGTTCATACTCTTTGGTAGTTGATTTGAAGTATTTGTCCCTTTCATACACAGTGTCGATCATTTTTTTGAGCTGGACATGTGTCTAAATTACACAAATCATGACTTTATTGAGCAAAATTAATTTCCTAAACTATATTTAGCATTGATTTCGTAAGGTATACCCATTTCACCTTAAGTCAGCCATGAATTTACCCTAAGTCAGCCACCTCATACCCTAAGTCAAACATGGGATTTTCTTCTCTGGAATCCCCCTTGGAATTCTCTCACCCTGAATTCTTGTCTAAGAACTCTCCCCTTACCCTTGTGAATTCCTCCTCCTCCCAGAATACACTCTTCTACTAGAGGGTTATGGACAGCAGGCCTACTTGTGTAGTATATAGAGGGCAAGGGTGAAATGCAAAAAGAGGGGGGGGGAAGGGGGTGAGGGGGCAGAGCCCCCGATATATTCAATAGAACTCCATACTGCATGTCTATAATTTAGTCCTCATTGCTCACACAAGTAATATGTACTTGTATTGATAGCTCGTAATGCAGTTGTATTCTTCAGAGGTAAAGTAGTGACTTTTTCTTGATTATTCCATATTCAATAAACCGTTTTCTTCTCTATTGTAAGTTGCAACATACTAATATATGATGCATGCATTCATGTCAGCCATTCCATTGATGAAAATCAGGCAATTTCTAGTTTATTTCACATATTTCTGGTGGTTGTAATATGGCTGACGCAAGGTGCATTTTGCTGACTCAATTCTGAAAGATATGCACAAAAAACTATAGGAGCAATTAGACCTGAAAGGTAGTTCATGAAAAAACATGGATATATCAGACCGGTTGAAACTGGTGAACCTACCCTAGAGGAGTTTCAAGATGTGCATCTAATGATAATGAATGAAAGATAATGAACCTGATGATTACAGATATCATTTCACGGCCCATATCTCAAAATAAAGATTACACAAACTGCAATCATCTGCACAAGTGAACAAATGTGTTGTTATTCATAACCACCTTTGAAAGGCCAGTGTGTATGTCATCAACGTACTATTATTACAGAAGGCCAGAAGGTGAATCAGGTATTCTTTTTCATCAATCAGAAACATTTGACTAGAAATGTTAAAATAAATGCCAAGGCTAAATACTCTACTTCTCACATACCCTGTTTCAGCTATTTTTAATCACTATCTCTTTATCAACCTTTAGATCATTCTAACTAGTGAGGACAACCAGGGACCGCTTTCACAGCCCTGCATCTGTCACAGTTCTAAACATTCATTGATTTCTCAGCCAAAAAACATGTTACAATAATGCATGGCATATCAGGAGAAAGAGGATGAATGTGTCTTCTAATACCACCTGGGCCCAATGGGGCCCCCCGCCACAAATGAGTATGGAGGCTCCAAAATAAGAATATTTTGGTTTAGAGTAAAAATATGTGGGCTAAAAATTGCAATGAAAACATAGTAGCGCCAACGACCTGATGCCTTCATGAGCTTTCGAGGAATGGCCGAATCGGAGAAGAAACCGGACGGAGCGCTATGCGCATGCGCGACTATGTTACCCGGTAGAGCTTCCCGCCCCGCCTGAGATTATAACCTATAAATAGCTGCGTATTTCTAGACTCATATCTTTAAAAGTCAATGCTAGAGAGCCCCTCAAAGCTGGGAGAGCTCTGGCAGTCCCCCCAGTGTCTAGCCAGGGAAGAGCCTGGGACCAATCCAAGGAGTAACACAGTGGTAAAAGCTGACACGTGCATGGTGCCAACTTTTATTTTTCAGAAAATCATAGAAAATAGAAAAGTATCGACAGTAGATCAATAATAGTTACATATCTGGTTTCCACTTAATTCCCCTGTCATTTTGAGATATCATATGATAAATTCCGATCATTTTTAAAAATAGAGTTGTCCTACCTATTCCAACCTCCCATCATTCCCCATGCTGGCTGCTGACTCAAGGCTCTTGTTGACAACTCTGGTGGCAGGATATAAGCTAGGAGACATCTAATGACATGCACTATGAATAGTTCTAGTCACAGAGTCATGAACTGTAACCCTGACAGATGGTGACACCTTTATACCCCCCCATTCTCTCAGTGTACCCCACCCTGCAGTTTCAGAATTTCTAAAGGAATCAGAAGCCAAACAGCCGACACCTGCCTCATGTGAGTTCAAGTGAAAACTATTCTGTAATTATGATGAAGAAAATATCTTGTCTCTTTAATCACACTCCTTTTTACAACTTTTAAATCAGTATTGCTCCCCTTCCCAGCAACTTGTTCCTCTCGATTGTCCCTTTGCATATTTCTTTCCTACATTGCAAGGCATCTTTATCTGTCATTGACAACCTGTACAGGTCTCTACCTCTTGGGAGTCAATGACCCTTGCTGTTTTCAGTGATAAGTGATCTTGTGTATATTTTTTGTAGGTGCAGTCTGGTGGTGAAAAAGATTATTTCCTCTCATCTTTCAAGTGTCTCTGAGTTTATAGTGATAAATGTTTGATACTGATGCTCATAGCAACTAAAGACCTTACCCCACATCTAGAAAATTCAATGTTGTTAATATTCAGTGAGAACTGCACCTACTATATACACATGTTTTAAGCAATTTATGGTTGTTTAGGCTGCAGGTTAAAGCCAGGCCAGTTACCTTCATATTTATTCATTAATTAACCCACGGGTGACACCTAAGACAAAAGAATCGCACCTTGGGTATGTTGTATACACTGACATAACCGGGGGTTAAATCAGATAGACTACACCTGGCCAGGCTTCTCCCACATACCCACTGCCCACTGGTCAGCGACTCGGTGTATAACACCTCGTCTAGACCTGGTTGGGCAGTGGGTATATGGAAGAACCGTGTCCAGGTGTAGTCTATCTTACACGTAGTTGGGACAAGGTCCTGAATAGATATCACAGGGCAGACTTTGGTGCATTACAAGCTGTTGAATCACACGGCTCAAACACAGACAAGCCAATCACCAATCAGAGGCAATATGCCCTGTGGGTGACTGAAAATGATGAATGGTTATCCCTTCTTTTGGTGACACAGGGTTTGTGTGGATGAAGGAGAGGAGTGTGCTCATTTACCACTTCCACCACAAGTACACCTGTTCAGAAATGCCACTCAAAACACCTGAATAGGAGAAGCTGTGAGCAGGGTGCCAATGTGGCCCCCATGCCAAGGCACTTCATATTCCACTGGGCTTACTTCTACGAATCTAGATTGATGAACAATGCAGTGACAACCACTTCTCAGAAAGTCACCAGCAGTTGAACTGGAGAGCAGGATCACCAAGACATACACAAGTCAATAAATTCAATCTGTTATGTCCTAATTTAGTCGTCTAGCATTGCAATCATCCATAATTATGATTATACATAATCAACAATATTTATATTGAGGAGCTCAGTTTGACAATAATAATTACATTACACAAATGCTTATCTACTGATTGAAGAGGAACGTAACATGTCAATCTATCTGATAAAAGTTAACCTAATGCTTTAACTTATTACATCCATTATATCCATTTAGTAATGAACTGCATACTGTAAACGTAGATATTTTCGCGCAGCTAAATTTTCACGCATCTAGCACATAAAGGCATTTTCGCGCAATCATATTTTCGCGCAGCTGCCATCATGTGCTCTTTAGCCACATGTCAGTTTTTACTGTTTTTCAATCGGACAATTATTAAGGGTTTTACAGCCCAATATAATTGTTCAAATATTTTGCCCCCCAGCCCCTTTTAACATAGAATTTCCGACACCCACCAGTACTATGGTCACATGGGGGACCACATAAGGGAACATTTACAAATGACATCACATTTTGGGGTGATTTCAGGACCCCCTATCTATGCTCTGTAGGGGCCTACTATTGTTTAGAGTCTCTACCCGGGTCCCTACTGTAGTGCAATGTGGATTGCCAGATATCATTGGAAAGCTAATTTTTTGTGCAAAATATTCGCGCACATCATATATTCGCGCACATACCTATGTGCGCGAAATGCGCGAAAATATGTACTGAGCGAAATTTAATACGTTTACAGTAGTCGTAATTCTGCTGATACCAAACTCATCTAGCCCCTTTCTAGCATTGTAATGATAGACAGAGCCGCAACTACTAAAGTCTCATGAAGATCTCCTACTGAGTTCATTTAGTCTTTATGGTCCAAAATGTTCTCAAATGACATGTCTGCCCATCTCTCCCCACCCACCCAGGGCTTCTCACTATTAAACTGATCTCATTGCCAGCATAAAGGTGAAGGGATCCTCCTCTGAAGGCGGTGAGCCTATTAAGGCCCACATAGTGCTTTAATGTGCAATGCCCATTGTGTTCATGGTGCAGAATTTAGCACTGGTGAATAACTTACCAGCACTGCATAACATTCAAACATCATGGCAACCCAATTTGGTTGCTACACTCTCAAATGGTCAGCATGATACATTGACCAAGACTACATGAATCAGGACGGCATTCATGCATCATGACAATAAAGGACATGGTGTGTTAAAGACCTTAAAGGAGTTAGATGGTTAAAGCCCTTAAGTTGCTGTGAGTAGCTGCAGTGGATACAGGCCTGACAGCAAACAGGACAGGTGGCATGGGAGGACTTAATAACACCTCAATGCAATCACAGTCTGACAGCAAGGTTTCAAAGGCATGGTCCTTTGGAGGATAGTTACTTTAAATTGCAGATTATTGACAGCTCAGGTCTGTGTCTGTAGATTGCATGATTTGACTCATAACTGCATCAGAAGTAGACTATCAGAGTGATTTGGTAATGTCTCACTGCTATTTGATAGCACTCTGGGTCGTGACTTGATAGCATCCTTGATTATGAGAGTGCAAAAAGTGAAAGGCAATTTTTAATGAAAAATATCTATCTAGGTTTGAGACACTCAGAGTAGACAGATCTCTGAGGTAGAATAGAGACTGTGTTAGGCATGGCTCCCTAACCTTACACCAGGTCCCTGATCCTTGCCACACCTCCCTAAGGCCTCCAGTCCCAGCTGTAGACAGCAGAAAACAGATGGTGGCTGGTCTAGGGAATACTCATTTTTAACAATGGGGGGAGTGGGGAGGGGGACTGTCTGCTTTTTGGGGGAGAACACCCAGGAGGGTTCATTGAAAACAGGTGACATATTCTTTTAGCAGATAAGTCCCAAAATCACATCCCCTTGTCAATAAATGACTGCTCCCGCATCTGGCACGTTATGTCCAACAGGAGGGACTTTAGCTCAGGCACTTAGAGCACCCAGGTGGTCTGTGTTTTTATTCAAACAGTGTCCTCCAGGGTTTAAGTAGGATCTGGTCAAGGTGTGGGAATACGAGACTGGTCTAAGCTCACATTGCAAGTAAAAGATGGAGGGCTCTGGCTGAGGCTGAGGAAGGGGCCTTGGACCAAGCTTAGTCTAAAAACCCCATGTTAGATCTGGTGTAAATGAATGGAAGGTCATTTTGATTGCACCTAAGTATGACTCTGTGGCAAATGATTGACAAAATCAAATTGACAATTTTTTTGTTCTAGCTAGATAGAGTTTGTATACACCACTTTTCATAGTATCAATGAAAGATTTTAGATTAAAAGATACTTGCTAAATAAATAAATGAGCACTGTACATTCAAGGAAACATTTTAGTGTTCCCTGTGATTAAACTTGCTAACAACTGCCCTGTGTGAAGGAAGGACAACTCCATTGAGTCTTGATATCTATTATGAAGCTGTCTTCACTTCAATGATTCAAATCCTCCTTCAGAAGTTCACAGACAGGAACACCTTGTAAGGATGAGGTCCCAGAGGCCACTACATGATTAGACCATCTCAAGGTGGACCTTAGAGAATGATCATTATTTAACATCAGGGATGAGGGTGGTGAATTTCTTTCTCCCCCCCCCCTCCTACCTTGCCCACTCAAAATGGCTAAATACCCCTGCATCAATAGGGCTTCTGATAATTTGCTCCATTGATCTATTTACTCCAGATATATTGTGTGCACAGGGTCGGGAGACAGGTGTATCTACACTGGTGGTGCAATGAGGACGAGGCAGTAAAAGTGGATGCACACAGCCAAACCCAGACAGAACACATCTTTACACTTCCCTTTATACTGAAAGAGCCATGGCACAGAACATATAACTGTCTACCATCATTCTTTCTTTTTTTTCCCTTCTCCTTCTTTTTCTTTCTTTCTTAGGTGCTGTATGTACACTGTATCTTGTTGGTTGGGAAGACACCCCCACTTTTACCCCAACTCACACTTAAAACATACCACCTAGTATTTTAGAATTTTCAGTAAAGATATATGTTCTCTGACAAATCAGTTCACATCCCACAGAATTACCTCACTAACTACATACACCGGATATGTGGCTGGCAATGACACACTTAGTGGTGGGAATTTAACTATATATTTGCTACTCATGGTAAGCTAACGGCCTGAGAGCTATAAATAGGAAGGAATGGTAATAAAGGGGAATCAGAATAACCAAGTAGGGAGTAGAAAGTAGATGAAGATGGCCAAGGCAGAGCAACATCTGAAAACACAAAAAAGCTATACATGTATGGGGCTTAGCATTGAAAGTGTTGTGTTAATCTTTAAATGATGACATAGTGCTTTGATGTAATAATGTGCTTTGTTGTCATGATGCATGGATGCAGCTCTGGCGAGTAGCCTTGCCATGGCTGCATTCATGCATCATGATAAGAAAAGACTGCTGAGTAAGATCACTAAGTAGATTAGACCCTTTGCACAGACCCCATTTCCATATACTTGCGAAGATAACACTCTCTGGATTAGTGCACCTATACTATTCATAGTTTTTTAACATAAAGGGCACTATACTATGTGTCTCAGAGCCCAAATTGACGATTTCTTTTGCTTCAGGTCATCTAGTCTTTACCCTTATCCTTAATATTTCACTCAATTAAGCACAATCTGGGGATGTATTGAGAAAGTCGAATTCAGTTCGTTGCTAAGTAATAATTGCCAATCCAAAACCAGAATTGCCATCCCCAAGCGTTAGCTCCTGAAGACGCCACGGAGACAGTGGCGTTAACACATAATAAAGACTTTTAGGGTCAAATCACACTATAAAGTTCATTTATTTCCCTATAATGTGAATATGGTCTCTATAATTTGCTTCATATCTTTTGTCGTGGCCCATACACATCTGCTTTCTGACAAGCCTGCCAGCCCCCAATGTATGATTGTCTGGTAGCATGGCCTGCATCATCATTAGAATCAAGACTCATTTCAATGTTTTAATTCTCCAAATCTACCCTTCGACACAGGAGATGTAAGTTGATATAAATCCCCCCCCCCTTCTCCCAGGTACTCTGTCCTCCCCTCCCCACCTATACCATCTCAGACCCAACTCTATTAATGGTATTCTGAGAGCTTACAATTGACCCTGTATCTTAGCACTGCAGCTTTCCATCACTGACACTCTATTTCCTGTGCTGCAATTTCCCTTTTGATGTGAGAAGTTGCAAAAGCATATACTATGTGAATTAGACTGGCTCTCCCCAACTGAAAGATATAATTATATCTGCTGCCATTTCCCTTTTGATGTGAGAAGTTGCAAAAACATATATCATGGGAATTAGACTGGCTCTCCCCAACTGAAGGATATAATTATATACCTCACAGTATCAGAATTATGGACATTACATATCATTTTATTGCTTCTAAAGAATGTGATATGAAAATAATTGCAATAAAGATCACATCAACACATCAAAGCAAATTAAGAGGAAACGTATGCAAAAGTTCCCAGCCCACATGATTAAAGCAGATTGGTCCAGATGAGGCTTCCCCATCCCTTGCTAACCTTCTCAGGCCACACAGTGCTTTGATGTCTTTCTGAACCTATGTGGTCATGATGCATGGATGCAGCCCTACTGAGTTACTCACCAGTACTTTTTTCAATCATCAAGCCAACCATACTTGGGTATTGGGTAAGACCAAAGAGCTGTGCAGTCCATAAAAGGCTAACAGTAACAAGAGGACCAAACTGTGGCCCTCTGATTCAAGTGGCAATTAATCCCTCAAGTCCATCTCCTCTTCTCTTTGTAAATACTACAAGTTGTTATTTGGTATTTAATCTTGTTAATGAGTGCAGTTTCATCACTGACATGCTGCCAGTCATGCCATCTTCATCCCAGGCCTGGTAATTAACTGGGCAACATGATGCCTCAAGGCTTCATGTTCATTGGTTGTCGTATTTTCAGATGCAAGGGTGTATCATGAATGCTGAGCTTTCCAGGGTGTATTGAAAGACATGCAGTATGCATAATGCATAAATGCAGCACTATTTGATTACTCTCTAGAGCATAATCATGCATCATAAAGAGAGAATGCTATCAGATATTACATTAAAGAGTTCATGCTAACAGACTAGTGTGTTGAAGGCTCTTTTGACAAAAAGGGGGGGTCCGATTAGAGCGGCATGATGGTAGTTGATGCCTTGTCTGTAATATAGGCAGACACAGGAAATACAGTAGAAGGAAAACTCACACAACATGAAAAGTTAAAAAGATCCACAGACATGGTTTAGCAATAAGCATCAACAAACAATTTATAAAAGATAAATCAACCTCTCAAAAAATAAATAGACCAGAGCATCCAGTTTCATAACTAATTGAATCAGTTATGAACTGCCATGGTTGTGTTATCTATAGATATATATATATATATAGTGACCAGTCAGTCCCTGTAAATGATGCAGTGCGTCCAAAACATTACCTTGTGAATTGAGTCTGTCTCCTTTTTGTCTTGTGGTATTGCAAGGTATTTTTCCAAAATTTTAAGATCTGTTAAACTTTTATTTTCCCTTGAGATAAGGTATTCCATTATAAGTGTAGTGATATCAGTAAAATTAGAATCAACATTCATATACCTATGCAGATAATCACTTAGCATTTAGACAAATAAAGCTTTGTTTTAACACATCAGTTAATATTTATACTGAACTGTGTTGGGTTTCTGCATCAGGATCAGATGCTTCTAATAGGAGTTTCAGCCTTCCTTCTAATTGTCATTAATGAATTGAATGATTCTTGGATCCATTTCATATAGCAGCTCACATTTCAATTGAAGTTTGCTGCTGTAGTATGTAGAGTTTTGCATCATCTGTGATTTTGATTGATATTAGAATCCATTTATGTATTAACAGGCTTGCATCTTAACTCATGTACCAGTAGAAATGTCTAATTCTATGTAACCTGTAGTAAATGTGAATTTAAGTTGGCTGTGAATGAATGAGTAACTATATTTTTTCATGTATAAACAAGGGACAAGCCCCAATATAACAAGGTAGGAACCAACAATAGAATACAATAATCCATGAGAGGAAGATGGGAGGGGGAGGGTAATAGAGCTAGTTATTTTCACTGCATTCATTCATTTCAGTCTATTATAAGCGTGAAGTTTCTATATGCTCCATCAGTAGAGGCCCGGTGGGTGAATGAAGAGAGCTGTGTGATTTATAATGCACTTGAATTTCAGTTCAGCAAAATTTAAAATTAACAAGAAGATTTGGACAAAAAATGGCTACACAGCACTATAAACACAGAAACTCAAGTAACAGATGGAAGACCTGCAGTAAAACCAAAGTAGGGAAGTGGGACAGTGACTGATTCGAGGGAAAACAGGCCCTGAAGTAAAACAGATTCATTGTTCAGGCGGGTTACCAGGTTGTACAATACCTTGATAGTGTGGAGGAGGTCTAGAGGCAGGTCCAGAAGAGTAGAGTTCTGGGGACACAGACATGGACCCAAATTAACCCATGCCCGCCGTTCAGACTATATATTAGACTCCCGCCATCCCATCAACTTGATTTCATAGATTTGATCATCCATAGATGCGTTCACTGCTGTATTGGGCAAGCAGCATATAAATATGTGTCCTACCACTGCGAGGCAGACTACCACTACGTGTGGCCGACTTCTTGCCAACTTTATATATGTCCCTGGAGGTACTTGATGTACATCTGGATGTTAAACAAATCAATCAATCAAAACCAGCAGGCAGCCTCTGATATGCTCCATCTTTGTCTCCTTGTAATGCCCTCCCGGGTGGCAATATATAAACATTGAGATTGCTTTAAGCTTTACTTTTAAATCTAATGGCCAATCCAATCATGCAGAGAAGGAGAATGACCAGAAATAATTGTGATCAGTGGTAACAGAAGTCAAGTTAATACACTGTATCATTGTTGGACAATTTTGTTTCCATGAAAAAGGTAGGAAATAGGATTTCTATTTGGATGTACATCTTCCAAGAATTGTAATTACCAGGTCGGTCATGTGCCTATAGTGACACCCACACACCAACACACCCATACACTATGGCCTGTAACAATGATAGTAAATTGTCTTTGAACCAGATCACTAGGTTGATCTAGATATTATCAGTTAGTTTACTGTTTAAAAAGGAGATTAGGGTATGTTCAGAATAGGCAAGGAATATGTTTTATGATACTTAACCTAGCCTCCATTGATATAGTGAAAGTCATTTGCCTTTAATACTAAGGAGCTCCTTTTATCATCCTACGTCATTCACAGATGGATTAAAATAGCATGCACTGTCAATACAGAAGAGGTAATTAAGTTCAACACATTGCCATGAGATGAAATCATTATTTTCATCGGTCCCTTATTAGATCAAGTTAATTTGTTTCACAGAGATATTTTCCAGTTAATTTGTTTCACAGAGATATTTTCTAGCAAAGCAAGCTACAGAAGCATGTATCAAAACTAATAGGGGCAATCATTCTGAGCTGCATCTTTTCTATAGCAATCATTCCGTTTAGGTGTGGCATATAGTATAATCTTACAGACAATAACATTTGCAAAGAACAGTGAGGAAAGTGCTGAACCTTACCCGCATCATACATATTGTACAGTTATTCTTGTGATATCCAGGGCAATCTAGGATTTAGAGCATCCTTAATTCTGCCCTACGAAAGCTATACCTTTCTCTGCGAAGAACATTATCATCTAAGTCAAGACTCAAATAGCATCACCACAAATAGACTGGCACCATGACCTTAACCCTGTAGAGACAGTGTGATGTCTAAACGCTCATGTTCATTTGTCATTGTGAGGCGCAGAGTGCTGTCAAGTAACTTGTTGGCACTGCATATCTATGCATCTTGCTGACTCTATGGGCTGCATACACTCTTGAAGTGACCTGGTGCATGAATCCACAAGATGTTTTTCTTCATATAGAGGACATGGGGAATCAACGCCCCACCACTGACTTCCTCCACTGCTTGGCCATCTACTATTATCTAACTGGTGTCTTTATCAGTCTTAACTGATAGGCATTAACCGCTTAAGGGTAGCATAGGGCTTTGATATGCTATGCCCTTTGTTGTTATGATTCATGAATGCAACACTGCCAACCTAAAGGGTATAGCACACGAAGGCACTATTTGGCTATTAAAGGGTTAAGGCCATGACAGGGTGTGCCCCATTACCCTACCTTTCAGTATGCAGGCTACTGGGGATGGTTGGGAGGGAACTGACTTCCAGGACAAGATAGGGGAAACCCTGAAGCCATCACACCACCTTTTATATTGATCGTCAGCCAATATCAGGCCATAAAAGTGGAGGCAAGGCATCATGAATGTGTTGCTGCAGCTTTTCTGCTCACTATAATTGCGGGTCTTTATCCGCGCTAGCTAGTCTGCATGACAGGTGGCTCTTTATTAGGGTCTTCAGGCACACTTGGAAGGTCACTAAGAGGCCTCAGAGGTAGGTTTGACATAGTGTCCTATACAATTAATGGACCAATGTACTTCACGCATAACAAGCATAAATGCGTAAGGATGCCTGACCTGACTTTGAAAAGCTCAATTTGATGTGTATGTTTTCTAACTGCAAAAGGAAGAGGCTATACCAATTGTTCATAGTATTCCTGTAGCAACTCCCATGATACATAACATGATCTTAGTGGGGATATCTCTAGGTAATCCCTGCATGGTGCACTTTTGCATTATTAAGCAGGGTGACTGTCCTAAAACAATGACAGAATTGTGTGAAAGGTCTTTCCTCTTTGTACTATAATCCTCTGCCATTTGGAGAGGAAGTAGAAATGAAGAGCAATCAGTCATTTGTGTTTTCGGTCACTCCTTACCAACCATGAATAAATATGAGAATATACCACAGACAGAATATGTATATTGGACAAAAACTATTTCAGTTTCAATCACAAAATGGTTATCATATAATTAAAGAATGCCATGTAAATCTATTTGAAAAAATGTCAACCTGATATGATAATGTATACTTACAGATACATACATTCATGTAATAGGACTCTCTGTATCCATAATGTGTAAGTGCTACTGATGCCATATTCCTCGTCTTGCCCATTTGTGTTATTGTAAAGGTGGATATTGCCCCTTTCTCATTAACAACTCAGTCTTTAAGGTCCAAAATGTTCTGAAACGACATGTGTCTGCTCCTCCTCTCTCCCTCCCCTCTCAGGGCTTCTCTCCATCAAACTGATCCAATTCCCAGCATTAGGATGCTGGGATCCTACTCTGGCGGTATAAATGTTTTAGGGCCAAGCAGTGCTTTAATATGCTATGCTCCTTGTCCTTATGATGCAACACCTTTGGCCATTTACTTGGCAACACTAAATCAACCCAACCCTATGGAGATGAATGCAGCTCTGGCAAATAGACTTACCAGGCTCCTTTCCCACATTATGATGATGAAGGGCATAATGCATGAAAACACTGAGCTGTCCCTAAAGGGTTAAAGCCCGGGAGTAGCTGTGAGTAGCTGCAGCGGATACAGGCCTGATAGCAAACAGGACCGGCAACATGGGAGGACTTAATCACACCTCAATGCAATCACAGTCTGGCGGCAGGGTTTAAAAGGTTTGGCCGTTTGTAGGTAAATTAACTTAAAGTGCAGATTATTGACAGGTCAGGCCTGTGTCTGTAGATTGTGTGAGCCCAATAATCGCATTATTGTGACTTGGTAATATCACACTGCTATTAAATTGGACTTTGGATCATGACATTAAAAATGCTCAAGACTGAAAGCCAATACAGAAAAGCATCAAACTATAATGAGAACACGTTTACGACCACAGATTCAGAGATGTTCCAATGTATATTAACTCAGTGTGCAAGAGGGGGACTGAGAATCCTTGGGGACACCCGTTTTGTATAGTAAAGAGGGGACATTTATTTTAGATGAGATAGGGCTTGAGAAGTCCCAAAATCCCATGTGTTTATAAAAGACAAGACCCAGGTGGTGCCTTATGTCTGACAGGAGGTGATTCAGGAGAGGCACCAAGAGCACCCAGGTGGCCTGTGTTTTTATTCAAACCGCATCTTCCTGGGTTGAAGGAGGAGCTCGTTAAGGTGTGGAAATACAAGACTCGTGTAAGCTCATATTGCAGGTAATAAAGGTCGGTGGCTGTCTAACCTGACATGGCACCTAAGAAAGGGGCTGATTTCTGGACAAAGCTCAGTCTAATATGAAAATGTAAGACCAGGTATCAATGAGTAAAAGGTTCTCTTTCTAGGATGTTAGATTCCATTGAAGTATTTATAGGCAAATGATTGACACAACGAATTGAGATATCACATGACTTAGTATCTATCCACCAATATTCTAAATCTTACCAAGGAAAGATTTACATTTCAAGATACTTCTAAGTTCTAAACAACTGGCCAGTGTACAGGAAGTGTGACTCCATTGGTGCTTGGTATTTATTATCAAGCTGTCTTCACTTCAATTATTCAATTCCTTGTTTCAATGTTCTTCATCGCTGAGAGGAGCACCCAGAAGTCACTATACTGAGGACCTTAAGGAATAGACATTGTTCAACCCCAGCAGCATCAAAGGGAAGGATGTTGAATTTCTTTTTCTTATTCCCCCTTCATCTTGAGATATTTATGGTAGTAAAAGGGATGGGTTTCTTGCCCTTTAAAAGAGCTCTTAATAGTTTGACACCCACCTCAAGACATACTTTATGCATTGTTGGATATTAAACCAAACAATCAATCAAATCCCAAATTCCAAATATACGAGCACCTTTAGTTAAATATTAACCACTGCCTTAGTCTGTCCTATATGAAATCTCAGTATGGCCTCAGGAGACAAACGGAACTGTTATTCTATATACAGGGTCTGGGTAGAGACAAGTGTATCTACATTGTATGTAATGGCCCACAAGGGGCAGTACAGTTGCATACCCACAGCCCAGCCTAGACAGAACACATCTTCACTCTTCCCTTTACTATTGAAAAGGCTAATAGCCATGGCACAGAAGATAAAACTGCCTCCACCAGATTATTCTTTTTTTTATTTTCTACTTGTTCATTATTTCTTTGGTGCATTGTCTATATTCAGACTGGTTGCTTAAGCAGACCCAGAGACAGAAAGAGAGAGGGATATTGAGAGAAGAATCTTCTCTCAATATCCCTCTCTCTTTCTGTCTCTAACTCATTTATCTCTCCATCTCTATGTCTGTCTCTGTAGCTTTGTCTGTCTCTTTCTGTCTCAGTATATGTCTAACTGTGTGTTCCCTCTCTTTCACCACTAAAAACTTATCCTCTATTCTTCAGTCAGAAGACCACCCTATTCTCTACCTGTATACCACTGTGCCCAGTACATGCCTGTGCTCTAAAATACAACCACAGTGAGGCCTTGTGGCAGAACCAATCGTGCCCCTAACACTGGCCCCACACTGTCTAAGTAGAGCAATGGGAGCTATTCCTAGGGTGGCAACTCTCTGCATAGAGGGTATTTGTCATAGGTTTGAGCTGCTCCATGTGAGCTGGTCCTGGGCTCAGAAATGCACTCCAAGACAATCCATATTGGTGGCCTACTACAAAATTCTTCCATCAATGCATATTGCTGTGGTCGGCTTTGACTTTCTTGCATGGCTGTACATGGAGTGGTACATACAAGTGGCCTTTTCTCCTCAAACTCCACAACCCCAGAGTCACTAACAGAAGTCATAAACATATATCCCTTTAGCTTGCCTCACAGGGCATATTGCCTCTTATTTGTGATTGTTTTTTCCCCTTTTCCATATGTGTAGACCGGTTGGGACTCACCAATACCCACCACATGATATCTATTAAGGATCTTGTGACCGGGTTGTGTCCCAACTGCTTCATGAATAAGTATGAAGGGAACTGGCCTGGTTTTCACCCCCATTCTAGGCATCTCTGAAAGGCTAAAAGCATGTGTATATAGAAGGTGCAGTTCTTAAGCCTTGCTCACTGGATCTTAATGACATTGATAAAATGTTCAGTTGCTGCATCAAGATCAAACTTTAATAACTCAGAGCTTAAAATCTTTTGTCACGTCTTAGGGAAGCAGCTCTGACTGGTTGATACCTAAATATCCTAAGAACTAAACTTTTGCCACCAAAAGGACCTGTAGTCAGTGATGATATTGATTGATTAATATTCATTTATTTTATCTGCACATACAATAGGGCCAGGCCCTGTTTCTGCAATGATATAAAATGTCAGGAAAGAAATGGACAAACACATAAACCAGAAAAACCCAAATGATGGAGGAGAGGGCAGCCACACAAATTTAAAACGTAGGGGTTTAATCAAAGATGTCATCTATCCAAAATCCTTAAATTTAGGAATTAGAAAGTTTTCTCTAAAATTTAGAATCTTGTTTAGTAGCTAAAAAATGAAAGGGAAAGCTGAAATTGAATTTAACCATCCTTAAATAGTTTTCACTCCAATTAACAGGAATCAGCTAAGAGCTGTCTGTCATCTTGCCCTTTTCTAAAATACAAGTTAAATGGCAGGGTTGGCAGCGTCTATACACAACCTGTGTGCAATAGTCTCATGCTTTTATATAGTCAAAATCCTGTAATTCCATTCACATTAAACTTCCCTTGCCATATTTGTCAGTGCTTCGTGATGAGAAAATTTTTGTCATCTTGATTGCCTTCATGGAGAATGTACCGGTAAGCCTTCCAGAAATTTATTTTATCAATAATAAAATCAAGGTTATAAATTTTATCAATGTCTTTTGTTTGCAGTGGTGACATGCAGCGTGGAGGGCAGCGCGCGGCGGTGTGGGGGACAGGGGGACGTGCTGGCCGGCTCTATGGGTACCTTCCTACACTGGGCCTACTCTGCAGTCAAAACCACAGACAGGTCAGTGTATTTATCCAATCTATGTCAAAGCTGCAAGTTATTAACCTTTCAAGGATGGCATAGACCTTTTCATAGACTCTGAAGGCTTGATGTGATATCCCTTACTGTATTGACATAATTTTGCAAATGTAAATTTAATTATCATTTATATTACAAAATGAATGTCTGAATGGCAAGGAAAAGGTTTGCTACAGCCCTCAAGGCCTTCCTTGGTCAGCATGATGTACCAATTATGATACATCAATGCAATGCCAGTGGTTTCCAGGTTGAGGACAGAACCACTATTCTAGTACGCCCTAAATGCGCTGTGCTTGTACTCAACACCTAGGGCGTACTAGTATAAGAGCCTGCCCACCAGGATCAGTGTATCTAAGCATGTATATAATATTTCTCTTATATATTCCTGATGTATTATATGTCATGTCATGGGCTGCCTCCAACTTTGACGCCGCTGTCTTAGACGCCTCTTTTTTGGCCTTTTTTACCTTCTCAATCTTGGCCAGCAGCTTCCTCTTCTCCTCTGTAGCCCTAGCTACGTCCTCCAGTGCCGACTTCTCCAGAGCCGCGGCCTCCGCCGAAGCCTTGTCGGCCTCCACCTTGCTTGCCATGGCCTCCGTCTCCCGCTCCTTCTCCAGCTCCCTCAGACTCTTATTTAAGTCAAAAAGGACCTCTTCATTCTACTCCTGAGCTTCGACCTCGTCCAAGGCTTGCAGTCTGATGCACTCCTCACATTTACCTCTTTTACCCGTGCATAACTCTCCACATGCACAGGTCCTAGGCATCCTCCTTGGTGAGATCCTCACATGTCAAGTAGTAGTAGTACAATGATACAAGTACACGCATACATACAAGTCACGGTGGGTACGCACCCCCACCTGGTGAGTAACTTAGGTACTAGTCCATGGATATACAACAATATACGGATGCACTTACATATTGATTACATACACTAGCTGATTTACAAACTATAATGATTTGTATTTATTCAGATATAATGCATTGAAGTTGCCACACTCATAAAACCCTCTCATAAAACCCAGCAAAATCCATTTCCGAATTTTCTGTTAGATTTGCTGACAAAAATAAAGATACAGAGTAGTAGCATAGACACTAATCTACCACCTCTGATTACAGATAAGGTACTGAGGGGGCTGCAGACCTAGCCAGGGGTTCATGGCCATGGTCTAATGATCACAAAAAATGTACCAATTTAATGGTACACCCCAGTACCATGCACAGTACCAGAATACTGGTATGGTGTAATACACAAGGCTGCACCACAATAGTGGTACGTACCAACAAACTCTTCCTGTCCCCTACCTGGTTTCACACATGCTAAAAAATGCTATTCTGAGGCAATATCCCATCATTAAAGGGCTAAATGTGTAATACATTTGTGCTGATCTTTCAGTTACCTGTTGAAGACACAAGGCCCCAACATGGCTGCAGCCTACATGGCCTGTGCCCTGACCAGAACCTGTAACCAGCAAGCCTTCAGCCACCACCGCCGCTCCACCACCACCACCGACATGATAGTAGAAATACAGCCTGCTTTTGAGGCCCTCTATGAGCCCAGAGATGACCAGAAAACAGTTCTATAAATTAGCATTGGAATATGCTGGGATTTAGTCATTATTTGCAGTACTACAGTTATTGCACAGTGGAGGCCAGCACATCAAATTTGACACAGGATAGGCTTTAGTTTGTTATGGAATATACCCTTAAAGCTTCACTCTCATCACTAACATGCCAAACTCTATTGACTAAAACAGTACAGTATGCTACATGTTGACTCACAAGTGCAGTTTGGTACTCTCAGGTTGGACTGCATTGGTGACAATATCTTGACAAGCAAACATCGTGAAAGACTTGAGATAGCAGACAGAAGCAATTAAGTGGGTTAATCATGGAATAAATTCATTGGGTTCACTTTTTTGTCCTTCATTGAAATGGTTGCTTGGTGTCTACATGCTAAATCCAACTGTAATGGTGGCTCAGACATTACACTGCTATAGCATTATATATGGGAGACAGTTCTTGTTGTTGAGGGAATGGTATGCATGGAGAATCTTGTATGGTCTTGTATAATAGAGAATGGCTCAATGTTGTTTTATATAGAGGTATCTCTTCACATATTCACTGTGGGCAGTGGAAGGTATTATTTTCCTTCTATAGAGGGGGTTGAGTTACTGTGAATGTGAAGTCTGAGATCAAATTAATCAGTACATTAATTAATGCCTATAGAATACCAACATGTTGATCTTTGAGTTAATGGTGAAAGACTTCCTTGTTTGAAGTAAGTTATTGGATGGATGCAAATAATTGAAACTATGTTGGCATTTACATGAAGTATAGGAATGATATATTGAATTGACTGCAATTGTGGGAATATGCAGGAAGGATTCCCAGGGTGGGGCAGGAGGGGGGCGGTTAGATCATCCTACCAACTACCACATACCAAGGCTATATGAGCTAAGTATAGATGCCAATCTTTATCTGAATTACACCAGTGCTGAACACTGACATGTAATGCTTGGGGACATCTGCAGTTCTATATAATGACATGGCCTTAGCACTTTAACTTGATGTGATGCATGAATGTTGATCATTGAAAGAGTATGATTCCTGTGATAACATGTACTTCCATGTTAAGTTTGTATTGTCTATAAGGCTATTCCAATCATGTTTGTCTTGTAACTGCCAGGACTGCGCATATACTTTAATTATATTGGAGCCTTTTGTAAAGGTGTATTGTCTCATGAATTTAAGGTGTACTTACAAGAGAGTGACTTGTAATAAACAAAATGTGTGATTAGCATCATAGTTTTTCTTATAATCAATCATTGTAAATAATACAGTGTAGCATTATTAGGAAACACATTGCGCAATTCAAGAAAGGTTGAAATAGCATGCCTTCTCAACATTACAGCAGTGATATCATTCAACACGAGGTTATTAGATCAAATAACTAATTAATTAGCACCTGATTAGCAGAAACCCATTTACTCCAAAAAAATAAAACACAAAACTGTCAGAGTGTTGATTTATGTGAGAATGTTCCAAGTTAGAAATAGGTTTATCTAATTGGTTTGGAGGAAACATTCACTGACAAAATAAATAAATCACAGCATCCGTCTTCAAAACTGATGGAACCAATTAAAGGCTGCCATATTTGTGTTTTCTATAGTGACCATTCAGTCTCAGTGAATGGTAAAATTTTAAAACTGATATCAGTGTCAAATAAAAGTAAGGAAAACCTAACCTAAGATGTGTGACTGTGCACTCCTGTGTCTTTTCTTGTAGTGTTAAGGTCTTTGAGATGTGTTAAACTTTTATCTTGTCTTGAGATGACAATAAGGTATTCTATTTCAGCAAGAGTACAATATCAGTAGAATTAGAATCAGCATTGTATATCTATGGTGTATAAATGGTCTCGAATTAGAGGACCTCCAATAGAAAAGCTCTGATACATAACATCAGAGTATCGCAATGCCTGTATTCCTAGAAACTGACAGTTTATCACACACAACTGCACACGTCTCTTGTCACTAATGTCCCTTAACTATTCTGGAACACTTTCCCACCAGGTTCTGTTTAAGTAACAGCCCAGATGTCTGGATTGCAACTAAAGATTTACATGAGTGATTCATGACCACAGTTTTCATTTCAAACGTCAGACAGACAATAGAGGATCTTAGTATTTACTTTTACAAAATAATTGTCATAGGTCATTGTCCTCTCCTTTTAATGAACAGAAAAATGAAGGAAATACTCTGGGGCACATAATTATGTTAGGGAGGATAAAGTTGGTGTTCATGGACAAAAAATTAATTCCTCAAACCCATTCAGTGAATTTCAATACCTGTATTCCTAGAAAGTGACAGATTATCACACACAACTGCACACGTCCCTTGTCACTAATGTCCTTTAACTACACTTAGCAACACTTCCCCACCAGGTTGTTTTTTTAAGAAGCAGCTCAGATGTCTGGATTGCAACTAAAGATTCACATGAGTGATTCATGACTACAGTTTTCATTTCAAACGTCAGACAGACAATAGAGGATCTAAGTATTTACTTTTACAAAATAATTGTCATAGGGCATTGTCCTCTCCTTTTAATGAACAGAAAAATGAAGGAAATACTCTGGGGCACATAATTATGTTAGGGAGGATAAAGTTGGTGTTCATGGACAAAAAATTAATTCCTCAAACCCATTCACTGAATTTCAATACCTGTATTCCTAGAAAGTGACAGTTTATCACACACAACTGCACACGTCCCTTGTCACTTATGTCCTTTAACTATTCTGCAACACTTCCCCACCAGGTTGTTTTTGTAAGAAGCAGCTCAGATGTCTGGATTGCAATTAAAGATTTACATGAATTATTCATAACTACAGTTTTATTTCAAACGTCACACAGGCAATAAAAGATTTTAGTATTAACATGCACAAAAAAGAAAGATTGTCATAGGACATTCTCCTCTCCTGTTGAGTGCCATTTAACGAACACAAAAACGAAGGAAATACTCTGGGGCACATGTTGTAGGGAGGATAAAGTTGGATAAAGGTGTTTCGGGGAGAAAGGTTGCATTTCAATAAATTAATTCCTCAAACCCATTCAGTGAATTTCACCTTCAAAAATGTCAAAAAAAGCTGCTTTGTTTTAACACATCAAATAATATTTATCATCTCTAATATGGCACACGGAACTGTGCTGGGTTAGAAATTATAGTCTGCTGCGTCAGGATCAGGTGGTTTTAATAGGAGCTTCCCGCCCTCCATCTAATCATAATTAATGAATGATTCTCTGATTCTGGGATTTATTTCAAATAGCAGCTCATATTTCAAATTAACTACCATGTGTACTCTAACAGAATATTTACTGCTGTAGTATTTAGACAAAATGAGAATTGACTAATTGCTGATGGTGATGCTATTTTTAAACAGATACTGTTCAATAATTGGAAGGATCTCTTATCTCGTACACGAACAGTTCCTGATATCTAGTGGGGAATCTCCACTGTATACATCGATTGGGGTCTAAAATGAGCATGCTCAGAACTATTCTAGATGTATACACTTATTTGCTTTTGATCCAATGAATATCTCAGGACCTTGTAATCAGAACTAGGATTTTAGAAGGAGGAGTTCCTAGAAGGGAGGATGAGCAGGTGAGAACAATACAAGCATTAAGAGTGTCGTGAGACTAGAAGTGTTGGGAAGCGTAACTAAGGACTAGTTTGCTTCTTAAGCTTAATACCACCTAGTTTATAACCAAGGGGCAAGTCCTAAGAGAAAAATAGAGCTTTTTTTGTTCACGTTCAAAAATAACAAATTAGATGTAGGTATCAAATCGCTGCATGACACAGAAGTGGGACAGTGACTGATTCAAAGGACAGACACAAGAAGTGACAACTAGCCCTGAAGTAAAACAGCATTGATATTCGGGCTTGATGCCAGGTTGCATAATAGCCTAATAGTGTAGAGGAGGAGGCAGGGACATGGTGGGTAGAGCTCTCGGGAGGCAAACATTGGTCCAAGCCACACACTCTTCTGAGATTAGGCTGACTTCATCTTATCAAGTCACCCTGCTGTTTTAACACCATCTAGCTATGCCCCTAGATAACACTGATAACAATGAGATAAGACATCACAAGTACCCCTGATTCTGAGCTCTCCATGCCTCCTGCCCCCTGTCTACAACGCAGTGGCCTGGATATATGTCTCTGTCCCATCTGTCAAGGAGCCCCAGCAGGCCGCCCATGACATGCTCCATCTTTGTCTCCTTGTAATGCCCTCCCTAGTGGCCTAAATTAAGCCTCTTGTCTCGGGCCTGATGAGGGAGTCAATGAGTAATTGGGTAAACAATGGGGATGCTGACCCTTCATATTTGTCTTATTGTGTTAAACAGGGTAAATAAATGTTTCTCACATAATTATAGGTTAGGAAACCTTTGTTTTTACTAGATTTAGAATGTCTAAGAACCAGATATGTTAAATGTTACATGGGAAGAAGTAGTAAGTGTAAGCCTTTGAATAAATCAACAGTGACAACCACACACAGTATAACCTGTTGCAATGAGAATTATGTTAATATAGCGTCTTTGAATCAAATTACTAGGTCTGCAGACATAATATTTATATTTATAGATAACCATTTTTGGGAGATTTTCATATGATATTGCATAATGTAGCATACAGATATTTACTTTTTTTTTATTTCTGTGAATTCTTGGTGGGTTTTGGCAACCTGTGTTGTAGCTACCAGTGCCCCCTCTACCAGCCTGCACACAACATGTGTTTTTTTTAAAGTTAAATGTGTCTATAGTAATTAAAATGTTGATAGGCCCAGCCACATTTGACTAAGGGCAAACATATATTATCTGTGCCCTCATACTTGCCCATCATGATACATATATATTATCCTGTGACTATTACCCCTCAAGGATTTATGTAGATGGTGAAATAAACTTCTACCATAGTATCAAGAATTTATCTGAAATTGGGGTATGTTCAGAATAGGCTAGGAATGTTTTATGATACTCTCATTAACTTAACCTTCATCAAGATGGTGAAAGTCATATGCCTTTAGTTGTAAGGAGCTTCTTTTATCATCCTACATCATTTGCGGATGTATTGAAATAGCATTTACTGTCAATATAGAAGAGGTAATCACATTCAGCACCTAGTCATGAGATGAAATGATCAGATCTATCAGGCTCTGATTAGAATCAATTTATTTGGAATTTTAACTGGTTTTGGAGATATTCTCTGCCAAAAGCAGCTACAGAAGCAGGTACCAGAACTAATAGGGGCAATCATTCTGAGCTTAAATATTTTAAAGTAAACATTCTGTGTTAGGCACGGAGAATAGTGTAATCTCATTGATGAAAACTGTTGAAAATACAGTAAATGAAGCGCTGCATCTGACCTGTACATTGTAATTGTATATTTAATCTTATGATATCAAGAGGATTTAGCGCACCATTAATTCTACCCTATAATAGCTATACCTTCCTCTGAGAAAAAAAATCATAACCAAATAGTACCACCATTGAAAACATCTTTTATCTGAAAAGAAAAATGAGGGAATCCAATGAATCGGAAGCAAGGCATTGCTTGAAAATAATAGAGCACCAGTAATCCTACGCATAATACTTGATAATTCACAGCTGAACACACAAAAGTGAACATGCCTCGTATTACTAATGCCCTTTAACTAGTCTGGTACCATCCTTCATCGGGGTTACATTATGATGAATAGCTCAGGTGTCCGAATTAAAATGAAAGATTTACACAGAATTATCCATGACGACAGTTAAATGTTTCAGTTCATCAGTCAATAAGAGTTTTCCCAAGGTAGTCCTAGCACATTTGCCTTTCTATTGAGTGTCTTTTAATGATCATTATTGGATTCCATACACACCAACTCAATATCTCCCCTGCTGCATAATCTGAAAGACGGAGGGTTAGAAGCATCGTAAATAGTATACCTTTGAGGGAGTTGCTATAAAGCAAAACATAGGAAAATGAATTAAACGACAAATGTTTTTCTGCTTTTCTGGCACATAGTTTAGAGGGTTAAGGTTGGCATTTTAATGAATCAATTCCTTAACCCTTCTCACCTTTGAATATGTCAAAAAACATTATTTAAATGCATCAATGATATTCAGCATCCATAATGTGGTGAACTTAACTCTGCAGGGTGAGGATTTATGTCCGGCTCCAATGGGATCAGGTGCTTCTAATAAGGGTTTCCAACGTTCATGCAATGATCAATAAAACTAAATTAACAAGATGACTGTGGGAAATCATTTCTAATGGGAGCTCATATTTCAAATTTACAACCATGTGTACTCAGGCACAATTAATACAGAGTTCACTGCTGTGGTATTTTGAGTCAATGAGCATTGTGTCCTCATTGTTGATAGACCTTGCAAATCTATTTTTTCCAGTATCGATAAATCTTCTTCATTACTCATGTACCGATAGGATCTGATCAATATGTACTGTGCTGAATAATAATTACATTTCTTACAATATAAGTGATAGCTGTGGAAAGAGATTTAAACAAACTGCCTCCATGAATGTTTTAGTTCATTAGTCCATGACATCCTTGCATGTGCAGGTCTACATTACAGGGATTGATTCCCTATAGCTGTTTTTCAGCTGTAGATTTTCAGTTCTTAAGTAACCCTTTTTGTAGGAGACGACAAAAGAGCATGCCGTAGCAGCGTTTCAGCTTTGTCTTCATAGTGATTAATGTTTGATCATGATGCAGGCACTGAACACCTTACCTCACCTCTAGAAAATCAATGCTGTTTAATATGCGCGCAGTGAGTACCTCTTAAGAATTGCCCCTAAATATATAAACACACTTTTCGCCCCTTATGAGTGCCAAGACTGCAGGTGAATTATGTATTTCTGAAGTATTTCAGATACCTTCCTGTGACAAGGTTCTCAATGGTTATTGAAGGCGGCCGTTTGTGACTTCCAGGAAGTTGCCACAGGTGTCCCAACTGCGGAAAACAAAATCACAAATAAGAGTCAAGAATGAATGTTCATCCCTACTTTCATAGATCCAGGGTCCAGGGGGATAAAGGAGAAAATAATGCACTTCCACATATATATCTATAGTTGTGAAGCAAAGCCAATGGCAAATATACCATCTTGGTGAAAGAAGCTTTATGTTGGCTGCCAATACAGGTCTCTGCATCAATCCTCCATAATCCACCGGGCTTACTTCTTACAATCTAGTTTGATGAACTTTGGATGTTTTCTTGTGGTTTTGTACCACAGTATGAGTAACAGCCACTGGTCACAGTTCCACCAGCCATGTAGTAAGTGGCTTATTAGACTACAGCATCTTTTGATTGTGTCGGAGATACTAGCCGAGCCAAGAACCAGCTCACATAGAGCAGCTCTGACCTATGACAAATACCCTCCGTGCAGATAGTTCCCGCCCTCTGAATAGCTCCCATTGCTCTACTTAGACAGTGTGGGGCCAGTGTCAGGGGCACGATTTGTTCTACCACAAGGCTGAACTGCGCTGTATATTATGGCACAGGCTTGCAGTGAGAAACACTTACAGGTAAAAATGTCCCCGTCTCCCTTACTTTAAAGTAGGGATGTCATTGACTTTTTTTTTTGCAGATGCTAATGATTGCAATATTTGGTCTCAAGTTCAAGTTCAATTTTAAGCAATATTATTCTAACTTCAAAATACATGATTTTCGGTTAACAACGAGATAGCCATAGGGTGTGCCATTTGTCAGCTTGGTGATAGTGTCATGGGCACCATGCACAGGCATTGGGTGGCTATCACTTAGTCATGGCTTCCTGCTGGCTGTTACCATCCATGTAATCACCATATGTCTCAGGCGGGAATCAGCCTATGCCACCAGTACCACTACCACCAATCCTATCTAATCCTGGGTACACCAGATAGACCGGCACCAGGAGCTTAACCCTTTAAAGACAGGGTGATGCCTAGAGGCTCATGTTCATTTGTCATCATGATGCACAGGATGCTGTCAAGTAAATCATTACTACCACTGACTATGGATCATGCTTGCTCTATGCAGTGGACACACTCTTGATTCGACCTGGTGCAAGAACAAAGCAAAGGTCATTGAAGCCCTATGCTATCCTGAAAGTTTTCCGGTAGAAACAAGACGTCTTTCTGTGTATAGAGGACACGGGAATCAGTTCTAAAAACATCCCATGAGTGACTTCCTTCACTGCCCAGCCATCTACCTAACTGATGTCTATATGAGTCTTTGATGGTAGGCATTAACCCTTTAAGGGTAGCATGGTGCTTTGATATGCTATGCCCTTTATTATGATTCATGCATGCACCACTGCCAACTCAAAGGGTATATCATATTAAAGCACTATTCGGCCATTGGAGGGTTGAGGTCATTACAGGGTGTGACCCCCTATAACCACTACCCTACCTTCCAGTATGCAGGCTACTGGGGATGGATGGGAGGGAAGTGACTTAGAGGACAAGATAGGAGGAAACCCTGCAGCTATCATACTGCCGTTTATATTGACCGTCAGCCAATATCAGACCATAATAGTGGAGGCAAGACATCATAAATGTGTTGCTGTGGCTTTTCTGCTCACTATAATTGCAGGTCCCTATCCGCGCTAGTCTGCATGATGAGATGGGTGGCTCTTTATTAGGGGATCCAGGCAGCCTTGTAAGGTTACTAAGACATACCCGACAGTACACTTACTACAGAACTGTCTCATCCTCTGAGGCAGGTTTGACTTAGTGTCCCATACAATTAATGGACTTATGTACTCATATGTACAATGATTATAATTACTTATAGTTTTTTTTATCAGATCATACACACAATGTATCACAATGTGTATTGCATATATACTTTTAAAATGCTGACTTTGATGGGTATGCTTTCTAACTGCAAAACACAAGTAAGACGCATGAAATGTGCCAAATCTATCAAAGATACACTTCAGAGCTTTCAAATTAAATCGTAGCTGTCTTTCTAGTAGCATGTCACCATAACACTTTTGAATTAAGCAGGGTGAATGTCCTGGAAAAAAGACAAAATTGTGTGAAAGGCCTTTCCTCGTAATACGCTCCTCATTTTCTAGAGAAGTAGTTGTGAAGAGCAATCCGGCATAAGAATTTCCAATTATCCCAACCAACCATCCATAATTATGAATAGCCCAATGGACAATATGTATATAAGATAAATGCAGTTTCTAATAAATGGTTATCTTATAATTCCAGAATAACATGTCAACTTCATCTGAAAAAGCCCAAAAAATTGTGCACATACATATAGATACTTAAATCCATTCAATAGCACCCTATATATCCAGGATGTGTAAGTGCTGCTGTTGCCATATTCCTAGTTTTGCCCCATTGTAGCATTGTAAAGGTAGACATAGCCACAACTGTCAGCCAACATGCCTGTCTAATAGATATCTCCTACCAAGGTAATTTTAAGACCCAAAGTGTTCTCAAATGACATGTGTCTCTGTCTCCCCTCTCCTTCGCCTTTCAGGGCTTCTCGTCATCAAACTGATCCCATTGCCAGTATTAAGATGCAGGGATCCTACTTTGGGGCCCTTTAACCATTTAAGGGCTGCACAGTACTTTAATGTGCTATGGCTCTTGTCCTCACGATGCATCGAATTAGGCTTTGCCCTATTACTCATCAGCACTGCATAATATTCAGTTGTGTGCATGCAGGCATAATGCATTAAAACATTTCGAAGGTTAAAGCCCTGGAGTGGCTGTGACTTGGGAGGACTTAATCACACCTCAATGCAATCACAGTCTGACGTCTGGGTTTAAAAGGTACGGCCGTTTGCAGGATAACTACTTTGAAGTGCAGATTATTGACAGCTCAGGCCTGTGTTTACATTGTGTGAGTTTCCCCATTACCTCATCTAAGCGACTTGGTAATGTTACACTGCTATTGAATTGCACTTTGGATCATTAAAAATGTTAAGGTCTGAAAGCGCAAATACAGAAAAGCATTTAACTATTATCCCTACAGGTTTAAGACCACAGATTCAGATATGTGTCAATGTGAATCGCCTCACTGTGCTGGTTATAAAGAGGGGGACTAAAAATTCTTGTTCACACCCATTTTGTGTAGTAATATACCTACCATTTCACTGAAAAGAGGTGACATTTATTTTACCCCCTCCAGATGGGTCTAGAAAAGTCCCAAAATCTCATTCCCTTGTTTATAAAAGAACAACACCCAAGGTGGTCGGACAGGAGGTGCTTCAGGACAGGGACTAGAACAGCCAGGTGGTCATTGTTCTCATTCTAACTGCGTCCTCCTGGGTTTAAGTAGGATCTCATTAAGGTGTGGAAATATGAGACTTGGCTGAGCTCACATTGCAGGTAATGGAGGGCTCTAGCTGAGTTACCTAAAACAATACAGGTCTAAGGAAGGGGCCTTGGACAAAGCATGGTCTAAAAACAACATATTAGACTGATTATCAATTGGTAAAATGTTCCCTTTTCAGGACAAAGGCATAGGTTTCCATTGAAGTATTTATAGGTATATGATTGACACAACAAATTGAGGTATCACATTATCATCAGTTCCTATCCACTAAGATTTTACACTTCAAGATACTAAACTTACTAATTGCAGTGCGCAGGATGTGTCACTCCATCGGTGCTTGGTATTTATTATCAATCTGTCTTCCCTTCAATGATTCAATTCCTCCTTTAGATGTTCTTCATCACAGAGAGCACCTCATGAGTATGAGAACCCAGAGGCCACTATATAATTAGAAAACTTCACCGGGGACCTTAGGGAATAGATGTTGTGCAAGTCATTTTCCCACAGTCACAGACGGCGTTCCGCGCATAGAGGGCGGGTGCAGCAGCGTCGTAGTCATGGGGACTACAGTGGCCGCAGTAATATGTCTGCTGCCTTCTGCCCTGGTCTTTTCCAGCGTCACTTTCCCGTCAAATCTCGCAACAAAATGTCTGCCCCGATGCTGGATGGATTTGGTTCTTTTTTATTGTTTTAAAATCAGTTTGTTATCAATGTGAATAAGGAAACTAAGGAATAAAGGTTGGTTTAAAGTTTATTGATATACAATAAATCCATAGAACTAGACTTTAGACTACGCCGGTCTTTTCTTTTAAATAAAGCAGAATAAGAAGAAATAGAAAAAGAAGGGAGTGAAAAGTAAAGTTAGACGGCCAAAGCAGAACAACATCTGAAAACACTAAAAGGCTATACATGTACAGGGCTCATCCTGAGCAATAAGATTGCTACATTAGCGCCTACATGAAAGCATATTCCATGAGTGTGCTGTGCCCTATGTTGCAGTGATGCATCAATCCAGCCCTGCTGAGTAACTCCATTGATGTATAAATGCATTATGCCAATGGAGTTGATACACTGCTGAAACATTATCATGATGCATGAAATAGGCCCTTTTAGGTACACTCGCCATTACTGAATTTATGGATCATGATGCAGCCTTTAAAGGGTTAGGCGTGCTGTAGTAACTAGATATATGGAAGGCTAAGTAGATTAGAGCATGCGCACAGGCCCATTTCTATATACTACTTGTGAAGATAGTTGCCAGGATCAATGCACCAACTCCTATACTCCTCTAAGTAACTCTTGACAGTAACTACATAGCGGGCTAGCACACAGGGCCTTGTACCCAGTCCTACAGTTAAGCCTCTTCAGATCCTAATGTCACCATACACTACTAGTAGTCCTGTTATTCAGAAGGTCCTGTTCTACAACCCTTTACATCTCTGCCCTTTTTGAGTGTTGCCATGACACATAGATACAAGTCTAATGAGAAACTCCCCAGACTGGATTCATGCATCATGCCAATAAGGTTGGCATGATGCACCAATATACGACACCTATAAGTTTCTCTCTGGCACTGCATCATGCCAACAAATGAGGCATAATGCATCACACTGTCCTTAAAGGATTAAACTAATGTCATCATACACTATGTCTACTCCTGTGATGATGGGTAGGTGAGTGTTGAAAGTGGAAGTGTGTATTAATCTGTATTTCAGGCTCTCAAAGTCGGATGTGAGTTGACACCCTGGATATTTTAAAAATCTAGATAGCAAGCTGGCAAGTGCCTTGATAGTACACTGTAGAGACCACAAAGGGCTTTACTATACTATATGCCCTTCCATTGTGATGCCATCACCAAGGCTGCATTTAGACATCATGCCGGCCTTACAGTTACTTGATACACTCCTGAATTGTCAGTATAATGTACAAATGCCGGAGCAGCAATATACTGACTAATGGATATGAACCATTGATGCACCGCACCATCTTTCAAGGGTTATATCTGATAATACAGTGCTGCACAGACTCCTATTTTGTTATGAATGTCGCACAGCTCTCTTCTAACTCTCATACATTTATGTTTATCAACCTACAGGAAAAGAACAACTCAATGTTTAAAAAGGTGAACACTTAATTATAATATATTACACATGTTGAAAGGAGAAGGTTGATGATGAGATAATCTTCATTTTGAAAGTGACATCATGAATCATCATTGTCCAATGTAAAGGGCACCATGGGTCTGAACGGGCAAATTGATTGGATGTCTTATCTCAAACCAGCCCCTTCAGGCAATTTTGTTCAGTCTTTATATACCAATGGTATACAAACAATTCATTTTTTTCATTTGGATATATTCAAAACAGAACATGTGCCTAAATCCAATAGAGCAGCTATGACACATTAAAGCTTAAAATAAACATATACACAACTGCACATATCTGTTGTCATAAGTGTCCCTTAACTATTCAACTAGCCTTCCTTATGGGCTTGCAATTTAAGAAATAGCTCAGATATCTGAATAATAACGAGAGATTTACTTGAGTGATTCATGACCACTGATAAGTGTTTCATTCTAAACATCACATAGGTAACAAGAGATGTTTTTGTTTTCTTATACAAACTAAGGTAGTCCTCGGGCATTGTCCTTTCCTGTTGAGTGCCTTTTAATGAATGTAATTGGATTTCATAGAAACCTACTCAAGCTCTGCCCTGTGGGCTTATTGATCTGAAAGGCTTTAATGATGTAGTACAAAGGATGGGAAGCATCTTGAATAGAATTCCCCTGAGGCAGCTGGTATACAAAGAACTGCAGGAAATGGAAGCAAGGTAAATTAATTGAATGCAATGGTCTGTGGCACATATTTTAGGCGGAATAAGTAAGGTTGGTGTTTGGGGAGAGGGAGTATTTGAATGAACTTATTCCCCAATCCCCTCAAAAATGAGATTGTCTTATTTTAATACATCAATTAATATTTACTATCCCTCATGTGGTGAGAATTTAGTAGTTGCGACTGTATAGAAGTACCTATGTTCTTCTGACTTTGTTGATCACTAATCTTTTCTTTAAAGGTGCTTAACACAATCTAACTAATTGTAGATCGACCAACATAAAAAAAGTAAAAAATCCTATGTCACAGGATTTATTTGCCACTAGAAACATGTTGAAAACAAGAGAATAGGGGGTCACCTGCAAAATGAAATTATCCTGAATTAAGAAATTGTATCAGGATGCATTGAATGCCAAGATGTGTCAGTTGAATGGCAGATAAAGGGGGTAAATCTGCAAATATCATGGTTTTAGGTAGTTCCGTTTTTGCCACCAGGTGCTGTATGCATAGATCATGTTATGTACCTTTAACCAGTCATTTGGCAAAACCATCTCGGTAAATTGTCAATTAGGGGCAGTTTAAGGTAGCAGAGCGACTATGTCTGTGTATGCAGACCATTTGCAAACTGAAAAGCCCAATATGTGATACATTTGTATAGAAATAAAACACAATTTACAATTCTTAAAAGCATACACACAAAGGAGATATTGCGGAGTTTCAGGCAAGTAAATGTTGTATTAAATGCAGTGGTTCTAGAACCAAAGCATCTCCCTGAGCGGTCCCTATAGTCACACCCTATACTTACAACTTCTAAAGAAAAAAAGGATGAACATATTCCTTATCAGTTTGCTTACTTGTGGCAGCTCATGTTTCAGAATAGCTCAGTAGGTACTGTGGGCACATTGTATTTGGACTGAATCTGTAATATCTGATAATAGGCATCAGAATGCCAATGTCTATGTATTGTCTATGTATTGTAATGCCTATAACAGATGCAATGGTTAAAAGTGTATTTTTTGGTCTGTAGTATTTTGGATGTGGTTCTATGATTAATCTTGTGTGTATTCTTTGTTTTTGTTCAGCTGTACAATATACATTCATAAATAAGCTGTGCTGAATAATGTATACATTTCCCTAATTGGAAACATGGGCTCTTAAAAAGATGTATTGTATGCCTTGTATCCCCTATTACAGTTTTCTGCATAAATGATAAACGATGCCTCTCTTCACATGGCTGTAAAGCATAGCGCCATCTAAATCTCACTGATGTTATATTGTATTATCATATTCAAACTTTTGGAGAACAGGAGAAGGTGTTATCATTCATAAAACTCAATATAAATATCACCTGTATCCATACATTTTGATCGAGTAGTTCTGAGATTCTGAATCAGAACCGAGACGATCATAGATAAGGCATTGTTTAACAATGTTTAGCTACTTTTCAGGAATGTTCTGCTATCCATCTAGCGTCCTAGTATAAATACCATACGGAAATCCTTTTCCTGTCAACATTGCATGTACCAAATATTCATTGCTTTGCCTTACATTGCATGTTGCTGAACTATATATATTATAAATTATGTATCTGTGGCTGAGATAACCAGGGTGGTATCTGTATATGGTGGTACAGGATAATTGCCCAACACAGAGGTGCAAGTGAGTAGTCCCAGGTAGTCTGTAATTATTAACTATTTCAGGGCAGCATAGTGCTGTAATACGCTATGCCATTTTGTCATCATGACTGCAGCACCGGTAAATAAATTAAGTGCTGCATTCATGCCTCATGCCAACCCAATGGGTTTGCTATGAGAGTTGATACCCCTGAGGGGTCAGCATGCTGTGCACATGGGCTGTTGACAACCCATGAGCACAGAGCCTCAAGGGATCATGCCATATAGAAAAGATTAACAGAAGATCATATGTAAAAAAGCAGCAGTGGCCGGCCAGTTAATTACCAGGCCCGGGATGAGGATGGCATGCACGGCAGCATGTCAGTGATGAAGCTGCACTCATTAGCAAGATTAAAGACCAAATAACAACTTGTGGTTTTTACAATGAGGAAAGCAGGTGGACTTTGGGGAATATTTACTGTTTGATTCTGAGAGATTTGGTGGACCTGTTGATACTGATATGGACCAGTTGACTACCTTGAAGAGGGCATGTATTATTAACAGTAGGGTTTGCTGGGTTAAGATGGAAGGAGCTCATGAAAGATCCCATGCTCTTGAAACAAATGTCTGTTTTTAGCTATGCGTAAATCAACTCACATCACTGTGTGTGTGAAGGGGATTGATTTGGAGTTTGAAACATTGAAACAATTGTGTCTGATGCTAAAGATGACTGCTTTCTACCTCACTGGGAGGTATACATACATCATTGCCTGGCAGGCTTGTGGCAGGGCAAATAGATTTATGGTCTATGAGATGAGATATGATTGTAATCAGAGTGCCCATCATGTTTTCTATTCTCTGCCATTGAGGATTCTACAAAAGTCAATGTCAGGGATGGTACATTCCCATCAAATGCCAATTCTGGTAACACAATTTGATCCCTATATTTCCTCATCTTGTGTTTAATTTGATTGAAATATCAAGGATCAATTTATTAAAAAGTAAAATGATCCCAGGCAAACCTGAGCACCACTTTGCCATTTGAAACCGGCTATATATAGACTCTTCATAATGAAGATACAGAATGTCAATTTCATCACACCTTTCAATGTTTGATATTGAATTTCAATGTTCATCTTTTTAAACATTATGTTATTATGAACACTGAGGGAGTGTTTTTCCAGCAGGTTGATACGTTCACTTTGTATGCATGAGAAACAAGAAATAGTAAAATGAGTTGTATGGACATTTAGAACAGATCATGATATGACTGATAATTGAATTGACAGATCACCTTGATTTCCTCTTTTTCCTAAGAATTTGATAACCAAACTGTTATGATATCATTCTTTCAGCACATGCTTATTTACACAGCGCAACAGTTAAAGGTCATATACCTTTGTAACACTATGCCCATTTCATGTTATCTTACTCTAATCAACTTCTTACATGAAACTCTCAAAATGACATATTTGTAGTAAGTGTCCTGCCGTGTGCTTCTGTGAGATGATACTATGGTGCCTTGGGTACTGTGGATCAAAGATGCCTCCACCTCATCTTGGAGACTAGCCCAGATATGAAACCGTCAATTATAGTCAATACAAAAGCTTCAGCAACATATTTATGACGCCTTGCCTTTACTATAATGGCCTGATATTAGCTTATGGTCAATATTAACGGCTGTGTGGTGCCTGGGGGATTCCTCCTGCCTTGTCCTCTCAGTCACCTCCCTCCCATCCATCCCCAATGGCCTGCATACTGGCTAGTTGGAATCAGGCCTTGTCAAAACCTGAATGTCTGCCCTCAAAGACTCATAAGAGTCAGTTAGATAACTGTAGGTGACCAGGCAGTGGAAGGAGGGGTGTTGAGGGGAGTGATTTCCTATTTTCTCTCATATGCTTTTAACCCTTTATGGGTATCATTTATGCTTCATGCTGACCGGTCAGAAGTGTTTTAGGGCCAGCTGTTTGTTATGATGCACCAACACAGCACTAGACAATTACATATCATCACTGGATGGTGCATCATGCTTACAAAGAATCAAGAGTACCTTGAATGAGGGGTGACAGTGGAGGTACTGATAGAAGATGGTATTACAGCAGCAAGGCTTATTCCTGGCCATGACATAGTTATGGTCATTGTATATGGCGGGCAGCAGTTATCCAGGCCCCATAAGTAAGTTATAGCCACCCATTGGCTTTGTATGGTGCCCATGACACTATCACCCAGCCTACAAATGTTGCGCCCTCTGCTTATCTCCCTTCCCTATTGCCTGCTGCAGCCCATTTCTGGTCAACGGTCCCAACTCTACAGCTGCTGCAACAATTGCTTCAGCATAAGAAAGAGGGGGGACTAGGTAGGCTAAAAAGGTTGGCGATGAATTTGACAGCTCACATGTATGGCTGGCCATAATTGTAACATACTGTTTCTCTTGGGCTGTGGTCCGATGTATGCATGTGCTGTCTGTTATAAGGGGGAACACATGGATGCGGCATGACATTGCATTTATCAGAGGTGGAGATATTATTCTCTTTCTTGTGTTGCCTATAATATACTCCAGACACCCCTCCACATTTTTTCTATCTCCCTTAGTCTCCCATTCGGCCTGATTCTTCTCTTGGTCTGTTTCTCTGTTTCTCTGGTTGTCTGTTCATCTCTGTTTCTTTATCTGTCTCTGTAGCTGTGTCCATCTCTTTCTGTCTCTGTAATTGTCTATCTGTGTGTTCCCTGTCTTCCATCACTAAAATCTTTACTCTTCCCTCTCTTCCACCACAAAAAACTTACCCTCTACTCTTCAGTCCACTCTTTTCTCTATCTGTATTCCACTAGTGGTACCAAGTGCACACACAATCAAAAGATCGTAAGATAGGTCACTTACATCACCCACTGGTGGTGCTGTGAACAGTAGTGTTTTTGTGGTACACTAAAAGTAAAACACCTATTGTTCATCAAACTAGATTGCTAGAAGTGAGCCCTGTGGATTATCAAGGGGCCTGCCACGCTTACTATAAAAAAATTCCATCATAGTGTATTGCTGTAGTCTGCTTTCCTGCATAGATTTGCGTGCAGTGGTACATGTATACATGTGGTCAATGAGCGCCCTTTCCTCCTCCATCCTACCAACCTCTGAGTCACCAACGGAAAGGATAAGTATTCATCTTTTTCAGTTGGCAGGGAAGGCATGTTATCTCCTTTTTGTGATTGTTTTTTGCGTTTGAATGCTGTAAGTCGTTGGAACAATCTCCCCCTCCCCCCAATATATATATTAAGGATGTTGTGACTGGGCCATATCCCAACTACTTCATGAATAAAATATGAAGGTGACTACCCTGGCTTTCACCTGCAGTCTAGGCACCTGTAAAGGGCTAAAAGGCTGTGTATATACTAAGTGTAGAGTTGTTCATTGCATATCAAAGACATTAATTTTCCGGAGGCCACCCAGCTAACAAAAAACGTTTCTAGAACGTTTTAAAACGTTTGTTTTTGGTTTAGAAACAAACATTTGTATTACAACGTTTTAAAACGTTTGTATATGGTTTGGAAATAAACGTTTGTGTTAGAATCTTTTAAAACGATGGACGTTGCTCCTTACCTGATTCTGGTGGAGATCTGAAGAACTGGTGTGTTATTATTCCATAAAATTCTTATTGACATCTATGCCATGAGAGGTCCCCGAGAGGGCTAGCTACATAGTACCTGGGACTACATAGTACCTGGGACTATAGTGGGAGGCCGTTGCTTTAATGGACTATGCTGTTATTGTCTTGATAAGAATCCCTTCAGGCTTATATGGTACCTCAGCCATTAGCCTCGTTAGCTCATGAAGGAGAGCATGGGACTCCCAATCTATAGATCCTGGGTTCAGTTCTCAGCCTGGCTTTTAGATGGTCATCCAAAGTCGTCTGCAAAAGTTTGCTTGCAAACCTTTTGCAAACCTTTTTCCAAACCTTTTGCAAACGTTTATAAAACATTTTAAAACGTTCTAACACAAACGTTTGTTTCTGTCAACGTTTTAACGTTTTAAAACGTTTATAAACGTTTTTTGCAAACGTTTGTTAACCTCCAGCAAACGTTTTCCAACCGTTAGGAAAGCGTTTTTTTGTTAGCTGGGCAGATTATAAGGTGTTCAGTGTCTGCTTCCAGATCAAACATTAATAACTCAGAGTCTAAAAAACTGCAAGGAACACATCTTTTGTCACATTCGATGAAAGCAGCTCTGACTGCTTGAAACCAAAGAACCGAACTCTTACTGAAAAGAGCTGGGGTAATCCCTCCCCCTGGAGGTAAAGACAGGAAGTCAGTGATTGGAAAAATGTCAGGCAATGTGAGAAAGAAATGGACAAAGGAACAAACATAGAAAACTAAATAATGGAAGAGAGGGGAGCCAGACAGATTTAAAAGTTGGGAAAGGGGGTTTGATTAAAGACCAAAGATCTTTTCTCTATCATCTTTTTGAATTCACATGAGTCAGCTTCCAGGTGTTTGTCATCTTGTGCTTTAAGTTAAGTAGCAGGGTTCATAGCATGTACAAACCACCTGTCAGTGTGCTATTGAGAACTCATCTACGAGAAAGTGGGTTTCCTCACACGCATAGGCTCTTAAGTAAAACAGATTAAATGTTCTGGCTTGCTACCAGGTTGTATAATAGCCTGATACTGTGGGAGGAGGAGAACCAGGCAGGAAGATAGAGGAGAGTTGAACTTTGGGGAGTGATCAGGCCAACCCATGCCTACCTCTTAGACTAGATATACTACATCCCATCAAGTTAGCCTTGCTGTTTTATCACCACCCAGCTGTGTGCCCCAAGATATCACTGATAACAGTGCTATAAGATATCGCCAGCCCCTCTGTCTGTAAGTGCCCCGTTATACATCTAATCTGCCAGCCAAGGACATCCCCTGTCCGTGTAATACCCATCCTGATGGCCCATATTAAGCCTCTTGTCTTCTGCATGATAAGGGAGTCAATGGGTAATTTGGAATATAGTTAAGATGCCAAACCTTTGTGGGTGTCTCGTGATATTCCTCCCATCTTACATGTAGATTTTCATCAAATAGTTCAGCAATTTGTCTGTTATAAATTATCACACAACATACTTATGTGCGGTAACACTCAGTGACAAAACAATGTAAAATGCAATTGTCAAAAGTCAGAAATACTGCAGTTAACAATACCAACCATGTGTGGTGAAGCTTACACAAGAGGACAGGCACAAGCATGAACTGGATCTCATTCTGCACCATGAAGTCATCAAAATAGCTATGAAACCAAACTTAAAAGAACATTTTTGAAAATATTAATGATTCCTGATGAAAGTGTCATTTTGGATAGAACTTTGCTCTTGGACTAATGTCTACATCAACGGGATTGCAGCGACCTTCTTCCTTATATTTGCTTAGATATGATGCTAGTTGCTTATATTCTAGATATCATGTAACACTGATATAACCTCAAACCTTCCTATTGCCTTGCAACTCCTGTCTAAACAAGTCTTGAGATGACCAAAGCTGGCCCTATCCTAGTAGTTGATACATCAGTGGTGGACCTAGGCAGTATCCACAAGACAGAGAGGGTACTATTGAGAAATATCACTTCCAAGAATTGTAATTAGTAGGTGAGTCACGAAAGCAACACCCACACACTCTACAGTCTGTAGACATGATAATGATGTAGGTAGTCTTTCTCTGAAAAAAGTCATTTAATTATCTTTGCTTTGTCGGTCTAAGACTATTTCTGTTTTCAAAGCATTATGTTTAGACCTGATAAAGAGTGTTATGAAATGCCGTTGTTAATAGCCTAGATTGAGAAGTGCATATTGTAAGCTTTTAATAATGTCTGGATTTTCTATCATTCTGCATCATTGGATCAGGATAGCACACCCAAAGGAGCATAGAACGAACTTAATCAACCTCTTATTAGCAGAGGAAAGAATTTAGTCTTTAGCAGTCAAGCATGAAAAGCGTGATGATTTGATCTGAGGTGGCCAGGTTTGAGGTCAGTAAAAGGCTCCTCAGATTATTCCAAGGGACATTTTCTGTGTCCAAATAAACCATAGAAGTAGATATCAGAAAGGATTTAGCCAACTTTGAGTGCACAAATTCTCAATCATGTTTTTCTGTAGCGACCTTTCAATCCTTTCCAAGTGTATGTATGGTTCAATGTCATTGATGGTAACAGTAATGATTCATAGTGAAGAATGAGTTTTCTTACAGAATCTAAGGTACCAGTCCTCCTTGACCATTGTGCTTTCCTGTTGAGTGCCTTTTAATGAACGTAATTGGGTATCATAGAGACCTACTCAAGCTGTGCCCTGTGGGCTTATTGATCAAAAAGAAGTTGCTTTATTGTAATACAAAGGATGAAAACCATCTTGAATAGTAGAACTGTAGGGGATGAAATTGAAGGAAGTATATCTTTATGAATTGGTTCAGATGTACATTTTATTTTTCATGAAATACAGCAGTGCTATTGTTTAACCAAAGATCGCCGTATTGCACCCCCCGTGAAATAACCCATCGCCGTATTTCACAGCCCTGTGACGTCATCAAAAACGGCCGTTTGTTTCGTTTGAACGGCGGAGAAATAAGCCATTTTAGCCTTTTTAGGCCCCCTCCTACCATAATTTTTGGATTTTGAATCGAAAAAGATAAAAAAATAAACACAAAGGTACACTTGTGTTTGGTCTGTTGGAGAGTTATTTCACTTGTTGACCCTCGGGCCGCATTACACTCGGCCTCCAGACCCTAGCCCGAGGGTCAACTCGTGAAATAACCCTCCAACAGACCAAAAACTCGTGCACCTTTGTCTATTTATTTAGGATATGGGAGGGGTTGTGTAGAGGGTAAATTGATCCCCATACCCAAGGCTGCATGGATAGTGTATCAATCAGTGTTTACCATCCCTAACTCAATATGAGGGAGTGGAAATAGTGTTTGACTGCCTCAGCATCAGGTGGTTCTAACAGGAGTTCCCAACCGATAACTATTACTGGGATGGATGCTGTTTCCCTTGTGACATTATTTTGTATGCTTTTTGCTTGTTTTCATTCCTGCAGAGAATCTGCATGACTATAGTGTGGTGAATGGTAAATACATTTCCTGAAAGAGTTGGCTGTTGAAAAGCAGGCAGACCCTGCGATATCCTTGAATGAATGTGGCCCCTTACAAAAACACTATTGACAGTTTGAACTGTCAATAGTGGAAAATATTTCGATTATTGACAGTTCACACTGTCAACAGTGGAAATTATTCCTGTTATTGACAGTTCCTTATGCGAACTGTCAATAGTGGAATATTTATGTCTTATTGACAGTTCCCACTGACATCGGAGTCAAAAGATGTTTATAATGGGCAAAACTGTTTTTTTTTGGGCAAAAGTGTTTTTTTTCGCCAAAATCGGTTTTGCCCCCATAATCGGTTTTGTAGCCAAAATCGGTTTTGTAGCCAAAATCGGTTTTGCCCCCAAAAATCGGTTTTGCCCCAAAAATCGGTTTGCTCTCAAAATCGACATTTCCACCAAAATCGACATTTCCACCAATATCGACTTTCCCACCAAAATCGACTTTCCACTAAAATCGACTTTTCTACCAAAATTGACTTTCCCACCAAAATCGACTTTCCCACCAAAATCGACTTTCCCACAAAAATCGACTTTCCCACCAAAATCGACTTTTCCACCAAAATCGACTTTCCCACCAAAATCGACTTTCCCACCAAAATCGACTTTCTTACAAAAATCGACTTTCCCACTAAAATCGACTTTCCCACCAAAATCGACTTTCCCACCAAAATCGACTTTCCCACCAAAATCGACTTTCCCACCAAAATCGACTTTCCCACCAAAATCGACTTTCCCCCAAAATCGCTCTGAGGGTTATGACAGTAATGATAAGGAACTGTCAATAAGAGAGGAAATCTCCACTATTGACAGTTCAGTGAAGAACTGTCAATAATGCTATAATTTACCACTATTGACAGTTTGAACTGTCAATAAGAGAAAAATATCCCACTATTGACAGTTTGAACTGTCAATAAGAGGAAGGTTTTCCATTATTGACAGTTTGAACTGTCAATAGCCAAAATAGGGTGGCCCGGCTATTGACAGTTTGAACTGTCAATAGTAGAAATCAATCTTCTTATTGACAGTTCAAACTGTCAATACCAGCATACAATTCCGTTATTGACAGTTCACACTGTCAATACCAGGATATAATTCCCTTATTGCCAGTTCACACTGGCAATAAGAGATTCATTTTCTCTTATTGACAGTTCCTTTTTGGAACTGTCAATAAGAGAATCTTTTTCCCTTATTGACAGTTCGAACTGTCAGTAAGGGAATTATATCCTGGTATTGACAGTTTGAACTGTCAATAAGGGAATTATATTCTGTTATTGACAGTTTGAACTGTCAATAGTCACGGCCTTTTCCTTAAATAAACAACTGTGTTTTAGTTCATACATTGTTGAAGTACATTACTCATTCATTATTTGATTAATCACTTAGCATTATGTTGCATAAATTCCTATAAACCTTAGAATGTGTCATATGAATCTTACAGACCCCTTTGATGGATTAGGCCTTCATCTCAGAGACAGTGAATCTAGATGTAACAAACAACTGTACATACGAAGCTGATGTGACATATGTCAGCTTTTATTACGACTACCTCTTTATTAACCTGTACAACATACCTCCCTATCACTTATATAACATCTGCTCTGTTCTCCAAGCCTGCAGACATGGCTAAATTCTTCATGATGTCACATCAACCATGTTGATGCTACCTTAGACATTTACAGAAATGCCTGGCAATGACCTAGAAGACGGTGATCTCTTTAGGATAACTGTTAGTTCCTACATAGAAGCCACGTCTAGTACACAAGTCAGATCACCAGTGTGACTTACAGGATTGGCCCAGAGTCTTGGTGCTATGAGAGCTTTTAGATGTAGTTAGGGGGCGGCATATACACAAGTTAGGCTAAGACACTTGATTTACAGTATAGAAGATGGGGTACGAGAGTGTTCCTTATGGTGCTTCCAGTAGACATTACTTCACGCCAAATCCCATGCCAAACCCCACTTGTCAGTCATTAGTTATCTGTGGGAATTTTAATAGGCTGGACATACATGACACTTAGTCTAGTAAGACTGAATTTCAACTCAAAACAGCAGATGGAGAATATTGAGCAGAACAGGACAGAATAAGTCACTAACCCAAAGGAGTCATAAGAAGGAGGGTAGTAGATAAAGGAAATATGTATAAGATTCAGACACAACCAGAAGTATTGAAACTGTCCAATAGAGACAAGCATTACAAGCAGAAGTGTAACAAACATGATGGTGACACTGATACTGACAACAGGCCTGCAAGTAAAACAAGTGTAATGTTCTTGTCAGACAGAGAGATGGAGGAGTAGCTGTGGAGGCAAATGTGGGCCTAACCCCTGCCCACCTCTAAGACTAGGCTCACCCCATCCCATTAAATTACCCTGCTGTTAATCATCACCTAGCTATGCCCCTAGATTACGTTGGTAATGGTGGCGCCAACAAGGCAGTGCCCTAGTATATGTCTCTGTCCTACCTGTCAAGACACCCCAGCAGACAGCCATGACATGCCCTGTCCTTGACTCCTTGTAATACCCTCCCTGGTGGCCTAAATTAGGCCTCTTGTCTCTAGCTTGATGAGGGAGTCAAAGAGTAATTGGGAAAACAGTAGGGATCCCAACCTCTCCTGTTTGTCTGTGTGGTATTCCTGGAAGGTGTTGCTTACACAAAGACTCTTTCGTCTTCATAGATTATCCTAGTTCATTGATAGGTCTGTCTCAAAGGGGCATATACAATAAGTGTGGAGTTGCCCAGTGCAATGCATTTATTAGAGGCATTGTCATTTGTTATCAGTCAAATGCTACAAAAATACTAACATTCCCTTTTATCCATATTAGATCACTAATCTGGTCATATTAGCAATGGGGTGTCTGTTGGAATAAGTCAAATCAGTCATGAATTTTGAACAAATTGTGGAGAATGTTACATGGAAGGACAGAAAGTGGAAGTCTTTCAATGAAGTACCCTGCCTGCTACAAACAAGTAAATAACACTGTACAACAAATTTTCAAAAATTGAAAAAAAACGGGACCAGACTCAATTATTCTTATGTATTTTGACCTGGGGAATTCAAAAATAGCACTCAAAATTGTGTGGCAAGTCTCAGTTTTCAGATTTTCACATGGTCTTATTTGTATACCCGGTTAGAGCTTAAATATACACGATTTGATCAAAAAGTAGGAAAATGCTTCTTTTCATGTAAAACTTATTTTTAACTAGTTACATTATTAATATATTACTGATCTGTTACAGAAATACATATTCTTTGTGAATAAATAGGTCCAAAATAACACTTTGAAACATATAACTAGTGCTTAAAAAGGTCGCTTTGTCTTTCTATTGTATTCCCAATCAGGACCACCTCTGACCATATTCCAGCAATGTACCTGGCTAATGTTTCATGTAAAATAAGGTTTTATGGTCAAATATCCTCATACAAGGATACCTTTTAGTAGAAAATTGGTTCTGAAAGGAATTTGCAAGGCCTGTTTTGAGGTTTGCGATATTGATGACATTTCCAATATTCTAGCGCCAATATCCAATATTTTGTCTGTGTCAATGGCTACCATGGTAAGCAAATACTGGCCTTTGTACCATTTTCGTCTAAAAAAACCCATTATAGATATAGAGTTCTAATACTAAAGATGTAACACCAATGATCTATCATTGTATTCTGTTCTGTTTATCATTCTTTTTGGGATTCTGGCACCGGTGGGGGCTAAAAACGGTAATAATAGCTTCCCTGAAGATACCTCTTGTCAGAACGGGTCACAATCCTGATCTTAGTAGCTTAAAAAAATGTTATATCGCTTTAGGATGAATTTATATATTTTATGGTATTTTTTCAATTAATATCGGTAAAATATCACTAATTTAGCTTCAAAACAGTGTAGAATCCAGTTTTTTATGGTATGTTACCACTAAATGTGCTTCAGAGTCATGTTATCTCTGCCAGGCAAACAAAATTGACAATTTTTTATGAATGCTGTCCATGCTGTATATTGGTCGGACCATATATTCAGTAGTAGACCGACAAATAATCATGGTTGGAATATCTTGAAACTGAGACTTATGAGGCATTTTTTACCATCATTTTTGGATTCAGTGACCTCAAATTAGCCTAGTCAGGTAGGTCTGCCCCCGTGTTTTTTTTCGTCGTTGCACAGTGTAATACAGGCATATTACAGTCATGACCTTCCTTACATTCAATTACTTACAAAATTATCATCGGCCTACTTTCTGTGGCAGATAGGTCATAGATGCGTCTGGTGAAGGTGCTGCCCCCCTTATTACAGTGCTGCAGTGGGCCAGAAGGCCTACTAGTTCATCTAGCTCCTGCTTAGTTGCACTTTTTAAGGAGAGGTAGCCATCCACAGTAGACTGTAGCCTATCTAGCTTATCCTTAGGTAGGCGTAGGCACATCTCCTCTGAGTCCACTTCTATGCCTAGGAATCTAGTGCAGGTAGATGGGTCTGTGAGTTTTTTGAAACTAATGTCAAACCCTAGATGTCTCAGAATCCTAATCAGTTGCCTCTGGTCGGTCCTGCCCTGTTCCTGTGTCTTAGAAACGATACAGTAGTCGTCTAGGTAATTGACACAAGGACACACGCCCTCTCTGGCCAGGGTCCTTGCCACAAAGTCCGAGATCTTACTGAAACAGTAGGGGGCCAAGCTAAGGCCCTTACACAGTCTGTTGTCTTGCAGGTAGACCTTGCCGTCTCCGAAGTCCCATGACATACCCTGATGCTCTCTGGAGTCTGGGTGGGTGTGGATGGCCCTGTAGGCGTCTGAAATGTGCACAGTACACATGTATTCCATGCCAGCAAACATCTCAGCTACATTGTTGACACTATTTTTGAAAACTTTGTTGACGTCTACGTTATTGTTCACTGATACTAGGGCAGGTCTGGAGCAGTCTACTATGCCACATATACCTGTCGGCTTTTGGGACACATCCTAAGGCGTGGGTGCATACCACGGGTGTGTTTACTATACTCACTCCTTCCCTGCTTATTTCTGATAATAGCTTGGCCGTCATCAGCTTGTAGTTTTCACCTTTTGCTACTTCACTGTAGTTGTCGCACTGGTACTCCGAGGTGCACGTTGGGTTTATCACTTTGAAGCCAAATATCGCGCCTTCTACGATGTATTCCCAATCCTGATCCACTTCACTACCCAGTATGGCTTTACATATAACCTGGCACACCTTTAATTGGGTCCGGGCTTTAGCCACAAAGAACTCACAGGCACAATTTCCATTGTAACAATCTTGAAAGACGTTGATTTCCTCGTCTTGCCCGCCATGTTGCTTGTTGTGGCCGACTGTACATAGTTGGTGGCCCCTGATTGGATGATCGTCCGCCCTTGGGGTGACTCTCAGCCAATCACAATCCTCGATGATCCGTTTCTTGGCCGTGCTTCCGCCTTGCTCGGTGCTCGGGGGTACTGAAGGGGGCCGCTCCGGTTCCCGCCACGCTGCTCTGCTGTCTTTGTTTGGCGGATTTCCCGCCTCGGGCCCCCTGGCGTCTCCGTCTGGAGGTGCCGGTGGGGGTTCAGTGTCTGCTCCCGTGCACGGCGTCTCTGCTGCGTCCGCGGTAGCTGGTGCCCCTGCCTGGGGCCCCTCCGCCGGTCCCGCCACCACGGAGGGGACTGGGGCGGTATCCTATTTCTGTTTTGCCGAGCATTTTGGTGCCCGGTGGTCTCCCCCACATATTCGACATACATGTGGGAATCTGCACTTTTTGTTGGGACATTCCTCCCAGTTCCACAAGATGCATCCCGCATCTGTGGCCCCCGATGAGGTCTTCTTTGTCCCGCCCCCGGACGAGGGCTTTTTCTTGCTCTGACTGCTCTGTGTGGGCGCCCCGCCGCCTGACGCTAGGTGCCTACCCTCCCAGGTGTTGGATAGGCCGTACATGGACATCGTCAGTTTGCTGTTCCCCGGCCCAAAGGCTGCCATGCCTGTGGTGTCGGCTTCCTCCCTGACCGCCAGATCATACTCCACAGAAGCGTCAGGTGGGTATATCCCCGGCATGTGCATTAGACACATGTAACTCAGGTGTTGTAGGTAACCCTTCAGGGACCCCCCTGGTTCATAATGTACTGCCCACTCTAAGGAGCCAAACAACAGTTCCTCAAAGCTGGCCAGGGGTATATATGTCCTTCAGCTTTGGTAAGTAGCGAGCAATTGAGTACTTACTCTCCTTGTCTACTCCGCCGGCAGGTGGTGGTCCAGGTGGGGGGCCGGCTGGTCCACTGGCCTCATCTGGCCTCCTGGCCTCCAGATTCTCGTTGCTCTTTTTAAGCGCCGTAATCCTGGCCTTGAGCTTCAGCTTTCGCTGCCGTGCCTCCTCCTCGGCTAGCTCCGCCATGAGACTCTTCTCCTCCTCGTCCAGCTCTGGAGGTGCCATAGCTGGTGTCGACTCCCCTGTTGTGTCCGGTATACTTGGCCCAGATCCTGGTTTACCTGATCTGCGTCTAGTACACAAGTCTCCTATGGGAGGCCTGTGTGTATCTGCACATTTCCAGCACAACTTATCCATTCATCTGGACTTAGTCCAATAATTGGTGGTTCACTCGGCGGGACCAGACATAGGTCTTGTTGGTTCCGCGCCGCCTTGGGGAGTGTTCATACAACAGGGCGTCGTCAGGGACACGCGTCCTTGGATACAGTCCAGCGCGCCCCCTGGGGTGCGTTCCTGTACCTACTATAATACACGCATTAACCAGTCAATCCTGTCCATTAATTAATTAGTTTAGCAGAGATATTCTTTGCTAAAATAAACCATAGAAGTCGTATCAGACCTAATAGGGCAATCATTATAAGTTTTTATAGTTATCATTCTAGGAGTGTGGTTCAATCTCATAGATCTATAATAGCATATTCAAATAACAGTGAAATAAGCCCTACATATGACCTGTGCAATGTACACATTGTATATTTATTCTTGCGAAAAGAACAACTAAGGTTTTTCTTTTGCATATAAAAGGTGTTTTACCTTAGGCCTGTCATAGAATGTTATCCCACCTTTAATTCTACTGTGTAAATAAGAGGTATAGTGTACTTTAGGAAACCTCAAATCTTACCTTAAAATATTAAATTAATCATCCTCAGATGGACGTCTTGAAACTACTACTAGAGCTACCTGATCCTGATTTAGCATATATATATACATGATTCTCTGTCCTGCACAGTTCAGTTCAGCACGTAAGAGATGATGAATATCAATTGATGCATGAAAAATGAAGCCATACTTGACATTTATAAAGGTGAATGACCTCTTGGAATCAATTCATCAAAATGTCGGCCCCTTCGCCAAACAACAACCTAGTTCTTTGTCTTGCAGCTTGCTCAAGGGCATACTATTCATGATGGTTCCCATATGTTGTACTACATTATCGCAGTCCGTCATATTTATAAGCGGGCCAACAGGGGAGATCTTCAGTGGGTAGTTATGAAATGCACTTATGTTCATTAAAATGCCCTGAACAGGATGGTGAAATGCCCTACACTGTAAATAGCTGGTTGCCTATTTTGTTGGTATAGAGTAGAATCAACTGTATCTTCAAAGTTTAGTGTAGGCAAACAGCAGAATCTACTGTAAAGCTATAGTAGATGTGTAAAACTACAGTAGATTATAAACTTATTGTTTACAGTGTAAGATTACCTTAGATAGGATTATCGAAGCTTTGATTGTATAAGAAAACAGTAACATCTCTTATTACCTACATGAGGATTGTAAAACTTGAGGGTGGTCCTGAATAATTCATGGAAATCTTCCCATTAAATTCAGATGCATGAGCTATTCGTCACAATGCAACCCAATGAGTGAGGGTGCCAGAATAATTAAACAACAAGAGGAAATTGAGTTGTGTGTGTCAAATTATGAATTACTAGTAGTAAGTTTTAGAGTTACAGGGACTCCAATGCAATGCCGCAAACCTTACTTGTTTCTTGTTTGATTTTCCCTCTCATGTTTCCTATGCCTACAAAAGATGCTGTCAGTGCTTATGCTATTTGATTCTAGCTTTACTGGTAATGTTCTTCTCAGAGAAAGGCTCTGATGGCAGGATATAAGCTAGGAGGGGAGCTTTAATGACATGCACTGTGAATAGTTCTAGTCACAGAGTCATGTTGGAGAAGAACTGTGACCATGACACAGTGTGACGCCTTAACATCTCTCTGTGAACCCAAACTGGCAAATTCAATACTAAATATTTTTGATGTTAAAGGAACCAGAGGACAAACAGATGACATCTGCCTCATGGGAATTCAAGTGAAAACTGTTTAAAGATTCTGTAATTATGATGAGGGAAATATCTTGTCCATTCAATCACTCCATTTCACAACTTCTAAATCAGTATTGTCCTCCCTGCCATCAATTTGATTCTCTGGATTGTTCCTTTGCACACTTCTTTCCTACACCTTTTGATCAGTCACTGACTACATTACTGGTCTTTGCTTCTTGGGGATTGATTACCCTAGCTTTTTTCAGTGGTAAATATTTAGCTCTTGAGTGTACCTTTCAGCAGGTGGTGACAAACCAGGCCCGTAACTAGACCTCTTCGCGGGGTGGTTCGTTTTTGGATATGGTGGAACTTGACACAATTATTTCAATGGCAGGTGCCAGGTGTAACTTTGTGGTGTATATTTAAACAGAAAGCGGGGTTTCATGTATTTAATCAATCCTTCATAGTTTTCTCTCTAGAACCCTTAATAATTGTCCGATCGTCAAGCCGTAAAAAATGAGAGGTAGGCAATTATGTCCTCTTTCCACTCAGCTAGGGTGGAACACTTTTCCTGCTTCAGGGAGGTGGGGGGTTCGTTCGAAATGACGAACCCCCCCTAGTTACGGGCCTGCAAACGATTTATTCCTTGAAGCTTTTAAGCATCTCTGATTTTGCTCACAGCAACTAAAGACTGTACCCCACATCTAGAAAATTCAATGTCGTGAATATCATTGCACCTACTGTATACACATGCTTTGGGTCATTTATAGCCACTTAGACTGCAGGTGAAAGCCAGGCCAGTCACGTTCATATCTATTCATGAAGTAGTTGGGACAAAGTCCTTGATAGATATCACAGGGCGGACTTTGGTGCCCTACAACCCATTGAAGCACACGGCTCAAACATGGAACAACCAATCACAAATAAGCAGCAATATGCCCTAGCGATGACTGTAAATGATGGATCTTTACCCCTTGTTTTGGTGCCTTGGGTGCTGTGTAAATGAAGCAGAAGAAGTTGCTCATTTACCACTTCCGCTGTGAGAACAGCTGTGCAGGAATGCCAACCTCAAAGAAACATCTTAATAGACTGATATGAGCTGAATGAGTGAAATAATCTCTACATATGACCTGTGCAATGTACACATTGTATATTTATTCTCATGAGAAGAAACACCAAGGCTTCTGTGCATTATAAAAGATATTTAAATAGGTGATTCCGCATATTTCTTTCTAGTGGCAGTTCATGTTACAAAACAGCTCAGTAGGTAGTAGTGTGTATGATAGTACCATTGTATGCATTCATCGATGTGGGTACATTGTATTTAGACTGAATCTGTTTTATGTTCATAAAATAGGCATCAGACCTTCGAAATCTATGTCCGTGTTGACAGGCTTGTATTTCCACTAGTGAAGGGGATGCAACGATTGTATTGTTTGGTCTGCAGTGTTTTGTATGAGGCTCTATGATTATTTGTGTGTGTATCCATCGTTTTTATTCAGCTGTACAGTATACATTCACAAGTATGCTGAAAGATATGTACATTTCTTTAATTTGAAATGTGGGCTCTTAAAAAGATATATTGTTTGCGTTGTATAGCCTATAACAGTTTTCACCATGAATGCTTAACTGTGGTTTTCTCCACATGGCCGCGAAGCACAGAACCATATGTTTCTCACTGATATCATAATGTACAGCTGTACCTTTTGGAGACCATTTAGTCATAAACCCCAATACAAATTTCATCGACATCCATATTAGCATTTTGTAGAAATTGAGTAGTTTAAGGATTCTGATTGTAACATTACACACTGATTAACATTGTTTAACAACATCAAGCTACTTTTCGGCCATCCACTCAACATTCCAGTACAAAAAACACATGAAAATCCTGGGTTCATTCTGTGGTCATATATTTATATAAAAGACTTTTTGCTGTCAAAATTGGATGTGCCAGATACGGTACCATTGCGTTTATTTTGAAAGTACTTGTAAACACTTAAAATGGATCTTGATGTGCAAATGGGCTGTCGACAACCAATGACCACAGAGCCTCAAAGCATCATGAGATCTGGAAAAGGTTAACAGAAAATCATGTGTTAAAGGCAGCAGTGGCCGGCCAGTTAATTACCAGGCCTTGGATGAGGATGGCGTGACTCTCAGCATGTCAGTGATGAAGGTGCACTCATTAGCAAGATTAAAGACCAAATAACAACTTGTGGTTTTTACAAAGAGGAGAGCAGATGGACTTTGGGGAATATTTACTGTTTAATTCTGAAAGATTTGATAGACCTGTTAATACTGATATGGATCTGTTGACTACTCTGAAGAGGGCATGTCTTATCAACAGTAGGGGATGCTGGGTTTAGATGGAAGGGGCTCATGAAAAATCCCATGCTCTTAAAACGAACACCTGTTGTTAGCTAAAAAAGACTTTTACTATGGCCTGAAATCTTCAGGATATTGGAGAAAAACCAGTCTCCCCAAATTGATATCCAACTGCATGGTAATTTGACTTGAGATCAAGTAGAGATGCAAGGATTGGCCTCCCATGTGTTTGAAGGCTGCAATGATAAAAGAATTGAGCCTGAACTCGGTAATAAAGCCAGGAAAATTCAGGAAGAAATCAATCCCTTGCTCAACACTGACAATGATGAGATCTATGTCAGTGCTAGCATATAGGATTTGTCTTAAACTCTGAGAATACCAGCTGGCTAATACTAATAGAGTTAGATCTGACACTGGGAGGGGATGGGGAAGGGAGGGTCGAGTAAGTCAGGATGGGGATTTAAATCAACTCACAGCAGCCTAGAGATAGCAGACACAGTGATGTGTGGAGGGTATCGATTTGGAGTTTGGAACATTGAAACAGCTGTGTTTGATGCTAAAGATGACTGCCTTCTGCCTCACTGGGAGGTATACATACATCATTGCCTGGCAGGCTTGTGGCAGGGCAGATGGATTTATGGTCTATGAGATGAGATATGATTTTAATCCAAGAGCCTATCATGTCTATCATGTTTTCTATCCTCTACCAGTGTGGTCACTGTCACGGATGGTACGTGACCATCAAATGGCAATTCTTTTGATAACATTTATCTTTATTTATCGTCAGGAAATTAACAGTTACACCGAATAAAGGTATATGGATCAATCATTCTCATACATTTTCAAGTGCCAACTTAGTATAATGTAATTTATGTAATTATTTTCCGGAACATAAGGAAAGGTTCCTCTCAGCCTGCACTAAGTGTCCTTGATTGATACTTCGTGAGGAACCCTGATAATAAATAAATAAAAATAACACAATTTGATCTCAATATTTCCCCATCTTGTGTTTAATTTGATGAATAATCAAGGATTAAGTTGTTAAAAAGTAATGTGATCCCAGGAAAACCTGAGCACCACTTTGTCATCTGAAACCTGCTATACCCTTTATATTAGAAAATGATGATACATAATGTGAACTTTATCACACCTTTCAATGTTTGGTATTGCATTTCAGTGTTCACCTCTTTAAGTTGACATTAAGTTATTGCAAACACAGAGGTAGTGTTTTTGCAGTAGGTTGATACATACTCTACGTATGCATGAGAAACAGGAGAGAGTAAAACGAGTCATACGGACACACAGAACAGATCATGATATAATTGAATTGAATTCCTTTTATTACTGTGAATTTGATAACCAAGCTGTTATGATAGCATTCGTCCAGCACATGCTTATTGACACAGCACAATAGTTAAAGGTCACTTACCTTTGTAACACGATACCCTTTTTATGTTATCTTACTCTACTCAACCTCCTTAGATGAACAGATGACAGAGAAGCTCAGACACAGTATGACTATTTTTGAAAGGTTGTGGTAATGTCATAAATCTGTACTTTTTGAGTGATTTTGAGTGTGAGCATTAAATCTAGTATATTCATTATTGTATTAGGCACTATGTGAAACTCTCAAGACGACACAGTTGTAGTAAGTGTCCTTCGATGTGCTTCTGTGTGATGGTACAATGGTGCCTTGGGTACTGTGGATCCTCTATCAAAGATGCCCCCACCTCATCTTGGAGACTAGCCCAGATATGAACCTGCAATTATAGTCAGCAGAAAATCTCAAGCAACACTTTTATGATGCCTTGCCTTCACTATTATTGCCTGATATTGCTTTATGGTCAATATTAACGGCCGTGTGGTGCCCAGGGGATTCCTCCTGCCTTGTCCTCTCAGTCACACCCCTTCCATCCATCCCCAATGGCCTGTATACTGGCGGGTAGGAATCAGGCCTTTTCATTGCCTTGATGCCTACCCACAAAGACGCATAAAGAGTCAGTTAGATAACAGTAGGTGACTAGGTAGTGGAAAGAGTCAGGGGCAGGACTGTTTATTTCCTCTCATATGCTTTTAAGCATTTAAGGGCATCATTAATCTTATGCTTCATGCTAACCTGTCAGGAATGTGGAAAAAAATTACATATATTATCTATTCATTATCACTGGTTGGACTAACTGAGTTAAAGCCTTGAGGCATCATGCTGTCCTAGGAGTCAAGGCCAAGTCTCACCGAATCGATACAAGCCTAAAGTCCATGACTGGGTGCAATCTATGATTGGATGAAATCTATGACCAGATGCAATCTATGGTCGGCATCAGAGAAAACAGCTTATTAAGTGCAGATATACATAGAAATGGTTGGAAAAAGTAAATAATTGTTTTAAGATTTTAGGATACGAATTTTGTTTCATTTTGATTAAAACTAAATTCAAATTCATGCTTGCTGCTCATCAATTGCACCCGGTCATAGATTACAGCTTGTAGGCTATTGATTTGGTGAGACACAAGCCTGAAGAACCTTGGCCTAGTCTATCAGATGTACCCTTTCTGAGGGGTGGCATTGGAGCTGGTGGCAAAAGATGATTATGATCGGTATTACAGCAGCAAGTCTAGGAAGGAATACATAGATTTGGCATAACGTTGCATATATCAAGGAGAAGACAAGATACTGTTCTACTTCTACTTTACTGCGTCCCTGCTCTTTCTTTCACTCTCCCTCCCTCTCCCACTCTGCTTTTCTGATTTCTCTGTTTCTCTCTCCATCTCTATGTCTGTCTCTGTAGGTGTGTCCATCTCTTTTTGTCTCTGTATTTGTTTCTGTGTGTGTCCTCTCTTCCACCACTAAAAACCTATCCTCTATTCTTCAGTCACAAGACCACCCTTTTCTCTACCTGTATACCACTGTGCCCAGTGCACGCCTGTGCTGTAATATACAACCAAAGTGAGGCCTTGTGGCAGAACCAATCGTGCCCCTGACACTGGCCCCACACTGTCTAAGTAGAGCAATGGAAGCTATTCCGAGGGCGGCAACTCTCTGCATAGAGGGTATTTGTCAAAGGTCAGAGCTGCTCTATGTGAGCTGGTTCTGGGCTCAGCTAGTATCTCCAACACAATCAAAAGATGCCATAGTCTGATCAGTCACTTACTTAACCGCTGGTGGTGCTGTGAACAGTAGCTGTTTCTGCGGTACGCTCCCACAAGTAAATGAGGGCAGCAACTCTCCACACGGAGGGTATTTATGAAAAGTTGGAACTGCTCTATGGGAGCTGGTCCTTGGCTCAGCAATGCACTCTTAGACAATCAAAGGACGCCATTGTGAAATAAGCCACTCACTTTTCCCACTTGTGTTGTAAATAGTGGCTGTTACCGTGGTGCACCAAGTACATAACTTCCATCGTTCATCTAGAACTAGATTAGTAAAAATGAGCTCAATGGATAAAAGAGGGACTTGTACCAGAGACCCATGTTAGTGGCCTACTCATAGCTTCTTCTATCAAGATGTTCCTACATGGCTGTACATGCTGTGTTACATACAAGTGTTAAATGAGCAGCCTTACCTCTTTGATCCCCACAACTCCCGAGTCACTAGCAGAAGGCAAAAACATACATCCTTTGTACTTGCTCGACAGGGCATATTGCCTCTCATTTGTGATTGTCTTTTCCATATGTAGAAAAAAGGTTGGGACTCAACAGTGCCCACCACGTGATATCTATTAAGGACCTTGTAATCGGGCTGTGTCCCAACTACTACTTCATGAATAAGTATGAAGGTGACTGGCCTGGCTTTCACCTGCAGTCTTGGCACATATGCCTATAAGCATGTTTATATAGTAGGCACAGCTCTTCAGGGTTGGTCACTGGATATTAATGACATTGATAAGGTGTTCAATTACTGCATCAAGATCAAACATTAATAACTAAGAGCTTAACATCTTTTGTCACCTCTTATGGAAGCAGCTCTGACTGGTTGATACCCAAGAACTAAACCTTTACCACCAAAAGCAGCTGGGGAATTTCCTTCCCCTGGAGGTAAAGAGCTGTAGTCAGTGGTTCAGAAAAAGTCAGGCAACGGAACAAAGGAACAAACCAGAGAAAACCAAATGACAGAAAAGAGGGGAGCCAGACAGATTCAAAACTTGGGAAAAGGGGTTTGATTTAAGACCAAAGATGGTTTTTTTTAATATCATCTATCCAGAATTGTTAAAGATAAATGGCAGGGTTGGCAGTATCTACATACAACCTGTAGGTCAGTGTGCTATTGAGAATTCCTCTATGAGATGACAAAAACATAGTGTGATTTTCTTGCGTATCAAATAGATGTACTTTTTGCCTGAACTGCATTGGTGACAACATCTGTACAATCAATTATCATGAAGCCAGCCTTGAGATATGAGACACAAGCTATCAGGTGGGACAATCATGGAATAAATTAATTGGGTTCACCTTGTTTTGTCCTACATTAAAATGGGTGGTTGATCTACTACAAACTACATAGCATCAAACTTTCCTACAGGTATATGAGATCCAGGCCTGTTGATAAATAAATCTCTAAAAACAATCCCAGATGACGCAATTCTCATTATGTCTTAATACTGCAGCAGTAAATTTTCTGTTAGAGTGCACTTTGCGGCTAATTTGAAATATGAGCTGCTATTTGAAAGAATCATCCAGGTCTTCATACATCAATAATCATCAGATGAAAGGTTGGAAACTCTTATACAACCACCCGATCTTGACTATAATTTCCAACCCAGAACAGTTTAGTTCCTAATATAAGGGATTACAAATGTTGATTAAAACAAAGCAACCTCATTTGACATATCTAAAGGGGAATGTGATCGTGGAACTCTTTTTATTGAAATGCCAGCCATCTCTGCAAACACCAAGTCTTAAGGGGGTCTTCCACTGCGACGGGTACGGGTACGGATGGTAAAAAGTGACCAAAAGTGGGCAAAAAGTCGGCAGTGGAAGCCGTTTCTAGCCGTGACGGATTGGTTTTGACGGCTACGGATTGAAAAAAGTACTTCCACCAACGACGTTACGGCCACGTATTGCATACTCTCCAGCTTAAACGTGCACGGAATGCCACGGAAAGGCGACGGAACACGCACGTTTGAGCAACTTTTGGCCAAAAGTTGGTCAAACGTGCAATATCAAAATTTTTTGATATTTTGACGGTTGTCATTTTCGACCTCTGTCCGTCAATTTGGCGTTTCAACCGAGGCGCGGTCTTGGCGCCACCTGGCGTAAAGTGGCGAAACCGTCAGTTCATCTTTTTCCCACCGCTAGGCGCAGCAGTCGCTCACGGGTCATGTGACCCCGCGTTTAGTCGTACACAGGTCAGTCAAAAACCAAAATGGCGAGCAGGCGTAAGCGTGGCAGTGCTTTACCAAACGCTGAAACAACTCCAGTGCCAAAGAGAGCGCGCAGAGGGGCGAAAGCACAACCCCAAGAGGTGGAACAGGGTTCAGAGAAGCCCAATGGCAAAGGTAAGAAGACGCTGGGCCCGGCGAAGACGGTCACAAAGCCCGCCGAACCGATCCGCACCACCCCACCCCGTAAGGTCAAAGAGACGTCAACACCTGCATCTGCTCGCAAAGTGAGGCGCTCCCTCAAGTTAAGCCCGAAAAAGGCACCCGTAGTCGATCTGGTTGAGGAGGGAGAGGACGGGGATGACAGATTATCTCCGCAGGAAGAAATAGCAGCCCTTAAAGCCAAGCTTGCAGAAATGGCTAAAAGGCCAGCAGACCAGCAGCGGGAGGTCGAGTCGCTCTGTGCACAGATAAAAAGTATTGTCCAGCAGCCGGTGACCCCAAAAGTAAAAAAACTGTTAGCACAGCGTGCCGCTGCAGAAGAGGGTGGACAGGATGATGACGCCATATCCCACGATTCTGACGATGTGTATGATGAAGAGGCAGCCAACACGTCTCAACCAGTAATGGAAGCCGACAAATCATATCATAAGCACCCACTTTTTGACCGCCTGGAGGATGGCCCTCCTGGTGAAACAGGCACAGCATCAGATGCTGGATCAGACACTTTTGACGTAGGGGGCCTAAAAATGGTACCCGGCTTCACCGCGGCAGAGAACGACTTACAAGGTAAAACTCATGACCAATGGTGGCAAGAGGATGTCACTAGGGAGACGGCCCTGTGTTTGATGTGGGGCGAGGAGCCAGCGCTATTCGACATGGAAAGAGACGACTACCGTGTCCCGTCGGTCCGTATAGCCCTGATTCGCAAATTTGCGGTTCGCCTAAAAATGCCACGTGAGTATAAGCGTCACTTTCAAGCCCAAAAATTAATAATATTTAATTTTAAAACAAAAGAGGGATTAATTTTTTAAAAAAAGAAATGAACACACCTGCATTATCACTCCTATTCACAAAATTATTCAAAATTGGTGGTCTATGTTTTAAAAGTAATTTGTAATATTGGAGTACCGGTAATGTTGAGCAGTATCAAATAATTGTGTAATACTGGACATATCAAAATGGAAAACTCTATATGACCAATGCAGGACGGGCCTGTGATGTAGCACTTCCTAACAAGTGACTTTTCCCTATTCTTCAGCCGCCGTGATAGCTACGCGAATGGGTAGTTTGAGGAATGCCTTTCAAAAACTGTGTAAAGGCTTGCCGAGCGGTGCTTCTCCCCGTGGAAAAACGACAAGACAATGGGAGATTGCACGTCTTGTGTACTTTCTCAGAACACACTTGAAGAAAACAACATCGATAACCAGTTACAGTGGGATGAGCCCTGCTAAGAGCTACACCCCCCAAAAAAAGAGTGGGAGACCAGCTGTAAGTAGGCACGTTTGGGTTATTTCTGAACTACCGGTATAATACAATTTAAAACATATTTCAATGTATTTGAAATGTAAACACTCCTAGCACGGCCTTATATTTGTTAACTGTCTTGCTGACTCTAACCCTACATATAACTATATATTGTAAAACACTCCTAACACGGCCTTATATTTGTGTACTGTTTTGTTGACTGAGACCCAACATCACCATGCATGAAACTAAAGAAATGCCACTTCCATTCTGCAGCAGGCCACCAAGCGCGCCGTCTCCACCCCAAAAGTCAAAACTGCCAAGCTGTCCGTGGCGGAAGAAGCCAAGCGTGACGCGGAAGATGATGAGGTTAGTTTTTATGCAGCTGTGCTATTTATACTAATTATGTAGGGTTCTTGTTGCACTTAACAGACTACCGGTACACATACCACAAGGCATACGTGTAAAAAAATAATACGGCAAAAATTGCATCACATATTATAAATAGAAGTTCTTTTATTCCCAGAAGCGCAGACGTTTCACTAGCCTCAGTAACAATTATTTGCCACAAAGAGTCAAATATATACATGAATCAGTGCAGAAAAGTAATACCGTTGGGTGTTATGTACTTCTTATATTATTCTTTGTATTTAAGGATTTTATCTTTCCCATTTCTTAGATATTCCAAAGAAACGTCAAAAGGATTATGGACACCTCACTGTCTCCCATTTCAAGAAAGAGGTACAACAGCGACGGGGATTCAGTGGGTGAGGGCGCAGAAGAGGCTGAAGGGGAGGCGGGTGAGGAAAACGACGAAGAAGAGATGGACTCCCAGAGCCAGAGTGTCATTAATCCTAAAAGATTTAGCGCCAACGAGCGGCTGAAGGATGCCAAAACCGTGGAACGTTTGACCAAGGACAGTCCCCGGCTGGGGCAGGGGTCAACCGCCGGGAAAACCGCGGATAAAACCAAAATAAAAGGGCAAGCCAAGAACAAGCCGGGCACGGACGCCTCCACCTCTGACGGTAGGAGTGGCGCGTCTTGCTCTGGTCAACGCGGTCCTGCCCCTGTTTCAGCACTGGACAGGTACCAGGCGTCCGCTGGTGCCAAAAAGTTGTCTGCCCAGGCAGAACAGAACATACAACTGGCTAAACAAAAGTCAGTAAAAGCTGTCCGAGGACTGACACTGAAAGGCCAACAGCCGCCCATTATTCAGCGTATTAACACGTCAAAGGAGTCGGATGGAGGTGACTTTGATGTATCCCTGGATGTGTCTAACATACCGTGGCATAAGCAGGCCGGCCCCGGGCACAGGAGGTTGAAGGAAGAGCTCAAGAAAAAAGCCAAGGAAGAGGAGAGGGCTGGCAGCGATGCAGGGAAGGAGAAGGCTGAAGCCATGAAAAGCATGGCCCAGTCTTTCCATAAGTTTGGCGAGGACATGTCACGGGCACGGGAGCAAGCCGCTGACCCGGTTCAACTGTGGGCCGACTCTCTGGTTCCACAGGTGGCACGGATGGAAGAACATACCCGGGATATGTTTATGGTACATGTGCTCGGGATAGCCATTAGAGCCATACACAGGAGGTGGGATCCTGCTGACGCTTAAATTTTTAAAACATGTGGAGAAAAAAAGTCTGACGTTGTAAGTTCAAATCATTCCACTTTTGGTGGCAGTTGGTCAACTGGCCAAATTAACCCACGTTTCACTTGAACTTTTTACACAGTTTTTGGTGTATCAGATCTGATTTTATCAAACTTTGACAGTTCAGTCACACTGCCGACAGCTTTTTTGGCATTGACTTAGCTCAGTAGATTTTGCTACTTTTTACTAAACTTTTGATGTTACTGCGGCCAGATCATTTTGATGGTAATCCCACATCGGGCTGCACATAGATACTCCAGATGTTTGGTGCATATTATCATTCTAGTCGGTCATATTTTGGGTTATACCTTGACGGGTTTATTTGTTGATAAGAAATATTATTATATTTGTGAGTTGCACGGTACCGTATATCTCATGTGTTGATGAACAAATAGTGTAAAGTCAACACCACTTTAGTTTAAAAAGGGACACATACGGGTGACAGCTTTATTTCCTTTTGAGACGTCCGGCTAATTTCCACACGTGTGGTCCACTTCTGGACAAAAAATACCGGTATCAGAATTGTTCAATGTGTATACTTATGTGCCATTAAAATGCTGTAACGCCAGATGCTATATATCACTACCGGTACTTAAGAGTTACATAGATACTATTGAAGTTTATATTTGAAGTTTTTACTACTTAACAGTGAAGTAGCAGCCGTTTTTATATTTAAGCCTCAACATAAACATTTGTACAATGACGTTCACTTTTTGAAATCGTCCAAAAAGCCTGCTTCAAATGTACGGTTCATAAATATAAAAAGTTTGAACACAGGTTACCCAACCTCAAACGTCAGCCAAGGGTGTACAAAAGTGCTCAGAGGATAAATACAATTTAAAGCGTTTATGTACAACTTATTTCCGTCAGAATTAAGGTATTGGTTATAGCTGTTTAAAAGGTATGACTGGTGCAAAGTAGTAGAAGTTACCGGTATTACCTTTAATTACTAGTTTTAAGAAGTTTTAGAACATACAATCGTCCATGTACTGAAACTGACATACTTATTGACATGAAAGGTTCAACCTTTGAGTAATTTATAAACGTTGGTGTTGCAGCAGTTGTTGAAAAGTTACGTGCCAGACAAAAGTATCTGGAACCGTGCGAGTTCATGCATATCATAATCATCCACTTTTCGGTGCTTAGGACTCATGTTCTACATTGCATGTTGAGATATATAACTTTATCTGTCCAGCAGTTGCGTTCATTTTCTTGTTCTAAATAAAAATGTTTTCACTAAAAATGTGACACCTTTTGAAGTTATACATTTATGTAGCTGAGTGTTACAGATGGTCTAAAGTCTTAAGACGTACATAGTTAAAGATACACATATAATTGGGATGTCTGTTCAAATCGGTGCAAAGTCTTTACAACTATATAGATACACATATGTGTGGGATGCCACGTTTCAAGGACAGAGTGTGTTTTAATCTGTAACCAAACAGGTCCATTTAGAAATATTTATTAACATCTGTCCTAGCATTATAAGTGTAATAGGCATGTATACAAAGTCGCCTGCATTGGATAATATTGTGGACGGTCCCAGTTTAGCGCTCAAAATAGAAATCGTGCTTCAGAACTACATCGTACTGCCAGGGCAGCTCCCCCTCCTTCTGTATGCACCACGATGCTAGATTGTCCCTCATGTCTTTGCATTTCTGCGACCTGTTACGTACGCGGGTGGCTTCACCTCCAGGCATGGCAGCCTCGTCCCTCCACACACCTTTGTGCTGGGTGTAGTCCCGCCCCTCCCAATCCGCTGCCTCCCGGGGTAGATAGACGTGGGGCGCCTCGGTGCGTAGGTAGTTTCTGAAGTACAACACATGCTAGAACCACCACTGTGGTGTTCTCTGGCTCCATTTCTATCTCACGCCTGAGGATTCTGAGACGTGTAGAAACGATGCCAAATGCATTTTCCGCCACCCGCCGGCACCGACTGAACCTGAAGTTGCCTATACGCTGCTTGAGGGTGAGCTTGGTGGTTGGGTAGGGCTTCATAAGGTTCATGCTCATTTCAAAAGCGTCGTCGCCTATAAAATAGTAGGGGAGATCGCCTGGGTAACCTGGAAATGGCTCTGGGGTGGGAACATTAAGGGGGTTCTTGTTGTTCTCTACATCTTTGTGGAATTGGGAATATTTCCATAAAGTACTGTCTGACGCGCGACCTTCGGCACCCACGTCGACATACACAAACTTATAGTCGGCATCGACCAACGCAAAGAGCACGATGGAGTGAAAGTGTTTATAATTATAGTAGACCGTCCCCGCATTACGTGGCTTCTTTATCCGGACGTGCTTGCCATCAACCGCCCCTAGGACGTGGGGCAAGTTCCAACGATCATGAAACAACTTTGCTATATCTTTCCACTCCTTCTTGGTGTTCGGGGTCTGTAAAAAAACATGAGTGTAATTTAATACATGTGGACAGGTGTGTAAACATAGGCCAAATACAATATGTTCTCACGTCTCAGTTATTCCATGCATTTTGGATTTATAATTTTAGTGGATTTGGAGAGGTACGTTTTAGATACTTACTGTATGATTTATGTGGATGGCATATATATTTTGACATATTCACACTTTCTACTATTTTAGGTGCATAGTTTACTATCGTATTTAATTACACAATTTGGGGTGGCGGCCACAGGTTTGGGAACTTACCTTAAGATACTTTCCATGGAGCACAGAATACAGGGCTCGACACGTGTCCTGTATGATGGGGATGACCGAGCTTTCGCCCACAAGGTAGCCTTGAAGTTGGTGTTCTGGTATGTGATCATAGGTCGGACAAGCTCTAGCAGTTCCTTATATATGTGTGGGGACATCCGTGTGGTTTTTGTAAAGTCCGTCACACAACCGAGCTGGAAACAAGAGGCACTGTTGTCATTACAATTGCGGATTGGGGGGGGGGGGGGGGGAAGAGACAGCAAGACATTCATTCTTTCATACTATGGCCTTTTTTTGGTTTTTTTTTTTTTAATTTTAAATATGCAACTTTTTGGATCATACTTGTGTACCTACCCTTAAGAAGTCTGCCTCCAGCTTGGCCAGAGTGTTGCGCTGGGTGGGGTCGGTGCGTCCATGAAGAAAGGGACTCATCCAAAATGCGTGTGTCCGTGGTTGTTTTATGCCGCCTGATATGATGTAATAATCCTCCTCATCGTCCGTCAACACAACCGACATTGCCAGGCTCATCATTTGATAGCGCGTCATGGCGCCCATGTCCAGGAGCCGCCGTTTAGACATGTTTGTGCCCTTTCTCTTCACCAGCAAAACACAAAATAATGCCGCCTTCTACCCTATGTAGGTTCACCGACTGATCATGTGACCGCTATCACGTGATATGTGACCTACTTACCCTGCTCTGCCGTACCCACTGCAGACTAAACGTGCCACGGATGGGCTATAAACGTGCACGGATGGGGGTTATACGTGTGAAATAAGTCCCAGTGGAAGTACATTTCCCGACCGTGTACTCATACGTGCACGGTTTAAGTGAAATTTTTTTCATCCGTCATTTCATCCGTTTCAGTATCCGTCGCAGCGGAAGAACCCCTTTATACTTCCTAAAATAATTTCTTACATATTTAGTGGCCCAGAATATGTCCTTTAACTCCTTTATTTGATTCTGTTTCCTAAATTTCATTGCATAGTAGCTCCTTTAAGATAATGCTATACAAGGTGTTTCCAGTATTTGTACTGTATTCTGGCAGTCTACAGAAGAGATCTTTTGCAGGTTTCTACAATTATGTTTATTAAAATGTACCTTGCAGGAAGCAGAGTGCTCTGAACCAAGCATAGGAAGACACACATATTTCATAAATTAGAGCTGTAGAGAAACCGCAGTTGCTCATGATACTAAAAGTAAAAACACAGTGGTGCAGCCTCAGTCCACACATCTGATCAAAAGCTGTCTTCACTATTATTTGACACTCCTATCAGTTCTGAGATTGCACCATTCACCGAGACTGAATAGTCACTTTTGAAAGCCACAGATATGGCAGCCCATAATTGGTTCTATTAGTTCTGAAACTTTCTGGCTTATTTATTTGTCCATAGAATATTTGTTGTAAAACCAATTAAATGAGCCTATTTCCAACCTGGTACCTGGTGAATTCTCATACAAATGGTCACTCTGGCAGTTTTATCTTTAATTGGTTCGGACCAAATGGTTTTCTGCTAATCAGAGGCTTATGAAATTTATCATTTAATCTCGTGGCCTCATGTAGAATCTTATTACGTCTCCAATCTGGTCTTGGCTCAAGCTGTCCCTGAATGACATGAGCTTTTCCCACTGTTATTATATTGCATTACTTTGAAAGCAATCTCAAAGATGATGTTCAAATCAGGTGATCCTGTCAATATTTCCTTCAATAAAGTACCAATATATACATGTTCATGTGTAACTCTCTTGATTACTAGGTCTAAAAATAGAAATTGGCATTGGAGAAAGAGTACACAAGATGACTAGAATGATGATAACAATCTGTAAAAAGGGCACCAGTGGCTGCCGAGTTAATTGCCCGGCCTGAAGTGAAGAGGGCGTGACTGGCAGCATGTCAGTGATGAAACTGCACTCATTAGCAAGATTAAAGACCAAATAATAAATTCTGGTATTTACAAAGAGCAGAGTAGATGGACATGATTATTTGCTGTTTCAATCTGAGGGATACACGTTGGTAGACTTGTTACAAGTTAGGTTTACTCTAAGGGAGTGGGCATTCAGTATTAAAGTAATTGGTGCTGGGTTTAGTTCGGTCCGTTTTAGCAAAAAGAAATCTGTGTTGAACCTTTACTACTGTTCAAAATCCTCAGGATCTTGTGAAAAAGCATGCTACCCCAAACCATTACACAACTGAATGGTAATGGGAGGTGAGATTGACTGAAGATACAGCGTTCGTCTGGCCCAAAATTACCCTTGTAAATATCAAGTGATTGAAAGGTGCAATAAATAATTCAAACTTGAGCTTGAATTCAGTAGCAAAGCCATGCTTAGGTTTGAAAATGGGTAGGAATGGGAAAGGGAGGGCAGGGGACCTAAATAAACTCACATCTAGATAAATTAAGTAGGCCGATTCTTAGTCATTAACATCACATCTTGATCCTAGAGATGACTACCTCACTAGGAGGTAGTCATACATCATGGCAGGCAGACTAATGGGAAAGCATGGACCCTGAGATTCAAATTACAGAGACCATATCCAAATCGCAAAGAAAATCGACTTTATACAATGATTTTTATTCTGGATGGTTATATATTCAATCCTGTGCCATTGTGGCTGCTACTACATAAGCCAAAGTATAACATGGTATGTGCTCATCAAATGCCGATTTTTTTTAAATGCAATTATTTTCTTACAGTGTACTGAATGTGTGTTTCTCAAAAAGGTTTAAGGCTAATTGATTTCAGGCAAACCTGAGGTAGTAAAAGCACCAATTTGCCCTTTTAGACCTATGATACCCTTCATGTTAGAAAATAATGATTCATAATTTTAATTTCATCATACCTTTCAATATTTGTAAGGCATTGTATTTGAGTATTCACCCTTTTAAAACATGCATTGAAGGGGGCTCTTTTCAGGAGGTTGATATATAGAAGGTCGTCATTACTGGTCATACATCAAGGCTGGCAGACCGATGGGGAAGCAGATAGGTTTATGGTCCCTGAGATAAGATGTGATTCAAATTACAGAGACCGTATTCACATCATAGCAAAATAAATAGACTTCATACAATGATTTTAATCTGGATGTCTATATATTCCATCCTGTGCCATTGAGGTTGCTACTACAGAAGCCAAAGTAAAAAAAAAAGAAGAGAAATGCAAGTTTTTTCATGCAACAAACTGAATTTGTGTTTCTCTCCAAGGCTGCATTCACGACAACAAAGGAACAAAGTACATTAAATCACTATACCATTGTTTAATGGTTAATAAAGCACTCTCAATGCTAAGGGTAAGCCCCATACATGTGTAGCCTTTAGTGTTCAGAGAGTGTTCTGCCTTGGCCATGTAGCCTACATTTTACTCCTCTTTTTCTCTTCCGATTCTGCTTTACCAGTATTTCTTTTTAAGTTATGGTGCCTTGCCCATTAGATATGCATGTGTAGCAGATCCATAATAAAATTCCTCTACTAAGTGTAATATTACCAGCCACACATTCTATGCACCTAGCTATTGATTACATTATGTGGGATATTGACTGACAAGTTACAGAAGAAAATTAAAAAATTTTAAAAGGGGTAAGGCGGTATGCCTGAAGTGTGGGTTTGGGGGGGTAATAGGGCAAGGGGTGTCTTATCAAGCAACCAACCTGAATTTAGACACTGTACATAGAAATAAAAAAGAACTAATAGAAGACGACAAGGACAAGCTTTATCTTATGTGCCATTGCTATTTAGGGGTAGGGACAAGCAAAGATGTCTGGGTTTCGCTGTGTGCATCCAACTTTAACTGTCTCTTGTCAGCCATTCCACTACTGTGTAAATATATTTGTCTCAACCCCTAGCCCTGTACACACAATTACAGCATGGCTTTCCTTCCTGGACTCATACTTAGGTTTTGCACAGCAGCATCTTTGGCGTAAATTAATATTTTCCAGACTAAGGAATTGGTCACTATTTTACACTAAGGGGTAGCAGTTTGGGGCAGGGGCAAGATTACTTTAGGCTCCTCTGGGCTGGAGGGAGAGGCAAAGGGTAAGTCCCCCTAGAGGGGGGGGGGGTGGTACAAGTACTTACATTGATGTTGGCAGAAAGATTTCTAGATGTGGAAGGGGCCCTGGAGGAGGTGGGAGAAATTAAATCTGTTATCCCCCCTACCCATGTTGTTAAAAATGGTCATTGTCTCAGGTCCTGATTGACATTTAATTCTCTCATCATGTAGTGGCCTCTGGAGCCTGATTTACAAGGAGTGCTTCTCTCTGCTATGAAGAACATCTGAAGGAGGAATTGAATCATTGAAGTAAAACCAGATTTATAATAAATACCAAGCACCCATGGAGTCTCATGGCCTGCACACAGGGGAGTTGTTAGCAACCCTGCTCACACGGGACACTCAGATGGTTTTCTTAAATCTTGAATATTTATTTGGCACATCTTAGAAGCAGTGGAGAAAAAGTTGTGTACGGAAAAGAAATCTCATTTTTATTAACTACTTGCATTGGCGTTTGAATTAAATCCAAATTATTGCTGTTGATACCCATGTACATGTGCTTCTTTAGTGACCATAATATTTCAATGAAAGAGGTCCTTCATTTTACCTACTGATACCCAGTGTAATGTACTTTTGTGCAACTAACATCAGTTCACAAGCTCCATTTTAAACCTAGAATAATAACACCTGGTGCTCTGGGTGTCTTCTAAAGTAGCTCCTGTCAGACATAAGGCACTACCAGGTAGACTAGCAACCATCTGTTTGTTAGGTTAGATTCATGTTTTCCTTACTGTAGAGGGACATTAAGAATATGTGAATGTCTCAAAGATTGTCCTTGACTCAGAGGAACCTAGAGAGATAACCTCACTTGGCTTTTATTTTGCTGTGCCTTCAGTTTATGTAGTTTGAACTTAATTGAAATCCAGTATAATATCCAGTTGGGTTTAATAGCAAAGTGACATTATCAAATTACTCAGATAGGCCTGAGCTGTCAATAATCAACACTTTAGAGTAATCATCCTACATACCGCCGCACCTTTTAAACCCTTCTGTCGATCTGTGATTGCATTGAGGATTAAGTCCTCCCATGTCACCAGTCCTGTTTTGTCACACCTGCATCTACTACAGCTACTCAGAGCCACTCTTGGGCTTTAATCCTATAATGGAATCATAGCGTTTTAAAGCTGGTGTGTCAGCTAAAATCTGATGACTTTTTAATCATGTCATATTATTATTGCATATCATATCCTATACATACTCCCTAAATTTTAAAAGAATTGGCAGAGTCTTATTCCATAAGGTTAAAACATGTAGTGCAATCATTTTTGCTGTAGGTTGACACTAAAACTCCCTATGTTGTGGTACTGCATGTCTCAGTGCATTCTCTACCAGGCTAGTTTCCCCTCTACTCACCTGGGGGAGTGACTGAGTCAGTGAGGTGAATAGGCTTTATTGTTAACTATCTCAAATCATATATTTATAGACAAATAGCTTTCACATATTGGGTAAAGTTTATCAGCTAAGATTATATTAGAACCCATGGCATTCCTTTTAAGGAAAAAGTTTGGTAAGTTTACTAGTTGATACACCATCTTTAATGAACTCTGCTGTTGCTCTCATGCATCATGCTGACCTGATAGGAGTGTATCAACCCAATACAATCAGCAATAATACATGAAGGCAGCACCGGTAGACTACCTGTCCACTGTGCAGCCTTTAGTAATTTAGCCAGCTCTTAAAACTGGCAATGGGATCAGTTTAATGGTGAAATGCCCAGGGAGTGTGGGAAGAGGGGAGGCTAAGACACATGTATATTGTTTGAGAAGAATTTTGACCTTAAAGACTGAATTAACTCAGTAGGAGATATTTATGAGACAGTTTGTTGCCTAACAGTTGTGGCCATTATAACGCTACAAAGCGCTAAAGGGCTCTGGCATTAGCAGCACCTATCCAATATCGATGTCCTGTACATTAGAGACAGTTGTAAATACATGTATAGATATATGGTAAAATGTCTACCCTTTCCACACACTTTATCTTTATTAAATGGTGTATGTTTGGTCAAGATATTAGATGACTGAGAATGGAATTAGCATATTACATTCATTCACTTGGGAAATCTTGCAATTGCAACTCTACTGGACCAGACCATTATAGCACCAGATTCTCAATTGCCCAAAGGACGACAGCTCAATGCCACATGCCTTGGTAATAATATTTACCCCTTCACATTACCTCTAGCTCCATTTATAAATTATTAGGGAAAAGAGGAGGATTGTCCTACAATGCATACAGCATCTCACGAGATTCTGTCTTTGTTTCAGGACAGTAACTCTGCTCATGATGCAAAAGGGCACCATGCAGGGATAACCTAGAGATATCCCCAGTAGATTTATTGAACCACGAGAAATACAAATCAACACGTTTATGAGGCCTTTCTTCCCCAATTATGGCCTAATTTTGTTGGATGCGCATGTCTTATTCTCTTAGTCACGCACTTCTAATCCATCCCCTGTGGCCTAAATAGGGTCGAGGTGGGATGTTCAATCTTTCTTTTTTTTGTACAGTTTCAGGGACAGGCTCCATCTATGCACTTGGGTCTAGAAATCACAAAAAGAAACATTTTCTGAACCCGCATGAACCCCCTTGAAGGGGAGATTCTTACCAAAGCCTCACCATGCCCTTATGAGAATGATCGCACACCTTCATTTAGGGCAGGATCATTATTCTTGTGCTCATGAGGGTCTGTTTTAATACCACAGCACAGAACACATTGCAGTTAATTTCAAATATGAGTTGTTTGAAATGATTTTTTTCAGGATCATCTAGGTCATCTTACATTAATTATCATCAGATGAAAAGCTGGAAACTCTTGATAGAAAAACCTGATCCTGATGCAGCTGACTATAATTTCCAACCCAGAGATGATGAATATTAATTGATGCATTAAACTTTGCCACCTTATTTCACATTTTCTATGTGAGATTTGATTGTAGAATTAGTTTATTGAATTGTTTGCCCTTTCCTCAAACACCAGCTTTATCCTCTCTAAGGTAGGTCGCTATCACCTTTGATTCCATTACTTCAATTCAATTGGTTAGGAATGTTTTCCATACTTTGTACTATCTTTTAGAAGTCCTTTGGATCAACAAGCCCCCAGGAGAGATCTTTAGTAATTTTAGCAATTTAGTTTCTACAATTGTACCTTTCTATTTTAGTAATAAGAACATACAAACATCTCTCATCATTTCCGTGACAAATGAAATGAAGCACATAACCATGAATGACTCAAATTTATAAATCAGTCATTGAAACTCAAACATTGGACCCTTTTTCTTAAATGCTACCAAATGAAAGAGGCTGATAGCCATGGATGACCTGCCAAAGTGCTGGCTTATCCATGTATTAATTCGTTTATACCACGTTTGTCAAACCTGACCATGAAAACTTGATAAAAAACTCTTCTTTATTAAGTGTGACGTCCTAGCAGTGCAGTTACCCACTGCTAATTCACACTGCCTATCCACGTTTTGAGTGTCTAAGCTGGATAACCGCGGTATAAAGGACATTAATGGCCAGCAGCATGCTCAGTTGTTTGTGTTATCCTGTGAAGCTTTAGGAGTCGAAGCACTGCAAGGATCCTTTGAAATGTGTCTTAGCTTTTCCATTGCATTTGCATACAGCCTCTTTTCAAGTGAAAGGAACTGTTTGTGCACCATAGGTATAAGAATACTGATTTAATTTATACTGTTACTCTTACAGACTGTAGAGAAACTGCAGTTGCTCCTAATGCTTCAAGAAAAAACCTGAATCCTGCATAGCATCAGTCCAGACATCTGAGCTGAGGCTGTCCACAATTTTACTTGTCACTGCTATCAGATGTGAAACTGCACTATTCACTGAGATTGAACTGTCACTGTAGAAACCATGAATATGGCAGCTCATAATTGATTCTATTAGTTCTGAAACTGACTGCTCTGACTCAATTATTTGTCCAGAGAGTATCTTCAGTAAAACCAATTAAATGAGTATATTTCCAATCTGTTACACATTGAATTCTCATACAAATCATTACCTTTTATCTTTCATTGGTTTGGACCAAATGGTTTTCTGCCTATCAGAGGCTTTTTAAGTTCGTCATTTAACCCTTTAGGGTCAAGCATAAACTTTTTGTCGCCCCTAAAGGGCTAATGTCTTGGCCATGTCTAGGAACACGTCTGTGATGTGGTGTGATGTCATTTTAATCTGTCCCTGAATGACACAAGCTATGTCCCACTGATAATACATTGCATTTCTTTGAATTCAACCTTAGGGGTGATGTCCGCTCTAGGTGCTCTTGCGGATATTTTCCTCGATATAGTACCAATGATATTTTTGATAAGTGTAAACATCTCTGTCTTACCTAGGCATCCATACCTTTCCATGTGTAACCCCCTTGAATTGGTCTGAAAATAGAAATTAGCATTGGCGAAAGAGTACCTGAGATAACTAGAGTAATGTCTGTCTGTACATGATGGTGATGGTCTACTTTTACTGCAGAGTATTGTGGGGCATTTAAATCAACTCACATTTATTGTGTATGTAGAGGGGTGGATTTGGAGTTCGAACATTGAAACAACTGGTCTTGATGCTAAGGATTGCTGTCCCCAACCTAACTCAGTGATAATCATACATCATGGGTTAGTGGACATACGGGAAAGAAGATAGGTTTATGGTCCATGAGATAAGATAGCATTCGAATTACAGAACATATTCATACTGTAGCAAAATAGATGGACTTTATACAATGATTTTAATCTGAATGTCACCAGTCATGAATTGGAGCATCATGCCAAGTATTCAGGAGTGCATCAACCCTGTCGGGTTAGCACTATGAAAAAATGCAGCCCCAGTGTGGGCTAAATCATAACAGCAAACAAAAGGGTTAGGAAGACTTATTCAGGTACTTGCTTTTAAGATTTAAAATACCTCTAGGGTGTCACACTGGACTTCAGGGTGAAATATATGTCGACAACTATGGCACTGATTGAATGATTAATGCAATTTATGCACACCTCCAATTGCATTCTACTCATCAACCACATGTAGTGTATGGTGGCATTAGTTTAACCCTACCATCTATGTTCATCTCTTGGCATGATGCACCAATGCAGGCCCAGAAGTAAAATCAGTAGCACTTAATTGGTGCCGCTTGCAGACCCTATGGACATAAGGCAAAGGATGCAGCTCTGAGGAATTTTTAATCATTGCTGTATTAATTTGTCATGACAAAAGTCAAAAAGCTCATAGGGCATTAAGGAACTATGCTACCATAACAGGTTCACATGAAGGGCACTTCTGAATCACAGGACTGCATGTAGTGTATGACGACATTAGAATGTGATATTGCCCCATAGTTGTACTGGGTATAGAGCCCTGTGAACCAGCCTACTCTGTATTTACTGTGAGGATTTTAGGAGCTGGTGCATTGATCCAGACAGTGTTATCCTCACAAGTGTATGGAAATGGGGCCTGTGCTTGGAGAGTAATCTACTTAGTCTCCCATCTACCTAGTTAATATAGCACTGCTAACCCCTTAAAGGCTGCAGAATACTTTGATGTGCATTTTCCTCTTGATGCATGGATGTAGCCCTATGAGCATTGAGATAAGCCATTGAGAGGCTATCAACCCAGTTAAGTCAGAATGAATGAAGCACAGGTTACCTGCAAAGGTTGCATTCTTGTATCATAACAACAAATAGAATAGCACATTGAAAGGAAAATACTGTCCTTTAAGAGTTAATACAGCACTCCTAAAGCTAAGGGCAAGCCCAGTACATGTATAGCCTTTTAGTGTCTTCAGATGGTGTTCTGCCTTGTCACCTAAACCTACTTTTTACTCCCTCCTTTTTCTTTTGATTCAGTTTTATTAGTTTTTCTTTTCTTATTTACGGTTGCCGGCCCATTTGCCTTGCCTGTGTAGCAGATACATATTTAACTTCCCCCCACTAAGTGTATTATTCCAAGCCATACATTCGGAGTACGTAGCTATTGATTACATTTCATTGGATATTGACTGACAAGTTGAAGAAAATGTTAAAAGGGGTAAGGCAGTATGCTCAAAGTGTGAGTGAGGGGGTGAGGCAGGAGTGTCTTTACAAGCAAGCAATCCTTTTTTTTATGGCAGGCTATTTAATGGTAGGTAGGAGTAAAGATGTGTTTTGTCTGGGTCTGGCTGTGCGCATCTACAGTTTACCCTCCTGAACCAATGCTGTGGTTTCACAGAATGACATCGGACCTTCTTTGGAGTAAATCAATATTTTCCAGACTAAGGAAGTGGTCATTATTTGACAATGGATGGTAGATTGGGGCAGGGCAGGGGTGAGAGGGGGAAAACGTAGGGGAGGTATATTTATTTAGAGCCCTTTTGAGGAGGGATTTTCACTGATTTTCATGGAAAAAAAGAGAGAAAAAGTGCACCCTGCGCATTGTGTTCCATTAAGAATGTGCACACTGTATATGCTTCTCTGTTACGAAGGTGCACACAGTGCAAAAAGTTAAAGGCTAAATCAATTTCGTAGGACATATTCATGTGACAGTTTGTAAGCTAGCAGTTGTGGCTATGTCTCCCATTATAACGCTACAAAGGAGCAAGATAACTTTGGCATTAGCAGCACCAGTATATACTAAGTATATGTATCCAATGTGGATGTACTGTGCATTAGAGAACAGTTGTAAAAACATGCACAGATATAAGGTGATATGTTTATCCTACCTGAATGAATTCACATCCATTGCATTCTAAGTTGATCCTTTTTTGTCTGGCTGGGCTATTAGATAACTGAGAATTGAATTAGCGGAACATTTTTATTATGACTTTGCTGAACTAGGCCATCATCACAACATTCTCACTTTCACAAAGCACAGTTTTTAAAGGTTACATGCCATGGTAACAATATCCCCCTGTGCACATTACCTATTGATTTCCTCTCAGACAAAGACCAAAGAGGATTGTTCTACAAAGCGGCCAATATTTCACAAGATTTTGTCTTTGTTTCAGGACAGTCACCCTGCTTAATAATGAAAAAGGGCATCATGCAGGGATTAGCTAGGGATATTCCCAGTAGAATCCCGGGACCCCAGGAAATCCACAGCAACATGTGCATGATGTATTTCCTCCACTTTTATGGCCTAATGTTGGTGGATGGTTAATATAGATAGATCCTCATGTTTCATCTTCTTAATATCAGCCACTCTGATCCTGGCCTGAATAGAGTATGGGGAGTGTTGAATCTCTCATTTTGTCATAGAGTTACAGAGACTGGCTCAGACTATGCATTGGGGTCTCAAAACTCTCCAAATCACAAAAGGACTTTCAAATTCCTACTAAAACATTAATGAAAATGGTCAGAAACCTCCATATGGGAACCAACTCAAAGTCATAATATATTATACGCAAAGGTCTGTCTTTTACTCTGCGTCTTTTTGTTTTTCTTTATCCATCTCTTATGCTTGTCCTCAGACCCATTATCTCTACCTGTATTCCATATTGTCTAGTACAAGCCTGTATCCACAGTTGGGTCTTGTGGCAGAACAATTGTACCCCTGACACTCGCCCCATGCTGTCTAAGTAGAGCAATGGGGGCTATTCTGGGGGCAGCAACTCTCTGCAGAGAGGGTATTTGTCCATAGGAGGTGCTGTTAGGCTCAGGGAAAAACCCTGAGACAATCAAAAGATGCTGTTCAGAGATTTGTCACTTACTACACCCACTGGTGGTGTTGTAAACAGTGTAGCACAAAGCAACAAGAAAATGCCTTTTTTCATCAAACTAGATTGCCAGAACTGAGCCCAGTGGATTATGCAGGGCCTGACAGAGGCCCATGTTGATGTCCGAATAACCCCTTCTCAAAATGTTTCCTTTTACAGTTGGTGTTTCTGAATGGATGTAAGTGCAGCAAAAGTGGTCAATGGACAGCATTTTCTCTCTCTTTCCACAGCTTCCAAGACACCAAAACAAATGCCCAAGCTTTGATACTTATTTAGGGCCTTGTTACACTGTTGTGTCCCAGCTACTTCATGAATAAATATGAAGGTGTATGTCTTCGATTTCATCTGCAGTCCAGTCAGCTCTAATGTGGTAAGAACATGTGTATATATTAGGTGCTGTTTTTATAAACTCATACTTTTCTTAGGAAAAGAATGTCAGACAACACAATCTTTTAGAAAGATTTACCATAAATTTGATAACAATATCTGTTGGTTTTTGGTTGCCATGGTAACAAAATCAATATATAATTTATTCCATCTCAATTGATGAAGGGAATCCTGAAATATTGCAGTTTGAATATTTGTTCAACCCAGTGGGCACAATATTCAGTTCAACATTGAATTAATATTGAATCAACATTGAATCAATATTCACAAGCGTCAATCTTTGATGTCCATGTGTTTAACTGCCCTTGTCCAAGAAGCAGACTTCTTTAGGTACTACCCAGAGACATCCCCTTCCATTACCTGCAGTTTGTCATAAAGGCAGACTATTTCCACACCTTAATTAGCTCCTACTTAAACCCAGGAGGACACTGTTAGAATAAAACACAGACCACCTGGGTGCTTTGGGCCTGATCCTGAAGAACCTCAAATCAGACATAAGATGCAACCTGAGGTAGTGGTCCTTTATTTACAAGGGCTTTGAATTCTGGAACTTTTATGGCCCCTTAGGAGATAAGAACTGTCACCTGTTTTCAGTGAAAAGGCCTGCACTTGACAACATAAGCTCGACAAATTTCAAATCCCCTCCTCCCCACCCTTTCCATTAAAAAGAATCCACTGCCTAGACCAGAAACCATCAGCTAAGACTGGAGGTCTTAGCAAGGTGTGGCCAAGGTTAGGAACATGCAATAATGTCAGTGGTACATCTCCAACACCGCTTGCGGATTCATTTCTTTCCTACTTCAGAGGAGTATCTGGCCATGTCACACGGGACTGCTCAGTCCCCAGACTCAAAGGAACCTTGACAGATAATTTTGAGAGTAGGTGACCACATCACCAAATCACTATGGTATAGTTATAGACCTTGTACTGTCTGCTGGTGTCTTAAACACTGTACTACCTGGTCCTCAAACAATGCACCCTAAATAGATATTCTTCATATAACAGTTGTCTTTCATTCCCTGTGCTTTCTGTTATAGCTTCCCTAAAATCCCTTATAATCCAGTTTGCTATTGGATAACAGTATGACACCACAATTTACACATATGTAGTTATGGATTCAACTCACACAATCTACAGATGGCAATAATGTGCAGTTTGAAGTAATTATCCTGTAATTAGCCCTTTTAAACCCTGCCGTCAGACTCTGATTGCATTGAGGTGTGATTAAGTCCTCCCTTGTTGCCCTTTTTGAATATAAGGGCTGTATTCATGCATCAAGATGACCCTACAGGATTGCATTAACCTCGTATTGAATGCAGAAGTGGTAGGTAGACTCCCTTGTGCAGCATTCATGCATCATGCCAACAAAAGCAAAGTACTTTGAAGTGCTTAGAAGTTACACAGCCCCCATCAGGGATCAGTTTCATGGTGAAAGGAGTGCTGGGAAGGGGGAGGACATATGTCACTTGAGACCTTTGGGCCTTAAAGATGGTGTCCCAGCTAAAATTTGATGACTTTTTAATCATGCCATATTACTATTGCATATCCTGTCCTATACATACTGCCTAAACTTTAAAAGAATTGGCAGAGTCTAAATACATAAGATTAACACATTTAGTGCAATCATTTTTACTGTAGGTCGACACTAAAACTTTCTGTGTTGTGGTACTGTATGGCTCAGTGCTTTCTCTACCAGGCTAGTTTCCCCTGTACACACCTGGGGGAGTGACTGAGTCAATGAGGTGAATAGGCTTTATTGTTAACTATCTCAAATCATATATTTATAGACAAATATATTGAACATAGAGTACTACATATCAGCTAAGATAAGAACAAAACCCTTGACAATAAAATCATATCCATTTTGAAGAAAAGGTTTGGAAAGTCTATTAGCTGATACACCATCTTTAAACATTAAGTTACCATAATGTGAGCTGTTTATGAGCTGTTTATGAAACTGGCGTGTTGGCAAACACTTGTGGTTGTGTTTACTGCTAAAATACCACAATGTGGCATGAGTGGCAATTATTCCAAATGGATGTCCTAGGTATTGGAGAACAGATAATCATACCTGTGTGATGTATATGGTCAAGTGCTGACCCCTCCAAAACTCATTAACATATATATTTCAATTAGATGGTTAGCGTTGTGTGTAATACACTAATATTCCCCTTTGTCTGTACTCCTGTACTCCTCAGTACATATGTATAAATACCAGGGTGTATTATCATAACTATGGATGGTTGGTTGGTTTATGAAATGGCTGATAATGGAATTGGCAGATTACAGGGATTGACTTCAATCATCTTGTTACTGTAAGCCCTCAAGCATATCATTTCTCCAGCGCATGCTTTTTGGTTCAGTATAACAAAGGTCAATTGGCTTGGTAACACTAAACTTCAGACCTTATCTATCTTCTTCTTAGATGACCAGATGAAGGACTCTAAGCAGTATCTCGGACACACACTATGGCTATTTGTGAGAGGATGTGGTGTTATTGTACATCCATATAGAAGGGGATTTTCCTACAAGGATATGCATCTTAGTTACTGTAGTAATTCCACTCTACCCCACTTACCATAGTATGTGATGGTGATATTGCTACATCCTAAAAGTGTGATATGGCAAATTGAACAGCAATGAGAAGCTGAACCATGTAAGCTCCATAGGGGGCTTCCATAAAGTATGTACGCACCAAGGGGGAATGGGGGGGTCTATTTTCTGAAAATTTTTGCGTACATAAACCATTTTTTTAAACAAAAACGCTATTGACAGTTCGAACTGTCAATAGTGGAAAATATTTCTCTTATTGACAGTTCACACTGTCAACAGTGGAAATTATTCCTGTTATTGACAGTTCCCCATGTGAACTGTCAAGAGTGGAATATTTCTGTCTTATTGACACTTCCCACTAACATTGGAGTCAAAAAATTTTTTTTCACCAAAATCAGTTTTGCCCTCAAAATCGGTTTTGCCCCCAAAATCGGTTTTGGACCCAAAATCGGTTTGAGACCCAAAAACGCTTTTAGACCCACAATCAGTTTTAGACCCAAAATCGGTTTTAGACCCAAAATCGGTCAAAATCTGTTTTGTCCCCAAAATTGGTCAAAATCTGTTTTATCTCAGAATCGGTCAAAATCTGTTTTGTCTCCAAAATCTGGCAAAATCGGTTTAGGAGCCAAAATCGGTTTTGCGCCAAATATCGGTTTTGCGCCAAAAATCGGTTTTGCCCCAAAATTGGCTTTTCCACCAAAATCGGCTTTTCCACCAAAATCGACTTTTCCATCAAAATCGACTTTTCCACCAAAATCGACTTTTCCACCAAAATCGACTTTTCCACCAAAATCGACTTTTCCACAAAAATCGACTTTTCCACCAAAATCGACTTTTCCACCAAAATCGACTTTTCCACCGAAATCTACTTTTCCACCAAAATCAACTTTTCCACCAAAATCAACTTTTCCACCAAAATCAACTTTTCCACCAAAATCAACTTTTCCACCAAAATCAACTTTTCCACCAAAATCGTTCTCAGGGTTGTGACGGATAAGGAACTGTCAATAAGAGAGGAAATTCCCACTATTGACAGTTCATTGAGGAACTGTCAGTAACGCTATAATTTACCACTATTGACAGTTTGAACTGTCAATAAGAGAAAAATATCCCACTATCGACAGTGTGAACTGTCAATAAGAGGAAAGTTTTCCACTATTGACAGTTTGAACTGTCAATAGCTGAGCCAAGGTGGGCCGGCTATTGACAGTGCAAACTGTCAATAGTAGAAATCAATCTTCTTATTGACAGTTTGAACTGCCAATAACAGAACAGAATTCCCTTATTGACAGTTCAAACTGTCAATACCAGGATATAATTCCCTTATTGACAGTTCACACTGTCAATAGTGGGATTTCTTTCTCTTATTGACAGTTCCTTTTTGGAAGTGTCAATAAGAGAATCTTTTTTCCTTTATTGACAGTTCAAACTGTCAATAAGGGAATTATATCCTGGTATTGACAGTTTGAACTGTCAATAAGGGAATTTTGTTCTGTTATTGACAGTTTGAACTGTCAATAGTCACGGCCTTTTTTTAATGCGTACAAAAACTTTAGGGAGGTGGGGCGGGTCAATTTCTGGGGAAAATTTGTGTACATACTTTATACTTTATAGAACAGTTGACGCTGGAAGCCACCCTCTGCTGTCGATCCGGTCCCCGGAGGCTTAGGCTTAAACCCTGGAGGTGGTACCACTGGCTTCCGAGTGTCCGGCTTGCTCCCCGATCCGCCATCTTGGCTCGAAGCCAACTCCTCTTCCAGTTTAGCGTTCTGCAAATTAATCGCTGCCAGGCGATCCTCCATTGACTGCATCTCTAGCTTACGTTTGAGGATAGCTTGTTTCTCCTCCGCCAGTTTTAATTGTAGAGAAACCGGCTGTTCCCTATCCATTGCTGGTGATCCCGGCTCCTCCACCTTGCGTAATTCAAAGGCTTTGTCTTCTTCCTCGTCCAATCCGCCTTTAGAATGGGTGGGTTTAGCACACTGCGGACACGCCGATTTACGATGATCGTACTCAAACGCGCAGCTTTTGCAAGGTTGCATGGCTGTGGCTTAGAAAATATATATAATTAATTAACTAACCACGTTAATATGACATAAAGCAAGCGAGCAGTGAGCTGTCCAACCTCTCTGGGCGGCGCTCTGGCATAAACAACAGCGGTAACCAACGTACACACTCTGCCTAGATACATAACATAGGGGGCGCTCCTAACCGGGTAACAGATGTTTGGCGCGCGCGAATGACCTGACCAATAGCGGGAACAAGGGACTCGTACCCAACCATTACGCCGAATACGGTACATTTATAAATGTTTTGATAGGCTGTATATGATTTCTATGAAAATGCATGCACTCATCTGATCATAGATATAACCTCTTGACCTCTTAAATTTGGATGACAAGAAAGTTGTATTAGGTTGCACAATTTTGTCAATCACTTCTTTTGTAAAACACATGTGTTGCTAAAGCATGTATAAATATTTGTAGAATAAGGCCAATTAATTCATAGTAGTGCCTCTACATGGGTCCCCAGAGATTTGACCATGTTGCCTTGTCGATCTTTAGCAAAAGAGCTATTTCACTGTGTCGATTTTTATTTATATAGAATATACTAGGGCATAATAAAGATGTCTGTGTCTGTCTATTTTTAAAAGGGCTGTGTCGCCCGTGTCGATTTTTAAAACGGCCGTGTGGCCGTGTCGCCCGTGTCGATTTTTACCCATGTACTGAGCAATATGTCAACCCTGCCTCTGAGGATGACACAGCTCTATAGTCTATTCACCACCCTGTGTGTCCTGATGACGCGACAAGTGTGCATAGATTTTCACACATCTCATCTTTAATAAGGACCTGCTTTTATAGTGAGCAGAGGAGTCCCAGCAATACATTTATGATGCCTTGCCTCCACTTTTAGTTGCTGATTGTCAATATAACCAGTCATGTGATGGCTGCAGGGATTCCTCCTGTCTTGTCCTCTTAGTCACTCCCCTACTATTCATCTCCAGTGGCCTGCATACTGGGAGGAGGTAGAAAGCTGGTACCACTCCTTATCGTGGCCTTGGTGCCTACCTCCAAAGATAGTCAGAGTTAGATAACGGTAGGCAACCAGGCACTGGATGGAGTCCACATTAAGCGCTCCGTAGGTTTTCAATGGACTAGTATGTACCATCTTCGTCTTGGGGGAATAAATAGATATTCTTCATAGATCTGGCATGATGTTGCATATCCTATGTGAGCAAACAAGATATTATTTCATGTGGAGAAACAAAATTACTATGCTTAAGTACTAAAATGGCCGTTCTCCACATCCCCTTGGAGAAACTGATGCTCATTCTCAATGGAGTGTTTCTAAAATAGCTATGAAACCAAATTTTGAAGGTCGTCTTAAATATAATTTATCAATAATTACATGAAATAAGGTCCACTCTAATCAGTCTAAATTCCTGGTTTCTTTACTTATGATACCTTGGATCATATCAAACGAGTCAGATATGATACAAGGTACCACTCATGGAGAAACCTGTCATTCAGGCAGATTCTTTGTGGACGATTGTGGACCTCCTTCTCATGTGGTCTCCATGGTACCACCATTCCACCCCTTTTTCTGTATCCATGAATGCACGCATTATGGTGCTATAAATGCAAGAGACTGTCGCCACCTAGTGAGGGAGGGTGGTACTCGCTCGCGCCAAACTTGAGCGAGGACAAAGGATTGCCAGAAGCCTCCATGTAACAGACATAGACGGACGTGTATTGTGATATGGTTTAGAAGTTACCGGTACTTCCAACCATGGATAAGAAGTTACAAAAGTGCAGCGAATGCAGGGAATCACACGTACCAAAGGGTGGTAAACCATGTCCATACGTGATTGAGGCTAAGAAAAAGGCCATTTTGTGCAAGGCCAAAGACGCGGACGGTGAAGGCTGGAGACTGTATGTGGACTCACAACAGATGTCTGATGACTCAGAGGAGTACTTGGGCAAGAGTCAGTCAGGAGAGTCTCAGGAACGGGTGCAGTTGGATGAGAGCACAATAGGAGCCATGTTGGCGGAAATGCAGGCGTCCCGCAGACTCATGGAGGGTCAAATGCTAGTATTAACGGGCTTAATGCAGGGGCTGGGAGTGGGCGACGCCGCGGCAGCCCAGATCATGACGAAATCCCAGGAAAAAGCCCAGGCAAAGTTACTAGCATCAGCCAAGTCAGCCAAGCAGGTTCCGGATACGTCGGGCATGTCAGCCTATCTACAATCTCAGTGGAATCCAGGCGAGGAAGACGTCGGGCAAGATGGCGCCGGCGGGGAGTCAGGTGACGCCGGTGACTCCGAGGAGGTGGGCAGCAGTGGATTGGGCAGCAGTGGATACGCAGCCTTGCTTCAGTCGTTGTTGGGCAGGAAGAAGGAGAGTCCAAACCCGCTGAAGGGCCAGAGGTTCATCCCAGCAGACTTGATCAGAGGAGGACCTTCGAGATCAATCGTTCAGGGAGTCACGGGAGTCCAGGGAGTCAAAGGGCAGCAGCTGGTCTTCCTCTCTGAAAGATCTGCAAAACGTGAGTTGGTCACTTTTGATCTTTTACCACATATGCACAGTGACAGGTCAAAGAGTCCTAGTATCCATGACATTATTTCAGCTAGCATGAGTCTTGTGGAGAGCTTTATGATTCATGGGGTAGATGATGCACATTGTTTTGCCCAACATGTAAAATATCTCACTGATAAGGTCAGGATTTATGAAGAAAAATCTCTCATGGATTACGATTTAGCTATGAGGGAAAGGGGGGAGGAATTTGGCATCCACACCTTTTGTTACGGGGATGAAAGGTTGTTTACCAGGTGGATTGGACCAGAGGGGGTTCTCCCTAGAGAGGCCAGAGATTTTCACCGCCAATCAGGCAGAGGCAGAAGTAGGGGCGGTAGAGGCAGGTTTAGAAGCAGAGGCTTTGGTCCAGGTAGGCAGGGTTATGGCTATGGTGAAGGCTATGGTGAGGGAAGCTACGGTAGCGGTAGCGGTAGAAGGAATGATTACTGCTTCGATTTTAACAAAGAATCGGGGTGTAGATTTCCTCATGACTGCAGATTTCCTCATGTCTGCCAGGAGTGCAGGGGGGGTCACCCCATCATGGCGTGTCCTCAAAAGAAAAAAGAATAGGATAGGGCAGCTCCTTCCAGATCTAAGGTAGGGGTGTTAGAATGTAGCCAGGCAGGCATAGAGGTATTAGTTCCCAGACAGGCAGTCAAGGGTATTGAATTGGTGGAATTGGAGGAATTGAATAACATACGAGTTGGTACCGCGTGCCTCAGCGAGGAAGGGGGCGTGGCAGGTCAGTCTGGTTGCATCGAGGGTGGCCCCTTTCGGGGGTTGGGACGCCCGAAATTCACTGTTCCTGAAGGTTGTGGGGCAGAGCATCCCCTTTTTTCAATTTTTTCTGGTGGTGTCTCGACCGAGGAACTTGACCTGAGTTCTGTCGGTCGGGATCTGGCTTGTAACGTAGGTAATTCCATAAATTCGGTTGGTAAAGACGTGTGTTTGGGCGGTCACGCCCCTTTTGTGGGCGCCGCCATCTTGGATCTCGGCGGGCGCGAGAGGTTGGACGAGAGGTCGGCGGAGACCGATGACGTCATCATTCAAAATGGCTACCAGCAAGGCGAAGATCTCGAGAGTTGTGATTCGGGTGTGGAATTATCGTTTAATTCTTGCAGTATACATGGCAGTGACAATTGTATTTATTGTGAGGAGGTGGAGATGGACTCAGACTATGATTATACGGAAGATTACGTTCAATTGTGGTCTAGCAGTGACAATTCAAGCGACGTTCCCGTTTATCGCCCACCAGTGACAACGCGTCTACCTAAGGTAAAGGCGTCTGTTAAATACAATGATAGTTATTTTTCTCGTCCTTGTGGGTCGAAATGTTGTGGTAGCCATAGGCTGGCAGGTTCGCAGGTTCAGCTCAATCCTTGTGTTTTTTTCGATGAATGTTTCAACCACGAGGAGGTTGATCGAGAGGCAGAATTTATATTCACAGGGGTTAGTGAAGGATTTAGGATTGTTGACCCTGAATTTGACAAATCATACTGCAGGTCAAATTATGACTCTATTACCAAGGGTAAGGCCAAGGTAAAAATGGACAATCTGGTCAGACAGGAGTTATTGTGTGGTAAGGTATGCAGAGTAAAGGATAAGCCTACGTGTGTACATTCCATGGGGGCTATTTATAAGCCTGATGGGTCAATCAGGCCGATAACTGACTGTAGTAGGGGGTTACCAGGTCCTGAAAATGAGAGCATAAATGACCACATGAGCTCCACTTGTGAAAAATTCCAGTATGTGAAAGTGGACGATATTGTGGAAGATATTACCCCTGGTTGCTATTTTTCTGTAGTGGATGTTAGTGCAGCGTACAGGTCGGTCCCAATTTTCCCTGGGGATAGACAGAAACAGGGGTTTTCCTGGAATCTGGAAGGCAGGGACGAATATTTTGTGGATTGTTCGTTATCATTTGGGCTTAAATGTGCCCCCTTCATTTTCTCAAAATTGACGGAATTTGTTATCAGGTGCCTCAAGCGTAGGAAGATACATAGGGTATTTGGTTACCTAGATGACTTCCTGGTCATAGGTGATACTAGGGAGGAGTGCAGGAGGAATCAGGCTGTCCTGATTGAGATCTTGCGTAGCCTGGGATTCCATATTGCATGGAAAAAAGTAGCTACGGCCAGTCGTGTCGTCAGATACTTAGGTATAGAGTTCGACAGTGTTGCTATGGAACTGAGACTACCGGCAGACAAAGTGAAAAAGACCTTAAGTCTTGTTGAAGAGTTCAAACAAAAGACATGTTGTACAAAAAAAGACCTCCAGGTCTTGGCAGGGCACCTAGCACATGCCAGTCAGGTGGTGAGGGGGGGGAGAACATTCTCCAGACGGATCATTAATTTAATTCGTTACTTACCAGATGGTGAGAAGATAGTTCATATCCCAGGGTGGATGAAGGAAGACCTAGTCTGGTGGAAAAATTTTTGCGAAATTTTCAATGGTAAGGCAAAAATTATCAAGTCCAAAAATGGTCCAAAAATCAAATTAGAAACAGATTCTTCTATGTCGGGGTTTGGAGCTAGATGGGACGGGGATTGGCTTGCAGGCTTCTGGGTTGAAGAATTAGAAGGGGCGAGTCAGACATACTTGGATCATCATTGGTCGAAGGAGCCCATTGAATATGACCCGGTGGATGATATCAACCTCCTTGAGCTGTGGCCCGTTCTAGCAGCAATCGATAGATGGGGTGAGAGATGGAGAGATTCAAAGGTGACAGTATGGACCGATAACACACAGGTGAAGTGGATGATTAGGACAGGCAGGTCAAAAAGTGTCAAGGCTATGTGGTGGCTCAGGGAGCTTTTCTGGAGATGTTGCTTATATAATATTCAGGTAGTGTCAAAGTGGATTAGTACTAAAGAAAATACTGTTGCTGATTATCTCTCTAGATTATCTGACTCTAGGAGTCTCGGAACACTCCCACCTTCATTTAATGAGTGGTTGTGCTGTTTCAGGTGAGGCATTGAGAAGGAAGCTCAGGGTAATGCAGTCTAGGTGGATGTCAGACAACTCAAAATCCACTAGATCGTCGCAATGGAGGTCATATTTTGATTTTTGTGAAGAATATGAGTATAGGGATCCCCTGCCAGCATCATTAGATATGATTCTCCTGTATATAATTCATCTATCAGATAGATTATGCTATAAATCAATCACCCAATACCTGGGCGCAGTATGGTTATTACATGATATGTGTGGGTTACCTCATGTAGATCCGAGTCAATTTGAGCTGGTTATAACACTTAGGGGGGTGAAGCGTACCCTGGGGGATGTGACGGTCCAGGCTAGGCCTGCCACCTTAGGGGATTTAGTTACCATATTCAATGCCTTAGATATGAATCTGGATCAGGATCTGGCTTTCTGGTTAGCAATTTTGCTAGGTTTCAGGGGACTGTTGCGTAAATCAAATATTCTGGAGTCAGATATGGGAGTCACATTGGGTGACTTAAGTTGGGAATCATGGGGAGTAGGACTGTCAGTCCGCAGGACAAAAACCATTTGTTTTCAAGAAAGGGTTCTGTTCATCCCCTTTGTTCCTATAAAAGGGTCCATTTCTGTGTGTATACATTTCTTATGTTATTCTTGAGTAGGGTTACTCACCCGTCACCAGACTCTCAGTTAGTGGGGTATATGACTCAAGGAGTCTTTGTCAGGGGCTCTTATAAGTGGTATAGTAAAAGGTTGACAAATCTGTGCAATGTGTGTAAATTGATCAAAATGTCCTCTCATTCCATGCGTAGAGGGGGGGCCAGCTTGCTGGCTGAGAATGGTATTTCCTTGATTGACATCAAAAACTTAGGTGATTGGAAATCGATGAGTGTCTTATTCTACCTGACACGTTCTCTGGACTCAAAGATAGTCTTGGACAAAAAGATAGCCATGGACATATTTCTCAATGATAAGGCTTATCTGGTGGACTAAATCATCACAGTCTACCTTCGGTTTGGCTTGGTTGGCTGGATTATGCAATGCATGTGATGCAAACATGCAATTAAAACGCCAAACCTCATATAGACTATATTGTATTGACTTGTTATTATTTCGGGTACCGGTATAGACTACCGCAGTATTTATTGTATCCATGAATGCACGCATTATGGTGCTATAAATGCAAGAGACTGTCGCCACCTAGTGAGGGAGGGTGGTACTCGCTCGCGCCAAACTTGAGCGAGGACAAAGGATTGCCAGAAGCCTCCATGTAACAGACATAGACGGACGTGTATTGTGATATTTTTTCTTTTTGTAAGCTGGATTATGCAATGCATGTGATGCAAACATGCAATTAAAACGCCAAACCTCATATAGACTATATTGTATTGACTTGTTATTATTTCGGGTACCGGTATAGACTACCGCAGTATTTATTTTTTCTCTATGACTCTTTCACTGCCTGAACATATCTATATTTTCTCTCCCTATATCTCTCTGTCTGTCCCTCTCCACCTATCCTTCTGGCTGTATCTCTCTCTCTCATGCTGCTTCCTGCACTACAAATAAATTGGAATTCTTTGCCAAACTTCAGTCAGCATTTTTCTCTACCTGTACCCCACAGTGCACAGTGCACACCCATGATATACAACCACAGTTGGGCCTTGTGACAGAAATAATCGTGCCCCTGACACTGGCCCAATGCTGTCCGAGTAGAGCAATGGGAGCTATTCCGAGGGCAGCAACTCTCTGCATAGAGGGTATTTGTCATAGGTCAGAGCGGCTCTATGGGCGCTCTTCCTAGACTCACAGAGTCGCTCTGAGACAATCAAAAGATGCCTTCGAGATAAGTCACTTACTTCATCCAATGGTGGCTGCTCCAGAGAACAGTGGTTGTTACTGCGTTGCGCAGCAGTAAGAAAATACTCATCACTCATCAAGCTAGAAGTGAGCCCAGTGGATTATGGTGGGGCCTGATGCAGAGGCCCATGTCAGTGACCAACTGACAGCTTCTTTCATCAAGATCTTTGCACCTGTGGGTGTTCCAGCATAAATGTATGTGTCATGGAAGTGGTAAAGGAGTGCCTTTTCTTCCTCTACCCCACAACTTGAAGTGATATTGATAAGCAAAAGGAGGCAGTTTAGTTTGGTTTAAGATGACTTGTATTTATGAACCATGTGCGCCATCCCGCTCGTCGCCCAAGTGCCCCGAAAGTAGTGACGTCACAACATGTGTACGTCGGTATCACAACATCCCCCTTGTTACAAGAAGAATATTACATGGTGACAGTTTGAGTTTGTGTCCATGGGGTATCGAGAGCAGCGCTCTTACAATGTACTCTTACATCTCAATTGAATAAGTCCTTAATGTTTGTTATATATGAGTATGAACAAGTCTTTTACTATAGATGAACTTAATTTGTTAACTGTTACATAACAACTACTTAACTAGAAAACATAGGGTAGACTGCCCTTGTTTTCATCCACCTGGAGGCTTTATTCTGTCCTCTGGCTGGCAGGTGGTCCCTAACTGTTGGGGTTTATTCCTGATAGCGTGCTGGTGGTTTGATGGCACGGCCCGTCCTAGTAGTGCGAACTACAGGCATAGGGGCTATCTCAGGAGCCTTCTGGGGTGAAGCGGTAGCTGCCACTTCTGTGTTGTCGGTCACAGGCTGAGTTTCTTGCCTCATGATGACTTTTTCCCCCCTTCTGTCTTCGCTGCCGAGGTCCAAGAGCTGTGGAATCGGGGCTCGAGGCGTCTGGAGGGTTTCCCGGAGGTGATGCCTGTTGCGGCGCAGCTTGCTGCCCTTTTGGGTCTCTACGATATAAGATCTTGGCTCCAGGCATTTTTCGACCACTGTCCCTGGTGCCCAAGTCTTTGTCACTTGATCTTGGATACGGACACCTTGCCCTGGGTACAGTGGTGCTAATTGTTGGTCTCTCGCAGTGTGATCATAATGCTCTTTTGCCCTTTCGCCTCTACCTTCCAGCTGATCCTTGACTTCCTGATCAATGTTTGTCTGCCTTGTAGGCAATATGGAGGCTACTTGCCTCCCCAGTAGCATCTCCGCTGGTGACGGCAATCGGTTGTCAACTGGAGTAGCCCTCAGGTTCAGGAGGGCCATCTGGACATTCTCTTTTGTCTTGATGCATTTTTTTATCACTGACTTGACCCATCGTATCTGGCGTTCTATGAAGCCATTTGACTGGGCATAGTGTGGCGAGGAAGTTGTATGATTGATTCCCCAGTGACGGCAGAATTTCTTGAATGTCTCACTGGCATATTGTGGCCCATTGTCGGACCTAATCTCGTCTGGTCGGCCAAAGGTACCACAGGCCTCCTCCACTATGTCCTTAACTACCTCAGCTGTGACGGGTGCTTGTATTTCTTTGACAATTGGGAATTTTGAGTAGTAGTCGGATATAATTATGTATTGGCGCCCCTTTATCTCAAACAAATCTGTCCCTATGATTTGCCAAGCACGGGCTGGAACCTTGCCAGTTAACATCGGCTCCCTTCTGTTATCATCTTGGTCCTCCTGGCATACATTGCAGCCTTTTACCAACCTCTCTATATCATTGTTTATCCTTGGCCAGTAGACTGTATCACGTGCCAGCAGCCGTGTCTTCTCTATGCCTAGATGACCACGGTGCAGTTGGGATATGATATCCCCTTGCATGCTCTCCGGGACAATGATTTGCCTTCCTTTGAATAGGACTCCATCATCAAGACCAATGACATCTCTATAGGACCAGAACACTCGGAGGTCAGTTGGCAGGTCCCCAATCCTTTCTGGCCATCCACGGTACACAACCTCTGCAAGGGCATTAAGCACTGGGCATCGTTGGGTCTCTCGTCGAAGCTCCGCCTGCTTGCCTGGGCTAAAGCTGATGAGGTCAAATGAGATTCCGTCAACACGTAGATCCAGTTTGACTTCCGATTTATTGTTCGGGTTTGGAAGTCGTGATAGAGTGTCTGATAGGACCATCTCCTCTCCTGGCCGGTATACCACACTGTAATCATACCCGAGTATCCTCAGCAACATCCGTTGGAGTCGAGGGGGTGCTGATATAATAGGCTTCCTACAGATCATTTCAAGGGGTTTGTGGTCAGATACAATTGTGAAAGATCTGCCATACAGGTATGTATGGAACCTTTCTACCCCATGCACAAGAGCTAGTGTCTCGCGCTCGATGTTGCTATAGTTTGATTGTGTCTTGGTGAGTGATTTGGAGGCAAAGGCTATAGGCTTGCCCTCCTGTATCAATGCTGCACCAAGGCCCTTTTGTGATGCATCCACCTCCAACGCTATTGGTTTGGTGGAGTCATAGAAGGCCACTTTCGCTTGGTCAGATATGGCTCCTTTGAGCTTCTCAAACGCATGCTGATGGTCGTCTGACCACTCGAATGGGACATCTTTTTTGAGCAGATCCCGAAGTATGGCTGCTTGTGTACTGAGATTTGCGATAAAGGATCCCAGATATGTTAGTAGGCCTAGGAAGCGTTGTAGGTCTTCTCGGTCTTGTGGGACTGACATCTCATGGATATCCTTCACCTTGGCCGGATCTGGTGATATGCCATCTTTGCTGTACACGTTTCCAAAAAAGGAAATTGACTGCTTCTTTATAGCACACTTTGCCGAGTTAAAAACAAGACCATGCATCTTGGCAGCTTCCATTAGCTTCAGGAGTCTAGCATCATGCTCATCTTCTGTGGAACCGAAGACACAGATATCGTCAGCGATGCCAACACATCCATCGAGATCCTCCAAAATCTCATCCATTCGTTGCTGGAATATGTCTTGGCTAGTGTTCAGGCCAAATGGCAACCTCTGAAAACAATATCTACCAATAGGTGTGCGGAAAGTCGTAAGTAACTGACTGCTCTCCTCCAGAGAAACACTCCAATACCCAGCCTTTGCGTCCAGTTTGCTGAAGTATTTCGCACCTGTAAAGAATGGGTTGATTTCCTCTAATGTGGGAGTCTTATGAGGACATCTTTTAACCGCATTGTTGAGATGTTTCGGATCAAGGCATACCCTCAAGCTACCATCACCTTTCGTGCTATAGACAATGCTTGAGCACCAGTCGGTATGTTCCCTGACTCTTCTGATTATGCCATTCTTCTCCATATTTCCTAACTCGGCCTTGATTTTGGGAAGAAGGTTCACATTACACTTCCTGGGACGGTCAATGTACGGCTCTGCATCAGGTTTGAGCAATATCTTCGCTGGGTCTTTGAACCTTCCAATCTGGTCAAATTGGCAAGGGAATGACTTTTTAAGGTCCTGCAGGGAGTTGACTCTCCGGCTTGGCTGGGCCACTATGGTCTCAACATGACAGTTTATAGTTACTAAGTTGAGTGCCTCACACATAGGAAGACCGAGCACAACCGGTCCTGGCACATCAACAACATAGAACGTTGTGCGTACCCAGTCTCCTCTGCCGTACTTGCAGTCGCATGTGAGCTTGCCGATGCATTTTATGTCTTCACCGGAATAGGCTGTTAGCTTAGTTTTGCCCACAGGTGACAACACATCATCAGGGTCGATGTCCCCAAACATCTGCTTGAAAGTGCGTACTGGTAATGCGTTACCTTGGGCACCAATGTCAAGCTTCAGCCTGAGACCCTTTGTGCCGTCTAACCCTGGACACTTAATGCCGATTGTAGTATACGCTTCATCGCGTGTAGATCTGGATATGGCATCGAAACACTTATCAGACATCTTAATGCAGTAGAAACTTTCTGAATAGTTACCAGGGTCACTTGCGTCCGAGCTACCAGGTGTCTCATTTTCATGTGCAGTTACTGCATGCACATTCTTCCTTTGCTTCCCTGCGTTCGGATAGTGTTTCTGGGGCTTGGAACTGGATTTGCTTTGAGTGTTCTGGCCTCTGTTGCCAGTGTCTTCGGGCTTCGACCTGCAAAATTCTACCCAGTGTCCTTGTTTCCCGCATCCTGAACACTCATCCCTGAATGCCGGACATCTTCGGATTGCGTGGTGACGACCACAGTTCCAACAGGGCTTCTTTTTGGAGACGTGATCTATAGAAGTCTGGTCAGTCGTGTTCTCGCGAAGAGTTCGGATCTGTTCATTGCCTTTCTCGGTTGCTTCGTGTCGTCGGCCAGTGGTGAGAGTTTCTTGCAGTGTCAGTGTTTTGTCTTTATCCAGGAGTTCCCGCCGGAACTCTGCAATGGGAGTGCTGGCGATGACAAGCTCGATAATGCGCTCCTGCAACTCTGCGTCTGTAAACTCACAGCGCAAGCCCTGCGTTCGTGCACGTGTGACAAAAGCATCAAGTGACTCACCGCTCTTCTGTCGGTACTGCATCAAATTCAGTCGCTCAATACGGAAATTTACCGCAACTCTCAGCTGTTTCTCAAACAGATCCCATAATTTCTCCGGTTTCTTTAGATCTACTTCACTAAGGCCAGATGCATTAATACGGCGTAAACCCTCTTCTCCTACACTTATCTTGATTTTTCTGGCTATCTTGGAGGCATCAGTGACTTCGTTATCTTCACATACCAAGAGTAGCCTCTGTTTAAAAAGTGTAAATGTCTCTGCTACATCAGAAGCATCCCAATTCATAGAAGGGTATTTGGCAGCCATTTTGATAACACTAGTTTTGATATGGTGCACTGGAGCTATTTGTGTCAGTGGCACTAACTAGCATTTAACAATCACAGTTCTGGTATAGGCCTAAGTTGCATTGGACACTACACAACTTGTGTATATGGCTGGCTCCACAATTGATTGGGTTTACTTGGCAGACTTGGGTGATATGAAGGCTTAGCTTTATGTGACTGTAGACACACAAGGATAGCTTAGGACATGGACACACAAAGATAGCACATGGTCTGATGTGGGGAAAAGAAAAGGTGCTCTACTCACAATTCTTGGTGTCCCACAACATCAAATATGTGGCACACAGTCTCTTCAAACATCCTTTTACCGCTAGCCACCATGAAGTGATATTGATAAGCAAAAGGAGGCAGTTTAGTTTGGTTTAAGATGACTTGTATTTATGAACCATGTGCGCCATCCCGCTCGTCGCCCAAGTGCCCCGAAAGTAGTGACGTCACAACATGTGTACGTCGGTATCACAACACAACTCAGAGTCGTCAAAAGAAGGAATAAACAATCATCATTTACTATCACCCACAAGGCATATTGCCTTTATTTGTTATTGGGTTTTTCGCCTTTGAGCAATCTGCAAAAAGAGGTTAAGATTCACAAATGCCTACCCCATGAAACCTGTTGGACACCTTGACACAAGACAGTGCCTGAGCTGATTCATAAATAAATATGAAGCCTGTTTGGCCTTACATGCAGTGTATGCACCTCTAAAGGGCTAAGAGGATGTTTATATGGCTGGTGGACCTCTCAAGGGCTGGCTGCATATAAATAGCATTAGTTTTCTGGAGGTGGGGTAAAGTGTTTATTTGCTACATCAGGATGAAAAATGAATCAACTGAACATTCACAGCTTAAGCAGGTGTGAGGGAATCAAACCCTGCGGGGGAATGACCTGTACATTTAGTAAGTGATTGTCAAGGTCAGTCAGTGTAGGCAGATGAAAGATCCAGAAAAACTAATTGATGAAAGGGATGGGGACAGAAAGTGATTTAGGAGTCTAAAATGGAGCAAGAATAAAATGAGACAAAATATTTTGTTTATAAATAGTCTTTATGAATGGTATAGTATGATTGACTAAATATTACATGTCAGAATCACTGAGAAATCAGTTAAATGCCAATCATGCAACGGTGCATCACCCAGACCTTTCTAAAATTAGCATTTATTATAATACAGGGTAAGCATAATGCAGTACTGGTGAGTTACTCACCAGTCTCTGGACTGCATCATGCCAACAATGAATGAATGCAGCCATGTCGAGTTGAGACTGAATTCAAGCGAAAATGAAGAGGACAATGTGCATTTCATCAATATGTAATCCACAAAAGGTAAAATACTATGACATCAAGGGAAGTTATATCCAGGTGCTTGCTATCTAGATTCGAGATATCTCCAGTGTGTTCAATCAGTGCGCACAGTCACTTCAGACCTCAGTTGCCTGATATACACATCAACCATAATGATTCAAACTATTCAAGCATGTCTGCCTTTTCAATTCAATTCAAATCATAATTGTTGCACTCTCCACTTGCAACTCCCATCCTTACAAAGGGCACTATTATGCATTTCAAAGTACAGTGTATGATGGCATTAGTTAATTGATTATGGATGGCACAATGCTCGATGGTTTGTGTCTACCTCTTGGCATGATACACCAATGAAGCATCACTGTTATTCTTGCTGCCACTGCATTGGTACACTGATACCCTACATCCATGATGCATAAATGCAACTCAGGAAACCTTTTGACCAGGGCTCCATTCTTGTCTGACCAGAAATACATGACACTAAATTCCAATGCTACCCTTAAAGTGTTATATAAAGGACACTTCTGAATCACAGGACTACACCTACTGCATGGTGACATTAAGATCTGATATTCCGTCTGGAGGAGGTCCCACTAAAGGCCTGGGTTCAGGGCCCTATGTGCAAGGTCCACTTTGTAGTAACTGTGAATAGCACAGGCGTTGGTGCATTGATCCTCACAAGTAGACTTAGCATATGGAAATGGGGTCTGTGTGCAGAGTCTAATCTACTTAGCCTCCCATCTACCCAGCTAGTTAATACAGCACTCTCAACCTTATGACAGATGCATATTGCTTTAATGTGCCATGCCCTTTGTCATCAAAATGCATTAATGCAGCCATAGTGAGTCTGCACAACTGGGCTGCCTTCATGAATCATGACAAACCTTAAGGAGCTTACAAACCACATATGCCCAACATTGTGCATAAATGCAGCATATGCAAAACACTTGCCAGGGCATCTTTCATGCACCATGAAAACTGTAGCTGTTGGCTATTCTAAAATAGGCATTGGCTATCGAAAACTCCAGATTCGAAAATGGGTTGTTCAGAAATTACACTTTATTCATTTCAGACATACGGCTCGTAATCATACAGACGGATAGTGACAATCAAATATACTTCCGAACACCAGTGGTTTATATGAACATACAGGAGGTATACGCTCACGGTCTAGTATATAATTCCCAGAGGTCCAAGGCTCTCTCCCATCTTGGTCGACTCCATATGGACCAGACTCCTCAGAGGGAGTTCTGTGTCCGGAGTTATTCACCAGTGCGTCTATCTCCTCCTGTTCCTCCCCGGAGGGTAAAACAGAGAAAGACGCAGGGCGACCAGGTTGGGAGCAGCAGCAGGACTAGGCCAAAAGGGTACAACAGAGTTCGAGGAATCTCTGTTGTGGAGCAGTCAGGCTGGCCGAAGTGCACAGCAAGACTGGGTCCTCGATTAGCAGAACCTCCAGGTTTATATACTGACACTTATGTAATTCCCTCCATTACTCGTAAACACTTGAGTTCCCGAGGAACTCCGGGTAACCTTGCACCGGTTCATCCGGACCGACACGGTGCTCGAAATACATCGGGTGACACGTGGCGGTCTTGGCTCAATGCATATTACCAGGTCGCGCTCCACCAATCCTCAGGTGCAGGCTTATGTAACTACATACCCTGCACCGGACAGGAGTGCGGCCTGGATACACGGCAACACACATACTCAATATAACCCAAACTGGTTCTATAGAAATAGTACAGCGGCGACCCACTACAAAACAAAGGACATAGCACATTCAAACGCTGTGCTGCCTTTACAGGGTCAATATGGCACTCTTTATGATGAGGGTAAGCCCCATACATGTATAGCCGTTTAGTGTTTTCAGATGATGTACTGCCTTGGGGATCTAAACCTATTTTTTCCTCCCTCCTTTTTCTGCTGATTCTACTTTTATTACTATTTCTGACTGTTTATGGTTTCAGGCCAATTACGTTTGCATGCGTAGCAGATGCATAGTGAAATTTCCCTACTAAGTGTATTATTGCCAGCCACACATCCGTAGCTATTGATTGCATTGTGTGGGATATTGACTGACAAGTTAAAGAATAAGGGGTTAAGCAGTGCTTTTAAAGTGTGAGCTAGTAGGATGGGGATGGGGCAACAAACTCTAATGCAGACACAACTAAGAAAAAGAAGAAGAAGTAGAAGTAAGAGATAAAAGAAACAATGCAGGGGAGGCAGCTTTATCTTCTGTTCTGTCAGGATTGTGCTGTGTCCATCCATTTTAACCATTTCTTCGCGTCCGTTTCAGCACTAGTGCATATAATCTATACACCTGTCTGTACACACAACAACAGCATTGTTTTGATGAGGAAAAGGGAGGATTTCGACCTCCCCCACCACCCCTGTTGTCTGTTTTCTAAAATTGTGGTCACGTCTTGGCCTCTGCACAAGTGAGTGATAATGTACCAAATGAGTGATTATGTACCAAAGAGAAATCTAAATTTACTTTTCGGCAATCTCTTGTCATGTACTAAAATTAAGTTTACCCTATTTTTATATTGATGCCCATGAACAAACTTTGTATGCTTTACTCTTAAGACGTTCTAGGACAGATGCAATTTCCAGAATTGGCTGACATTTCTGAAACTATCTGAATTGGCACATATTTCATGAAAAACATATATGACAATGCGGAAGGTAAAAAAAAGCATGGTGTATTTAGGGACTACCCAAGAAAAATCTTTTCTGAGGTACTGTAACAGGATACTTGACTAAAGCTTGGACACTCCATTATCTGCACGATAGCTCTAGTCCAGTCTTGTATCTCCACACCTTAACGAGCTCCTTCTTAAACCCAGGAGGACGTGGTGAGAATAAAAACCTGGGTACTCTAGGGGAACCTCCCCTCAGACATTAAGCACCACCAAGACCAAGGTAGAGCAGCAATCATCTATTTGGTTCTGTCCACAACCTCAGACTGGGGAGATCCAGAAAGGTGTAGTGGGTTTTAGGGGCTCGCTGTAAGGGGAGATTTATTTTGTTAAAAAAGAAATCTGAAATGATACCTGTGGGTGTCTCACCCATTGTCCTAGCCTCGAAGGAACGTAGATAGCCTTGAATCTATTTAGTTTAAACTTCTAAATTATCTATATAATCTTGAGTAGGGTTTAATAGCAGTTGGACATCATTAAATCACTCAGATCCAGTTATGGGACAACCCATCCATGTGCACACGGACTTGAGCTGTCAATAATCTGCTCTTTGAAGTTATTATCCTACAAATGGCCGTACCTTCAGATTATGGTTGCATTGAAGTGTGATTACGTGCTCCCATGTTATTGGTCCTGTTTGCTGTCAGGCCTGTATCCGCTGCAGCTACTCACAGCTACTCCAGGACTTGAACCCTTTAATGGAATATTAGTGTTTTAATAGACTCTGCCCTTAGTCATCAACATTTATGAACAATGCTGTCAGTATCAGCATAATACTGGAATGCAGTACTTGGGAGAAGGTTTGTCTGACATAAAAGGACACAGCACAATTACACACTATGCAGCCCTTAAAAGGTTAACCCCCTCCACAGAAGGATCCCTGTATCTTAATGCTGGCGACAAGGTGAGTTCAAAAGTGAGAAATCAAAGGAGGCTGGTGAGAGGGGAAGGGTAGACACATGTTGTTTGAGAACATTTTCGATCTAAATTCAGTGGGAAATATTTATGAGAAAGTTTGTGAGCTAACAGTTGTAGCCATGTTTCCCATTACAAAGGAGTCTGACATGGCCGTGACTATTGACAGTTTGAACTGTCAATAACAGAATAAAATTCCCTTATTGACAGTTTGAACTGTCAATACCAGGACATAATTCCCTCATTGACAGTTCGAACTGTCAATAAGGAAAAAAAATTCTCTTATTGACACTTCCAAAAAGGAACTGTCAATAAGAGAAAACAAATCTTTTATTGCCAGTGTGAACTGTCAATAAGGGAATTATATTCTGGTATTGACAGTTTGAACTGTCAATAAGAGAAAAATATCCCACTATTGACAGTCTGAACTGTCAATAAGAGGAAAGTTTTCCAATATTGACAGTTTGAACTGTCAATAGCTAAATCAAGTGGGGCCAGCTATTGACAGTGCAAACTGTCAATAGTAGAACACTTTCCTCTTATTGACAGTTCAGACTGTCAATAGTGGGTTATTTTTCTCTTATTGACAGTTCAAACTGACAATAGTGCTAAATTATACCGCTATTGACAGTTCTTCACCAAACTGTCAATAGTGTGAATTTCCTCTCTTATTGACAGTTCCTTATCATTACTGTCATAACCCTGAGAGTTATTTCGGTGAAAACGTCGATTTTGGTGGAAAAGTCGATTTTGATGGAAAATTCGATTTCTAGTGCAAAACCAATTTCTAGTGCAAAACCGATTTTTAGTGCAAAACTGATTTTGGGGCAAAACCGATTTTGGGTCCAAAGCCGATTTTGGGGGCAAAACCGATTTTGGGGGCAAAACCGATTTTGGTGAAAAAACACTTTTGCCAAAAAACAACACTTTCCCAAAAAAAAACACTTTTTGACTACAATGTCAGTTGGAACTGTCAATAAGACACAAATATTCCACTATTTACAGTTCGCATGAGGAACTGTCAATAACAGGAATAATTTCCACTGTTGACAGTGTGAAGTGTCAATAACAGAAATATTTTCCACTATTGACAGTTCGAACTGTCAATAGCGTTTTTGGTCTGACATTAGCAGCACCAGTATGTATTAATGTGGATGTCCTGTGCATTAGAGAACACTTTTAAATACATGTATATATATATAAGGTGAAATATTTAACCATCCTAAATGAAAGCACACATATCATATTCTAATAAGTTTATGTTTGCCTAGCTGGGCTATTAGATGACTCAATTAGCAGATCACCTTTATATGTGACTTGGCTGAACCAGCCCATTATCACAACACATTTGCATTTACACGAAGCGCATTTGCAGTGCTTAAAGGTTACATGCCATGGTAATAATATATCCCCTTTACCTCTCCAATTCTCCATAGGCAAAGACAGAGGAAGATTACCCTACAAAGCAGACAGCATTTCACAAGATGACATCTTTGTTTCAGGACAGTCACCCTGCTTAATAATGCAAAAAGGGCCTCATGTAGGGATTACCTAGAGATATCCCCAGTAGAACTATGGAACCCCAGTAAATCCCAAGCAACACGTCATGATGCCTTTCCTCCACTATTATGGCCCAATATTAGTACTTGGATACTATAAAAAGATCCTCATGTTTTGTCCTATTAGTCACATTCCTCAGATTTATTACCAGTGGCCTAAATAGAGTAGGGGGGGGGGGGGTGAATTGCTAATTCTTTCAGTTTCAGAGGGTCATGCTATGCATTAGGACCTCAAAACTCAAAAGAATTGTACCTCCACTATCAGCCTGTAAGGCCGTTCAGAGATTGGCCAAAATAGTAAAAAAAGAAACCATTTTCAGATCCCCACTAAGACTTCACCATTCCTTGATGTAGATGGTCAGAAACCTTCATTTGGGACCAAAGAGACCAAAGTCATGTTATTGAGGTACAGGAGGCTTATAGACTGCGCCTTGGATCACGTAGGGGTGGTACTGATAGCAGATGGAATCCGTATTGTGGCAGTACATCACTTTTCCTCTTGTGAAAGTATACCTTCTGTCCTATCCTCCCTCATCTCGTATTTCTCTGTCTATTTCCCTGTCTATTGGTCTGTCTATCTTTCTCTGTTTCCCAAGGGCTGTCTTTGCCTGTGTATCTTTGTTCGTACTTCTATCTGTTATGCTTGTCTCCAGTCCCCAGACTCTTTTCCTCTACCTGCATGCAAGAGGTCCTAGTGCAAGTCTGTGCAGTAATATATAACCACCGTTGGGTTTTGTGGCAGAACGAATTGTACCCCTGACACTTGCCCCACACTGTCTAAGTAGAGCAATGGGAGCTATTGTGAGGGCAGCAACTCTCTGCAGAGAGGGTATTTGTCTATGGGAGCTGTTGCTAGACTCAGGGAGTCACCCTGAGACAATCAAAAGATGCTGTTCACAGATTTGTCACTTACTACACCCACTGGTGGTGCTGTGAATGCAAGTAGTGCCGGTTACTGCAGCACAAAATGACAAGAAAATGCCCATTGTTCATCAAACTAGCTTGCTAGAACTGAGCCCAGGGGATTATGAAGGGCCTGACACAGAGGCCCATGCTGGTGTCCTACCACCAACTTCTTTCATCAAGATGGTTTTTCAAGGCTAGCGCTGCTGAACGGCTGCAAGCACAGTGAAAGTGGTAAATGAGAGGCCCTTTGTCTGTCCCCACATACCCCAAGACACCAAGCAAGGAATTAGCATTTATCATTTTCAGTCACCACACAAGGCATATTGCCTTTAATCTATGGCAATGGATTGGCAGCCTGTGATATCAATTAAGTACCTTGTCAAGGAACAGCATCCCGACTACTTCATGGATATTTTAAGGTCACTGGTCTGGTCACCTATAAAGGGCTAAAGATATGTGTTTATACTAGGTGCTACTTTTTAAAGAGGTGCTCCCTGCATAGTAATAGCATTGGTTTTCGTGTGATAGGGTAGGTTGTTTAGTTGCAATAGATACGCTAGAAATAGAGATTTTTGTTAATTATTTCATTGCCATTGTAACCAAATCAAATATAGCCATCATGGCTATTCCACATAAGAAATCTGAAGATACTTAACAATACCTACAATATGTTATTTACTCCATCAATTGAATATTGGTTCAAGAAGCATTTTAAAATTGAGCATAACTGCTATTTGATGGAGCCACATCTCACTTATTGAGATAGATATGGAAAACTAGGGTACTGCCCTTTTGTGTCAACATCCTTGACTCATATCATCACTACTCCACTTGTATCCTGAATATTTACATAATTTCAAAACTTTTGGAATGTGCATGCCATCAGCTATTCCCAAAAGACCCAAAATAATCCGGTGAAGAAAGAGTTAATCACAGTGGATACTCAGACGTGTGTTGAAATTCTCATGGGAGATTATGTATCAATGATAAATTCCAATTCTTCTTTTGTCCATCTCTTGACATGCACATGAACCCTGTTTTGTGTAGTTGATAACCACTTATTTGCTTGTGTGACTGTCCTTTGTCCAGGAATGTGTCTCTCCATTCATCTTTGATATCCTGTATCTACATGTGTTTTAACCACACTTGTTTAAGAAGCAGACCCTCTGTTAGGTACTGCCCAGAGCCATTCCCTTCCATTACAAAAGCAACCTTAATTAACTCCTGCTTAAACCCAGGAGGATGCAGTTAAAATAAAACAGACCACCCGGGTGCTCTGGGCCTGATCCTGAAGAACCTTAAGTCAGACATAAGACACAACCTGAGGGAATGGTCATTTACTTATAAGGGGATTGAACTTTCTTGGACTCCTATGAAGGGGATAAAAACTGTTGCTTGTTTTCAGTGAAAAGGGCTGCACTTTACAACATAAACTTGACAAATTTTAAATACCCCCCCCCCTCCTCACCCTTTCCATTTTGTTAAAAATATGCACTCCCTAGACCAGCCACCATCTGTTTACAGCTAAGACTGGAGGCCTTAGAAAGGTATGGCCCAGGTTAAGGACCTGTGTTAGGGTCAGTGATACATCTCCAACACAGCTTGTGGAATCATTTCTTCCCTACTTCAGAGGAGTATCTCTTAATCTGTCCCTAACATGGCACTGTTCAGTCCCCAGACTCAAAGGAACCTAGGACAGAGCCATTGACAGATAATCCAGGGTGCATTTTGACAGCAGTGTAACATCACCAAAGCACTATGGTATGGTTATAACCCGTTGTACTATCCAGTGGTGTTTCAAATATTGTACTGCCCAGCTGCCTAGTCCTCAGACCAATGCACCATAAATAGATATTCTTTATATCATGATTGTCTTTCACTCCCTGTGCTTTGTGCTATAAGCCAGTGTGCTATTTGATAACAGGATGACATCACCAAATTACCCAGATGCCGTGATGAATCCAACTCACACGATCTACAGACCAAGACCTGATCTGTCAATAATCTGCACTTTGAAGTTCCATTTTGAAAAGGCGAATGGGTGTTGGGGAAAGGAGAGGAATAGACACATGTCACTTGAGAAACTTTTGGACCTGAAAGACTCAATTACCTCAGGGCAAGCTGTATATGAGACTAAGACTTTATGTTGGCTAACATTTGTGGTTGTGTCTATTTCTAAAATACCACAATGCGGCAACTTGAGGATTGTGCCATGAGTTATTCAAAACGTATGTCCTAGGCATTAGTGAACAGATAAACATACCTGTGCGATGTATATAGTAAAGTGCTGACCCTTTCAAAACCAATTAACCTATCTTCTTCTTAGATGAACAGAGTAAGGAGTCTGAGCAGTATCTCGGACATACAATATGGCAATTTGTGAGAGGTTGTGGTATTACTGTATATCTACATAGAAAGGGATTATCCTAGAATGCATCTCAGTGACTGTAGTAATTTCACTCTACTCCATTTACCTATGATAGTATCTACAGGTATAATTGCTACATACTAAAAGTGTAATATGGCAAACTGAAGGGCAAAGAGAAGCTGAACCAAGAAAGCTCAATATTGGACTTTTTCTTTATAGTGGGCACCTTTATGCACCTTCCTGTGTATTACAAAAGTAAGAACATTTATTTGTCAAATAAATCTCAGCTGGCAAAGCAGTAGTACACAATGCAGTACAGTTTATACAGCTATTTGAAACAAAACTTACCGTATTTGACATAATAAGCACACAATGCACTTAAAAGAATATCTTTAACTAAAAAAGGGCCCCAGACGGGGAGGGGGGGGGGTTGCTGTGTCACTTGTCGATTTTAAGAAATGCCAATGTCCCTTGTCGATTTTAAGAAAAGGGTCTTGTCACTTGTCACTGACACTGCAAAAATGTCACCAGGTCTCATGTCACTTGTCGATTTTAAGGAATGCCTATGTAATAGGTCTTGTCCCTTGTCACCAGGCTCATGTCGATTTGTCGATTTTACCCGTCTGGGGCCCTTAAAAACACAAAAACAAAATTTTATCCTAAAAAGTGCACACATCCCACCCTTTTCCCATGATAACTTTGCTGTAGGAGTATCATATTCAATGTCATAAACACAAAGTGTGTACATAACATTTCATGCTACACATTTTTAGTGGTTATTTTATACTTTGGGTGTTTTACTGTCTAAAATTCGGCCAAAAAAGGGGGGGGGCACTTATAAGGGATGTGCATTTATTATGTTGAATATGGTAAGTATGTTTCATGTACATGTATAGATCTGTGATAGCCTCTATATTATTTACATAAATATATACTCATCTCTTAACCTCTTGACCTCTTAAATTGGATGGCAAGAAAGTTATATGTTTAACATATGTGTTGCTAATATGTGTTACTAATGTGTATACATACTTGTTGTGCAAAAGAGTCAATAATATCATGGATCTGGTAATTACACTGGGCATGATATCAACCCTGTTTCTGAGGGTGACACAGTTCATTGAAAATACACTGTCCTGTGTGTCCTGATGATGGTACATGGGTGCCCAGATCCCCAAATAAAGAGCCACCAGTCTCATTTTAGTGACCAGCTGAATAAAGACTTGCAATTATAGTCAGCAAAGGAGTCCCAGCAACACATTTATGATGCCTTGCCACCACTTTTATTGGCTGACAGTCAATATAACCAGGCAAATGATGGCTGTGGGGATTCCTCCTGTCTTGTCGTCTCAATCATTCCTCTACTATTCATCTCTAGTGACCTGAATACTGGGAGGAGGTAGAAAGCTGGTATCACTCCTTGTTGCCGCCTCGATGCCTACCTGCAGAGACTCAATAACAGTCAGTTAGATAGCAGTAGGCAGCTAGGCACTGGATGGTGTCGTAGTTTCTCAATGCCCTTTGTCAGCATTATGTAATACTACTGAGTAACTCAGTGGTTCTTCCCTAAACACCATGTAGATTTGGAAGTGTACCAATGCACCAACGTTGTATTTATATATAATGCAGCACCAGTACATTGCTAGCTAATTACTTGCTGCATTATCAGGACATATAGAAACAAGTCTAAAGGCTTCATACTGTCCTTTTACTGTTACGCTCAATCCATAGGGTGCACCTTCAATAAGGTAGGGTTGGTAGTGGTAGTGGCACTTCTAGCTGAATTGGTACGTATCAGTGCGGCAAGACCCACCATGACATATGGTCATCACATGGTGGGTAGCGGTCAGATGGTGCTGTGATAGCCGCCCACTGGATGTGTATGGTGCCCATTACACTCTCAGCTGACGAATGGCCCACCTTCTACCCTCCTGACCACCTCATGTCACCCATTCCTGGTCGCTTGTCCTAAACTTTCAGTTGCTGCAACCTTTACTCTAGAGTGAGGAAGTGGGGGGACTGCGTAGGGTATAGAGGTGGTCAATGAATCTCATACCTCATGTACATGTCTGGCCATAATTGTCACAAACCCTCATCACCTCTGCATGTGCCATCTTTGTTTTAGGGGAATAAGTGGATTTTCTTCATAGATCTGGCATGATGTTGCATATATATGTGAGCAGACAGGATGTTATCATTATTCTCATATGGTCCCCATGATGTCACAATTTTCTCTTTTTCTATGTGTCTCTGTTACTGCCTCAATCTTTTTCTCTCTATCCCTATGTCTGTCTGTCTGTCTGTCCCGCTCTGCCTATCCTTCTAGCTGTATCTCTCATTCTCTCTCCCTCTCCCTATATCCCTCTCTCTTATGCAGAATTACACCCTTTTTCTCTGCTGTATCCCACAGTGCCCAGTGCACACTCATAATATACAGCCACAGGTCGGCATTCTGGGCGGACCAAGTGCGCCCCTGACACTTGCCCCACACTGTCTAAGTAGAGCAATGGAACCCTCTGCATGGAGGGTATTTGTCATAGGTCGGTGCTCTATTGGAGTTCTTCCTGGATACTGCAAGTCACTCTGAAGATGGGGTCGTGATATAAGTGACTTACTGCACCAACTCATGGCCCAGAGAATAGTGGCTGTTACTGCGGTGCGCACCCACAAGAAAACGCTTGTTGGTAATCAAACGAGATTGCTAGGAGAGAGCCCAGTCCATTATAAAGGGGCCTGATCCAGGCTTCCACATCAGTGACCTACTGACAGGTTCCTTCATCCAGATGTTTTGCAGCAGTTAGCTTTTCTGCATGACTGTATGTGTGGTGGGAGTGGTAAATGAGTGGCTTTTCTTCCCTATCCCACAACACAGAGTCATCAAAAGAGGGAATAAACATTTAATCATTTCCAGCCACACTACAAGGCATATTGCCTCTTATTTATGATTGTTTATTTTTGTGTTTGAGCTATCTGTGGAAAGAGCTTGAAAAATGCCAACCCCGTGAAACATATTAAGGACCTTGTCACAGGAAAGTGTCTGAACTGCTTCATGAACTGCTTCATGAATAAATATAAGCTGACTGACCTAACATGCAGTGGAGGCACCTATAAAGGGCTTACATAGCAGGTGGGCTTCTTAAGGGCTGCATATTAATAGCTTAGGTTTTCTGGAGTTCAGGTAAGGTGTTTAATTGCTGCATCAAGATGAAAGGTGAATCACTTTTAACTCAGAGCTTAGAACTACAAGGAATTGATGTTTTATTTATCACCTCCTACTAAGGAAACTCTCACTTGCTGATACCCTAGAACTAAACATTTACAGCTAAAGTAGTAGCTCCGGAATCAAACCCTGCGAGGGAATGACCGGGATGTTTAGTTGGTGATTGATGAAGTCAGGCAGTGCAGGCAAATGAATGATCCAGAAAAGCGAATTGATGAAAGAGAAAGGGAGCAAAGCCTATCTAGAAGTTGTGAAAGGGAGCAAGATTAAAAAAAGACAACACATTTTCTGTTTACTGTCTTCACATAACCACTAAATGGTCTTTTTCCTAAATCGACATGAGTCAGGTGTCAGTGGATCTTTGGCACCTGGCTCTTTTACTAATTGTAAAATGGTAGGTTTGATTATATTACAGGTCGGAATCACTGAAAAATTAGTGAAATCCCATCGTGCATTGATGCATCAAGTATCATGCATAATTCGTATAAGGTCGGCATACTCAGTCCTGCAAGTTACTCACAAGCTTCAGGGCTGCATCATACCATGAATGAATGAATGAATAACAGTGACTGAATTCATGTATACATGTTGAAGAGAATATAGTGCATTACAGGAGGTGAAAGAAATATCCAGGTGCTTGACACAAAACTTATCGTTTTGATGTAATAAGCACACAATGCGCTCAAAAGAATATCTTAAAGTAAAAACACAAAAACTAATTTTAATCCTAATAAGTTCACACATCCTACCCTATTCCCCCTAATATCTTTGCTGTGGGAGTATCGAATTCAATGTAATAAACACAAAGTGTGTACATAACAATTTATGTTAAACACATTTTTAGTGGATAGGAATTTATTTGGGCTCAGAACTATTTATATTTTGGGTGTTTTATTGTTGAAAATTTGGCCAAAAAGGTGGGGGGCACTTATTATTAGGGGATGCATGTCCGCTTGTTATGTCAAATACATTACATGTATAGATCTAGACCTTGAGCCGAGGACTTTTTTAGTACCAATCAAGTGTAGTAAAGCAGGCAAAGATTTTTGGATTTGGACATGTGTAAGGAACCCAAATCACTTTGCTTGACATCTGGGTTGCCCAGCTTAGCTTCAGAACACCACGAGATGTAGAATGACATCACGCTTTTGCCCGCAATCACTGTATCATTCATACATCAGTTAATATTTGGAATAGAAAGCTTAAAATAGAACCAAATTGAAGCTCTTGAACAGCCTATTACAATGAAATTAGCATATATCAGATATCTCATTCACATGTTTTGAATAATCATTGAAACATCATTTTTCATGAAATGTTTTAAAAAGCTTCTGTTTCGAATTAAATAGCACACATAAAAATTAAGCTAAAGCATGTATTATTACATCCAAGTAGTAACCATGTTATGCAAAAGGAATAACATCTTTTATCATAAGTATGTTGTTTTTGTTGTATGATTTACAACTATTTCTTTAATGGCAAAAGTATGATGATATCTTTGGAGGTAACAGGAAAGCAGTTGTGAAGTCCTGAATTAGCTCCATGGAAGTAAAGAAGTCCCTCTACATTTAGCTACATACATAGTTTCATGATAATAAACTTTTGTGGTAGTTTCCTTATATCTGCATTAATTAATATTCATAAAAATCCTGTTTACTGAAAATTATTCGTCTGACTATTGAGTTTCTGTTCATGATATGAATTGATACATCAAGTCATGTGGTTGTATATGGTATATTGATATGTACATATGAATACATGTATATATTGACATATTGACATATTCCTAACCTTGGTTTTTTGAATGAAGCAGCTCACCAAAAAACAAAATGCCTTTGGCAAAGAAGACAGGACTTAATTATTTCAACCTAGCGCCATCTGTATTCAAACACCAGCCACTATAATTTCGATTCCCTATATGCAAATAGATTTTTATCATAATGGCACCACTGCATAATGTCTAAGCCATGCTAATAACATGGTAGATATTTTCTAATTTTCCTCTCTGTCATCATCATCAGAACTATCAGGAAATCCGGCATTCTCCTCATCTCCCATGTTGTGATTTTGCATGCCTCAGTGCAGGGCATGCCAATTTGTAGACAGACACACCCTGGTAGTTTCCATTTTTACATGCACATGACATGAACTCCAGGATACTGTTAATCCAGTTAACCGTTTAAGGATGGCATAATACCTTAATGCATCATGTCCTTGGTCGTCATGATGCATGAATGCAGCCCTGGAGAGTGACTCACCAGTGCTGCATTCAAGCATCATGCCGATCCTATGGGGTTGAGACACTCCCGTAGGGTCGGCATGATGCACCAATGCAGCAGCAGTGAGTTACTCGCTAGGGCTGTATTGGTGCATCATGAAGACAAATGTCATCTCTTAGCGACATGCATCCTTAAAGGGTTAATTCGGCTTCTAGTTCCATTGGGCACAGACTTGAACTGTTTATGTCTGTGCATTGGACAAAATATGGGAAAATGTTATCCCTCTCAGTTGATTATGAACCAGTTACGAAAGTTCTAGCTAACTCAACTGGTAATGCCATCTCAATTGACTTAATATTTCAAGGGACTCTTATATGGGATCCCTTACTATTCTCAGAATATAATCTTCCTTAAAAAAAAACACCACCAACTACAGGGGATAATATATATACTCTTGCAGAGAGTGCATGACAACCAAAGACTAAATATCTCACCGGAATTTGCCATTGTTTTTGACTTTTGTATGCCACTGAAATAAGACAATAATCAAAATGCTGATTTCCAAAATAGCCAAATTGCATGCTGACTATCCATCATTTGAATAAAATATTAAAACATCTTATAATGGTTTAAATAGCGCAGTATCAAGTTGTCAGGTGGGCCCCCCAGAGAGAATCTGTTAGTTATCTGAGAGTGAGGTTGCCACACTAGCGGGTGCCTTGGTTACCATGGTGATTATTATATATGCTGTCTTCTCAAGTTTCTTATCCACACAACACTGTCAACCAAAAACAGATCATAGAAAAGTAATTATCCCCCCTCCCCACTGTCAGGGTGGCAAACTTCTCTAGACTGCAGGGAGCAGGCCAGTGTCCATCTGACCACTCCCTAAGGGCCATATAAAGCGGGCAAAGGGTCCTGTGAAAAAATGGCATAGTTTGCCATGAAAATAACCCCCCGCCCCCTGAGTCCTAAAGGGGCTGGTTCATTAGATAATGACACCATGCACAGGTCAGATCTCAACCATGACTCACTAGTGACATCTGGTGTTAGAAGCTAACATCTTGGCCATTGACTTAACAGAGAGATTTAAAACAGTGCCACCTGTACAAATATTACAGAAGTAAATATATGCAGCATGAAAATGTTGGACCAGTGTGACAGTGTATATTGTATGATTCTGAAGCTAAGCTGGGCAACCCAGATGTCAAGCAAAGTGATTTGGGTTCCTTAGACATGTGCAAATCCAAAAATCTTTGCCTGAATTACTACACTTGATTGGTACTAAAAATCAATATTCTTCAAACGGGCTCAAGGTCTAATCTGTAATAGCCTCTATATTATTTCCATAAATATGCACTGATCTGATTGCAGATATAGCCTCTTGACCTCTTAAATTTGGACGACAAGAAAGTTATATATATAACATATATGTGTTGCTAATGCATGTACACATACTTGTTCTGCAAAAAAGTCATTAATATCATGGGTCTGGTAATTGCACTGGGCAGTATATCAACCCTGTTTCTGAAGATGACACAGTTCTTTGTAAATACACTGTCCTGTGTGTCCTGATGATGGTACATGGGTGCCTAGATCTCCTAATAAAGAGCCACCCATCTCATCTTAGTGACGAGCCTGAGTGAGGACCTGCATTTATAGTGAGCAGAGGAGTTCCAGCAATACATTTATGATGCCTTGCCACCACTTTTATTGGCTGACGGTCAATATAACCAGTCAAATGATGGCTGTGGGGATTCCTCCTGTCTTGTCGTCTCAATCATTCCTCTTCTATTCATCTCTAGTGACCTGAATACTGGGAGGAGGTAGAAAGCTGGTATCACTCCTTGTTGCCGCCTCGATGCCTACCTGCAGAGACTCAATAACAGTCAGTTAGATAGCAGTAGGCAGCTAGGCACTGGATGGTGTCGTAGTTTCTCAATGCTCTATGCCCTTTGTCAGCATTATGTAATGCTGCTGAGATTTGGAAGTGTACCGAAGCACCAAAGTTCTATTTATTTTATGATGCAGCACCAACTAGTACATTGCTAGCTAATAACTTGCTGATGCTCCATTGGTGCATTATCAGGACATATAGAAACAAGTCTAGAGGCTTCACACTGTCCTTATACTGTTACGCTCAATCCATAGGGAGCACCTTCAATAAGGTAGGGTTGGTAGTGGTAGTGGTACTTGTAGTTGAATTGGTACGTATCAATGCAGCAAGGCTACTTTCGTCCTATGACATATGCTCATCACATGGTGGGTAGCGGTCATATGGAACTGTGACTAAGTGAAATCCGCCCACTGGATGTGCATGGTGCCCATGACACTATCATCCAGCAGACAAATGACCCACCTTCTTCCCTCCTCACCACCTCATGTCACCCATTCCTGGTCGTTTGTCCTAAACTTGGAGTTGCTGCGACCTTTAGTCTAGAGTAAGCGAGTGGGGGAATGGGTTGGGTATAGAGGTGGTCAATGAATCTCATACCTCATGTGCATGTCTGGCCATAATTGTCACATACCCTCATCACCTCTGCATGTGCCATCTTTGTTTTAGGAGAATAAATGGATTTTCTTCATAGATCTGGCATGATGTTGCATATATATATATGAGCAGAGAGGATAGTATCATTATTCTCATATAATCTCCATGATGCCACAATTCTCTCTTTTTCTATGTGTCTCTGTCACTGCCACAATCAACATAATCTTTTTCTCTCTATCCCTATGTCTGTCTGTCTGTCTGTCTGTCTGTCTGTCTGTCTGTCCCGCTCTGCCTATCCTTCTGCCTGTATCTCTCATTCTCTCCCTCTATCTCTCTCTCTTATGCAGAATTACACCCTTAGGGTACAAGAGCAGGGGATGAAGCAGGGTCTAGAGGTAGGTATACCCCATGTACATGTTTGGCCATAATTGTCACCTTCTGTTATACATGTAGTGTCTTTCTCCTTGCCGAATACATTGATTTCCCACTCCTGTCCGTTTATCTCTGACTCTCTGCTTATCTATATCTATCTTTTCCTCTTTCTTATACCACCTATGGCACCAGCGATAACTTGCAATTCCTTGTTATTCTCCAGTCAGCAGTGCACCCTTTTTCTCACAGTGCACACTTATAATATACAGCCACAGGTCGGCATTCTGGCAGGACCAAGTGCGCCCCTGACACTGGCCCCACACTGTCTAAGTAGAGCAATGGGAGCTATTTAGAGGGTGGGAACTCTCTACATGGAGGGTATTTGTCATAGGTCGGTGCTCTATTGGAGTTCTTCCTGGATACTGCAAGTCACTCTGAAGATGGGGTCGTGATATAAGTGACTTACTGCACCAACTCATGGCCCAGAGAATAGTGGCTGTTACTGCGGTGCGCACCCACAAGAAAACGCTTGTTGCTAATCAAACTAGATTGCTAGGAGCGAGCCCAGTCCATTATAAAGGGGCCTGATCCAGGCTTCCACATCAGTGACCTACTGACAGGTTCCTTCATCCAGATGTTTTGCAGCAGTTAGCTTTTCTGCATGACTGTATGTGTGGTGGGAGTGGTAAATGAGTGGCTTTTCTTCCCTATCCCACAACCCAGAGTCATCAAAAGAGGGAATAAACATTCATCATTTCCAGCCACACCACAAGGCATATTGCCTCTTATTGATGATTGTTTGCGCTATCTGTGGAAAGAGGTTGAAAAATGCCAAACCCGTGAAACATTTTAAGGACCTTGTCACAGGAAAGTGTCTGAACTGCTTCATGAATGAATATGAAGCTGACTGACCTAACATGCAGTGGAGGCACCTATAAAGGGCTTACATAGCAGGTGGACTTCTTAAGGGCTGCTTTATTAATAGCTTAGGTTTTCTGGAGTTCGGGTAAGGTGTTTAATTGCTGCATCAAGATGAAAGATGAATCACTTTTAACTCAGAGCTTAGAACTACAACATTTACAGCTAAAGTAGTAGCTCGGGAATCAAACCATGTGAGGGAATGACCTGGACATTTAGTTAGTGATTGATAAAGTCAGGCAGTGTAGGCAAATGAAAGATCCAGTAAAGCTAACTGATGAAAGAGAAGGGGAGCACAGCCTATCTAGAAGTTGTGAAAGGGAGCAAGATTAAAAAAAGACAACATATTCTCTGTTTATCGTCTTCACATAACTACTAAATGGTCTTTTTCCTAAATTGACATGGGTCAGGTGTCAGTAGCTCTTTGGCACCTGGCTCTTTTACTAACTGTAAAATGGTAGGATTGACTATATTACATGTCGGAATCACTGAGAAATCAGTAAAGTCCCATCAAGCATTGATGCATCAAGTATCATGCATTGTATAAAGTCTGCATAATCAGCCCTGCAAGTTACTCACAAGCTTCAGGGCTGCATCATACCATGAATAAATGAATAACAGTGACTGAATTCATGTATATACATGTTGAGGAGGACATAAATATGTAACCCACTAAGGGTAAAAATACTATGAGGTGAAAGAACTTATATCCAGGTGCTTGCTATCTAGATTCAAAATGAAGCCAGCATGTTCAATCAATGCACACAGTCACTTCAGACCTGAGTTGCCTGATATACATATCGATAATAATGATCAATTTAGCATGTCCCCACTTTCAATTCAATTCAAACTAATGAAGCACATCTCCACTTGCAACTTCGATCTACTGATCATCCACATATAAAAAACACCACAGGATCACAAGAGTAGGTGTGGTATATGGTGGCATAAGTTCATGCATGGTATAATGCTGTATGGTTTGTGTTCAGTTCTTTGCATGATGCACAAATGCAGCATAAGTGTGAAACTAGCTGGCCCTGCATTGGTACATTATGCCAGCCTACATGCATGATGCATAAATGCAGCTCTGGGAACTTTTTGACCAGGGCTCCATTAATGTCTGACCAGGGCATATATGGCACTAAACTCCAATGCTACCCTTAAAGGGTTACATAAAGGGCGCTTCTAAATCACAGAACTATGTGTAGTGTATGGTGACATTAAGATGTGATATTCTGCCTGGAGGGGGTCCCACTATTAAAGGGCTGGGTACAGGGCCCTGTGTGCAAGGGCTGCTCTGTAGTTACTGTGAATAGTGCAGGAGTTGGTGCATTAATCTGCCTAGTATATGGAAATGGGGCCTGTGTGTGGGGTCTAATCTACTTATCCTCCCATCCACCCAGCTAGATAATACTGCACTTTCAACCCTATGAGAGAGGCATAGTGCTTTAATGAACCATGTCGTTTGTCGTCCAAATGCATGAATGCAGCCCTGATGAGTTTATACAACAGGACTGTCTTCATGAATCAACACAACCCTTCAGGGGTATGTCAACCACATGGGCCTAATTATGTGCATAAATGCAGCACAGGCTTGCCAAGATTTCTTTCAGGTATCATGACCACAAAAGGCATAGAACATTAAAGCATTGTGCTGTCTTTTAAAGGTTAATACGGTATCCTTACGCTAAGGGTAAGCCCAATAAATGTATAGCCTTTTAGTGTTTTCAGATGGTGTTCTGCCTTGGCAATCTAAACCTACTTTTTACTCCCCCCTTTTTCTCCGGATTTTACTTTTATTACTATTTCTCACTGTTTATGGTTCCAGAAGAAGAAGAAGAAGAAGAAGAAGAAGAAGAAGAAGAAGAAGAAGAAGAAGAAGAAGAAGAAGAAGAAGAAGAAGAAGAAGAAGAAGAAGAAGAAGAAGAAGAAGAAGAGGAAGAAGAAGACATTTACATGGTATCATTGAACTTAAAGCTGTTTCTTTAAGGCATTTGCTCAAATACAAACATTTGTGCAGTGTAAGGTCCTGTAATCATGTCTTGGCCTCTGTAAGAGTGAGTGATAATGCACTAAATGAGTGATTATGCAGCAAAGAGAAATCTCAATTCACCTTTTTCACTTTTGTCATGCACTCAAATTAGGTCTAGCCTATGGTTATTGATCCCAATGAAGAAAAAATAAAGTTTTAATTCCTAAGATGTTGTAGCTTTACAGCTGCAATTTTAATCACCAGAATTGGCTGAAACTATCTGGATCTACATATAGAAATTTGTTGTCATGAAAACCATATATGAAACTGAGGAAATTGAAGATAAAGTATGGTGGGACTGCCCAGGAAGTATCCCTTTCTGGGGTACTGTAACAGCCTGGATACTCCATTATCTGCAGGGTGGCTTTAGACCAGTCTTGTATCTCCACACCTTAATGAGCTCCTTCTTGAACCTGGGAGCATGTGGTTAGAATAAAAATGCAGACCACCTGCATGCTCTAGGAGCACCTCCTGTCTGCTATAAAGTGCCACCAAGACTAGGGAAGAGCAGCAACCATTTTTTTGGTACTGTCCACAACCTGAATCTGGGGGATTCAGAAAGGTGAAGTGGTGTTAGGGACTTGCTGTAAGGTTAGATTTATTTTCTCTTTTATTTCAGATAGAGTCTGTGCATATCTAAAATGGTTCAAAGGAACCTAGATAGGTATTTTTCAGTCTTTCACTCCCTCTGCCTTAAATCTATGTAATTTGAGCTTTTACGAAAATCTGCATAATCAATAGTAGTGTTTAATAGCAGTGTGACATTATCAAATTACTGAGATGGATTCATGGGGCAACTCACATAATCTACAGACAAAAGCCTGAGCTGGCAATAATCTGCACTTTAAACTAACTCCTACAAACGGCCATACCTTTTAAACCCTGCCGTCAGACTGTGATTGTATTGAGTTGTGATTAAGTCCTCCTATGTCGCCGGTCCTGTTTGCTGTCAGGCTTGTATCCGCTGCAGCTACTCACAGCCACTCCATTTATGGAATGATAGTAGTTTAATGCACTCTGCCCTTAGTCATCAGCATTCATGCGTCATGCTGAACTGACAAGAGTGTATCAACCTCATACAATCAGCATAATACTGGAATCTAGCACTAGGGAGTAGACTAGCCTGACATGAAAGGATATTGCACATTTAAGCACTATATTTCTCTTAAAATGCACATAAGGATCCCTGCACCTTGATGCTGGAAATGGGATGAGTTTGATGGTGATAATCCAAGGGAGGATGGTGAGAAGGGAGGGGTTGGCGTTTGAGAACATTTTGGTCTTTAAGACCAAATTAAGTAAGTAGGAGCTGGCTTACAGTTGTGGCCATGCCCCCCAATACAATTCTAATAAAAAGATGAACCTGCCATTAGCAGCACCAATATATAATTACGTATCCAATATGGACTGTGCATTAGAGAACATACATGTATACATGTATAGGCATAAAGTGAAATGTTTACACTTCCCGAATGTACCATATATTATATTTCAATTAAATGATGGGCTGGCTGGGCTATTAGATGAATTAATTATTTATCATAACTGTGTTATCCTTGAACCTGTCCATTATCACAACACATTCTCATTTACTCAAAGCACAACATTTGAAGGCCCACATGCAATGGTAACAATATCTTGCTCTTTATCTTCTTCTCAAACAGAGGAGGATTATCCTACAAAGAAGACAACATTTCACAAGATTCTGTCTTGGTTTCATAATGCAAAATGGCACCATGCAGGGATTACCTAGAGGTGCCCTCAGTAGCATTCTGTTATGTATTGTAAGAGTTTGCTTAACTTCAAAGCAAGAAACTGATGTTTCCTCAAAGTGTAATGCTGACATGTCTCAGGGCAAAGAAAAGCTTAACTGTGACAGCTCCACACTAAGGTTTTGTTAAGGTTTGGGTATTGCAGAAAATGATAAAACCTGCTTATTAGATTAAGGTTTGTTCTGGTCCTGTAGTAGTAGGAATGTGGTTCATTTTGTGTATGAGCTATATGAATGATGATTGATATGTCCTTTATACATGCACAGATCTTCCATAGGCTGTGAATACACTTCCTTTTGATTTAATGATCTGTGGAAGAGAGACAACAAGAAGCTTCCCAGCAAACAAAAAACGTTATACAACATTTTATAACGTAATATAACGCTAAATAACGTTTCTCTAAGGCTCCTTACTATGGTATAACGTTATATAAAGTTTTATAACGTTATTCTGACGTAAAATAACGTTTTTTTGTTATCTGGGTTATGAGGCTATACTTTATCAATCATCTGTTTTTTATGATTAATGCATGCATGCATAGAAGAAAGAAAGTCATTAAATTCATGGGTCCATTAATTGTACTAGTCACTACATAGAAACGGCTTAATAAAAATGCCCCTACCTTATCTTGGAGCTCTGAAATGGACATGCACTTAAAGTCAGCAAAAAAACCATTAAGCATAATGATGCCTTACTTCCACTGTTGTGGCCGTATACTGGCTGATGGTCAATATATACAGCTGTGTGATGGCTGTGTAGGAGTCCACTTGGTTGAATCACTCCAATCCATCCCCGGTGTCTTCAATACTGAAGTGTGTGCCTGAATGCCAAAGACACGTGAAGAGTCAATTAGCTAATGTAGGCTCAGGGTTACACCCTAATATATCATACGTTATTCATCCCTGGTCGTTTGTACCTCAGGGCTTTGCCACTACCAGTGGTTCTTCAGATCATGTACAGAGATCACCACCTACTGTGCAGGGTTTTAGGAGCTACTATACAAATAGTAGGGGGCGAGGTTATTCTGCCACGTGGCGCTGTAAGCATGCAGCCAGGGGGGACCAGACCCGGGGCCCCTATATATCAGGTGGATCCACACTGGATCATCCTCTCAGTTTTAGACTGTGAGTTGAGCCCTTCCTGTTCCTCTCTACTGATGCCTGTTACGTATACCTGCCCCATGACTGTTCGCTGACCATGAGAGTGTACTTGATCGCAATGTGCTCCATTACCATCTTATGTGGAGGTACCTTGTAGTTCCTTGAACCTGTTTGAACTGATATTATGATCTGAATGTGTTAAGCAGTTGTGACGTACAATCCTATTGCTCACCGAACTGAATAAAACTACTTCTGCATACGACCCAAGCCAGACTGTATTTGTGTTGTTCATTCACTATCAGAATTGCCATACTCACACTAACAATAGATTGCCAGGCAGTGAATTGGATCACTGGTTGGAGTCTTTAGGGATTATTCCCCATATCTGCTCTATCTAGGAAGATGTATAATATCTGCAGGAGAAGGGCAGCATAGTGCTTCATTGCACAATGCATTTTGGCAGAGAGAGAGAGAGAGAGAGAGAGAGATACGTGGGTGTGAGCAGACAAGATACTATCCTCCTTCTCGACGACACCACCGCTTCACTCTTTTCTCTTTTTCTGTCTCTCTTTCACTGCCTCAATACATCTTTTACTCTCTATCCCTATGTCTGTCCCTCCCTGTCTATCCGTTGGCTTGTATTTCTATCCCCTCTCTCTCTCTCTCTCTCTCTCTCTCTCTCTCATACCACCTCCTGCAACACAAATAAATTGGAATTCCCTCCCAAACTCCAGTTAAAATTACACTGGTACCCTTTTCTCTACCTGTATCCCATAGTGCCCAGTGCACACCCATAATATACAGCGTTCTGGCAGGACCAAGTACACCCCTGACACTGGCCCCACAGTGTCTAAGTAGAGCTATGGGAGCTATTCTGAGGGCAGCATCTCTCTGTACGCAGGATATTTGTCATAGGATAAATTTGCTCTATAAGAGCTCCTATAGGACTAAGCCAGTCACTTAGAGACAATCAAAAGATGCTGTTGTGAGATGAGTCACTTATTTCACTCACTGGTGGCCCAGAGAGCCGTGGCTGTGTAGCGCACCCACAAGAAAACTCTCGTCGCTCATCAAACTAGATTGCTACAAGTAAGTCCAGTGGATTATGGAGGGGCCTGATGCAGAGGACCTTGACCTACTGACAGCTTCTTTCATCAAGATGTTTTGCAGCAGATGGCGTTTCTACATGACTGTATGTGTCGTGGAAGTGGTAAATGAGTGGCCTTTCTTGCTCTATCCCCAACAACCCAGAGTCACCAAAAGAGGGAATAAACATTCATCATTTCCAGCCACCCCACAAGGCATATTGCCTCCTATTTGTGATTGTTTTTTTTTGTGTTTGAGCCATCTGCGGCAAGAAGTTAAGAGTGATAAATACCTGCCCTGTGAAACTTATTAACCCTTTAAGGTCGCATGTTGGTAAAAGATGACATTTGTCGTCATGATGCACCCCCTACAAGTAACTTACTAGTGCTGCATTAGTGCATCATGCTGACCCTGGGAGTGTCTCAACCTCATAATATCAGCATGATGCTTGAATGCAACACTGGCGAGTTACTTGCCAGGGCTGCATTCATGCATCAGTGTGACAAAGGGCATGATGCATTAAGGCATCATGCCATCCTTAAAGGGTTAAGGACCTTGTCATAGGGCAATGTCTGAAGTGCTTCATGAATAAATATGAAGCTGACTGGCCTAACATGCAGTGTAGGCACACATAAAGGGCTTATTGGATGTTTGTATGGCAGCCAGACTCCTTACAAGCTGCATATAAAATGGCATCTCTGGAACTGGGGTATCTAAAGATGTTTAATTGCTGCATCAGGATGAAGATGAATCTCAGAGCTTAGAACCTGAAAGGAATTAATGCTTTAATTGTCGCCTCCTGCTATGGGAGCTCTCACTGATACCCTAACTGAACATTCATACCCAAAGCAGCTGTGGGGGAATCAACACTTGTGAGGGAATGACCTCTACATCTAGTAGGGTCTAGTAATTGATTGATGAAGTCAGGCAGTGTAGGCATATGAAAGATCCAGAAAAACAAATAGATGAAAGGGGAAGGGGACCAAAACCAATTAAGACATTCTGAAAGGAAACATGATTTAAAAGAGATGACATATTCTGTTCATCACATAACCATTAAATGGTCTTTTTTCCTAAGTAAACATGAGTCCCGTGTCGTGGCATTTTGACACCTAGTTTAAAAATAAAAAAATTTGGAATGGTAGGGTTGACCAGCTACTACATGTCAGAGTAACTCACCAGTGTCAGGGCTGCATCATACGAACAATGATTAATTGTTGACTAACTCCCCAAGACTGAATTCATAATGATGAGGGGATGATGCATTACACACATATATAACCCTTAAATGGCTATAACAGTACTAGTTGAAAGAATCCTATCTAGGTGTTTGCTATCTAGAGTCAAAATAAATCTCTTGTGTTCAAACGATGCACACAGTCACTTCAGACCTGGGTTACCCGATATACAATAGTGATTCAAAATATTTAAACATGTCAACTCCATACCAAGGGCACTACTGCATCACAGGAGTAGGTGTGGTGTATGGTGACTTAAGTCAACCCTTTAAGGATGGCATGATGCCTCATATCTTGTGTTTACTTCTTGGCATTATGCACCAATGAAGTATCAGTGTGAAACTAGCAGCCACTGCATTGGTACATCATGCTAACCCTACATGTATGAGGCATAAATGCAGCTCTGCGAACTTTTTAACCAGGGCTCCATTCATGTCTGACCAGGGTATATATGGCACTAAAGTCCAATGCTGCCCTTAAACGGTTATATAAAGGGCAATTCTGAATCACAGGACTACATGCAGTGTATGGTGACATTAAGACGTGATATTCCGCCTACTAAAGGCCTGGGTATAGGGCCCTGTGTGCAAGGTCCTCTCTGTAGTTACTGTGAATAGCACAGGAGTTAGTGCATTGATCTTCACAAGTAGACCTAATATATGGAAATAAGGTCTGTGTGCAGGGTATAATCTACTTAGCCTCCCATCTACCTGGCTAGTTAATGCAGCACTCTCAACCCTATAAGAGATTCATAGTGATTTAATGCACCATGCCCTTTGTCACCCAAATGCATGAATGTTAGTTTACGGAACAGGGCTGCCTTTATGAATCATGAAAATCTTCTTTCAGGAGTATACCAACCACATCTAGGCCCAACTTTGTGCATGAATGCTCGCAGGATTTTTCATGTATCATGACTACAAAAGGCATAGCACATTAAAGTGCTGTGCTGTCTTTTAAGGGTCACACTGTAAAAAGTTGTTGTTCGTGAACAGCAAACCCCAGACCTTTACAAATTATTATTAATCAGTTGAGAAGTAGAGTAGAGATATATCCCAATATGAATGTTTGTAACACTGGCTCTGTGGCGCAAAGGATCAGCGCCTGTCTCCAACACTACAGGTGGAGAGTTCAATCCTCAGTGGAGCCACTTCTCTTGTTTCACCTACATCCACCTAAAATTCGTTTTTCCCTCACATGGATGATTAAAAATGTCACTAGCACTGGGAGGTGAACCCAGGACCTTCAGACTATGATTTACAATCAATTTTGCTGTACAGTAACAGAAGATTCTGCTGTCCCTATACAGTAGATTGTGCTGTAAATATACAAAAGCTCACTTGCTGTAGGTCTACAGCACAATCTACTGGAACCTAAGTTGCCCCCAGTATTTGGTGTACAGGAACACTACTTACTTCTAACAGTGCAATACAGCAAGCTAATGGTAAGCCCCATACATGTATAGCCTTTTAGTGCTGTCAGATTTGGTGATCTAAACTAATTTTTTTTTTCCCTTCTTTTTCTTCCAATTCTGCTTTTATTACTATTTCTCACTATTTATTGTTCCCAGGCAATTACCTTTGCGTGGGTATCAGATCCATAGTGAAATTCCCCCAATAAGTATATTATTGCTAGCCACACATCCTGATTTTGTAACTACTGATTGCATTGTGTGAGATATCGACTGATAATTTAAAGAAGATGTTATTTTGAATAAAGATGTTAAAAGGGGTTAAGCGGTACTTTTGAAGGGGAGGGGGCAACAAACCCCAACCTGCCATTGCATACACTGTAACATAGAATAAAGAAAAAGTAGAAGTAGGAGATGAAAGAAGGGAGAACAATGACGGAGAGGCAGCTGTATCTTCTGTCCTAGCTGAGTTGGGCTGTGTCCATCCATTTTAACCATTTCTTCACGGCAGTTACACCACGAGTGTAGATAGTCTATGCACCTGTATAAACTATAACACCCATGTTGTCCATTCTCAAACACTGCATGAATGTTTATATTTAAGTAAATAAAATATTACATTTGATTCTATTAAATGCCACTAAAAATGCTGTTATGACTGTTCAGTGACATTTACATGGCATTATTGAACTTAAAGCCATTTCTTCAAGGAATTTGCGTAAATGCAAACATTCATGCAGTGTAATGCCCTGTAATCATGTCGTTGTCTCTGCAAGAGTAAGTGATAATTCACCAAATCAGTGATTATGCACAGAAGAGAAATCTCAATTTATTTTTGTCACTCTTATCATGCACTCAAATTAAGTGCAGCCTATGGTAATTGATGCCCATGAAGAAAAACTATATTTTTTATCCGTAAAATGTTGTAGGTTTACAGCTTGCAATTCAAATATCCAGAATCGGCTGAAATATCTGAAACTTTCTGAATCTACATATGGAAATATGTTTTTGTGAAAATCATATACGATAAGAACATTTAAAAAAAAGTATGGCGTATTTAGAGACTGCTCAAGAAGCATGCCTATCTGGGGTACTCTAACAGCATACTTGACTAAAGCTTGGACGCTCCATTACTGCCAGGGTGGCTCTAGACCTGTCTTGTATTTCCACACCTTAACAGGCTCCTTCTTAAACCCAGCAGGACACGGTTAGAATAAAAATATAGACCACCTGGGTAGGGGCACCTCCTGTCAGCCATAAAGTGCCACCAAGACCAAGGTAGAGCAGCAGCCATCTTTTTGGTGTTGTCCACAACTTGAGACTGGGGGATTCAGAAAGGTGGATTGGTGTTCGGGACTTGCTGTAAGGTTAGATGTATTTCATCTTTTATTTCAGATGGAATCTGTGGGTGTCTCAAATTGTCCTAGACTCAAAGGAACCTGTATAGGCATTCTTCATTCTCTCCCTCTGTATACCTTAAATCTATGTAGTTTGAGCTTTTACTGAAATATTGCATAATCTAAAGTAGAGTTTAATAGCCGTGTGCCATTATTAAATCACTTAGATGCAGTTATGGGACAATTTACACAATCTGCAGACGCATGCCTGAGCTATCAATAATCTGCATTTCAAAGTAATTATCCTATAAAGGACCATACCTTTTAAACCCTGCCGTCAGACTGTGATTGCATTGAGGTGTGATTAAGTCCATCCATGTAACCGGTCCTGTTTGCTGTCAGGCCTGTATCCGCTGCAGCTACTCACAGCCACTCAAGGGATTTTATGACACACTCTCCCAGTAGCTATAGTCGTCCGTATTCATGCACCATGCGGACCTGGCAGGAGTGTATCAACCCCATACAATCAGCACAATCCTTGAATGTAGCACTGGTGGGTAGATTTGCATAGGCTGTATTTATGTATTATAAAATAAATGGCATTACACATTAAACATTATGCGGCCCTTAACGGGTTAAACTCCTGCACAAGAGGATCCAATCACCTTAATGCTTACAATGGGATCAGTTTGATAGTGCAAAGCCCAGAGAGGACGGGGAGTGGGGAGGGGAGACACAAGTTATTTGAAAATATAAAAGACAAAATTTCCTCAGTAGGAGATGTTTATGAAGCAAGCATGTCGGCTAACACTTGTTGCCATTTCTGCCTTTACACCACAAAGGTGTACAAGGGGTTCGGCATCGACAGGAATTATCCAAATAAATGTATATCCTATTGGTAGGAAGATGTAAATACCTGAATGATGTATACTGTAAAGTACTGACCTTTCCCAAATTGATTTAGGTATATATTTCAATTATATTTAGATGATGAGTATTTTGTGTAATAAACTGATTTTCTTTTTGTCCGATTGTACTCCAACTGCACTCCTCAATATTAAGATTGACCAGGGTGTATCATACCTTTGGATGATTGGTTGGGATACAAAATAACTTTAAATGGAATTGGCAGGTTAGGTTTACTAGCTTGGGTAATCAGGTGTCAGTGGTATTACATAATATTACTATTTCAATACATGTTTATTGACACAGAGCACAACAGTTCAATGTCACAAGCCATTGTAACATCCCTCATCATGTTACAGAGGCGGAGTGTATTAGGTAAACAGTTTGGGTATTCGTTAAAGGGTGTGGTGTTACTTTACATCCAAATGTGAGGAGATTATCCCACAGGACGATGGGTCTTGTGGACCTTTACAGGGTTCTGTCCTTCTTTCCAGACCGTTACAATTTTCAATAATTCAAAGGGAAATGAGAAGCTGAACAGAAGTCCATATTGGTTTTTTTTTTTATGATAGTGGGTACGTTTCATGCAGCTTGCCTGTGTATTGCAGAGGTAATAAAACTGACTTTTCATATGAGGATATTTTTCTGTCTCAGCATGTATTACACAATGTAGCATATTGTGTGTATGAGCCACATGAATCACAATTTAAATGTCCTTCATGTATAGAGCGTATGCCGTATATGAATTCTATAGATGTAAGCTGATCCAACCAAAGATTCTAACAGTAACATTTGACATTTCTTCTTCAAATTTAGTTTTCATCATATGTACATTTACATGGAAGTCAGATGACAAGGATGTTGAATAAGGCAATAACATCTGCCTCTGATGAGGATACAGTACATTAGTAAGTGCACTGGCTTATACGTCTTGGAAACTGTACAACAGTGCCTGGATCTCCTTATAAAGAGACACAGTTCTCATCTTAGGGACCAGTCTGAAAAGGACCTGCAGCTGCAGTGAGCAGAAAAGCCCCAGTAACACTTTTATGATGTCCTGTCTTCACTATTATGGCCTGATATTGGCTGATGGTCAATATAAAAGGCAGTATGATGGCTGGTGGGATTCCTCCTGTCCTGTCCTCTAAATCACTTCACTCCCCAGTGCTCCCATCAATCTCTACTGGCATGAATACTAGCGCTGCTGGCATAGTGGGTGCAGAAGTGTCACTGCCTACTTAACGCTTCAAGAGCTGCATAGAGTTTTAATGTGAATGCTCTTTGTCTTCATGTTGGATTCATGCAGGCCTGGTCAGGAGTATTGCCAGGTATGAATGCATCATAATGACAAAGTGAATAGCATATTAAAGTACTAAACAACCTATAAAATTTAAATGCCTACCCACAAAGACTCATAAAGACACCAATTACATAACACTAGGCGGCCTGGCGGTAGTAGGAGTTGGGGTCGGGGGTTGAGGGCATAGTACATCAATGTACTATGCCCTCTTGTGACTGATGTTACAATTATGCTTTAAAGTAACCCATTGTGTGTGTATTAGATAGGGTTGGCATAATGTACCAATGCGATGCCAATGAGTTACTTGTCAGTGCTGTTTTGGTGCATTAAGATGACAAATGAACATTGAGCCTTGAAATATCACACTATCCTTACAGTGTCAAGTGAGTGGGCCCAGTCCATATGGCGCTCTGAACGAGGTAGAGTGGTGGAGGTACTGGTAGCAAATGAAACGGATATCATGGTGGCAAAGCTAAGCTCTGCCCGTGACATATGGTCATTGCTTAGAAGGTAGCGGTCAGGTGGGAGCCCCGACTAAGTGATAGCTGCCCACCAACTGTGCATGGTGCCCATGACACTATCACCCAGCCGACAAATGGCGCACCCTTTGCCTATCTCCCCTCCTCACTGTTTTCCCCCATGCTGGTTACCCATCCTAATCTTGCAGCTGCTGCAACAGTTTCTTTAGGGTACAGGGATGAAGCAGGGTAGATGATGAATCTTATACCTCATGTACATGTCTGGCCATTGTGGTCACATAGCCTTGTTTCTGTTATACATGTGACGTCTTTCTCTTTGGGGGGATACATGGTTTTTCTGACATCTCTGTCTGCTTGTTTCTTACTCCCTGCTTATCTACCTCTATTTTCCCCTCAATAAATTGCAATTCCTTGCTATTCCCCAGTCGGCAATACACCCTTATTCTCTACCTGTATCCCACAGTGCCCAGTGCACACCCATAATATACATCTGCAGTTTGGTCCTTTGACAGAAGCAATTGTGCCCCTGACACTGGCCCCACGCTGTCTAAGTAGAGCAATGGGAGCTATTCCGAGGGTGGGAACTATCTGCATGGAGAGTATTTGTCATAGGTTTGAGCTGTTCTATGGAGACTGCTCCTAGGCACATGGCGTCACTCAGAGACAATCAAAAGAGAATGAAGACACTGCCGTCAGATTAGTCACTTACTTCACCCACTGGTAGTACTGTGAACAGTGTATTGTACTGCAGCAAGAAAACACCATCGTTCATCAAACTAGAAAGCTAGAAGTGAGCCCAGTGGATTTGGTAGAGCTCTCATGCAAAAGCCCACTTTGGTGGTCTACTCGCAGCTTTCTGCATCAAGATATTTTACAGTATTTCCAGAAGAAGTGACAAATGAGTCACCAAGAGATGGGATAAACATTCATCCTTTTCAGTTACCCTACTTTACAGGGGATCTATGGTAGTGATTTTGTGGAGGTGGGACAAGGTGTTTGGTTTCCGTATGTGGAGTAAACATCAACTCCTTTAAACTCAGAGCTTAAGATCTGCAAGAAACTACTCCTATGCCAGCTCCTATTAAAACCAGTGGGCAATATCCAAGAACTTTTACACCCAACAACAGCTGGAAGTATCAATCCCAGTTACGTAAACACATGTAGTCAGTGATTGATAAATACTTGGGCAAGCAGACAAAGGAACGATCGGAAGAAACAAATTGATGAAAGAAAGGGGACTCCAACAGTTTTAGAAGTTGTGGACTTGTGGATTACTTCATTGTTTTTGTCTTTACAGAACCATTAAAACGGTGTTTGCTGTTTGTCACCTTTGAAATTGAAAGTGAAAGCCAAGAGATGACATGTTTGCTGGAATGTAATAGTTATTTGCAGTATTTATTATTGCTCAGCACAGGCCAACACCTCTAATTGGATACAGGATAGGCTTTATTGTGTTCTCTCAAAGGGTCATTTATTCATTAAACATAAGGATCCCTTCCATCTTGTAAGCCAGGATTTGTATTACTCAGCACAGTGAGCATTGCTCCTCTAAAGGCTGCATTGTATCTTAATCTTATCATCAAGAGGCATGAATGTAGTCATGGCAAGTCTATTCACCTGACCTGCACCCATGCATCATGGCAACAAAGGGCATAGTGGGTTAAAGCATCATCTAAAGATTAATACAACACTCTAAATGCTAAGCCCCATACATGAATAGCCTTTTAGCATTTTCATATGTTGTTCAGCCTTTGCTAGCTTAGCCTGCTTTTTAACTTTTACTTTTTATACTGATTCTGCTTCATCAGCATTTCCTCCTATTCATAGATATCACGCCATTAGCATAGCATGAGTGTGCAAATATTTATTTAAGTCCCCCCTCATTAATTGTATCATTGCCAGCCGCATATCCAGAGCACATAGTTATTGAGCTAATTCTGTAGGATATGAACCGATTTGTAGAAGATATTATTTTGAACGAAAATACTAAAGGTGGTTAGGTGGAACTTTTCAAGTGTGAGTTAGGGGGAGAGTGGGGGTGTCTGCCCAACCAACCAGCTTGTGTAGCCACTACACCAAAGAAATAAAAAAAAGTAGAAGAAATGAAAAAAAGGGAAAAAAGGGAAAAGGGAAAAAATATTGCAGGTAGGCAGTTTTATGTTTTGTGCCATGCCTCTTTCAGTGGTAAAGGGAAGAGTAAAAATGTGTTCTGTCTGGGTTGGGCTGTGTGCACCCAATTTGACTGCCTCGTCTTCATTGCACCACCAGTGTAGATACACCTGTCCTTTTCCCGAACCTGTGTACATTTGGAGTAAATAGATCAATGGAGCAAATTATCGGGAGCTCTATTGATGAGAGGGATCTAGCCATCTTTAGTAAAAAACACATCAGTATCATATAAGCGGATGCAGGAACATTTCAGCACTTTTGGGGATATGGACAGAAAAAATGTCAAGCTGGTTGGGGGAGGGGGTGGGGGTGGAGGAAATCCATCACGCTCAACCTTTATCCCAGTTGTTAAATAGTGTTCATTCCCTAAGGTCCATCTTGAGATTCTTTAATCATGTAGTGGCCTCTGGGCCCTCATTTACAAGGAGTGCTTCTCTCACTGATGAGGAACATCTAAGGGTGGAATTGAATCATTGAAGTGAAACTAGCTTCATAATAAATACCAAGCACCGATAGAGATGCCCTTCCTTCACACAGTGGGGCAGTTAGCAAGTGTGATCACAGGGGGAATCTCAGATGTATGCTTAAAGGTAAATTGTTATTTGGTTGTTTAGCAAGTATATTGGAATTCAAAATCTTTCATTGATACTATGTGGTGTATACAAACTAAGTTCTGTGAGATCAAGAAAATTGTCAATTTGATTTTGTCAATCACTTGCCACATACTTAAGGTGAAATCCAAATGACACGAGATTTAACATGTTCCTTTTAGACTGAGCTCTGTCCATGCCCCTTCCTTAGGTACTGTTTGAGGTTCCTCAGCCAGCGCCCTCCATGGCCCGCAATATGAGCTCAGGCCAGGCTCGTATACATTTCCACACCTTAATGAGATCCTACATAAACCCAAGAGGACACGGTTAGAATAAAAACACAGACCCGCTGATTGTTCTGGTCCAAGCTTTGAATCACCTCCTGTTAGACATAAGGTGCCAAATGCGAGAGTGGTCATTTATTAACAACGGCATGGAATTGCTGGACTTCTTTGGTAAAAAAATATATCACTTGTTTTCAGTGAAATTACTAAGATGTTATCATGTGAAATGTGCATGCTAAAAATAAGCAGTCAGTTCCCCCTCCTCCTAACTCATCCCGTATCATAAAGGAGCACTCCCGCGAGCAGCCACCATCTGTTTGCTGCTGTCTACAGCTGAGACTCCTGCCATCAGACTGTGATTGCATTGAGGTGTGATTAAGTCCTCCCATGTCACCCGTCCTGTTTGCTGTGAGGCATGTATCCACTGCAGCTACTCACAGCCACTCAAGGGCTTAAAATAACCCTTTAAGAAAGGACAGTGCTTCACAAGGCAACTGTCTGTTGTATAAGGCACTTTTGCCCCTGATGATGATACAGTTCAATAGACAGTGCACTGCTCTATATGTATCCGGATCCGGACAAGGGTGCCTGAATCTCCTTTTTAAGAGACATACTTCTCATCTTAAGGAGAAGCCAGAATATGGACCTGCAATTGCAGTGAGCAGAAAAGTGCCAGTAACACTTTTATGATGCCTTGCCTCCACTATTATGGCCTGATATTGGCCGATGGTCAATATAAACAGTCATATGATGGCTAGTGGGATTCCTCCAGTCTTGTACTCTAAATCACTTCCCTGCTCAGTGCACCCATCAATCTCTACTGGCCAGAATACTGGATTTTGTGCATGGGGGTGCAAGAGTGGCCTGCCCACTTAACATGTTAAGGGCTCCATGCTCGTTGTCTTCGTGATACATTTATGCAGGCCTGGTGAGGAGACTTGCCAGGGCTGCATTACTGCATCATGATTACAAATTGAATATCATATTAAAGTACTAAATGACCTCTAAAGAGTTAATGCATAGCTGCAAAGACACTAATTACATAACAGTAGGTGACCTGGCAGTAGTAGAAGTTGGGGTCGGGGTGTTGCTATATGCTTTTCTGACCAGTGTCACATATTGTGCTTCAAACTAACCCATTGTGAGTGTACTCGACCCATAGGGTTGCCTTAATGTACCGATGCTCTGCCTGAGTTACTTGTCAGTGCTGTGTTGGTGCATTAAAATGACAAATGAACATTGAGCCTTGAAATATCACACTGTCCTGTTAAGTGCCGTGGCCCAGTCCATGCAGTGCACTCTGGACGGGGTAGAGTGGTGGAGGTACTGGTAGCAGATGGAATCGGTATCATGGCAGTAAGGCTGATTTCCACCCGTGACATATGGTCATTGCTTAGAAGGTAGCGGTCAGGTGGGAGTCACGACTAAGTGATAGCAGCCTACCAACTCTGCATGGTGCCCATGACACTATCATCCAGCTGACAAATGGCATGCCCTCCACATATCTCCCCTCCCCACTGCCTGTTGCCCTGTTGTGGTCACCCAACCTAACCTACTCCAACCATTACCTTAGGGTACAAGAGAAGGGGGATGAAGCAGGGTCTAGAAGTAGGTGATGAATCTTATACCTCATGTACATGTCTGGCCATAATTGTCACATACCGTCATTTCTGTTATACATGTGGTGTTTTTCTCCTTTGGGAATACATGGATTTTCCGGCGTCGGTCTGTTTATCTCTGACTGTCTGTCCATCTATGTTTTCCTCTTTTTTATACCACCTATGGCACGAGCAATAACTTGCAATTCCTTGTTATTCTCTAGTCAGCAGTACACCCCTTTTCTCTACCTGTATCCTATAGTGCCCAGTGCATACCCGTGATATACGGCTGCAGTTCAGCCTTGTGGCAGAACTAATCGTGCCCCTGACACTGGCCCCACACTGTCTAAGTAGAGCAAAGGGAGCTATTCCGAGGGTGGGAACTATCTGCACAGAGGTTATTTGTCATAGGTTGGAGCTGCTCTATGTAGACTGCTCATGGGCACAGGGAGTCACTCAGAGACAATCAAAAGACAATGAGAAGACACTGTCATCAGATTAGTCACTTTACAACTAATAAAAAGACATTATTTTATGTCAAAATAACATTTTAAAACTTTATTTAACATTATGCCCTAGTAAGGAGCCATAGAGAAACGTTTCATAATGTTATTCAACATTATAAAATGTTGTATAACATTTTTTCTTTACTGGGCTACTTCACCCACTGATGGTGCTGTGAACAGTGACTCATTCTACAGTGTACACCAACAAGAAAACACCATTGTTCATCAGACTAGATATAGCTAGAAGTGAGCCCAGTAGATTTGGAAGAGCTCTGATGCAGAAGTCCACGTTGGTGGCCTACTCACAGCTTCTTATATCAAGATTTTTTTTACTGTATTTGCAGCAATAGTTGTAAATGATAGGCCCTTCTTTTTTATCCCCACAACCCTAAGTTACCATTTTTATTTACCCTACTATACAAGGCATATTGCCTCTTTTTTGTAACTGGATTTCTCATGTTTAAGCCGTCTGCAGCAACAGGGAGAAGTCACCGATACCTGCCCCATGATATCTACTAAGGACCTTGTCACGGAGGCAGTGTCTGAACTACTTCATGAATAAACATGAAGGTGACTAGCCTGGCTTTCACATGTAGTCTAGGCACCTATAAAAGGCTAAGAGTCTGTATATGTACTAGATGCAGTGCTTAAGAGTTGCTCACTGCATATCAAGGACAGTGATTTTGTGGAGGTGGGGCAGGGTGTTTAGATTTTGTATGTGGAGCAAACATTAACTTCTGTAAACTCAGAGCTTAAGAGCTGCAAGGAATTACTCAGGACAACTATCATGTATATCATACCATGTCAGCTCCTATTATAATCACTGAATGACATTGGGGGATATCCAAGAAATGAGCTTTTACAGCTGAAAACAGCTGAAAGAATCAATCCCAGTAAAGACAAAAAAGTCAGTGATTGATAAAAACTTGGCCACTGTTGTAAAGAAGTGGACAAAGGAACAATCAAGAGAAACAAAGTGATGAAAGAAATTTGTGAAATTTGTGTTCTCTTCATTGTCTTTATTATCTTTACAGAGCCATTATAAAAGTGTTGGCTGTTTGTCACCTTGTTCAAAATTAAAAAGTGAAATGGGTAGGCAGCGTCTACATCTACGACCTGTAGGCATAACATGGTATGATATACATAATAGTTGTCCTCATTCAAAAATTACTGTATTTGTACATCAGCTTTCTTGCATATCAAAGAGAGAGAATGATAATGTAGGCCTATTAGACGGCTAGGAGTGAGGAACAGAGCTACTTTTTTGCAAAGAAATGCAGCCGATAGGTTAGGCAAACAAAAATGTGTTTCACACATAATCTGACTCTGCTATCTAATTATGAAATGGAAAAAACATATTTCATGTGAATCCAATATCCATGACTGAATTTTGGGTTCATATCTGTAAGAATAAAAACTATTTTTGACCTCACAGACCCCTACCATTTTGAACAGAACAGAGGAACCTCAATGGCCAAAAACATTAGGTGGCAGAAATATCCTCCCTACACTTTTCCACCTTAGGGCACTCAAAAACAGGTTTCTCATCATTGCATGTAGAGGTCACATCCTTTTTTGAAGGGAGTATTTCACATTTGAGCCCGTGGTAAAAGAAAAAGAAAGAAAACTTCTCTTCTCTCTCCCTACCTGTAATGAGATTATTTCGTAAATGTTCCGTTAATGCATTAGGAGATGGATGTAAAGATGCTCATATTGAATTGTCAGGTATGCCAACTAGCTAAAAGCCTTTTCCATGTAAAATCCCAAAACTAATATTACTTCTTTCTGTGCAACACCTATGATGTGATATCACTTGAATGACGCAATCTATACAGATCATCATAAAACATGACGCCTGATGTGGTCCCTATGTATCACTTTACTTCATGCCATATCAATGCGACATGCGATACTTAGCAATATCTGTAGGTCCATGATGACCTTTTGAATCACTTTAATATGATGTGCCTTTCGGCATTATGATGCATGAATGCAGGCTTTGCAATTCTACTTCCCAGGTCTGCAATCATGGATCATGCCGACTTTTCAGAAGTATGTCAATCCACTAGGGTCACCATGATGCATGAATGCAGCACTGGCAAGTTACTCGCTCAGGCTGCATTCATGCATTATGATGACAAGGGGTATATCCTAATAAAGCACTATATGCAACCTTAAAGGGTTAGGCTGAAACAGAACCACCCATTGACCGTATATGTTCACAATACACTCCCGTATCAGTACGCTGCTAATCATATTGTCTACAGGCAAGCAAGTATGATCATTCAGTCCAGCCCCTGCCTACATCTTTCTCTTATAATGCCCCGGGATGGGCAGGGGCACTCCTTATTGGTTGGAATGCATATGTGATGCTGGCATTAGTTACGTTTTAACAAGAGATGCCATAGCAAGATTTCAACAATAATTGGGCCGTAGGTTTCACCCAAATTATCCCAGGAAGGACCTAGATCTGTTTTTATCTTGTCCAAGCAAGGGTAAGGGTTGTCTTTGGTCAAAAGTACAAGAGCCCCCCCCCCCTCCCCCACAGGTTTCCCACCCCCTCTATCCCTCACCCAGGCCTACCCTGATATAGAGGACACCATATAGAGAGATCTGTTTGCTCTCCAAACACACTACCAGTCTATATCCATTGCCTTCAAATGGGTTCTTCAATTGAACAGCCTGTGCTTGGAGCTGGTGAGCAGGATTGTATTGGCTGAGCGATAATTAGTGCACACAGGGGTCTGAGGGAGTGTGAAGCAGCTGTCAGTACAGAGGGTCGGTGAGCTGTGGATGTTAGACAGACACCAACATGGCCACCACCAGTGGTAACCATTTAAGGATGGCATCATGAATAAATGCATCATACCCTTGGACGGCATGATGCATGAATAGGGCCCTGGTGAGTAACTCACCTATGCTGAATCCAAGCATAATGCCGACCCTAAGGAGCTGAGACAGTCCCGAAGGGTTGGCATGATGCACCAATGCAGTATCGGTGAGTGACTCGCTGGTAATATATTGGTGCATCATGGCGACAAATTCATGTATAGTGACATGCCATCATTAAAGGATTAACCTTTTAGAGGCTGCAGGCTGCTTTAATGCTTTACACGCTTTTGTCTATATGAATGCAGCACCAGGTAGTAGCGTTGCATTCATGCATCATGCTGACCCTATAGGGTTGATGCACTCATGAAGTATCAGCATGATGCAATATTGCAGCGAACAGCAACATTGCAGATGTATATGTGCATCATGACAAGAAATGAACATGAGCCTTCGAGGCCCCATGCCATCCATAAAGGGTTTGCCAAAGGAGCATCAACACCAAGGTTCTGAGGACAATGATAGGGGGTAGGGAGCTTACACAGGGACATCCTTTACTGTCTTGTAGATTACATTGCACAGCTATTACCACAATCAATAGGGTTTCTGCACCCTTAATCAGCCCTACAGAGCATGTCTCATATACATGTATGAGCATATAATATGTAATATAGCCGTTTTCTCAAACAAAATATTGCCAATAATTGCAATTTATTTTTCATCAAATACGGCTGTCCCATTGACTTAACCAAAGAACGCCGTATTGCACCCGCCCCCCCCCCCCCGTGAAATAACCCATTGCCGTATTTCACGGCCCTGTGACGTCATCAAAACGGCGGTTTGTTTACATTTGAACGGCATAGAAATAAGCTAATTTAGCCCTTTTAGGCTTCCCCCTACAATAATTTCGTTTTTTTTAATTGAAAAAGATAAAAAATAAACACAAAGGTACACTCATATCAGTCTGTTGACTGGGTTATTTCACTTGTTGACCCTTGGGCCGCATTTCACTCAGCCTACGGCCTCGTGAAATACGGCCCAAGGTCAACTCGTGAAATAACCCAGTCAACAGACTGAAACTCGTGCACCTTTGTCTATGTATTTGTCCAGGAACTTTTCTAGTTCTTTTTATTACTTGTCTTTTTTATTAGTTGTAAATTTTATTTTGTGCTGAACATATTTTTGCAAATTTTCCGGATATGAAAATATGCAAAAAATATGTAAAGCACGAATATTTATCCAGTGTATTTACGCAACTGCCATATTGCAAAATTTGCGAATTTAAATACATGCGAAATTGTAATTCATAGTAAATGAGCAAAATTTATACACACAAAATATCAACTTTCACAGTGTCTATAGCTCAACACAATTAATAAGCCAGAATTAGGCTTCATCAGCTTCGTTATTACCACAGAGGCACAATATTCAAACGTTGAAACAAAAAGTGGCTTCAGCCCATCTCGGCAGCTGTAGAGAGGGCCTCCAGCCAACTGGGTGTGATATTGTCTGATATTGAATTCTGATAGTGTCAAACAATAGTCCGACCTACATTCCCACGCTGTGTAGATCCACATTACCCAGCCTACCCACGTCCCCCCTAGCACTACCATAAAGTCCCCTATTAACGCCCACAGAACTACCATAAAGTCCCCTATTAACGCCCACAGGAGTACATGAAGTCCCCTATTAACTCCCACAGGACTACCATAAAGTCCCCTATTAACGCCCACAGGATTACCATAAAGTCCCCTATTAACTCCCACAGGTTGAGGCATTATATTGTTTTCATTTGACAGGAAGTCAGTACGGGTGCCGCCATTTTGTTTTAAGGGGTGCCGCCATTTTGTTTTAAGGTGTCACAACACAAATTTATGCATATAATGATAAAATTAACATTAATCAACCTTCGATCCTGAGGTTGATCATAAGCATACCCATACCCCCTAACATGGACCCAAGGAATTCAATGGTTCTATTAGTTTGTTCTTAAGACAGCTGGTTGCCTAGCAACAGCTATTCTGATTGTTTATCTGCATAGCAACACCCATTTCCATGCTCCTGAGGTTGGTTATAACCGAACCTACCCCCCCTAACATGGACCCAAGGAATTCAATGGTTCTATCATTTTGTTGCTAAGACAGCTGGTTGCCTAGCAACAGCTATTCTAATTGTTTATCTGCCTAGCAACACCCATTTCCATGCTCCTGAGGTTGATTATAATCATACCTACCCCCCCCCCCCTAACATGGACCCAAGGAATTCAATGGTTCTATTAGTTTGTTGCTAAGACAGCTGGTTGCCTAGCAACAGCTTTTCTAATGGTTTATCTGCCTAGCAACACCCATTTCCATGCTCCTGAGGTTGATTATAATCCTACCTACCCCCCCTAACATGGACTAAAGGAATTCAATGGTTTTATTGGTTTGTTGCTAAGACAGCTGGCTGCCTAGCAACAACTATTCTAATTGTTTATCTGCCTAGCAACACACATTTCAATGCTCCTGAGGTTGATGATAATCCTACCTACCCCCCTAACATGGACTAAAGGAATTCAATGGTTCTATTAGTGCTGCTGCACTGGTGGCCACCTAGTGGCTGTATATTAAGGGGTTCCTCCACCAAAGACCGTCCATCCGTCCGTCCATGAAATCCGTCCAAAAAAGCACTTTTTTACCAAAAACTGGATGGATTTGATGGACGGACGGACCAAAACCACTTCCACCAAGGTCCGTCCGTCCATCCGTCCATCAAATCCGTCCAGTTTGTGGTCTAAAAATGGACGGATTGGTGGACGGATTGATGGACGGAATCCGTCCGGCCATTCCGTCCATCAATCCGTCCAGTTTTTTACCAATCCGTCCAGTTTTTTACCAATCCGTCCAGTTTTTTACCTCAAACTGGACGGATTGATGGACGGATTGATGGACCGAATGGACGGACGGGAATATCAAAAAATTTTGATATTTCCGTCCGTCCATTTTTCTACAGAATCCGTCCATTTTTTGGTCATTTTGGGTCATCTGTGATGGACGGAATGGACGGATTGATGGACGGATTGATGGACGGAATCCGTCCGGCCATTCCGTCCATCAATCCGTCCAGTTTTTGACCAAAAACTGGACGGATTTGATGGACGGATGGACAGACGGACCTTGGTGGAAGTGGTTTTGCTCCGTCCGTCCATCAAATCCGTCCAGTTTTTGGTAAAAAAGTGCTTTTTCGGACGGATTTCATGGACGGACGGATGGACGGTCTTTGGTGGAGGCACCCCTTTACACTAAATCCCTGTAATTGCATGTTTTCCCCTGTTGTGTCACATCTGTCAGTTATATCATCTTCCCGCCCTGTGTATATGGTGTCTTGAATGGGTCCCCTACAAAAATATCAACCATGTAGACATTGTGTTCCTTCAAATGCAAGAATTGCGGTTGTTGCCGCGTATAAAAATGCCTGAGGCAACAACCGCAATTCTTGTTTTAGATACATTGTCAATACTTCAGCCCATATTCATGTGTGATTATCTGGTTTGGATCCGGCCACTTCGAATATGTGCAGGCCCATATGGATCCCAATTAGCAGTCGGTCCTATCTTGGACCCAAATGAGACCCATTCAGCAATGCTGACTTGGATTCTGGCTTGGACTCACTGGTTGGCACACTCAAACCTATGTTTTATTCGATTATATCTCAGATGATTGTGTAACCCTTTCCCTCTTATTCATTTATTTCAGGGAGAGAGTCTTAATATGTGCAATACATGTCTCCAATTCCAACTATTATTTACATTCTCGTGGGGTTTGATTAGTTAGTTTTGAGGAAGGTCATCAGGTGGCAGCACTGAGTAGCCTTGATCCTGCAAGAGGCTACTGGCCATCGGACCTGGCGGCTTCAGCTGTACATAGCTATATAAACTATGCAAATGGCTACAACCAAGATTGTATCCTTCAAGATCCATTATAAATACAATAACAACAACCCTAATGATACAGTACTTGGCCATAAATCTATTATGTTTTGTTATTGTGGTTATAATCGATGTTGATAGACATAATCTTGATTACAACCTGCTATATAGTATATATTCTTGGAACCGCAAGACTATTAACTGGTGAATCACTATAGATGATACCACATTGTTAATGTAATTAAGTGCTGGATAGAATGCTGGAAGCAATTTATTTTCACTGATCTCTATCTTTAAATTTACTACAGTTAAATGTCAAAAAATAGATTGAGATGCTATCAGTACACTGCACCGAATAAACGATTTATAACTATGCGGAAAGTGAACAATCTATATATATTTTTGAATTTCTTTTTTCTTTGTCATCCACTTTGTGATATACATTACAGAAATTCGTGTTATTTCACATTGATGCATAAAACTGTACAATAACAATATTTTCAGGGCTGATAAAATACAAATGTACATGACACATCACAAGCTATGTATCATACATATTCTGTTGATATGTAAGGGCATTTCATTCTCAACATTACAAACATTAACACAAGTATTGTATGCCGGGGCATTTATATACAGCTACATGGATACAGTCAAAAATAGTTTCCTCATTTCAAGAAACTAAGATGAATAAACTCGCCTCGCGGACAAATGACTAGTTTTAAGAAAATATTTGTTCTTTAAACTAGCCATTTGTCCGCCAGTCGAGTTTATCTATCTTAGTTTCTAGAATAAGAAAATTATTTTGGCTGTTGCATGAAAGAGGATAGCCTGCACTCTCCATTGTGATTACTCACCTTACCGAAAAAACATTTTATCAAAAACATTTTAGTAAATTCAGGTCAGTGGGCTCCCCACATACATATAACATATTACAATATATGTCGCATATCAGAAGCGAGTTACACGATCCCTGTCTGTTTTTATGTTCATCTACCTTTTCATTTTCACGAAATTCATAATACGTCATACATACTTATTTTCCATTATTTAGAATTTCATGTACGGGGAAACTTTTCAGACAGTAACACGAAACGGTTGATAATACAAATATCTAAAACATGGAAATATCTAACATCATGAAAGGTACAGTATGGTACTTTTTATGTTGACTGCAGTGTCCCTATTTTCTCGCGATTTGGATTGGTTTTAGCTTACTCTAATAAACATACACGTAATATGCACAGCAATACCCACAGTGATTGCTACTTTTTGAAATGTCAAATGTGAAAAGAGAAGTGGATACTGAAGTTTGTTCCTGTCTGTTGATTTTATCAAGCTCTCAAAATATGGCAATATTACTTTAATATCTGGACAGTTCGAAATGAAAGAAGTCCTTGACACGACTCGCTAAAAATATGTTCTTCATAAGACACGAGCTTGAGATTGATTTACTTTTGAAATTAAAGTTCTTATATGTAGGCCTGTATTCGTGCATAAAGGGTCGGAGTTTCTAATTTAATGTTGCTTATGGGACCAGTGTATTATGGACACTTCTAAACGAAACAACGTATTGAAAGGGCGCCACGTTCATGCCAGGGCCCAGTATCCGAGTGAAATTCATCTTCTCCGTGTAAAATGTAAAGATAGTAGTATGTGGGGGTCTTCGGCTATTTACTAATGACCCATTACAGTTATTTCTCATCACCGCGCGCATCATAAAAATCGTGATTTGGGGAAAACTTTTCTTTTAATTTTTTGATGAAAAATGTGTTAAAATTGGAAGAATATTGGCAGATTTGGTATCAAATTGAAGCCCTTATCAAATTGAACGCCCTCATCATATTTTTCACTGCTTAATGATGAGAAACAACCTTTTTTGAGTGGCCTTAAGACGAGTACATAAATATGTGTGGACTGTGAGTGTGAGAGTAACGGCAGGTCTCTATAGAGAGAGGGGGTAGAACTAAGAAGGCAGGGAGCATTGGAGTGGGAGGGGGAGTCCAGCCAAATTGGTTTAGTCTGGATGTGGTGTGATATTGTGCGGGGATATTGGGGTGATGTCACAACACAATGCTCCCACACTCGGGGGACGCCTCACAATGAATGCTCCCTGATTTCCTGAGGGTGTGACGTCATAACGTCATTGTTATGTCACAGCTGACTCCTAGCATGCACCAGCCACCACTAGAGTGACTTGTAAACGTTGTCTGTAGAGGGCCCCAGACTGTGGCTAATTTAGCCGCTAACCCTTTACGAACTGGCTGATGGCTGATGGCTGATCCTAGGCCTCCAGGGATCATCTGTCGTCATGATGCATGAAAGTAACGCAGCTAAGTAACTCACCAGTACTGCATTGGTGCAGCAAGCAAATCCTTTCAGAAAGTATCACCCCACAGGGTATGATGCAGGAATGCGGTATTGGGGAGTCACTCGCCAGAGCTGCATTCAAGCATCATGGCGGTAAATCTGCATCAGCATTATGTTGCCCTTAAAGGCGAGACTCTTGCTGCCTGTCCAATAACGGTCGTTGTGGACTGAGGACTGGTACTCTGGGCCTTTGTAGGGGAGGTGGGGGTTTAAAGGGTTAACCTCGGTTAACTTCACACCCGACCCTCTTATAGCCAGAATAACTTCACACACTAAAGGTCATCTCTGGGGAACCTGTAACATTGGGATGTCAAAACACTTTACACATCACCTCCCACCCCGAACCCCTCCCACCTTGCTGCTAGTGGGTGGATATTTTGGTCTCCAGTCTCGGAATATCCCACCAAACCAATGAAGAGGTGGAGAACAGCTTTAAGTTAGATTCACTGATCTATCATACTGATAGTGGTATGCATAATTAAATGCCTCACAGCAATATGCAATTACATTGCCTGAACAAAAGGTTCTCTAGGATTGTTATAAAAAGCAACTCTGGCAACTGTGTCAATATGTATATTTCTAGTTACCACAACATGGGTGTTTATACTATCCTCACTAGTTCCTAGGCCCTCAAAGAGGGAAATTACATATTTATTATATATATATATATTTGCGTTAAAGTATTCAATATTGATTGTGTGATCTTTCACTAAAGTCTCCTTATTGAACCAATCTGCCATCTGGTGGGCAAAACTCTAACGTGAGATTCACCGTAAATGAAAAGACGTTGTTTCATCATACTAGTGTAAGGATGTTCATTGTAAAAGTAATAAGTTTTACCCTGCTTCACCATAAATCCCAATTACGGTGATGAACCGTCAAATTTAACATTGATTTTTACACTGTACGTCACAGGCCTAGCTTGGTGTTTGAGGGAATCCAAAGACATCCACGTGTACATAGGTAAATGTACCATTAAAATGCACACTATTTTATCGGACAGTATCGACCTCACTTTTATGCCTATCCTGTAATACCGGTACTTAGTATGTGTGTATCAACTGTAACTGAGAGAGGCATGATCCATGTAACTTATACCTACCAGTTAAGTGGGTCCAGTTCAGAGAGTAGTTTGGCCACATGCAGAGACCTATTGACAGAGGCAATTAAGAAATGTTAATGAACATATGGTAAAAGGACTGCCATCGATGTAGTTCCTCCCCCAAGTGACTTAATATGTGGGAAGCAATGTTTTGAACTCTTTTTGTTCATGATTATGCAACACGGACCCTTTGATTTCATCCCGGTATTTCATCAAATCAAAAGAAATTGTAGCATAAGGACAATACAATGATACCAACGTCCATCCAATTCTCTGAGCACCTTTTCTATGGATGTTCGGATAGAAAATGTCCCCTTTCTGTGAGCAATAACCTCTATGGAGGTCATTGCTCTGAGAGAATGCTGACTTTCCAAGGTTAAAAACAACACAAAAACATTCACATCTTTTCCAGCACCTTTCAAAGCCAAGTGATAAAACGCTGTGTCATTTTGCTATGAAACGCCTTCATTCAGGTTCAGGGAGTCCATTAACAAAGCCACTTTTTCAAAAATCCGAGGAATTAACCTCGGAAAAAGACCAATTCTTTCCCAATTGCAGGGACATTGAGAGATCGAGAAAAACACCCTCTCTTGTTTTGTGAAATGAGCGTGGATGTCACTTTTACCTGGTCGGAGAATATGATGTCTTGTTTTGAAGACAGTGGGTGGATAATAGTAAATCCACACACAGTGCGAGACATGTTTAGGAAAGGGTGTATTATGTATACACCGTTCATAAACTTGGCTGATTTAAACAGTTTTATTTGGGACTCTTATGGTACTGTGTATTTGTCAACTGCAACAGATCACGGAAATTGTCTTCAGCAAAACAGCAGTACAGACACGTGTTGAGTTGGTGTTTTTTTTTTCACGTTGATAATTTCCCTTAAAAGACACAATGATGGCCCATAATGGCTGTGATTTGACCTGCCCCCCCCCCAGGCATTCCCCCATTCCCCAGACCCCCCCCCCCCTACACACACACAGTCTGAGTGTCAGGTCTGGCGGCGTGTGCACACCACGCACCAGGACAAGTAAAAGAAAACCACTCAACACACCCTCCACTTGTTTTCAATTAAGTCCTATTTACCCCGAACATCGCCCATTGGGTTGTCTGTCTGATGTTATCGTACAGAGGACGAGCAAGGGGACATCGGGGCAACTTGTCTCCCCCTCCCACTTAAACCATTTATGGACAGCATTGTGCTTTATTGTGCTATACCTTTTGTCTTCATGGTCTTTAAATGCAGCCCTGGTGAGTAATTTGCTAGGGCTGCAGTCTTGAAAGCATCATGCCGATTTTCCATGGTTTATACGCTCCCATAGGGTTGGAATGATGCGTGAATGCAGCGCTGGTGAGTAACTCGCCAGGGCTACATTCATGTCTCATGATGATAAGGACATATAGTGCATTAAAGCACTATGCGGCGCTCTCACTTTAATTGTTAAATGGGGAGTCTAGTGTGGCTTTGTGTTGGGGGTCGGAGCCCAACACGCCATGCCGGGCCGACATGCCGACCTCGTCATCAGCCCGGATTCACATCGGTCCCGGGGCTACCCTGCCCTCCTGCTCCCCTCCCACCACCGGCCGATAACCCTGTGAGGACCGCTTACTGCTTTAATGTGCTCTGCCCTTTATCGGCATGATGCATGAATGCAACCCTGGTGAGTCTACTCACTGGGGTTACCTACATGCATTGCTCATCCCGATCCTTTGGGAATGTATCCACCCATAAATTCAGCGTGGTGCATCTAGGCCACACCGTCGAGTTACTCACCAGGGCTGCATTCATGTATCACGACAACAAAGGGTATACATCACATTAAAGTACTAAGCGGCCCTTAACGGCAGATAAAGTAGATATGATTGGGGACGTGAGGGCCGCGGGGGGAGGCTTCAGCCTCAATGAGTGCTGAAATTACTCCGTCAGCATCTGAGAGCAGCCACCTTGTGACACATGGCAGCCCTCCCCGCGGCCACAGCCGGCATAGGGAATACAGTCAGTCACCACACCTCAATTCTCTACTCTACAATAAACCCTCACTTCCACGAATAAGGAGAGTGCAAGGGAATTTGTTTAGGAAGCACATTATCCCAGGAAATAAGTCCAAATATAATGCAACATATTTGTACGGTCAGTTGCAGGGATTCTGTCTGAGGAAGTGAAGGAGTTGAGGTATAGTAAATGTTTGAGAAAATGAGGGTCTACTGCATATATTATGGTGTCAAAGCTACTCTTGCATCTCTAGAATCCACCATTTCTTCTTCCTTTTTTGAGAAGTCTAGCTTCATGCTATTCTCTGGGAAGAGAGTCTAGTCTTGACAGACTGGAAACGAACCTGTCTATCCTGGACTAATTTCAGCTATCCCTGACTGTCTTCAATGACTGGAACCTACTCTAGTCCAGCATTGCCAGACCGCGGAGAATGATTCCAACTTTGCCATTATATACTTGCATTGTGGCTAATGTGAAGCATTGGCTTTTAATGAAGGAGGCAGGGCGGGAACTCTCCACCCTGGAGGACTATTCTACAACTACAGGTGCCCCTACCCTGACACCCTCTAGTGGGTAAAAGGGGCATCCCTATAAAACTATTTGCTCAAGCTAGCTCCTCCTCTTATCCATCTGCTCGCTGAGTAAGCAACACTTTTTATTCTTAGCTTAGTTTTAGACAGCTTTCCAGTTAGTCAGTCAGTCAGGGAATTTCGATTTATTACAACATGAACACTAGGAGGAGGACACCCACTGCTAAAGCAGCACAGGCAGCAATTACCAAGGCAGGGGCTACCAAAGCGCCCAAAACCAAAAAGGCTGCCAAAGGTAAGACTGCAGTCAAGAAAAGCAACAAGTCATCAGTAACTAAACAGCAGGGCAGCCCTATGACAGACCTCACAACCAGAGTCAATAATATGGAGACTCACCTCAGCGAAGTCAACAAGGGCAATGCCGCCCTTATGGCTAGATTTGACTGACCTCTTTCCAAAAACCACGGCACACAGTCGTCCTCCTCGAGGTCGCCCAGTCAACCATGCTGCCCGTGACACTGACAGCACGACAGTCACCCATGTCCATGACAGCACTAGCACATCTCCAAGACGATCCTCCACACGTCTCTCTACTGCTCCAGTCTCTTCCTACACTCACATACAGGTTGAAGACGATGATCTGGCTCCCTGCTATTCCCCAACACGTCCCAGGGATGGGGAAAACAGGCCAGTCACAACATCAACAAACCCCGGTGTGTCTGTCAGCCATGCCGTCCGTGGTGGCCACACTCACACTGATGCCAACATCCCACGGCCTAGACGAGCGTCCACACGACTCTCCACTGCCCCAGGTCCTTCCTACAGTAACCTGCAGGTAGACTACGATGGTCTTGTCCACTCCTACTCCCCTGGCCATCCCAGAATCGATGTAAACAGACATTCAGAAGCAGCCAGCCCTCCCCACACCACCGTGGGACCCACCGCCACTTCACGACGCGCGACGTCAGAAACTGCCGACACGGTAGTATTAGGGCGCGCGCACCGCGCAGTGCCACTGAAAGTAGTAGATGGGAGCGTTCACGGCGCATACCAAAATGGATCCAATGCTCCCCTACATAATGACTACTACAATTGTTACCCCTCTGCTCGCTCCACACAGGGCATAAATAGACGGGCCCCTTACCCCAAAGATAACCTACACCACCGGGAAGCCCAAACACACATTGAAGCTCCCTCAACCTCACCTGATGACAACATTTTGGCACTATTTAATGGATGCATTCCAAAGCCAGTCTCTGACCTTCCCCTAACCTTCGCAGAGGCAGATGACCCGATGGTGGGCCAGCAAGTTCAGGCCCTCCTAAGTAGTGCCCATCAGCTTTCTGGCATTAAAGGTAGGAAGACACAGGTCTTTGAATATATTCAGAGGGGACAGACCCGCACAAAGACGGCACGTGCCACCCTCACAGAGCTGGAATATATATATGGCCTATTTAGAATGATTTCTGATCCCAAAACCCCTGCAGAGCATAAACCCCTCATTGCAAAGCATCTATTCCAAGTGGTGGAGGATGGGGCAGAGTACAAGTGGCCCCAAGTAAGAGAGTGGTCGGAAACGCTTATGGATCAAATTGCCGATGATCGCACAAAATGGACTGACACAGTCGAGATCCGCTCCCTCAGGGATAGGATTGCCCGTGACAGGACCGGCACTCGCTACCAGACAGCGCCCCCCACAGCCGCAGCCGGTGCATCCTCAAGACCCACAGCACACAAAACGACTGTAGCACCCTCCAAACCTCAGCATACCGAAGGCCAATCTAATCAGCCACGTCAACAGCGCCGCCTCCACAGGGCAGACATCCCCTGCCCAGATTTCAACGCCAGCTCAGGCTGCACTCGTCCAGATGGACACGTCGACAACGGTGTCGCAGCCGGTCACCACTGCGCCTGGTGCCGCGACAACCTCCAGAAAGTGCACTACCACTCCCACTTCAAGTGCAACATCAAGCAGAACCCCTACGGCCCCTCCCAACCCTTTCGTGCTTAGGCCGGACCTCCCCGGCCTAACAGCAAAGAACAATGATCACCTCCGACCTCGCCTGCCAACCAAGGACACATACCTGAACCCCACAAAAAACGCTACCGTCTCAGCGCCACCAAACAGCGACACCACAGCCGAAGTCTACCACATACCAGACAGGCAACCCAGTCGCAACCAGGCCACCAAACGCGGTAGCCCTGCAACCATGCTCTGTCCTAGCCAACCCAAAGCCAGCCGCCTCCATCCCAACGGGCGGCACTCTACACACGGCAGCCCCATGGACACCAACCTAGCAGGTAAAAAACACTCAACTGAAGAGGTCCACCACATCCCCTTGACCTTCCAGTCTAACCCCTGGCTCCAAACCAACCCTCAGCCTGGCCCGACTCCCCACCAGTTTGCCCACAAGAAGAACAGTTTCTGGCCGAACCTTGTTACAGCCCAATGGGACAACCACCAACAGTACGCCCGCATATACACCGCAACCAGACAGACCTGCCTCCCGAACCGGCTGGGGGCCAGAATCACCATCCCCTCAGCCCTGAACTTGGCAAATTGGGAGGCCGACCTCAAACACTATCATGACAAGACCCTGACGGACTACCTCAGATATGGGTGGCCCACCGGGTACACCGCCAAGGACCCACCTGCCCATGTAGACACCAACCATGCCTCGGCACTGAATTATCGACACCAGGTCACTCAATTCATCCAGAAAGAACTCTCTCTTGGTGGTCTCATAGGCCCATTCACGGCGCCTCCATTCACCCCCTGGTGCCACACAGCTCCGATCATGACAGCGCCAAAGAAAGACACTCACGCTAGGAGAATAATCCTTGACTTATCATACCCGGAACACCAAAGCGTCAATGACGGTATAACAAAAAATGTGTTGGATGGGATACACTAACCCTACACTCTCCCGTCCATCGAGGATCTTGTCACAAAAGTTTGTATCACTGGTCCGCACACATTCTTGTGGAAGGCTGACCTCTCCCGTGCCTACCGCCAACTCCGGATAGACCCCCTGGACACCCCCCTCCTTGGCTTACGGGTCGACAACCTATATTACATAGACGTCTGTCCCCCCTTCGGTTGTCGCCTGTCCAGTACGGCTTGCCAAAGGATGTCTAATGCTGTGACCTACCTCCTCGCTCAGAAGGGAGTCTGGTCCCTGGCATACCTAGATGACTACTGTGGCGCGGCCGCCACCTGGGAGGAAGCACAACGAGCCTACAAGACCTTCCTGGGTTTAGCCCACAGACTTGGTCTGCAGCTGGCTAGCGAAAAGTGCAAACCTCCCTCCACAGAGATGGAATGGCTGGGATTCAACCTGAACACAAAATCCATGACTCTCACCATTCCCCAAATGAAACTCCAGGAGATAATGGATGAATGCAGTAGTTGGACCAACCGGAAATCAGCGACCAAGAAGCAAATTCAGTCCCTCGTTGGCCGCCTGATCCACATCAGCAAGTGCATCAAACCAGCTAGGCGGTTTCTATCCCGAATCTTGAAGACCCTGAGCTGGGCCACAGAATCAGGACTAACTTGGATATCCAACGCCTTTAAGGCTGATGTGGCATGGTTCCAGAACTATGCTCGCGATTCAAATGGCATCCACCTCCTACAACCTCCTAGAACAGAGTGCACCCTAGAGTGTGACTCATCACTCGAGGGAGGCGGAGGGAACACAGACCGACACTATTACCACCTCCAATACGATGACAAGTTCAAAGCCGACCACCCAGAAATAGTTCACAGGGAAGCTGCAAACCTCCTCATCGCACTGAGAACTCTCCGGCCCCAACCTGCCCAAGGCCTCCACATCATAGTGTACACAGACAACATAGGGTCCCAACAAGTCTTAGAGACCGGAAAAACCAAGGACAGAATCCTGGCCGCCTGTGCCCGCCAGCTGTGGTATGAAGCCGCTACCTACGACCACACTTTCGAAATCCGACACAAACGTGGCACTGACATGCCACTAGCTGATGCCCTGTCACGACAACACATCAAAGCGATGAGGCTCCAGGCTTCCGACCTCGTCCAACGGCGGGCCCTTGTACGCCTGCCCCACACTCCACCACACCCCCACTTCAACATCTAATCAGCCACTTAATCTAAGTCTTTCTCCCTTCAGACACCCCACTGGGCGAACAAGCCCTCACGTCATACAACGCCGCGACAACGACACGTACCAAGAACAACAAACACCGCCAAGCCGAATGCTACCTCACCTTTGCCCTCTATTACGGGGTGGACATCCTCCACCCCACCCTTCGAGACGCCTGCATCTTCATGCAGTTCTTGGCCAATAGTCTCAAGGGACCGAGGTCAAGGGGCAACTACGTCTCGGGCGCCCGGGCCTGGATCCAAAACAGGGGCGGGGATCCTTCCCCCTTGTCACATCCAACGACCAAGGCAGTGGAAACCGGAGCCACACGGCTCTCCTTCCATACGCCTTCCCCGGCTCCGGCACTCCTCCCGCACGACCTTGTCAAGATCTGCCAGCTCTTCTCCACCCTCCCAGAGGGCCCCCTCCTGACGGCGGCTCTAACGGTGGGCTACTTTGGTTTCCTCAGGACCTCAAACCTGCTAGCCCCGGCGGCCACCCTCTGGGGAGGGTCTCACACCCTGCTCAAACAAGACATCATTCTACACCCCGCTGGCCTGGTGGTCTTCCTCCGGTCCACAAAAACTACAAAGCCTGGCCAGCGGCCCTTCATCCTCTCCCTTCCGAGAATCCGAAGATCACCAGCTTGCCCCACCAGGGCATGGGCTCTCTACTCACAGACCAGCCCTGGTGGCCCCGCTGACCCAGCCTTCCTCCTGCCAAACCGCACCCCTCTCAACACCGAGGGCCTCGTTGGGATGGTCCGGTGGGCCCTCCGCCACCTGGGGTGCCCCTATGCTGACCGGGTCACATCCCACTCCCTACGCCGTGGGGGGGCCCAGGCTGCCCAGGCTTCCGGAGCCTCAAAGGAGGCACTAAGGGCTCACGGAACCTGGAGAACGGACAAGGCTATGGAGTCCTATCTCATCCCCAAGCCCTCCGAGTCTGTGGCCAGGTCCCTGGCCACCCTCTTTGGCTCGTAGACTCTCGGGGCTTGGCCCCCCCTACACTACCGGACGGCGGACCCAAAGCTTGCCATCCCAACACTGGCAGATCAATATAAACCATCAACTTAAGCTACAACTTTTCAATAAAATTGCCAAACTATATAATTCACGTTTTGCCTCAAATTCATTGTGGCTAATGTGAAGCATTGGCTTTTAATGAAGGAGGCAGGGCGGGAACTCTCCACCCTGGAGGACTATTCTACAACTACAGGTGCCCCTACCCTGACACCCTCTAGTGGGTAAAAGGGGCATCCCTATAAAACTATTTGCTCAAGCTAGCTCCTCCTCTTATCCATCTGCTCGCTGAGTAAGCAACACTTTTTATTCTACCCACCCACCCACACCTCAAAAGAACTGATACACAATTCTGAACTGTGAAACGTGGCCCTCGTAGACTCTCGGGGCTTGGCCCCCCCTACACTACCGGACGGCGGACCCAAAGCTTGCCATCCCAACACTGGCAGATCAATATAAACCATCAACTTAAGCTACAACTTTTCAATAAAATTGCCAAACTATATAATTCACGTTTTGCCTCAAATTCATTCTGGCAATGCCAGACTCTCATCTCAGAGTTCAGAACAATTCCCGCTGGACCCTTCTTCCAGATTCAATCAATGCTGGACTCCACACTCTATAGGGTAAAAGGTCATCCTTATTGAGATTTCTCAATGAGAACACCTTTTCCGCGGACACTAGGGTTTTCTTTCTTGCATAAATGTGAGCTTGAGTTACAAGTCCCAGCTTATATTATTACCACACTTGCATGGTGACAAAATACAGAGTTAGATTGAGGAAATTTCAGCAAAAAACTTTTCTTTGGAAAAAGAACTGACTACGGTATACCTGACCCACCCTCTTTCCTTTTGCAAAAGAAAACACACACTGGCATGCCAAGGAGCTGCAACAAATCTTCCTCTCATATCCTCATTTTCTGAATGAGGATGGTGTCTGGTCAGGGGCTGAGTGCAGAACGAGAATGGTGCCTGGTCAGGGACTGAGTGCAGAACGAGAATGGTGCCTGGTCAGGGGCTGAGTGCAAAACGTATAGATGGTGCCTGGTCAGGGGCTGAGTGCAGAACGAGGATGGTGTCTGGTCAGGGACTGAGTGCAGAACGAGGATGGTGCCTGGTCAGGGGCTGAGTGCAGAACGAGGATGGTGTCTGGTCAGGGACTGAGTGCAGAACGAGGATGGTGCCTGGTCAGGGGCTGAGTGCAGAACGAGGATGGTGCCTGGTCAGGGGCTGAGTGCAGAACGAGGATGGTGTCTGGTCAGGGACTGAGTGCAGAACGAGGATGGTGCCTGGTCAGAGTGCAGAACGAGGATGGTGCCTGGTCAGAGTGCAGAACGAGGATGGTGTCTGGTCAGGGACTGAGTGCAGAACGAGGATGGTGCCTGGTCAGGGACTGAGTGCAGAACGAGGATGGTGCCTGGTCAGAGTGCAGAACGAGGATGGTGTCTGGTCAGGGACTGAGTGCAGAACGAGGATGGTGTCTGGTCAGGGACTGAGTGCAGAACAAGGATGGTGCCTGGTCAGGGCTGAGTGCAGAACGAGGATGGTGCCTGGTCAGGGGCTGAGTGCAGAACGAGGATGTCAGCCTGGTCAGGGGCTGAGTGCAGAACAAGGATGGTGCCTGGTCAGAATGCAGAACGAAGATGGTGCCTGGTCAGGGGTTGAGTGCAGAACGAGGATGGTGCCTGGTCAGGGACTGAGTGCAGAACGAGGATGGTGCCTGGTCAGAGTGCAGAACGTGGATGGTGCCTGGTCAGGGACTGAGTGCAGAACGAGGATGGTGCCTGGTCAGGGGCTGAGTGCAGAACGAGGATGGTGCCTGGTCAGGGACTGAGTGCAGAACGAGGATGGTGCCTGGTCAGGGGCTGAATGCAGAACGAGGATGGTGCCTGGTCAGGGACTGAGTGCAGAACGAGGATGGTGCCTGGTCAGAGGCTGAGTGCAGAATGAGGATGGTGCCTGGTCAGGGGCTGAGTGCAGAATGAGGATGGTGCCTGGTCAGGGGCTGAGTGCAGAACGAGGATGGTGCCTGGTCAGGGGCTGAGTGCAGAACGAGGATGGTGTCTGGTCAAGGGCTGAGTGCAGAACGAGGATGGTGCCTGGTCAGGGGCTGAGTGCAGAACGAGGATGGTGTCTGGTCAGAGTGCAGAACGAGGATGGTGCCTGGTCAGGGGCAGAACGAGGATGGTGCCTGGTCAGGGGCTGAGTGCAGAACGAGGATGGTGTCTGGTCAGGGGCTGAGTGCAGAACAAGGATGGTGTCTGGTCAGGGACTGAGTGCAGAACGAGGATGGTGCCTGGTCAGGGGCAGAACGAGGATGGTGTCTGGTCAAGGGCTGAGTGCAGAACAATGATGGTGTCTGGTCAGGGACTGAGTGCAGAACGAGGATGGTGTCTGGTTGGAGGCTGAGTGCAGGGACCTGGGGCATCACGCTAGATGCGGTGTGACGCAGATATCGACCATCCCCGCTTTGTTCTGCCTGTCACAATCATGTAGACTCACACGCTTTTTCTGCACACTTATTGACTCCATTGTTTTCTCATCTATTTTTCTTATTTACCTTCCTCCATTTCTTCCGGCTGGGATGTGTTTATTTCGGCCAGTGGTAATGGATCGGAGGGACAGGGTGAGGAGTTACCATATGCATGAGATACTTCACCGTATGGACGTCATTTGGGATTTGATCAGCTCCATATTCCATATAATTATTTGTTAGTTTATTCTGTCTTTCACTGAGAAAAATGAAAAGTAAAACTTATGGAATATAAATGCGTTCATTCAGCCGAGCTGGCAACAACCCTTTAAGGGCCACACAGTGCCTTAATGCAATCTTATCGGCATGCATGGTGCATGAATGCTTGCAAGTAGACTCGCCGGGGCTTAATTCAAGCATCATGCCAATTATACGGGGTCGATCCACTCCTCAAGCAAGTGCATCATGCATATTCTGTATTATTCTGGCCCCTACGTTATGCATTATGCCGACCCTTCAGGAGTGTATACATCACGACGACAAATGGCATCCCAGTGGGCACATAATATTGAATCAACATTGATATCTGGTTGTCAATGTTGATTCAATGCTGATTCAACCGTATTTTGTGCCCACTGGGATAGGGCATTAAAGCACTATGCAGATACATGTAGTGCATTAAAGCACTATGTGGTCCTTAATCCTTTAAGGACGGCATCATGCATTAATGCATCATGCCCTTGGTTGTTATGAAACCTGTGCTGCATTTAAGCAGCATGCCGACCCTCTACAGGGTTAAGACACTCCTGAACGGCTTGCATGACGCACGAATGCAGCACCGGCGTGTAACTCGCAGCATCGGCAAGTCACTTGTCGCGATCGGGGCTGCATCGGTGCATCATGACGACAAATGTCATCTTTAAGCAACATATTTATTTAGTTTAGTTAGTTAGTACATCTGATGATTGGGGCTCAAAAATAGATTTTCTTAAAAATAAATGAGGATGTTCACAAATAACATACTTCCCTTCCTATCTATTCTATTTCCCCTTATTCCCTGCCATTTTGTGCAAATTTTATTCCCCAATGTATGGTCATTTTGGAATATAATTGTGCACGATTTTGTTATCCCCATTGAAAATACACTGTAAATATCATAGTTGGGCCTGATGGAACCCACTTTCTGAGCTGTTAAAGGCCATGGATACAAGTTTGATGTCCCCCAACCTATCAATAATATACTTTTCCATTATTTGGAACATCTTCATGAGGAATTTAGAATTTGGTAGAAAATCGGATATACCCACTTTAAAGGGTTAAAGCGCTAGTCAGTCCTGGTGTAGAGAAGAGTGATTGGAGTGAAGACTGTGGGGAGCACGCAGTCAATTACCCCTGATGACAACCAGGGCCGTCTGATCCACATAGGACGTCATCGGAAAATGATCAATATAGATCCAGCTCTCATATTAGACGCTGCAAATTCAGGCTTCTCAATCAAACCCCGCACCCGCCGCCTGTTCCCATCTGCCAGACGCTCCCTCATCGGGAGTGTATATAGCTGCTCCCCCATCTCTGCTGCCCTATTGCACTTTCAGTGTCCAATGCCTCTTGTTCCCTGGACATATCTGACATCATACACGTATAGTGGGTTTTTTCATCCTTAGGGAAAGTACATAAATGAGGTCACCTATTTTGGGACTTTTTCAAGAAGCCCCTCCCCCCAAACCCTGTCACTATTTTGGGAAAATTAGCCTATATGAATGTATGGCCCTGGTCACATTTGGTCGCTAAACACTAAAGGACGCCTACCCCAGCGGGTGGCGTAATTTGTGAACGTTCCCAAATACTGCTGTCCTCTACTACTGTTGCCTTTTTACCATGGCCTCCACGTGCACGTATTTACCATGTATGAATATAGACTACATTTATATTGGTTCAACCTCCAATCTATCTGTCCCTTGTGACCCTGCCCTGTCCTTTGAGGGGTTTCCATGACCTTTGTCACCATGCAATTCCATCTCCTCCCCTATCCGTCCTGAGTGGTCATTATTTAACATGAAGGGAAGGGGTGAGCCACTCCGGTTGCCCCCCCCCCCCCCCCCAAGAAAAACAACATAAAAAAAATAAACAACCTCATCGAAAATTTGCTAGCTTTTTAGCTGAAAAACTTGCATCTTACTGGCCCTTACCCATTCGGAGACATTGAATGCCTTTGCCCCCCTTCCCACTAGTCCACCCTCCCCCTGTTGCTCGAAGAATGAGCACTCCCTTAATGCCCTTTCCTTTCGTGCATAATTCCCTCACATGCATATCCATGTATAAATCACCCCATATCCCCCTTCCGCCGCCACTCTCCCCACCTGTGGTGCATGAAATTCAAAGTCTCTGGTCTGCCAACACCATCAAAAGATAGATGAATTATATATAGGGCGGGCCCCAATGACAGATTGCGGGAGGGCTGTCATCCGGGCGGGCCGCGGAATTGGCAGGTAGCCGACGCGGGCCGGCTCTGTGCGTCTTATTATTCCAATATCGGTCAATCAGTTCTTGTTTCCACAGGTAATCGGCCCCGAGGGTCTGTGATCTGTCTTCTAGCTTACTGCCTCCATCCCCACCTCCACCACCTCCAGTACACCACCTCCAGTACTCAACCCGACCCACCTCCTCTCTCGCTGCTGCACAGCCACTCCACCCGTAAGGAGTGGTATTTTTTTATCAACATGGGGGGGGGGGGGGGCTTGATGGATTCTTTTTTTTGGGGGGGGGAGGGGGAGGAATTTGGACCCCTTAAACATTTTCGACCCGCTCGCGGGAAAATCCAAATCCAACACCCACCCTCTTTGACCACTCCCTCATATAGGGAGTGGTCATTTTCACTTTTTCTGGAGCTACTAAATGTTTTAATGCCACCTCTGCCGAAAGCGATGGAAATGATGCTCCCTCTCCCATCCATTTGATCTGAAATTATGCGCTATCTTTTTATATTTTGCTAAAAGATAAAAATTGGAAGAAAAAACACACAAAAAGAACTTTTGTTTTGAATATTTTTTCCACCCGTCTCCCTCCCCTACATCAGAAATGGTCTACCTTTTTTACGCCCCATCCCACCTAACCACCCCCTCCCCTTCTGCTGATGATAAATGGCCACTCCCTTATAGGTATAAATCTAGATGTAAAGGTGTCGGCACATCACTGATGGTGCTTCAGGGGTCTTGGGGATGTCATCAGTCGTTATATCAGCGGCGGATCCAGGAATTTGTGAAAGTGTGTGTGTGTGGGGGGGGGGGGGCTAATACCTACAGTATTGGGGTTGTCCAACAATCTACGTGCCCCCCCCCCCCCCGATCAGCTCCTGTATATGGGAGAGATTTTTTTGTGTATATATGTTGAGACGTTAGCACACACGTTTTGCATACAAACCTAGCACATGTAGGCCTAAGCATTTAATGTCTCTTGGGTTCAGAGCCAGTGTAGACGACCACTGTATAACTTAACTTCTGATTTGAATTTGGACAAAAACTTCAGCCAGTTTCTCGTAGCATCCTCTGCGGGGCAATTCACTAATGTAAAATTGAAAAGACTTTGGGTATAAATGAATTAATGGTACTCGCCTGGTGCTGTTCCTGTTTACTTTACAGCACTCCCAGGACCCATCGTGTGGGTACACGTACCACTAATGTAGTAAGGACCCCTGAGGTCTCATCCTGCAATCAATAAAGGTTGTTATTAGAGAACCTACACACTGTGACAATCACTGTAACATTGGTTGTTACACTTATAGGGTACTAAAGTGCATCCCAATGATCACAAAATTCAGTTCAACATTGAATCAACTTTGAAATAAAATCGATTCAACTTTTTAAACCAATTATCAATGTTAATTCAATGTTATGTGCCCACTGGGACACACGCTTCTTAATCACCTGAACATTGGTTGTTCCCTCACGTGTGTACACTTACAGGGTACGAACAGGAAAGTCATAGTGTACATGTATTCTACAAGCTCAGTATCATTGTGGACTTTAAGAGGACAGCATACTGTGCAAATAGTTTTTAATTGTAGTAGGCCTATATATCATGGGATATATCCATGTGTATGACACTTAATCGTCGCCATCATCTATCCACACTCGGTGCTTCCAGTGTCCAGTACTGTAGGAGAGGGGAGGCTAGAACAATGGCAAATAAATTTAAACCCCTTCTGGTTTTTTTTGTGAAATACTATAGCTGTAATAAAAATCAATTCTTCGCGGGAGTGGGGAAATTTGGACCCCTACTGCAGGGGGTGAACCGACAAAATCTACTACCCCCCCCCCCTACCCGTGTTAAAATAGACCAGTACCAAGAGCTTCAGGTTGTATGTCTTCTACGTTGGCCGACCTACACTTGTCCACCATGACATATACCAACAGGGGAAAAACTATGTAATAGATGAGATATCCCTGCTTTCGGCTGGTCTATTCTCTATTTGCTTTGTATTGTTCTTATAATTCCCTCAGTTTTCTTGTGTGGGATTGATGTATACTGTCATCCTAAAACCCTTAAAGGACAGCATATTGTGTTAATGTATAATGCCCGTCAAACCAGTAAATCACCACTGCTGCATTTATGCATCATGCCGACCCTACAGAGTTGATACACTCCCAATGGGTCGGCACGATGCATCAGTGCAGTACCAGCGAGCTATCAGTGGATGCTGCATGCATTGGGGCATCATGACCGCAACTAAAGCATGACACATTCCTTAAAGGGTTAGCAGGATAAGAGTATGATAGCTGGACTGCAGGACCTGCCCTGTACACAGCCCAAGTCCTGCATACAGGGCAACAGCCCAATAATTGAGTGAGCATGATGCATCTAGAGGACGGGGGCTGACCCCTACCGGCAGGGACTGGTACTAAACGCCCCCTGGGTACTCCATCATGGGGCCAGGTCTAATGAAGGACCGTCTGGACTGCAGCAGAAGGAGGCGGCTATTGTTATGGCACTGCTGCCAACAAATATTGTCTTAGTGCTGATCTTAAGTTTAGGTTTCTATTTCTTTGTAGTAAAACATGAAAAAAAAACAGCCCTACAGATAGATACTTCATTGATCCACTCTAGTCAGTGTGGGGGCTTCCATAAAGTACACATGTACGCACATTTTCTCCAGAAATTGACACCCCTTAAAGTTCTTGTACGCATTGAAATAAAGGGTATATGTACGCAAATTTGGAATTCAGAAAATAGACCCCCCCCTTGGTGCGTACTACTTTATGGAAGCCCCCTGTATGGCCACAGTGGACCAAACAACAATCCCATAAGGGTTTTTATTTTAGCCAAAAATAGGTTCTGATCTTTTGCTGATCTTAACACATGGAGACCTGAGGGGTAGCCTTGTCTTGAAAATGATCCTAGTGATTTCTCAAAATGTACTCTTAGATAAATTGAATTCTTGCATTCGTTTTTATGCATGGGGTTTGTTTTTACATTATATTTATTTTTACATTATATGCTGTTCCGTACCAGTTGAACAAAATCATATAAATCAAATCGAATCGAATCGAAACAAATACTTTGTATGAGATAAGCTATATTTATAAGTATAGGTGAGGCTCCACTAACCGATTTTCCTCACAAATCGGGGCTATTCTCACGAATCTGACTCACCTATATATACCATAACAATTACATACCTTAAGCAGGGAGGTACTGTAGACCCTGCTATAGATTTATGTTTGTAAATAATGTTTATGTTTATAAACAAGTTCAAAATAAAATTGCCTAGGCTATATAACAGCTTTTTATCCCCATCCCACACAATCTCAAAATATTACTAATGCAAAGTCAGCGTCAGTCAATGCTCAGTTCTAGTACATTGTACCAGCCGTATGCAGCACTATTCAGAATGTCTTCAGAATATATAATATATCATGAAGTGAAGTGAAATGTCTCCCGGAAATGTCTTCAGAATAAACAGATATCATATCATGAAGTGAATAATATTCTTAACTAATGATTGACGGAATTTAAGACCCCGTACTATATAAACATTAAGTAGCTTTATTTACAGATTTGAAGAATTACAATGGAACTTTGGGGCCGTCCATAAATGATGTCACGCTTTTTTGGCCCTTTTTTGACCCCCCCTCCCCCCCATGTCACGCTTTGTCACGTTTTGCTTGACCCCCCCTGCAGGCGTGACGTCACACAAGCTTCTACCCCCCCCCCCTCGATCTAAATTGAAAACAGGTACCTGTTCCTATGAAGAAAACATGAAATTTAATAGGTATCAACAATCACTTCTAAAGGCCAAGTCATTTATTACAAGCTGGAGGGGTTTGGTAGATTTTCCCAAAACCACAAACTTTTCCGCCTCCCCCCACTTACCAAATAAATGAAAATAATCTCGACCCCCCCTCCCTACTACGGTTGGATTTTGAGAAATGCCCCCACCCAAAGAAATTGCATGCGCCTGTGGAACAATGCTCCTATTTAAATGGACCATATTTATTTTTGACCCCCCTCCCCCGGAGCATGCACGCTTTCCCAGCTTTGCCTGCCCCCTTATTAAGGGCCTGTATTTTCATTATGAGCCCCCCTTCATATCCACAAAGCCCCCCCCCCACCAGCTGGCCCTAAACAAGAATACAGTTAGATCTATTGTCCAGAAGAAAGAAAGTTTACAAAGAGTAGACTGCATATGTGTATAAAACTTAAGTATAGCTCCATAATAAAGTACCTGGTAGTCACAAGTAGACCACTAGTGTCACTTATAGGGTTTCCTCGAACCTGAGGTGCAGATTTTACCATACCATCGCGATCATGTGCCTGCGACTAATTAATGGCTAATCTTGTATTTACAAGCACCAGAAGTATAAGGGTATAAGTGTCAAACAGGACCTCGAATAACCACGTCTCCTGACAAAGGACCTGGGGGTTCCGGGGGGGGGGGGGGGGGGGTGGGTGGGTTACTCACTTTATGATGGTACCCACCAACTGCCAAAGTATCGCCCGCCTAAAAACAGCCAAACCTACCCCCTTCTTTGTTCAGTTTACCATCAACCCACAGATAAGCCACCGCCCATATTATGTCAGAAATCATTGTATTTGTACCTTTACTTCCTATTGCAACAAGTAAAGCAGACATAGATAATAATAGTTTTATTTCTTACATTTCATCATTAATCACTTACTGATACCCGAATAAAACTCCCTCCTCCAGATTTACTGCCCCCCATTTTGTGGGGTGCAGAGAGTCACCACCCCCTAATTTTTAGCCCAACCGCTAGCACCTCTTCTGGATGTTTGACAGTGGGTAGTCATTTCATATCTGAGTACCCCCACCCCTGGGCTGGGGGTATCACCCCTGCCAATTGAAGTGCACTCCAGTGCATTATCGCGCTGGTAATATCAAGGTTTTATGGTAATTGTTGAGATCTTCCATCTTCAAATATGGCTAAGTCTCACCAGATCAATACAAGCTAATAGTCTTTGACCAGATGACGTCTTTGACCAGGTGACGTCTTTGACCAGCAAGTGTCAAAATGTTATTTCAGCTCATAATAATAGCCAAACTGAAATAAAAGGAGTAATATATAGTGGAAAAATATCAATTAACTTTTCCCCCGGCATTTCCTTCTACATAGCAGCTGTTTTGATGAAGAGGTCAACTTGTACTGATATGGTGAGATTAACCATATACATTGAGCCATGATTCATACATAACTTTGTTAATACTGTAATCTAGTATAGGCAATGTAAAAGTGTGATTTTTTTTAAAACGTGACATCATGCACATGCCAACCCCCCCTCCCCCCCTTGTCACGCTTTGTCACAAATTTCTGACCCCCCCTCCCCCCCTAGGGCGTGACATCATTTATGGACGACCCCTTTAAGAAATATCACATTTAATATTAAATCACATCTCTTCCCCTAAAGCGCTGTTATAAGGTCCGATCTACTCCGGGGATCTACTAAAGCATGCGCAGCGCGTCTATTTCCTATGATAAATACCATTACATCTCTAATAGTGTATAAGAGGTAGTCCGCTTCACTACGACAGACAATTTAGACCAACCCCTGGTAAAACCTTCCCAAAAATACATCTCTAATAGTCCCTACCGATGTGCTCCTCTAAAAGTCCTCCCCACTCTAGACTCTGGCTAGACCCCAGGCGAACCATATAATAATATATTAAGACGAACCGAATGTGCCGTGTTCTTCCTAGCAGTTTCTGTGCCCCTGCCTTAAGCTATCCCTCGTCTGAAGCATGGAATGTTGGAATTACTAATTTGGCAAACCACTTAATCATACGAAGCGTCTGTGGACAGGAACTCGTTGGTTTCATTTTGCTTTATAGAGATATACGAGGGACAGGTTTATCAGGTAGGAGGGGCCCACAGCCACCTCCGTGTCACTGAGTGGCCATTAACCATTTAAGGACAGCATGTTGCTTTAAAGTGTTACATGTGTAGATCCTTTGTCGTTATGGTGCATGAATGCAGCCCTGGCGAGTGACTCGTCAATGCTACATCTCAGCATTCGACCCTACCGAGTTGATACACTCCTTTCGGTATGAGTAGAGTAGAGTATACTCGCCATGGCTGCATTCATGTATCATGCCGACCAAGGGTACAGTGCATTTCTGAAAAGAGTAGCTCGCACCATTTCATAACTCGCGTCATTTCATCATTAAGGACAGCATGATGCCTTAAGTCTTCATATTTTTACGGTCGTCATGATGTACCAACCCAGCCCCGGTGAATAACTTGCCACTGAAGCATTCGACCCTTCGGGAGTGTACCAACCCAGTAGAATCTGCATGATGCATGAATGCAGCACTGCTGGTTTACTCTCCAGGACTACATTCATGCATCGTGATGACTAAATGGCACAATACATCAAGGCGTTATGCTTCCCCTAAAGGGCTAACAGGAGGGGAGCAGCTCTGAGCATTCCCCCAGTAGCACCTTTTAATCATGGCCGTAGGGAGGTATGTAGTTAAACTTAAAGATGTTAATCAGGCGGTGATTTGCTTCATTAGCCCCAGGCCACGTGTCACATTGTTCCCAGGCCTAACATACCCCCCTCCCCCCCCCCCCCCCACACACACACAACCTGCCCACATGACAGCCCTGCTGCATGTCTCTATGAAGGAAAGGTCATTTGTTATCAACAGGGGCGCAGCATGTCAAAACTGTCGACCTGTCCTTAAAGGGGGGGGGGGGTGGTGGCTAAAAGAGTTTGACCCTTAATGTGGGAGGTGGCATAAAAAGAAAGTTCCCCCTTTCTTTTAAAAGAAAGGGGAGAAAGACAACACAAAATACATTCAAAGCTCAAAGGGGAGGGGGATTTCAGTGGCTTTGGTTCAAGGGGCACTGAGAATTCCTCCCACTGTAGCGGGAGGGGGCTTAAAGGATCTTTGCACATCGACGCAGAATGTCACCATCTATCTTGTTGTTAAATAAGGAGCACTATCTTAAATGTTCTTGAATTGGCACCAACCCAGCAAATCAACATCCTGATCTCAACCTAATGGAATCTAAATTAACCTCAGTAATCTCAGACCTCCCATGCACTCCTCAACCATTGCCCGTTCCCACACAGAAAGAAAAAAACACCCAGACCATGAATCAGCTCCACAAGGAATCTGACCGGAAGTACCGGAACCGGAAATCATAGAGCGTCCTTTATATAGCGCGTCTTGGACGTGTCTGGCCTGTGACAAGTGACGGCAGGTGTGGAGCCGTCGGGGACAACGTCCGGACCCGGCCCCGCACTCCCAAACCTGTACCCACACCATCCTCGTAATGGCGTTTCAAGATGTCCACCTTTCCAAGGATTTTAGGAAATAAAAAAAGTAGCATTTTTATGGGAAGGTTTTAGGCACAGTAAAACCCTGGCATTTTTTGGAATGTCAGCACTGGACGGTAACCTGGGTAGGAATGGGGAAGATCTTGGACCCTGTCCTGTGACTCTGCAGATTACAAGACCCCATATCTAGGGAGTCAGAGTCAAAACTCCCCCTTTCCCCACAGTTTCTTCACACACACAAAAAAAAAAACCCTTTTTCTGGTTTCGACAGGACATAAGAAGTCAGCGCCAGGTCAGTACAATCCCACCCTTTTGCTCAATTCCTTTATGCGGATGGTGTCAGATGGATGCTGGAGTGCGGGGTCAGAGGCTGGTGGGGGGTTGTGTGTCTGAGCTGTGGTCAGCGCCTGTCAGTGGTCATCAATGACCTTCACTGCCCCGCCATGACACCTGGCGGGAAGCCCTGATTAATAGCCATTAGAGCCGCTAGGGGTCGCGTCGCGCGCCGGGCCCGGCTGGTGACAGCTGCATCGCTCCGTGACAGGCGTCGACGATTGGTGACAGCCTCTACAGCACTGTAACGGCCGCATAGGGCTTCAACGTGCTCTGCCCTTTGGTCGGCATGATGCATGAATGCAGCCCTGGTGAGTAACTCGCCAGGTATGTATTCATGTTTTGTGTCGATCCTACAGAGTTGATACACTCCCAAAGGGTCTGCACGTTGGGCCAATGAGTATAAGACAGTGTAGAGCCAACATGCAACTCGGGTGTTAATTGTGCATCTGGACGACAAATAAACCTTACGCTTGCATGTACTCTGCCGTCCTTAAAGGGTAAGCGACAGCTCAACACCTCCAGTGTGTTACCTTAACCCTTTAAGGACCTCATAGTGCTTAATGTAATCAATGAGAGTAAAGCTTGCTCTACTCTCATTGATGTAATGCAGCCGTGGTGGTTTAACTCACCAGGCCCCCTATCGTGCGTTATGCTGACCCATCAGGAGTTGCGATGATGCTGTTATACATACATCTACATCACTCGACAGGGCTTCATTCATGGGTCATGATCATAAAGATCTATGACGGGCACAAAGCACTGTGCGGGCTTTAACCCTCTAAGGATGACACAATGCATTAATGCATCATGCTGGTAGTTGTCACGCCTTTGCAAGTAACTCGCCAGGGCTGCATTCAAGTATCATGGCGACCCTATAGTATAGGGTTGAGACCCCCGAAGGGTCGACATAATGCGCCAATGCAGCACTGAAAAGTTACTTACCGGGGCTGCATTGGTAATCTTTTCGCGACATGCCGTCCTTAAAGAGCTATGGTGCTAATACCTTGGTACCTGCAGGCGGCCCCCTCCAGGTGAGAGGCTCCCGGGGGGGGGGAGGCAGTAAGTGATGTAGTCCCTCACCTCCTTGTGTCACTCCGCGTGCTGCCCCCATTAATAATGACGTTATCACCGCTCACCTGGCCCTACATAGCTTAACCAGCGCCACCTTGACATGCTATAAACAGAACCCGTGCGGCGCCAAACACATCTACCCGGGACATCTACCCAGCTCATGGAGGGTACAACATGTGTCATGTTAGGCCACTCCAAAATTGAACACCTTTCCTCATCACCAAACCAGGGGCAATAAGGCCAGGGCACTTTTTAACTCGGGAGGGAATTGTTTAGGGGAATGTAGGGTCTCTGCGAGATAAATTCACAGTGTTATAAGTTTTGTTATAAGAAATTAACAAAAGCAAGCAATGGACGATATCCATTGATTGATTGTGTTGCCCATATACTTCACAATAATTACCGGCGTATCGTATTTGTCAACGCTTTTTGCTGGACTGTTAGGGGTCCTAGCAGAAGTGATGCAATATACATTTGCTAGGTTAAATTTCATATATCATGTATTTTGTATTATCTAACCCAATAAAACACTTAAAAATACTTCCATGGTTGTATGCACATATGTCCTCTATGTAGCAAATTGCATTAGCGACAGTGCACGGAGGAAATGATCAGAAATTTATTTCTTCAAGTATTCCGGAAAGCGCACCTCATCCATTTCAAGTTTTCGGTCTGAAGAAATATCCCTTTACAATTTTGATATGGCATTTTATATTAGTTTATTTAGACTCCTTAGTGAATGGACATTTAGTGTGGTTAAATCGTATCCGTTGTGGCATGTTCTTATAATTACCAATTACTTTGTTTATCTATTCATATGGACATTGATCTAATACGATCTACTATATCTATACAACTGTCCTCTACAGTGAATACCTGTACCAGCCATACAAACTTTACAATGATATGCGATGTCAAAATCCATGCTAAAATCAGGCCGTTATTATTACAATGAATTAGGGATGTCTCTAATAATGTGTAAACTTGCACTTCAACAGTTCAAAACTTTAGAGCTAATTGCAAACGGACATCAAGTACCCCTACCCTATGGCCGATCCAGGATGTGGGAAAGTATGGCGCAGTCTAAATTTGGGGAGGAGGGGGATTCGGGGGCCCTTATTTCAGGCATCTAATCCCCTAATTCCGCACTGCTAGTGCCCTACAGATACGTGTACTAGAAGCCACCACAGCCTACGTATGGCGGCGGACGCCAGGCTGGATTGGGCGATATCTGTTTTGTCCTTTTTAATGATTATTTACGTCCGTTTTTACGTCCTACGTCAACGTCCTGGACGCTGTGCGATAACGAGGCTAGCGTCACGGCATCCACGAGGCGCCACCTCGCGGGGAAGTTTACCTTTAGCCGTTAGGGTGCGTCAGGCAAGCCCCCTAACCCTTTAACTACCGCATACTGCCCTAAATCTTCAAGTTCATCTGTCATCGCACCGGTGGACAACTAGTCAGGGCTGCATTGGTGCATCATGCCAACGCCTTGGGAGTGTATCAAACCCATAGGGTCAGCAAGATGCATAAGTGCAACACTGGCGAGTTACTTTCCAGTGCTGCATTAATGCATCATGACGAGGAAGGGGCATGATGAATTAAAGCATCATGCTGTATTTATAGGGTGAGTTGAAACTGGCAGCGTCAACATAAAACCTGGCGGCAAAGCGGAATCTGCCTTTCGATAACACCACTTTTTGTATGGGGCTTTTATTTATTGTTTTTGCTGCTGTCATAAGTTTTCTCCATCAAAAAGGCAATCCAGCTGGCACAGCCAGAACCCTTTAAGTGCAGCAGAGTGCTTTATTGCGATATGCCATTTGTCGTTATGATGCATGAATGCAGCCCTGGCGAGTTACCCTTCTCTCCCTGGCTGCATTCATACATCATGTCGACCCTATGCGATTGATACAGTCCCGAAGAGTCGGCGTGATACATGAATGAAGTCCCCTTGAGTCACTTGCCAGTACTGCATGCATGCATCATGACCACAGAGTACATTAAAGCACTATGCAGTGCTGGCACGACCAGAAGGAACTCTCAGTGCTCGCGGCGCCTTGTATCTGCTCCCTGTCCTATCCAATGTTATCTGGGCACCAAGCACGCGGCTTTTATTTACCCCTTCTTTTATCTGGGCATGAGGCAGGCTGGTTTTATATACCCCTTTTTAATAGGTATAGATCATATCTCCCTGCGGAGAACTCAATAGGTGGCTAGTTGGGCGTGACAGTACGGCGGTGTAGCAGGGTAAGGCCACTGTAATAAACCCTGCTTTTCATCACCGCGCGCGGCAGAGAAGTCAAGTTTTGCAATTTTTATGACAAATTTCTCATGATAAGCGTGATAAAACTAAAAACCTTTCATTATCTTTACAAGTCAATAAACTCCTAAATATACCATGTGGAATTAGTTCACGAAAGGCCCATACTTAAAAACAAAAATAGAAATAAAAACGCCCTCATCGTATTTTTCACTGCTTGGTGATGAGAAACCCCTTTTTCTAGTGGCCTTACAAGGTGACGTCCTCAGATGGCTAATAGAACCCACAGGAGCGCCATTCTGTCCGTAACGCCCACCACGACACCAGATAGGCCTCAACACTGCCCACACCTAACCACTGGGAGATGGAATCAAAACATTTACGTGTTTTTCTTCTTGCCTTTCAATTATGTGTTTAGACGAGTGGTAAGGTGACACTGGTGCCCATTGTGGGCGGCCTATGTCTGTGGGGTGAGGTGGAATAGGGTCTTTACCTATGTCTGTGGGGGATGGTAGAATGGGGTATTTACCTGAGGCACGCTGCGTTAACCCTGGAGAATGGCGGCCAGACCCACAGCACCAGGCAGGGTAGATCTGCCTCCAGGGTGAATGTGACTCTTGTCTCAGGTGCAGGAGGAGGGCACAGGTGTCACTTACATCACGCCAATTCCACCTGGAGTCCTCCAAAGTTACTTAGACATAGCTTTTTAAGTTTTTGGAATAGCCCATAAACGGCGTTGTATGCCTACCTAGGTTTGGTTTTAAAATGTATCATCAAGTGGTGGGGGCGCGCGGTGAGTATCACGTACCCCGGGCACGGTACCCATACTTCACAGAAAAAAATCAAATCAAACCCCCAGGTTCGGTCCGTGTGGGCCCTGTGGACCTGCTGACCAGCCTTCATCTGTGTTGGTATTAAAACTATATCATCATCATCAAATCAAACCAATAGATTTAGAGTCGAGACAGAAGTCAGTGGAGCTGGACTCTCATTGTATCTGCCTCAAGGTGACCCTTGTCTCAGATTAAGGACACCATTGCATGAATGTCAACATTTACGCAAAGATCGGGCTGCTTAAAGTCACACTTTAAGCATATTTAATTCTAGTATATGCCACTTTCAAAATGCAGGTTAAATGTCATTATGATGGCATATACAAATAAATGCTGGCCCTTATCGGTGCCAGTCCAATTAGTTATCAAATATATTGCTTATATGGTTATGATATGATATGATATATGATTTTAACAGGATGGCGCACAGAAATGCTCCAGGGAAATGCTGGCTGATGGTAGGCCTACAGTACATTGATGTTTATTTCCTCATTTTTTTGAAGCAATTTAGGCATTCGTGTTTAGATTGAATAGTCTTTTTGTAAGACGTGTTAACTGTATAATATGAATGGGCGGAATTAAACATCAATGTGTGGAGTAAGTAGGTCTATACACAAGTAGTGTAACGGTAGACGAGCTGTGTACGTGTATATTAGCCCTTTAAGGACGGCATAATACTTTAATGCATCATGCTCTTGGTCGTCATAATGTATAAGTGCAGCCATGGCGAGCAACTGGCCAGTGATGCGTTCAAGCATGACGATGACCCTAGGGGGTTGAGACATTCCCAAAGGGTCAGCATGATGCATCAATGCATCACCGGCGAGTTACTCGTCAGGGCTGCATTGATGCATTACAACGACAAATGTTATCGTTTATTGACATGGCATCCTTAAAGGGTTATAGTGCACCCCCTGGAGGAGCTGAGAGGGTGGAGGAGGCAGGGAGAGGTACACAGGGTACACAGGGTACACAGGGGGTACACAGTAGTCACGGGTCGAGTGGAAACTCAGGTTGGCTGGACGCGGGAAGGTCCTGAGTCAAAGACTCCCTTTGTGCCTCAATGAGAAGATGTCAACCCTTGAGAGCTGCGGGCGAGCTGAGTAGTTTAACTTACCCTCCAAGCGCGGCATGGTGATTATATGCTCTTTTGATTTCATGATGCATGAATGCAGCGCTGGTTAGTAACTCACCAGCGCTGCATCCATGCATCATGCCAACCCTTTAAGTTGATACTACACAAGGGTTGGCATGATTCAGCAATGCAGCGCCTGGGAGTAACTTAACTGGCGCTGCGCTGGAACATCACAAGTACAAAATAACATGAAGCATTGATACATCATGATGGCCTTAAAGGGTTGAGGACTGCGGGCGGGTTGAGTATTTCAGGTATGGGGATCAAGTGGGAGGCCCTTCCTGCAGGTGGGGCGAGGACACTAGTGCACAGGAGATCCTAACCCTGTAAGGACTGCATAGTGCTTTAAGGTGATTTACCCTTTGTTGGCATGGTACATGGATGAAAATCTAGTGATTCACTCACCAGTGCTGCATGCAAGGATTAAGCCGAAACTATGAGATTGATACCTTCCCGAAGGGTCGGGATGGCGCGTGAATGCTACCCTGGCGAGTAGACTCGTCAGGGCAATTTTCCTGCTTCGTGACGACTAAGGGTAGGGTGTTTTAAAGCACTTTTTAACCCTTAAAGGGTTAGTCAAGAAGGACCCTTGTCCTCACCAACATATATATTTGCATAGACTCCCCCTGGCAGCAATTGGAAACTCTCAGCAACATTTAGCAACTATGGTCTGCTTTGTGCATTTATGCAGTTGTTGGTGGTTTATATTTGACACGGTGTTGGGAGAAGTGTCTACTCCCTTGTCAGTATCCATTGGCGTGTGGAAATTGCTCTCCCTGGCTATTGACTTGACTCTTTTTAGTCCCAATTCAAGGAAGGGTGTCGCAATAAAGTGATACATAATGTTTTATAAGACAGAGGACAAATGTCAGAGATGCGGACTGGCAATATGCAAGGAGAGAATAGATCATATTATTTTAGCTTCACTCGTACAAAATGCCAACACACCACAGCGTACTTAAATAGATGAGTTTCAGAAATCTAGGACCTCCTGTTTTTTCCTGAGTGTCCGAGAACCAGTGCACCATACAGAGATCTCATCTTCTCTTACGATCAATTACCAGACAAAAAAAAACAAACAATATAGCCATATTGTCTTTTGTTTTTTCTCCGTATGTTGCATCAGTTGTAAGCCTTTAATAATGTGGACCATGCTACCCCCTGAGTAGGCACACAGGAAATCAGCAAGGGGGATAGGAAATGGTACATAAACACTTGGGATACATGGGGGGGGGGGGGGGGGTAAAAACTGAAGCTGTCTCTTATACAGGTGTACATGCATTTCAAAACAGGAATGACATTTTATGTTAGTAATACTGCATAATAAATATGTTTGTTCCATATCCCAAGGGTAAGTCACTATAAGAGAGAGGGAGAAAGAGCGAGCCTGATCCACTTTCCAGACTCAGGCTTGTAACCAATATTACCCCCGTTATAACTTGAATAAATGAACTATTATGACCCCTCCCCTTCCCATCCCGAGTGAAGCATTGCCTGACCCTTCCCAAAGAGCACTGCCTTTCTTTTGCCCAAGAGTCCAGCATTGCCTGACTTTTATTCAGAGCCGGCATGCCTATTCCCCCAGAGTCAAGCATTGCTTGAATTGTCCAACACTGCTTGTTTCATTTTGGAAATGAATCAGACGATGTTAGACCTTTCTAAGAGAGTCAAGAAACATTTATGGGAAAGAGGGTGAGGTGAATGTTCTGTGACACGCTTATTTGGATTTGTATAGTATATCATTTTAAAATCAAATCTAAGATAATTTAATTGAGAAGATAGACAAAAGAATGCTATTGAGAATAGTAATACCATCTCCCCTGTCACGACTGTCTGAGGAGACATTGGCTGTTGTTGATTACACAGACAGGACTGACATGGGCAGGTAATAAAGGTTGAAGGAGTATAGGACATGTGCACAATGACTGTGGATCCTGAAGCACCTACTCCAAACAGATTAGGAAGTAGTCGTATTGGTCTTGTCAATTATATAGACAGTCATTTACCCTGATTCAGCTTATTTCTTTTACCACAGCCACGACTCTTGCACATCAGAAATCACAGCACTGTTGCACACCAGTGAATGCTCACTGTTTAAAAAACCAATTACTCATGCAGGTATAGGGGGGATGGCTGGTCCGCAAATACTATTTTCCTTAATTGATAAAAACAGAAAGGGGTGAAGAGGCCACTTTTGTCTGGGACTGTTGGATTCACGTACACACTTGGTATATGTGTAGATGAGGTGCAGCGAGCCGGCTTAAACCGTGAAGGTCCGCCTGGTCATTTGTAGTCATGATGCACTGATGCTGCGCCGGCGGGAATTGCATTGGTGCATCATGCCGACCCTTTGGGAATGCAACAACCACATAATGTCATAATGTTGCACAAATGCAGCCCTGGCGAGGTAACCACTTTTGCTGCATTCATGCATCCCACAAATAGGGCATCGTCTATTAAAGCACTATGCTGCCCTTAGAGGTTTGAAGCTGTAGAATATTGGCGGCAGATTGGATCCCAGCCCCACAGATCTGTCTGCGCAATCCCCTCCTGGCGCTTAAATCTGCTGCGCAAACTTTGAAGCTTCAGGAGGAGAGGCGGCAAACAACCTCCAGGGGGGACGGAGTAAGACGCCTCGTGTGTCCCTCTCTACACGAGCACTTTAACCCTTTAAGAATGGCATAATGCCTTAATGCATCATCCCCTCGTCATTATGATACATGAATGTAGCAGCGCTGCATTCAAGCATCATGCCAATCCTACAGGGTTCAGACACTCCCGAAAGGTCGTTATAATGCACCATTGGAGAATCGGTGAGTTACTCGCCGGGGCTGCATCAATTGGTGCAACATAACCGCGCATATCATCTTATAGCGACATGCCGTACTTAAAGGGTTAAGGGCCACATAGTGCTTTAATGTACTATATAGCTTGAGTCGGCATGATGCATGAATGCAGCTCTTGTGGATCTACTCACAAGGGCTGAATTCGCGCATCATGCCGACTTTGTGGGAGTGTATCAACTCCATAGTGTTGGCATGATGCATGCATGCAGCTCGGGCAGAGTTTCTCGCCAGAGGGTTATATTTATGCATTATAGGACTTTCCTTATTAAACCACTAAGCCGTTCTCAAAGGGTTGAGACTGAGACTGTAGGAGACTGTATGTACACGAGTCTGGTGATGTGGGTATCACTACATAGGCCAACTTTAAAAAAGGTTTGTTTCAAGTCACCCGACCGAGCCTACTAAGACAGGGTCCTATGTTTTTTGTGCAATTTTGAAGAAATTACATATAGTTTTTTATGCAATTTTGAAGAAATTACATATTTTTACACCTTCTTCGGCAATTTTAGGGTTTACACAAAAACTGGTTAGTACTTTCATGTTTAAAAAATAAAACAAAATTTAAAAAAATGCGGCCTACCGACTCTAGCCTTTCTCACCATGTTACCTGAAACACACCTTTCATTTTTTTTGGCCATATCACCCAGCACCACAGTGGTGCCTGGGTGTGGAGAAGGAGGCCTGACTACGTTATTAATGCCTCTACGTCCGGCGTCCCCTTCCTGGAGGGCCGTGTGTTGATGTCTGCCTCATTTATCTAATCTGCTACTGCCCTATAGCTTCTGTCTCCGCTGCCTTTATCACCTGGGACTGCTATGATTGGGTCGCAGTCCCCCTTTTATCCTTATGCGCCTTGCTCCCTTGTTCTGTCCAGAAACATATACATTGTATAGATATTAGGTGAAACTAAAGGATTACCGTACTCACTCTCTCCACAATTCTCAAAACAGTGGCGGATACGAAAGGGGCACCCCCCCTCCCTCCCCAAGTTTTAGGGGGAAATCTACATTTGTGCATATAATGTAAAATATCTGGTCCAAAGGTTGTCTCAGATTAATTTTAGTGTCCCCTTCCCAAACTTACAAAATCCTTCATCCACCACTGTCTATGTTCCTCTCTTTCCCCACATCTTCCCCAATGTTACAGTCTATATGTCATCTTCACAAGTTGCCCTACCCCTCCACACACCACACACATATCCACTCAACCGCGGGATCAGGGTTTAAATGGCAGTTATCTTTTTACAAATCCCCATGTTATTGTATACATGTATTACTATTGCTTTTAATACTCTCTTTAAACTTTGAATCAATTTGTGTATTTCCCCTCTTCTTTCCCTCACACTCTATATCCACACAATGATAATCTTGTCACCTTCACACGTTTCCCCACTCCTGCCCACACACATCCACTCAACCCTGGGATTAAAGTTAAAAAGGCAGATATCAAAGTCCGTTTATTCACTCTTTTATTTATATTTTTTATAAATCCACACGTTATGGTATTATACTATTGCTCTACTCCCTATTCATCTTGAATCAATTTATTGGCCTCCAGTACCGAGTCCTTTCACTTAAACTACTTTTTAACATAAAGGTATCTTGTCACCCTCACACCTCTCCCTACTCCTGCACACACAGATCCACTCACCCTCAGGATTAAGGTTAAGACGTGAGGACACCAACATGATCCCAACATGGCGCCCTGTCACTCAGCCCACATCCCCAGTTATCACCCAATACCTGCCGGGCGGCGCGCCCCCTAGCGGGCTGCACTGTAAACACACCTGAGGGCGTCCCGCGTCCACCAGGGGGTGTGGTGGGGCTGCTGTGTGGCCTGCAGCTCACATATCACCCTCTGGAGTTTACTCAGTTCTCCTGTGGAGGCTTGTGAGTGTCTGAGGAGTTTATTTCCGACACCCAGACTCCACCACTTGCCGCCAAACACAGTTGTTGTTCACATTTCACTGCTAAACCAGCTCAATGTACCCGGCGGTGAGGGGATAATGTGGCTTGTGAATGGCCGTTGTAGCCATGCTAACTGTGTGCTAAGATGCCGCTGAACATGTAGCATGCATGTTAATGTAGAGGTGGTGCATAACAGTGAACATATCATGGGGTATTTGTTGACATGTACTACCTTAAGGACTGGACCAATACATGAGCATGATACACCAATGCAGCGCCTGCAAGTTATTCCTCAGTGCTGCATTGGTGCATCATGCCGACCCATCGGGAGTGTATCATATCAACCCTGTAACATCAACATAATGCATGAGTGAAGCACTGGCGAGTTACTCGCTGGATCCGCATGCATTATGTCGACAAAAGGGCATGGTTCATTAAAGTGCTAAGCTGCCCTTAAATTGTTAAATAAAAAACAACCACACAGCATGAAACTTGGTGGCACTGTGTGACTTTCACACCAGTGTTAAAGCCTCGTGGATATGAGCTCAGCTCTACTTTAAATAGCCGGGGCTGGTCCTTTTTTATCAGCAGTTCCACTAAAGTGGCCACCATGAGAACTTTATTACGATAAGTCGCCTTCAGAGAGGCCTTCAGACGGGCCGGGTTGTGTACATGCCCTTTGGGTGTGTTTCCCCATATTACTCAGGTATGAAAAGTAAACGACGACCAGGTTTATTTATTTGGGTTCAACAGAGTCCAGACAAATAAAGCCACGACGTGTGGTGCTTGGGTAATGTCCTAATTGATGATCTAAGGCCCTCCCCTGTAGAGGGCTTAGACCGTCCTTGACGTTTTTGTAGGTTGGGAGTCAAAGCACTTTGGTGGTTATAAACACACATTATGGTGTACGATATCAGAGCCCCCAGCCACATAATAATATCCCCCATAGAAACTGTTTTAAAAAAAGGTGGCTGTATTGCAGTAAGCCATACTGGAAATATAGAAATATAGCGGCTGCGGTTACTCTTGATGAGGCCATTTTGAAAACCGATTGAGGGAGATTGTATTTTATAGCTGCAAACGGCCATTCATCTCAGTTCTGCCCCCAAGGCGGGTGGAGGCAGTTGGGACATTGCAGCTGCCTCCATGCAGTCGTACCCAGGTGCATCAAACATATAGGTATACACGGGGTATACACCACTCTGGTAGCCATGGAGATGGGACATTCCTCCTGGTATGTTATCCATTTAAAAAGCAGACATTTCCGAGTGTTTCGGTCGCCAATGGGTCAGTGTGTGAGGGCTATCAATGGCCGAACACCTGACAAGGACTGGGCCCTCTGTCACTGAGCCTGCTGTAGGTACACACATCAGGTGGGGCTGGATATCGATACTACCTGGTAACCCTTTAAGGGCTGCATAGTGCTTTAATACACATAGTAGGCCTACTTTGATGTGCTATGCCCTTTGGTCGTCATGGAACATGAATGCAGCCATGGTGAGTAACTCATCAGGGCTACATTCATGCATCATGACGACACTAGGTGTGGTGAATCACTCCCCCCAATGTAGACATGATGCCTGGATGATGCCCTGGCGAGTTACTCACCAGGGCTGCATTCATGCATCATAACAGCCAATTGCATAGCACATTAAAGCACTAGATGGTCCTTAGAGGGGCCTCCTCCTGCAGGTAATCTGACCATACGGCGAGGTGCGGACTGCTCGGGGGCGTACAGCCATCCTAAAGGGCCGAGACAAAAGGACTGACCCCCAATTGACATCCACCCCTAGTCAGTACAGGACACCTGATAGGTCACTGCTAACAACTAGACGTCCTGCAAACAGGACCTGGAGGGGGCTGTGGGGGCCGGGGGGACGGGGCTAGACTAGACAAAGTTTGTCGTCCTTGGTTGCTTGGTCTTCCTGTCGGCAATCGGGCCGACTGTCACCGGAGACCGATCGGCGTGTTTGATCAAAAACAAAGCAGGCCGGGAGCCCTTCAAATGTGCCGTATGGGGGGTTTTGATGAGGGCGTTATGAGATGAGCCTTGGTGGGTGCACACAGACATACACAGCAAACCTCCGACCCAAACTCAGCCCTCATATCATACCCCTGCCTCCCACACTCTGCCTCTTACAAAACACACACACCCATACGCTCCCAACCAGGCCAACACTATAAGTGTTTCATATATCACCGTGAGAAGATCTTGGCTATGTATAGTTAATATGGTCTATTATGGTTTATATGGTCCCCAGATTTGCCCAACGTGAGTCCACCCAAGGCAATCCACACAGGTGTATATGGGTGAGCGCAATGAGGGCACAAGGTGGGCGCAAGGTAGGCGCAAGGTGGCCCAAGGTGGGCGCTAATTGACGTTGGTTTGGTGGGTCAGGTTCTTTAATTTTCAAAGAATATAACGTCAGTCCTCCTTTGAAATTTAGAATAAATTGGAAATCATCTTTAAAAAAAGCTACCCGGTAGGTCGGGTTACTGGAAACAGATTTATTCTGTTACTTTTCCCCAACCTCCTCACGTCCTCCCTATCTTTTTTCACACTATGCTTCTTCCAAAATTACCATCTCTCATAATCAATTCTCGGGGACACCACTTACTCTACTACTTCCCTGTCTCCCCCATCTTTATTTTCCTCCTATTATATTATTCTCGTTGATCGTGAATGCCGCCTCTGCCTTTAATCTTAAACCTATTGCTTCAACATCTTCCTCTCCCCTGCTCCTATACTTGTCTCTCCCTCCCCTCTCATCTCTTTATATGTACCCCCACCCCAACTTCCTTTCCTCTCACTTTCAATATCTTACTTTCTCTAGCCCTTACCCCCTACCTTCCCCCTTAGGTCCACAGTACCCCTTTCACGATGGGTTCCGCGCTTGATGGGCTTATACGGCCAATAGGGGGCCCCTCAGACCGCGCTGCATTGTGGATGGACGGGAAATGATATGGCATTTGTCAACAGTCCTTGAGATCACCGTCCCAAGTGGCTATGCGATAGACCACATGTATGAAAGGGTGCCACCACCTTCCTGTGAAGGTTGGGTACGAGTACACCCAGTCCGGCCCATCTCACCTTCCAGCCCGTGGAGACATCTATATAACGGTTCTACAGTACAGAGAAGGCTATTGGGGCCGGGAGCCTTGGATCATTTTCATGCTTAACCCTCCAATGGTCGCCTAGTGCTTTAATGTGCTATGCCCTTTGTGGTCATGATGTGGGAATGCATCCCTGGTTACTCTTTGTACTCGACAGGGCTGCATTCATGCACCATGACGACCATTTTGCAGGAACCCAGCAAAATAGTGCCCGCTTGGCCAAGGTTTGTATATGTAAACACAAGAGCATCCCATTGAGTTGGCTTGTGTTGCACAAGGCTTGCACGAACTGCCGCTAGTTTGCTGGGAATACATCAACCCCATGTAAGGAATGATAAATGAATTCCTGTGATAGGGCCAGTATGATGCTTTAATGCTGCACTGTTGATTAGACTCGCCAGGGCTGCAATCGTGCATCATGCCAACCATAGGAATAGCATATTAAAGGTAGAAGCCAGGGTCTACGCATACGACACCTGGTGGCAAAAAATGAAACTACCTATAATCACGATAAAAGCATATTTCTCCCTTGTATATGTCCTAACTCACCCTACTAACCTTTGATATGCCAAATTATGGTGTTCTACACATCTTGATACTGTTTTTCATTGTTGCTAAAAAGAGGTGAGCTACTCTATTATAGGCATTTAGATCGACTAGAAAATATTTGAATAATTCCAAAACTGTATAAATTCATCAATGAATCGCTATTATTTTGATAGTAAAATGTATGGCATGATCTTATGTACACATGGCTAAGGTTTTGGTTACAAATTATTGGCAATTATTTTTTCTGTGTTGCAAAATGTAGAAAAAATACAATTTTCTAGATTTGTGTTTTTCCCCTAAATTGGTCATGTCTCTTTAGTTTCACCTATGACAACCAATTTCTTTGGACTGATTGTGTTACTAATGATCTCCTCTAAATATCTGAGAAGTTTGGTTGAGATATTATTGGTCAATTTTTCAAAATGTTGAAAAATGTTGAAAAAATAGGGACTTTCCCATAGCCGGCTATCGTCAAGGGTGTCCTATCTTCAATTGCCAATATATCAAAATCTAGCACTATGAAGTATTGATCTTTTTGCTTTTATCATATCACCACGCGTCAAACTAAAATAGTCCCAAGTGGTTAAGAGAAATTGTTGGTAGATCAAAATTGACCGAACCCTGGCTTCTACCTTTAAAGCACTATGTGGGCCTTAAAGATGGTGTCCCAGCTAGAATTTGATGACTTTTTAATCATGCCATATTACTATTGCATATCCTATCCTATACATACTCCCTAAATTTTAAAAGAATTGGCAGAGTCTAAATACATAAGATTAACACATGTAGTGCAATCATTTTTACTGTAGGTCAACACTAAAACTTTCTATGTTGTGGTACTGCATGGCTCAGTGCTTTCTCTCCCAGGCTAGTTTCCCATGTACACACCTGGGGGAGTGACTGAGTCAGTGAGATGAATAGGCTTTATTGTTAACTATCTCAAATCATATATTTATAGACAAAAATATTGAACATAGAGTACTGCATATCAGCTAAGATAATAACAAAACCCTTGACGATAAAATTATATCCATTTTGAAGAAAAGGTTTGGGAAGTCTATTAGCTGATACACCATCTTTAAGGACTTAAGCATTATTTTCTATGATATCCTATTGAAGGTCCCACAGCTGCAGTTTCTGCTGTTCCTGGTTTTATGGATGTCATTAAAACTGCAAGCTCCTTGCATTGTTTACGTTACTCAGCATCGTTTGGAGGCAGTAACTGAATAATGATAACCCCTCATTTACACTAAATATGATGTCTTCAACATGCCTATCATTACTCCTCATGTAACCCTTGAATGGTCACAGAGCGCTTTGATGTAGTATGCCCTTTGTGGTCATGATGCATAAATGCAACCCTAGAGCAACTGGCCAGTGCTATATCCATACATCATAACAAGTGCATCAGCCTTGTAGGACCGGCATGATTTCTTCCTGCAGCACTGTGGCTAGTTACTGCATCTATGCATCATTACAACAAAGCACTTTGATCTTCACAACACTTACACCCGCAGATCTTACTGCACATCCAGCAACAGTCAGAGTGCAGTCGGGACAGGTACTCAGCCCTATATATAGGGGCACTGGGCCTTTAAGGGTAACATAGGATGTAGAGGTTGGCACTTACACAGTGGCTAACTATTTCCTGAGAGGATTGTGTACCGCTATATTCAGTATATCAGTGTCCGTCTCTGTGTACTGTGGAAGGTGCCTCAGGTGGTCAAGGATCGCCGCCCCTCACTCACCCCCCCCCCCCCCCCACACCCATCCACCTCCCTTCTCTCACATCCTCTGTTTAACCCTTTAAGGGCAGCATAATGTGCTTTAATGCACTATCAACTTTTGTCATGAATGCAGCCCTGGTGGGTAACTCATACAATAGTGTTGATACACTCCCAGGCAGCACTGGCGAGTCACTCACCTACACTGTATTTGTGTATCATACCAACAAATGCAAATTGCATCACCTGGTTAACCCTTTAGGGACCCGTGTTGCTAAAAGATTACACTTGTCATCGAGATGCACCAATGCAGCCCCTCCGTGTAACTCGCCAGTGCTGCATTACTGCATCATGCTGACCCTTCGGGAGTGTCTCAACCCCTTAGGGTTGGCATGATGCTTGAATGCAGCACTGGTAAGTTACTCACCAGGGCTGCATTCATGCATCATGACGACCAAGGGTATCATGCCTTAAGGTATCATGCCGTCGTTAAATGGTTAATCAGTGGCCGGATCAGTAGTCAGACACCTTAGGACCTTTGGACACCAAACAATTGCAGGTGGCCATCCCAGCTCACCCCCGACCCAGCTATATGACATTTATTAGTAGATATCTGATTCCAACGCTTGGCACTGAAACACCTCCTTAGGGTATGTACAGTGGTAATGATACTGTCCACAAAACAAACTACCAGTATATGCCCGAGGCGGATTGGAAAGCGAATGTGTCCCCAAGGCCCGGTTGTTTTCCCTGGTGCTCATATTAGTGGGCGTGTTTTTATCGAATATGCAAAAAAACATTATTCTGTATGTATATTTTGAACACAGAAACAATGTGCTAACATAAAGGAATGGCTGCCATGGTAATTCCACAGATAGGGTGCGAGCAGCAAAGATTGAACACTAAAGTTGTACTTTTGTATTCTACATAGAATGTTACCTGAATGCAATTTCTGTATATTCCTTTACTCTTTTAGCCATTCTAGTGCCCTTTGGTGGCTAATATAATATAATGGCATTACTAACAAACCGCTGTATGTTCTTTTTGCCAGAACAACTCAGAACGAGTCGCAATTCTGATTTAAGTATCTTTAACGAATGTATCATGTTTTTAAAATTAATATTGGTTAATGCCACCAATTTATAAGACCCATGGCTGGGTAGAATTCCATTTTAATTGTCTCAGACCATTTCTCTTTTCTTTTTGTACATATTCCCAAAGGGCATTGCATAGGTATTTGAAAAGTCTTTAAGCCCTTGGATACCCCTTGATATAATTATGAGAACTAACTAAATTGACTTACTGTCTACCGGACTTAAATGCCCCTGACCATAATACACCACACTGGGCAGGAATACCAGCCCCAATACACCCAGTAATAGGAGACCATGTAATTGAAGAATACGTACAAACAATATAGTAGTATTGTCTGGACTGCGTGAGGTGAGATACTATCTTTAACTCCATGCATCCATACATCATGACAACCATGGATATTAAACCCGCAGATCTTACTGCACGTCCAGTAACAGTCGGAGTGCAGTTGGGACAGGCTCTATAGGGGCGCTGGGCCTTTAAAGCACTTTGCAGCCCTGAGAGGTTTAAGTTACATTTTCGCTGACATCCTATTGAGGGTCCCACAGCTGCAGTTGCTGCTGTTCCTGGTTTTGTGAATGTCATTAAAACTGCAAACTCCCTGCATCGTTTACATTACTCAGCGTCGTTTGGAGGCAATAACTAGATAATAACCCCTCCCTTAAACTAAATGCAATGTATGCTCCAAGTTTATCTTTGCCATTCACAGTATTTGACCATTTAAGGCCCTCTAAATGGTTTAATGAATCATGCCCATGGTCAAAATGATGCATAAAATGCCACACTGGCCAGCAACTCGCCAAGGCTACAATTATCCATCATGCCAATGCTTTGGGAGTGAAATTATCAACCCTATAGCATGAATGCATCATTACAATGAAGGGCATGATGCATTAAAGAACTACCCATCTTTAAAGGTTCATATTAACACCAGTTGTAGAGGCTGATATGATGGAACTTACTCAACTGGAACTACATAATTCTACTCAGTTTAAAGCAATTCTAAAAGCTGTACTATGTTGAGAATTCTTACTATAAAGAAATACTTATACACACTATAGTCTGTTGTAGACAATGGTGAGGAAATAGTAAGATGGCTTCCTGTTTCCTGTAGGTTCTCTATATACAGCTATATTCAGTATATCAGTGTCCGTATCTGTGTACTGTGGAAGGTGGCTCAGGTGGTCAAGGATCGCCACCTCTAACTCAACCCCCCCCCCCCAACCCATCCACCCTTCTCTCACATCCTCTGTTTAACCCTTTACGGGCAGCATAATGTGCTTTGCTCTTTTGTTGTTTTGCAGCCTGGGTGGGTACCTTGCAAGTTCTGCTTCAACGCATCATGTAGACCCTAATGGGTTGATATACTCCGACTGCATCAAAATTTATGTGTGCCAATGCAGCACTGGCGAGTTACTCGCTGGCATATTGCTGCATCATCCTGACAACTACAGTCGACCCTCACTTCCTCGAATTTGAAAAATGTCTGAAGAAGAAAATTATTCGAGGAATTAAGTCCAAATATAATGGAACCTATAGGAGTAGTTGCCAGGCAGCTGTCTGAGGAAGTGGGGGATCCGAGGAAGCCACTTTTTAAGGTAGTGAGGGTCTACTGTATCAATAAACATGGACATCGGGCCATTTAAGGGTTAACCAGCGGACATTGGTATCAGCCCCAGCCCTGTGGACCTCTGTACACCAAACACACGCAGGTGGCCGTCCCAGCTCAGCCCCGACCCAGCTATATGACATTTATTACTTGATATCAGATTCCACAGCGCCGCGCTGAAACATCTCCCCAGGGTATGTACAGTGGTAACGGGCCGTCTAGGTTCCACTCAGCCCGGCTATATATCTCCAGGCCGATTTGGAAAATGAATGTGTCCCCAAGGCCTGTTGGTTTCCCCGGTGCTCATATTAGTGGTCGTGTTTTTGTCTAATATGCTATAATCACCTCGGCTGCAGTACCCGAGGGGGATGTTGGAATTCATTAGGACCTGGGATCATATAATTCATATGGTATGTTATTTAGATAGCTTTAAGCTACATTTAACCCATCTCTGCACTCAGGCCTTTAAGAGCCGCCTGGTGCGTTATACCCTATATGATGCAGGAATCCTGCTGTGGTGAGTAACTCTCCAGTGCTGCATTTATGCATCATGCCGACCCTGTAGAACGCATAAACGCCCGAGGGGTCGGCATGATGCATGGATGCGGGAAGCAGGCTCGTCAGGGCTGCATTCAGGTATCATGCTGACAAAAGGAATAGTACATTAAAACACTATATTATGGGACCCTTAAAGGATTTAACATTATGATTCAAGGGTACAATACATACATTAAAGCTGTATATATATATATATATATATATATATATATATATATATATATATATATATATATATATATATATGTATAAACAGCTTGGGTTTCATTAGAATGGCCTGTGTAGGGGAGAGAGGGGCACGTTGACCACCTGGGCACATTGAACCACATGCTCTCTTTGCTATTCCTTTGGGAATTTTCCAGCAGTTTGCCTACCACATTACCCCCTTATATAGACAGTTCAGAGCAGCAACATAATATTTATTTTGGGATGCTGAGGAGAAGCTCAGACAACATGAAAGATTTAAGCCATTGAAAGTAAAAATTTGCAATTGTTGAACTTTTTTTCTAATGTTGTTACAAAACATAGCTGGCCTAAGATCTATATGGAGGTCAAAGTATATATCAGAATGCTTGCGTAGAACCTGATTTTAATCCTGAAGGTGTTATGTAATTTGAAATAAATCAACTTTATTGATGATGGTCGGCATGGGGTACATTGAACCACAAAAATTGGGGCACGTTGAACCATGCTCAAAGTACCCAAAACTCTGTCTTGAAGGTCCAGTTCCATTATTTACCACATACGTGCCTGTACAATGCATAGAGGGACAAAGTATCACCACTTTTCACCAGAGGGCAGACTTCTTAGGGTCCCCTTGTCAGTTTGTAGGCAATAGATGAGCTGATGTTGCTAAGTTCCATATCTGGGTCAACCATAGGCTAACCCGACAAGTAGGCCTATGGGTTAAACCACCCATAGTTCATTAGAATTAAGCCCCACAGAAAGAGACACAATATTAATATACACTTTTGATATACATGTACGATAGAATACATATTTTGTTAGTTGTGATAATAAATTATTTCATCGCATTTTCATAGTGTGTTTATTCTCAGATGTATCTTTTTTCAGAAGCAGAACAGCCTGTTTTATCATAAAAGAATATAATTAAAGATTTATACGACACGTGCAAATAACAGCAATCCTCTGAAGATGGTTTATATTAACCTAAAGGGAAATGTGTAAGGCTCTAACCCAGTGATTAAACTAGAAGCTATAATTTAATGACTTGTAAGCATTGATTATGTATTTTTCAAATTCAATCCTATGCAAAAGTGACAATACCAAGTATTTACACCTTAACTTTCAATGATGAATCCATATTGCTGATTGTTTGAACCATTTGAGTTATGTGGTTCAAGGTGCCTCAGTGGGTGGGTCAACCTGCCCAGGGCATGGGGCACATTGAACCACCCAAAGATTTTATTTTTTTTAAATCAAAAGAAATACAACAAACGGCCATACTTGCTTTGCCATGGGTCGTCATATAGCGCAATGATATAAGGTAACTGCTAGATACAAAATCAAAGTTCAGATGACCTCGATAAAGTCAGGAAAAAAATAAATGTGCATAAGTGGCTCAACGTGCCCCTCTCTCCCCTATGCCACAGCACTGCAGACGAGCGGTTTACAATTGAGCTTAATGCCCCGAAAAGTGGCCTGTGGTAATGGTCTTACAGAACAATGGTGGTTTTTCTGTGCTGAAGGCAGATCCATCTTGATTAGTGTAATTTGTGCCGGGGGTAACTGCTGACGGTAACTGCAGGTCACAGGCTGGGGAGGGTTAGTGTCAGGGAAGGGGGGGGCTTGTACCTGGTTGTTTAACCCTTTTACGCCCTTGGTCGGCATGATGCTTGAATGCAGCCCTGGCGAGTAACTAGCCAGGGCTGCATTCAAGCATCATACCGATCCTATGGAGTTGGTTCACTCGTGAAGTGTCCGCATAAATGCAGCCCTGTTGACTTAACTCTGCGGGCCTGTACTCCTGTATCGTGACAAAACAAAACGGCGTAGCACATTAAAGCACTATGCGGCCCTTAAAGGTATTTAACCCTCCCATCACCCGCATACTACCAAGTTCACTACCAATTCAAATTTACATGCATGTATACTTATGGGAGCAGCCAACCAGGAAGGGAGTTATTTATTGAAAAATTGTAGTGAACAGGCATGCAGAAGGGGCTGCTCCAAATGAAATGTTATAGTTTTTTTTGTCATAAAGTCGGTTTGATTCTTTGCTTACAGATAGGTAAAGAAATAATATGTGCATGGCTACCCATATGTGTATGTACATACATAAAATGTTACTATGCATCAGACTGACTAAAGGAATCAACATAATGTCACTTTTACCAATTCCTGTATAGTCGTGACTTGGCAATAAGTACCATACAACCTTTAAAAAAAACTCTCATTTTACCAATTTCTAACAGCATTTCCAGTGAGCACGCGGTAATATTAATACTGTAAACAAAAATCCGAGGAGAAAGTCAGAAGAAAAGGCTTGTGTAGGCGGTGATATTGAATTAGTTTTAGTGTGGTGAGATTGACCGAGCAGAGTGGCGGCACACAAACACGGGGTTGTGTGGGATCCAGTTCCCCCTTAGCCCTGCCCTCACCTGGCCGCTTACCTGGCCAATTGAACCGCGGCACGCCACCACTAAAAGGCACACTTTGACTCTGAACAAGACCTTAGACCTTATAACTGCAGCTTTCCCGCCATCCTGTTGCCCCGCCCCCTACCTGGGGTTACCGTCTTAAAGTGGCATTCTCACCAAGCGTATCCCACTCACAATTCTAGTACTGTTCTAGTCTGCTATGTGGTTAAGTGTGAGTGGTGAGAATACCCCTTTAAGCTAGGTATAGGTTATTATATTAGTTCTTCAATGCACCATGCCCCTTCATGCTACACTAGCGAATAGCTGCATTCATGAGTCGGTAAGATGGCTAAAGCGTCAGTATGATGAACTGATGCAGCGCTGTGGAGTTAGTAGCTTGCGCTGCATTTGTGCATCATACCGGCCTAATGGGGTTGAGGTTGATTTGCTCAAGTCTTTGATTTCAAAACTGATGTTTTCTCTGATATACTTTCTTCAACTGCAAATTCAAGTCTTTGATTTTAAATTAACTGATGTTTTCTCTGATATACTTTGTTCAACTGAGGAGCAGCAGAGTAGGAGCTCCCGGTGACGCAGGCCAGTCTAGGGTTGATGATATACTCAGAAAGGTAGAAGTCAATGTTAATGTTATTTAATTTCTGATATACTCTTGAAGGTTTGGCATGATGCTTCAAGGCAGTACAGGCGCTTCATTGGTCCATCAAGACGACAAATAAACATCATGCATTAGGGCATCATGCCATCCTTAAACCCCACCCACTCTATTTACAGGCTTGATTATCTGTCCTGGCGCCGTTCCCACTGCTACTATAGGGGTACCAATATGTAGGCCTCTAAATCCCCATCTCCTCTATAAAGGGCCAGAATCTTGGGTTCTTGCCCCACCCTGACTGTAACCTGAGGGGGTAGCAATGAGTTTTGCCCTTAAAGGGTTACACCCACTTCTCCCTCCTCCTTCTCTCCCACAGCCCTCACCTCCCCTTGTGCCCCACCTATAATAGACAAGGTGGTAATAACGTTTATTACCACCCTACTACTGCACCTCCACCACCCACACCCCCACCTCACCCCAGCCCCATATGGAGGGGTTTGTAAGTGAAGTTACCTGGATCTGACCAATTTGGTGACCTGCCATTCCTCCATGTACTGCACCCTACCACTACTGCCACCATATACCCCCATGTTTTACTATGTTTTACAGCAGGATGCGGGCCTTACTGAGGCTGCCCTGTCCCAGCAACTATAAGTGGGGGCGTCATTCCTCTCCACATTCAGACTAAAACAATCACCTGGGAACAGAGCCGAGGCTCTGTGAATTCTCCTCCTGCCACCATCTGGTGCCTTGGAGTCCTTAACCCTTTAAGGGCCGCATATTGCTTTAATGCATAATGGCCTTTAGTTTAATGATGTATGAATGCAGCCCTGGCTAGTAAATCACCAGGGCTGCATCCATGCATCATGCCGACCCTACAGGATTGCTACACTCTCAAAGGGTCGTTATAATGCACAAATGCAGCTCTGATGAGTAGACTCGCCAGGGCTGCATTCATGGATCGTGATGACAGAGGGCATAGGTTATTAAACCACTCTGTGACCCTTAAAGGACTTAATTAAATTTGCCCTCTGTGGTTCTATGTTAACCCGTGATTTAGGGCAGAACCCATGACCTTTGTGTGCAGAGAGGTCCCCTAGCGGTACCTGGTCGTCTTGGGGCTTACCTGTCACCGCGGGAGGGAAGGGCCTTTAACCCTATAAGGGCAGCATAGTGCTTTAATTCACTATGCCCTTTTCTCAGAATGTTGGTCGCACACAGCACTGTCAGTTAACCCGACAGTCTAGCATCCATGTATCATGCTGATCCTATACGGAATTGATACATTCCCGAACTGAAAGATCGGCATGATGCACCAATTCAATTGCCTACGCTGCAATGCTGCATCATGCCAACAAATGAACATAGGGCCTTGACCTGAGGAATGATGCCGTCCTTAAAGGGTTAAGGAGCCCTGTGTGTGTGTGGGGGGGGGGGGGGTGCTGTGTAACGTTAAGTCAGCCTGTTTTATGTGACTGTCAGGTAGCAGCAGGTGACCCCCCCCCCCCCCCCCGACACTCCCTCATTAGCAGGCCGTTACAACTGCCGCAGTCATTAGTAGATGTCAGTACTGGGGGGAGAGACTAACGCCAACTGGGGCGTGCTTTACTGGTGACAATTCAACTTAATTTAGGCTAACCCTTTAACCCTTCAAGGGCCGCATACTAGAAGTGTTGTAATGTGCTACGCACTTTGTCGTCATGATGCATGGATGCAACCCTGGTGAGTCTACTCGCCAGGGTTGCATTCATGCCGACCCTTCAGGAATATATCAACTGTATAGGGTTGGCATGATCTACTCACAAATTACTCGGCAGGGCTACATGCATCATGATGATAAATATCATATTTCATGAAGGCACTCTGTGACCCTTAAATGGTAAATTTAGTACCTCATCATTCTTGCTGCTTCAGGCATTTTAATTGTGCATTGTCCCGCAAACTAACAGTTTCATTTTAATTGAGGTACATCAAAAGGCTCATATATCTATGAAACATAATTCTTCAACACAAACCTTAGTGTAACCTTAGTGTCTGTCTAGGGTTAAGGTACAATCTTGTAATTCCCTCACAGTCGGCGGTGCTTTGTTATCTTCCGTTTGATATATTATAAGGGATTCACCCACAAAAGGTCGACATTAAACCTGAAATCCCTTGGCCAGCTCTTTTGTAGCCTTCCGTGTATTTATATCCAATAGTCACGGTCATCACATTGCATCTTCTATTCTTAGTAACCTTGCAATTAATTACTATTTTGTTTTCCTCATCAATTGCTTAATTGTTAAAAATAATCCCTTTTCGATAATATTAGTCAGCCATGAATTGCTATAGATAGCTTTTTATGTAGGCGTGAACTATTTATTAATACAAGTTTGTTATTCTTGTCATACCGGTAAATATCCTTGTAAATATCCTTGTAACTGTCCTAGTAAATGTCCTTGCAATGTCATAATATGCCTTCCAACAGATTGTTCGTTGTGACATTGGACGTTTTATATACCCTGTCTGTGTAGAATGTAAAATATACTACCCCGCTTCTTTGCCTCCTATTTCAATAACGGATAAATGAGATACAAAAGGCATAATAGAGACCACATGTCTGAGCCTTTCTATCTTTTATTCACACTATTTCACACAAACCATCCTATAAATACACCTTTTAAAGCAATCTCACCAAATAAATGACACTTTTCAATGTTCGCCCCTAGACACTGCAGGAATAGAAAGTGGTGAATGAGTGCTATTCAGCCTGTGAATACTCTGGTGTTGTGTTGAACTTGTCTGTACTTTTCACCAAATGAAACCCCTCCCAGAGGCACAGGGGCTAACCCTTTAGGAACGGCATACTACTTTAATGTGTTATGCACTTTGTCGTCATCATGCATGAATGCAGCCATGGCGAGTGACTTGCCAGGGCTGCATTCATGCATCAGGCCGACCCTATGGGGTTGATACACTCCACAAGGGTCGGCATGATGCACAAATGCAGTGTTGGCGAGTTACTCACCACCAGCGCTGATGCATTACGACTACAAATGTACCTTTTAGCAGCAAGCCGTCTTTAAGGGTGTCACAGGGGGACAGAGACCAGACATCTGCAGATTTTGTGTCCTTCCTCTTGGGGCAGACAATACGACGCCCCGCGTGGTCAATATGTCCATTAAGTGACCATTTCAGTGCTCATCCCCAAGGGTGCTTACAGCTACTCTAACCACTGTAACCCTCTAAGAGCGGCATGATGCCTCAAGGCGTCATCTTGATTTGTCATCATGATGCAATAACACAGCGCTAGTGCTTAACTCAAAACTGTTCTGATGTATCATGCCGACTATTAGGTAGTGTATCAATCACGTAGGATTGGCATTATGCATGGATGCAGCACCGGCGAGTTACACGAGTTACTGGCCAGCGCTGCATGCATGCATCATGACGACAAAATGACATTCATAACACAATGTAGCAGAACACTGTCGTTAAAGGGTTACCCTGACGGCCGCCCTGCTGTGTCCTGTGTCCGCTCCCCACACCCCTCCAGTGTCCAGGTGTGAGACGCTGTAGAGACGCAGCAGAGACGCAGCAGAGACGCCCGGCGCGCCGTCAGTATAAGGGTCCTCCAGGTTACCTCATCCCCGTCCAGACCCATCATTACCTCCTGGAGGAGGTGGGAGAGGGCTACCTGGCCGCCCCCTGGTCAGCGGCAAGCCCCTCCATCACCTCCCCTACTCAATAGTGTATTTACACCTTTAAGGGCTGGATAGTGCTGAAATGGGCTTTGTTGGCATGATGCATGAATGTGTAGCAAGCACTATTGGGTTGGTCTACTTTCCAGGGCTGCATTCATGCATCATGATGACTATCCTGGTGTGTATAAACCCTGTAGGCTCGTTATGATGCATGTCAGGTAAACTTGCCAGGGCTGCATTCATGCATCACCTCCCCTACTCAATAGTGTATTTACGCTTTTAAGGGCTGGATATAGTGCCTCAATGCTCGTGCTTGGAATGCAGAATAGGGGGTTTTACTCAGGTCAACCCAACAGGGATGATTCATGCATCATGCCGACTCATATATGGTGTATCAACCCCGTAGGGTCGGTATAACGCAGGGCGAGTAGACTCTTCAGCGCTGCATTCATGCATAATAGCGACAAAGTACTTTGCACAATAAAGCACTACGTACCCCTATCAAAGGGTTAAGCCGCCTGTCCACCCATGCACCTAAAGCTCTAGATTAACACTGTGTCTCTACTTGAGGATCCACATTTAGCTATAGGTGGATCCTTGGAGGAAAACAAGGGCCGTCTACTTGGTGAGCGGCCAGGCAGAAGGGATGCTACACGCGGGTTGAGTGGATCATCCTGTCTGCCTGTCTGCAAGCATTGTGTTGACTGCTGGGTGCTGTTAGCGGCATGTTTACTTGATGAGTACTGACATGGTGAGGGTGTAGGGTGAAGGGTGTAGGACACTATTAGCACCCTCTCCATGTAAGGGCCCCATCACCCAACACATAACCATTTAACAGTCTTCATGAAAGGTTTTTCGCCATGCGGTCCTGCAAACCTTTATTTACCGTATTTTCTAGGCGTGGCTTAATTTGTGCAGGCCATAAAAAACATAAATCAAGAATTCACATTGAATAAATACAACTTACCTGTATATACCCATAGAAACGTTACCCATACACTTTTTCGTTACTATAGCATTGTATTTTCAATCTTTGCATATGTACTATTATTCATCCTATATTTGAGTTTGGAATTATCAAGTAGCTTCTCCAGAGGACTATCTTTCACGCATCCAATGTAAGTGGAAGAACGCCCTTTTTAGGGCGATTCTTGCAATACATGTTTCAATCTCAATCTCAATCTCAATATGAACACTTTTGTGGAATCCTATTCAAGATGTTTATGCAAAATGTATTTCTTTCTAGAAACGTTAATACAGTCAACTCCCTCTTATAGCGGCCACCTCTCCAGTGCAGCCAATCCCTCTAATGCAGACACTTTCCATAGTCCCAGACATACTACAATGTACAGAAAATGACCCCCTCCAATACAGCCACCCCACCAAAGCGGCCACTTTTTCATAGTCCCAAGGGTGGCCTCATTAGAGGGAGTTGACTGTATTAATAATGGCTCGATTTACAAGCTGTAAAAAACTGACATGTAGGCCAGGATTCAGCCAATCATCTTACAGAAGTACACTAGGCTGCATTGATATATCATGTTGTCCAAGGGAATAATGCATTAAAGCACTACACTGAAAACCCTATGGCCTATAAGGTGATCAGTAGTGATGACCTTAGGGTGATCATATTGATGGTGCCCTGGCGGAGTACCTGGTCCTCTTTAGAGTGATCATATGTGAGGACCCAGGGTCATCATATTGATCACCTTTTATGCAAAATCTAAGAGGATGCAGAGTCATCAATATGATAACCCTGAGTAGTCAATCTGATGACTGTCATACAGTTTTTGATCTGTCTTCATTATGAAGTGGTATTTAGAGATATTGTTATAATTACCCCTCCCAATCATATGCCTAGCATGGCCACCCCTTATAATAGGCACCATATAAAGGCATGTGTGTGTATGTAACAAGCAACAGTCACTCCTTCCATTTGTAATAATGGTTTCATAGACAAAAAAGGTGTCTATGTCTATACACATCTAGGCTTTTGGTAATTCTGCCACAATCGTCTTTTAAATTACTTAGCTTGATAGTATGATAGTATTTTTTATATCCTCCAGTTTATATCCTTATTTGATCAGGATTATAATAGGTATTAATCAATAGATCACCTAGAGTATGGGCTGTATGTTACATTGTTGTATAGTAGAGCCATCTAGTGGCAAAATTATGTCCTCAAGTTGATCACCTAAGGTCATCACTGTGATGACTTTAGGTGATCAACTGGGAATGATCACCCCCAGTCATCTGCACTGAGGACCTTTCCATAGGGCTAGGGTTTTCAGTGTATGCTGTCCTTGAAGGGATAAGGGTCACATATTGTATGGCTCTATCCCATGCTCTCCGTACAGCACCTACAATGTTAAAGATGGTGTACCACCTAAAATTCGTTAATTTCCTATTGATGCCATAATACTATTGTACATACCATGCTATAAATACTCCCTTACTTTTAAAAGGATGGGATATATCTAAATCGATCAAATTTGCCTATTTAGTGCAATCATTTTTACTGTAGGTCGACACTAAAACTGTCTATGTTGTGGTACTGCATGGCTCAGTGCTTTCTCTACCAGGCTAGTTTCCCCTGTACTCACCTGGGGGAGTGACTGAGTCAATGAGGTGAATGGGCTTTATTGCTAAATATCTCAAATCATATATTTATAGACAAATATTTTGCAAATATTGGGCACTGTGTATCAACTAAAATGATAATGGAACCCATGGCATCCCTTTTGAGGAAAGGGTTTGGGAAGAGTATTAGTTGATACACCATCAAAGTGCCTCAAGAATACCCTTCAGCTTGTTGTCACAAACGGTGAAGTTCTTAACCTGTGACAGGGCCGGTGGGGGACCTAACATATTTGGAACCCTCTTAATGTTGGGTCCAAAAAGAGGTTACCCCTTTCTTACGAAAGAATAAACGACAACAACACGCTGCCATAGATAAAAGGGTTATGCAACGTTAAATTTACCCATTGCGGGGGGGGGGGGGCTGAAAAAGAAAGTGAAAAACGTTGGGGCTCTTACACGAATATCCACCACACCCACCACCATTTATAAAAAATGACCTCTCACTACTGCTATGGTAACAGACGCCTTGTCCGTGGGTGTTTTAAGGAGAGACCTAATAATCCTGTCCTCCACGGTGGCATTAGTTACACTAACAACCAGTCCCTACTGTTTTATTTACGGACAACAACAAGAGTAGGAATAATTTAAGGTCCGTAAACTGCTTTCTTTTCGTCATAATGCATAGATGCAGCCCTGGCGAGTCTACTCACCAGACCCCTCCGGTGTACATTTCTGTATATCAACCCATAAGGTCGGCATGATGCTTGAATGTAGCACTGGCAGGTCATTCGTCATGTCTGCATGCATGCATCATGAGAACAAATGACACATCGCATTAAAACAGTATGCTGCCCTAAAAGGGTTAAATACGTGTCGTTGAGTCTGCTTTAAAGATTTAATTTATTAAATTAAAGGTTGCCTGAAGCCGCCTGTGAACGTGATACCGATGTAATGCAGCTTTAAGCAGTGAAACTTTAAAACCGTGCCTTCATAAAGATTGTGAATCCGTACAAATAATGAGACTTATGTTTATGAGGATCGTATTCTTGTCTGCATATTAAAACGGGATTTAATGCTGGAACCTGTTTTAGATTGCCATAAACCTGAAAACAGATGTTTTATTCTCTGCCTTGAGTCCCATGTAAAACTACATGTTATGTTGACAAACAGTCTACATTAACTTACATTATCTTCCTGAGTTATACAGGCACTCATACATAGAAACACTTCAAAGTATACAAATCGTGTAATTTAAATATTTCCATTGTTCTAATCCTCTTTCATCGAAACACGTTTTCAACACCTGTCAACCCTTCTAAGTACCTGTCTCAGAATAACACACACAATTAATTTTTATTTTTATACACATCCTGTATGTCCATAGGCAGTTTCTAACCGACAAATTAACCCTTTAGGTTTATAGGCCACATAGTGCTTACATGCCCTTAGTCATGTTGTCGGCATGCAGCCATGGTGAGACTACTCATCATGCATTACGACAGCCCTACGTGGTTGATACACTCCTGAAGGGTCGGCATGATGCTTCAATGCAGCACTGACGATATACTCAACCTGGCTGCATTCATGCATCATGCCAACCCAGGCCATACCGTATCACTTTGCGCACTATGCTGCCCATAAAGGGTTACCAGTCATTATATCCCATGTTTCGTGAGCACTACAATGCATGTACTTATAAAACAAAGGATGGCCAAGAGCGGAACAAATTACCATACCCGACATACTACAAATTACCTCCAGACAAGGGTGCCTAACACGAGAAGACACATATTATTTTCTGCCCCATGGAGGTAGTAATTGCTGTGACCCCCGAACCATGGTGGTAGTGATGGGCTGGTGGCGGCGTACCCTGTTATCTATAGGGGGTAATTGGGGGCCTGTTGACGGCAGGGGTGGTCAGTGTAGGGGGCAGACACCTGTGTGCTTGGTGAGGGTCCGGGTGTGCAGCAGAAATAGTTTATGCATTATAGAGAGGACAAATGTTACGGTTGAGCTACATGTGGGCACATGTCGAGGACTGCATGGCGGATCCATAGACATGATTTCAATTTCAATGGGTTTTCTTTCGGTTGTTTTTTTTCAAGTGTATTTATTTGATCTAATTGGTCTTGCAACCAAAAATTGATTAGGTATATTGGCCTTCTGCCGCCAGCACATCTCATTTCATAAATCATGAAATGTTTTAAAGTACAGTGTTGACATACCCTCATGGTAAGTAGTGATGAATAACGCTGCATGCTTCAAGCTATACAGTGGTATACTCAGGTTGTTTTCATAAGGATATGAATAGTATGAATTCAAAAGGTAAATTGGCCCTTTAAATGACTAAAAATATCGGAGAATTACTAGTATATCGCCAGTCGCAAATACAACTATATCTATCAGACATATTTATGAATGATGTATTACCGGCGGAGCCTGCAGGGTAGGTTTGATAATAATTCTCCATTCGTAAAAGTAGCTGATCTATCACAGTATGGCCGTGTTTGATCAGATAGTGGACAGGGTGAATACAAATGTAATTATTACCACAACCTGACGATAAAGGCTTGTGTAGTAACAGATGGGTGATGTACTGACACCCCCATGTCTACCCCATCAGTACATGGCTGCAGGCATCTTCTGTAATTCCTTATTTATCGTAAATTGATCTGAACCTATAATCTTGCCACACATCTAACCTTTCAATGTTACCCATGTGGCCTGAATGAAGAAGATGTATCCATGGATGAAGACAGAAACAAGTGATTGCACTTGGCAGTTTTCTGTATAAAAGAGACAAAATTATGCCAAAATTGGGGGAAACTGTTTTTACCCGAATGGCCTTTGACCCAAATAATGGCCCAAATGTTAGGATGTATAGTCAATTCCATTTTACTCAACTATCACCCAAACCGTTAGTATGGACTTTCCACATAAAACATCAAAGTTATACCATGTTTCTTTGCCAGAATAAAAAGCCTGTGAAATCACCCCCATACATTCCCCAGTCCATACATGAACAAGGACGAAGGTCAACTGAATGTCTCGTTCTCACATTTTACACAAGTTATAATACACAGAGTATGTCTCTGTATATAGATAACTACCTGCAGTCCTTCTCCACATACTGCATGTTATACCGGCCGTGTTCTGGGGTATAGGCACCATTTATCCCCTTCACCTTGTAGGTGGAAGTGGCCTGTGGTGTCAGGACCTTTCTGGCCGACTTGTCTCCATAATCGGCCACAGTTGTTGAACAGGGAGCGGGAGGAGGTAAAGGGACAAGCATTGTGGGTTGTAGTGCATAGTGCTTTAATGATAATGTGTTATGGACTTCATCAACATTATACATGAATGTAGCTTACTCACCAGGGCTGCATCCCCCTCCCCCCTGTATGTTTAACATGCAGGGGAGTAGCTCAGTGGTGTATCAACCCCATAGGGTTGGCATGGTGCTTTAATGCAGTCCTAGCAAGTCACTCGCAAGGGTTGCATTCACGCATCATGACGACACACTAGCATGATATATTAAAGCACCTTACGTCCCTTAAAGGTCTAATAACCTTCAGCCTACAAACCCCCACCTTGCCCCCCCCCCCCACTGCCCAGACCAGCACGGGACCCTGTGCTGTCGTCAGGACGACGACCTGGTGATTGGTGACTTCCCCGAGATGCAGGATCCATAAAAAAGACATAAACAAAAAGACAAATGTCGTCTGTGGCGGGAGATGACGTTATGCTGGTTGCTGGCGGACCTGTCCTCATTGGGTACAAGCATTCCGCACAGATTGCCCCACTCTGAACATGATGTTGTATTTAAAGTTGTATGGACAGTCTGTTCTTGTGAGTGTAGCTTGTACGATTGTTTTAACCCTTCACGGACGACCTGCTGTATTGAAAGCAATATGTGGCCTCCCGTAGTCGGCAGCGGTACCCACAAATAGGGTTACAGTGGGGTGTTGCTGTGTAACTCGGCGATTTTAAGAAAAGCCAATGACCCTTGTCGATTTAAATAAATAAGTCTTTTCCCTTTTTGCCAGCCCTGTTGTCACTTGTCAACTTGAAGAAATGCCATGTCCCTTGTCCATTTAAAGAAATCAGTCTTGTCCCTGGTCATGAAGTTTAAACAGACTCTTGTGGATTTCTCAAATTTACACATCCGGGGCCCTACGAATAACTCACCAGCTGTGCATCAGTGTATCATGCCAACACTACGGGGTTAATACACTCCCGCAGTTTCGTCATGATGACGCATTTCTCGCCGGGGCTGCACTAATGCATCAGGATGACAAAGGGCATCGCACATTAAAGCGCTATGCAGCTCTTAGTGACGCTGTCAGATAATTCTAATCTGAGCGACTGAAATCCCTCGGCTATTCGTGCGATCCTTGTTGGCCCTTTGTTTTCTGACTCTAGCGAAGATAGAATGGGAAAAGAAGTATGTAAAACCTTGAGAATGAATGCTCTCTGGGTTCTTAGAAAACATTTATGTTTTCATTGACAAAAGCGGCAGTCCTAGCAGCCACTTTCCTTTATTGGCATCACACAGTCAGTGAATAGCATGGTGAGAATAGCAGTGAACGTCATGCACACTGACGACATCATTAGGTAATAGCCGAGTTGAAAGCAGCTTGTCGACACACCCCTCCTTTGTAAAATATCGCAATAATGAATTCAACTTGACTCACGATGCTCAGAACTGCAAAAATAGAATTGTAATGAACGTGAATTCGTGGTACAGGCGAGCTACCTTATTAAAAGTGTGAGTATCATAATTAGTGATAAGTGGGAGGGGGGAGGGTAGCAAAATTGTGTAAACCTTGACAAAATATCATCTCAAAAAATCTCAGAATCGCACCTCCAACACCGACATGAAATATGACCTCAGATTCATCTTTTGTACAACATCTCGATCTAGATAATTTTCCTAGGAGGATTACAACGACACAATACATTGTAATGACATTGATTCATGATTTAGGTTCATAAAATATTGTATGAGAGAGACACATCAATATGATAACAATGTGAAGGCACAGGTGACATTCTGGTTACCACTGTTATACTACTGGTGTGGTGAGGGGTCTCAGGCTAGATCATACAGGTACAGGTGGTATAGATCTCACAGGCATGCAGGGTGCTTTAATGGTGGAGAAATTTGACAGTGCTAGATTGATGCATCATGACGCCCCATGGAATTGATACCCTCCTGAAGGATAGGTATGATGCACCACTGCAGTAGCTTTTTTTTTTTTTTTTTTTTTTATTGCTTTATTTGACATCCACATAGTGATATACAAGTCAAATTTTTCATCATCCAAATAATGGTTTCATAAATAGCATAAAGATCCTTGGAGGTGCACAGTGCAAGCTATGCAAATCTGAATACTAGTTAATCCTTAACAGTAGGTTCATTCATAATAATTACATTTGGCTGGTCAGACCTGTAAGAAATTTCTATATACAAAAATGCAGCATTTTTCTTAAGATACACAAGTATTACTTTGTATCGTGCTTTCGTGACATTGTGTGGCATTTTGCTTTGACATGAAGTACACATATAACATCATAGAAGTATCCCATAGCAACTTTATGTTCAAATTAAAGCGTTAATTATTATTAAACTTGCACAATTATAAAATCATAGAATGCACTTGTCATAGAGAAATCGTAAAAATTTAAATTCTAGATTATTATGTTTCTCGCCAGTACTGCATTGATGTATCATGCCGACAGATGAACATGAAGCCTTTGGGGATCATGCTTCCCGAAAAAATGTGAGCCAACCCTTAGTAGATCAACCCAGGTTCAGACCACATGACCGATTCTCCTCACACAGACAGGTTGGTCATCTATCACCTTGTCGTCCGGCAACTACCTCCCCAGAATCTGACCCCACCTTCCTGGTCTATTTCCTCACTCCATAGTCTCTATACATGTAGAGTCTAACCACACGCCCTGTGATGCTACTGTAACATTTACTTTATGTGTGGAAACAAGTGGAGGGAGAAATGAATTAATGAATTGGAGATGTTATGTATTACTGGGACCTTCATTTTTACGATTCAATATGACTACGTTATATTAGATTTATCTCATGTCATCTTGATTTATGGCATTTTAAAAAGATTACTCACCATTAAACTAAATTATTCAGGCTGCTAAGAGATAAAGTTGCCAATAATTCATTCCAACGCCTCCTCGAAATTATAATCAGTATCAGCCACTATCATTATTCATGTCACATGAATAGGATACTCCTGTCTTTTGTGTGTCTCTGCTCTGAGATTCTATCTAACAGAAAGAGTTACCAGGCAATTACAGTCTACTAATTGCATAAGAGAAATAAACTAATGAGATGTTCTTATTCACAACACAATGCCATTGATACTACTCAATAGGTTTTGTAATTATAATGCATCAATTGAGACCCTATGAGCAACTCGGTGGCGCTATATCCATGCATAATGCTGACCATTCAATATGTTTTCATCTCCAAGGGTCAGCCTGATGCATGAATGCAGCCCGGGCAGAACTACATTCATGCATCATCTTGATAAAATACATTAAAGAACTATGCAGCCCTTAGAGGGTTAAGTTAGTAAAATCAGGAATCAGCACACCTGTAGGCATGATTATGCAGATGAGAAAAAAGGTACCCTTGAAGCACTGCCTTTTATCATCAGTTATCAGAGGTCCGTCATTATGAGTAGATGTTGGAGTGGGGGTAGGCTTGGTGGATTTTCAGTGATGGCATTTTTCACCCCCCCCCCCGGTGATAATTGTTGCCCTTTGTAACAATTCAGTCTCATTACAATTCTAACATTTACATAAGCTGTGTTTTTAGCTCTGGATATCACAGGTCAAATTGAATTCATTTTTCTGATCATAGAGAGGTAAAAGGTGTGAACAAGCTCCTTAAAACAATGCCATTACCTAACAACGCCAAAAGTGTGCATGACTTTTACTGCTTTTCCCAAGATGTGCTGATCACTGACATTGTGATGCCAATAAAGGAAAGTGGTAGCTAGCACTTCAATGAAAACATGATTGTTTTCTAAAGATAGGACGACTATTCACTGTCAACATTTCACATACTCTCTTTTTTCTTTATCTCAGCATAACACACCAATAGAGCGTGTTAGTATTGTGTTGTGTAGTATATGCATATCATTTACTATACGGCACTAGCGCATTGGGCTATGGGGGGGCCGCCATCTTGACTCAGAGCAATGCATTCTGGTTAGGCCCCCCTCTCCACAGCAGTGCATAATGGGTGAATTTCCTATCAGTCCCTTTGTTCCAGGTGCGAGGGGAGGGGATTAACACGATAAGGTTTTGCCCCCAACTACCTGAAGTACCAGGATGTGCTAGTGCTGTATACTCATTGCTCCAGCCATTTTTGAGTGGCTCCATCAATACATTAACAGCTATTTAACATGATGTGGAGTGGCACAGGAGGCAGCCTGGGCATAAAACAGTGAATACAGATTGAAGACAAAAACAACCAGACTCAATAATGAAAACAATTTGATCATGATGTAAACTTGCCAACACAATGATGATTAAAAAGTGGTTATTTAACCCTTTGGTGCCCACAACTATTTAATCAACATCTGTTTTATTCAACATGATTGCTCTGATGTTTGAAGTCATGCACAACAAGTAATTTATTCCTTTTAAGACAAGGGTAATATAACATTTCCTAAAAGATCTTGAAATGGACTTTATCTTCAACTTTGTAAAATCATTTAACTTTGGTTGCCATGGCAACCTGAAACATTCTATTTGCTGATATGCTCAATATACTGCATTTTTAGGGCAAATGAGGTCCCATTTGGCTATAAATAGGCTATTCCTAGCCTGGAAAACGTTCCAAATAAGAACCATCTGAATAGAAATTGAAAAATATTGATACCTTAATCAGCATCTGCAGGAAAACTTGATATAAAGTGATTTTACAACAATTTTTTGTATTTTTCATGTATTTTGAATGGCATATCGGTGAAAATTATGTTTTTTTGATGACTTTTGGACAACCATGATGGATCACATCTCTGATCACCTTTTCCTTAGTTAAGTCTGCACTATTCCTCATGTATACAATCCACAGCAGGATAAGTGGTGTCATTCTAATCGTGAGGTCCTGGGGCTTCATATGAGGGTATAACCTTAAAATTTGACCCAGCAGAAGTGTCTTGATGATCCTCTACTTCAATATAGGTGTTTTTATGCCTAAAACCGCGCCAATTGGCGCGGTTGGGCACGTAAGGGTTAATGGACATTATTTCAAAGGTAATTATAATGAAGTACTCAAATATTGCTTTGATGGAAGTGCTTCTTCCCACAGAAATTAAAATCATAAAAAAATAATGACAGGACTTAACTTCTAAAAAGAGGATCTGCCATGTAATACTCTTCCCCATCACTACCATGTTATCAGGGTTTGATGTGGGGATGATGGCTGTCTGGAGGGGAGAGCGTCCTCTTGGTACCTCGTTCTGTGAATTATTTGTGGATCTCTAACAATAAAAAGCAGATCTCATGCTGTTGAAGATAAAACCACTCCACCACAGAGGAGAACTGAGTGAGACTGAGCAGAACCGAACAAAAAGTGAAGCAGGTTTAGAAAACGGGAACCACAGTGGTGTCGGATTTGTGATGTACCAAGACTGAAGTGCATCTATTTGTAACATGGTCATGGAAGACTACACATTTTTTGGTATTGAAAATAAAGCTGTTATGAGCTTCACACAGAAATGTGTTATAGCGCATAACTATTTGTTTTTGTAACCAGGAGCTTTGATATTGAGGGCATGACATCCTAAGACTATGTTTAACTTGGAAATCTAACATGGCATGCCTATTAAAATTTTGCATTTCCGAAGCATTGTGTGTATAAGTAGTAATAAATATTAATATTTTAATGACTTACATATTGATGCCGCAGGTTAATTAAGAACATAGAGACACAACTGTTGTGCTGTCTCACCCCTATTTGCCTCCTCTTCCACACTTAGCACCTCTCCACATTGCCAGACAGAGGTCGCGTGCCTTTAACCACTTAAGCTCAGCATAATAATCTAATGCACCATGCGCTGCTGTCTTCAATTCTTCACGTCAATGCAGCTCGGGGCAGTAGCTCACTGGGGCTTTACTTTTTAATTGTACCCACCATATGATTCAAATGGTGTGTATGATGCACCAATGCAGTGCCAGTGAGTTACTCCTAGCGCTACATTAGAACATCATGAAGACAAATGAACATGAAGCCTTGAGGCAGTAAGCAGCCCTCGCGTGCCTGTTGATGTTGTCTGCACACAAACTGCATGCAAAGCAATTTCTCTAGGCGTCAATCACAGCTAGAAGCAATGGCTACTTTAACTGTACCTTTTGCAACATGATGGTTAATTCACATGCACTGTTGTAGACAAAATTAATCATTTCCCAGACAGACTAATTTCATGGGGAGACAACCATGAACAAAATTGTTTTTGTGAAGGCCAAGAAAGTGGAATGGCAGTTGTTACAAATCATAATCTTCTCACTAAGCATAAAAGTGTTCAGCCCCTTCTTATACATACATTTGTATAAAATAACAATGCATCCACCTGCTTCAGTGAATACCAGACTTTTCCTGTTATTTCTAAGCTCGCCATATACATGCTGGATAATTGCACGGACATTGTCTATAGTTTTCTTAACAGTCATTCCTCATCATCATTTATGACAGTTCTCTACTATTCATGGATTTAGCTATTATATGATTCCAAAGCTAATCATCAATAAAGTGGCTCTTGCAAGTTAATTCCATTGAATCCATAATAAGATTAATTAAGAACCAAGAAAAAGATGAGAGGAAGGAAAAGGTGCTCCAAAACAAAACTCCATGGTCTCTCATCCAGCAAGGAGATCCATGTATCATGGTAACGAGATGTCAATTATAATTATTTGGGTTGGGAGTCTGCCAGGCTTCTGGATTCAATTAACATGTGTCTTCACAATGCACTTTGTACTTGCATGCACAATATGACCTTAAGGCCACTCAAAAAATTGATCAGTAAAAGTTGTTATAATGGAAGTTATTCCTAGCTGACTGCATTACTGACAGCATAAGCTTTAATTTGATACCAAAATTGCCAATAATTAACATATTTTTCATCAAAAATGTAAAAAAAAAAAAAAAAATCATGAATTTTATGATGTGCGCGGTGATGAGAAACAACTTCTTTTTTTTGAGTGGCCTAAGCCTTGTCTTGCCAACAAGCCATTCTGGGAGAGTGAACTTATAAGAACATTAAATGTTTGCATGACTGGAATAGCCAGAATAATCTATAAAAATGTATATATATATGCCGTTGCAAAATTTATAAAGCTATATAGCATAGGTGCAATTTATGGTAATAGGAGATATGTTTCTGTCATTTTAAAATATATTAAACTGATTTATTTGTGACATCTTGGCCTTTAAGTCCACAGGTCTTACTTACACTAATAAGGGACCAAACTGTACCAATGAAAAGCATCAGAACCTGCACTGTCGGGCAAAAGCCTTTAGTACTTGGATTCTACTAGATATTTTAGTCAAAATGCAAAGTAACTTTGGTTCAAATTCCTGATCAGAGTGAGTGCATGTATAGGCTGATATTCAGAGTTATCATATATAGTAGAAATGTACAACTTCCAGAGGAGAAGACCAGGCACCTCTCTCAACAACTCTCAGAGAGCCTCTCGCACTGAGACTCACTAGAGCCATAATTAGTTTTACCAGACAGGTACCGTCCATACAAAAAGCCTAGACCGACACACTAACAGGTCCCTGAAGTCTGGTGATACATGGTCACCATGGTGATTCTAGTAACCATGGTGATCCATTAACATCAACTTTTTAATCTGGGATCTGTAGTTGGTTCAACAAGAAAAAATCATCAAAGAAACACGTGCCACCCTGTAGCCAATGGAAACAGACCGGAATAGGAATCAAGTGAACAAAAGTGAAGGAGTCAGTTACAGCAGTTCTTACTCCATCAGTCTTTACCATTGAAAATATTGTTTGCTATTGGAATCAAAGGCCTGCCTTATGTGTTAGATCTGCTCACGTAGCTTAGAGATTGATATGTCAGCAATCAAAAGGAGAGGATGCTTATTTTAAGATAACATTTTCTAATGAAACAGCCACACAGAGAAGATGATCTATTAATCCCCTGCTCAGCATCCTTTCTGTAGGACCGCTTACCCTAGGGCTGCTGTTGTGGAGATGTACTGCTCGCTAGTTTCTAAAGAGAGCATATTCGGTTTCACTGATGAATTTCAGTATAAGTATATCTAGCTTCTCAGGTTTGAGATTACTATTGCATCATGTACCAATAGATAGTTTCTCATGTGATACCCATACTTACGTTACAAAAGTGTAAGTGTAGGATATCTGAGGCTAGACATGGAGACATGAATATAGATTAGCAACAAGAGTTGCAATGATGATACCAAGCTTGTTTATAATTTTTGCTGTATATTATGCATAGACAAATATTTTGATACTTCAATTTGTGGAGGCAATTTCTTATGTTAACACATGATCCTGCGGACCTCAGTAATGGTTTATGGCCCTATGCAAATGATTTGTTTATGTCAAATAGCTTTACCTGAAATAGTCCATATGCTGGTAGGGAAGCCTTGATAATTGATAAAATCTATGCACCATTTGAGGCTATTTCTGATAACTCTTAGGTACCCAAAATAATTTGTGGAGGTCCATACATCATATTATCCACATGGATATCAGAAATACCCCTTCCCTAAATAGTTAATTCGAAATAAGATGGAGGTAGTACCACTCTTCTGTACATTGTCAAGATCTAAATCATTCTAGCTAAAACGAATAATAGAAACAACCTACATCACAATTACAGACATTTATTATATAGGACCATAATAGATATGAGTATGCTAAAGTGTTAGTGTATATTATGCAAGCAGGTGGCAGTCTGGCCCTTTTGCCTTAGTCATTTAAGGCCTACTATGTGCTGTAAAACACTAAATATTCCTTTGGCCATCATGATGCATAAATGCAGCCTTGGTGAGTAATGACCTTACTGGATTGATCCAAAATATTGGCATAATGCACCAATGCAGTACCAGCACATCTTTCACTGCTGCATTGGTGCATCGCAAATGGTCTACTAAATGAACATGAAATCTTTAGGTATCATGCCGCCCATAAAGTGCTAACCTCAGTACATCAACCCTGGCTCAGACCACATGACAGATTCTCCTCACACAGACAGGTTGGTCATCTATCACCTTGTTGTCCGGCAACTACCTCCCCAGAATCTGACCCTACCTTCCCTGCCCTTTTCCTCACTCCATAGTCTCTGCATATTCTTACCACGCACCTACCACGTCCATACTATGTATCTCCTGTGTCACTTCTCAAAACAATTATACTAGAGTATAATGTTAAAGCATGTTGATTGGATAATCATTACATCAAATCATGGCTGTGAGATATTTATGACAATGGTTTATTTCAATGCCTATTCAGAATCCGTAATGGTCACTTCAGTTATTTTTTTCACAAAAAAGGATGCTCGAAGTAGGGATGTCCAAGACATCCTTTCTATGTTGCTAACTGGCAAGTATCAAAGTGTCACAAGGCCTAGAATGCACAAATTAGATGTTCAATGGCAGGAGTAAAAGGAATTAGATCAGAAAGGATCACACCTGTCCACATGCTCATGCACGTGCTCGCAACAGTTGATACAGATAAGGAAATAGAACCTCATGCAAGAACATGGCTCTACCAACAGCAACACTGAGAAGGAGTCATTTGGTAATAGATGGGAGGCTTGATGATTTTTTTTCTGATGATGACAACTTCAAACAAAATGTTTGATACTAATTTTGAAAAGAAAAGTTTGACCCAGCCCCTTGCCCTTGGCAAGAGTTGATGATTATCAGGTTTTTGCATTCCTCCCTTTTTTTCTCTTTTTTTAAGTGTTTTATTCGGGTTGGAAGATAAAAGTTACTAAGGTAATGCATCTCCTAGCATGTGTGCTTTGCATTGCCTCCGCTAGGGCCCCTTATGTCCCAGCCAGCAATAATTGACTAAATATAAAACCTATATTTCTAATGAGGTAGCCAGCCTGTGCCACTTACTCATGCTCATTCTAAAATTTCCATGAGCTATCTTAGCAGCTCTGGGAATTACGAGTCAAATTGAATTCATTACTGTGATCACGGAAACAGAAAGGGTGTGTCAACAATATCCTTACAACAAGGCTGTTACCTAACAATGTCAGCAGTGTGCATGACTTTCACTGCTATTTTCATCATGTGCTGTTCACTGACAGTGTGATTCCAACAAAGGAAAGTAGCCGCTAGGACTGCTGCTTTTGTCAATGAAAACACAACTGTTTTCTAAGAGAATACTATTCACAGTCAACATGTTTAGATAACTCTTTCCTCTTACCTCTCTACATGGTGCACCAATATAGAGCTGACAAGTTACTCATCAGTGTTGCATTATGTTGTATAATGTATACTCATTGTCTCAATCATTTTTGAGTGGCTCCAGTGATTCTTCATCAGTAATTCAACATGTGTTGAGTGGCCTAGGAGACAAGCTGTGTGAGTGAGAAAAAGCAAAATCAGATATTGAAAAAAAGGCAGCCAGACTCAATAATGCAAACAATTTGATTGTGACGAAAACTTGCCAACTTGATAATTAACAACTTGTACAGATGCTATTTCCGCAGTAATGGTAATGAAGTGCTTAATTAATCCTCTGAGGGAGCTGCTTTTTATCATGTTATTAAAACAATGAAACAATAATGATAAGATCTAACTTCTAAAAAGATGATCCGACATGCAATACTCTGCCCATCATTACCATGTTATCAAAGTTCAATGTGGGGATGATGGCGGCTGGGAGAGGGGAGCACCCTCTTGGTGCATCGCTGTGTGAATTATTTGTGGATCTCTGACGATCAAAAGAACATCACATGCTGTTGGCAATAAAACCTCTCCACCATGAAGCAGAACTGGGTGAGACTGTGTGGAACCAAGAAAACAGTGAAGTTGAACCAAGCAAAAGCTGAATCATGCTTAGAGAAGGGGATTCACAGTGGTGTGGGATTTCTGATGTGCCAGGCCTGAAGTAAATCTTTTTGTAACATGGTCACGAAGGATACATGTACTTTTGTAATGAAAAGGAATCAATAAAATAGAAATATGTGAAAGGATATATTGTGCGCACTGGTATCCCTGACACATCCTTTGTATGTCCAACTAGATGATTTTAATACTTTATGGAGGTAAGCCATAAGCAGTGGCATTGAATCCTCAAGTATACATCTTAACATGCTATCTCTAAAGACAAGTGAACCTGATCTTACAGATGGTATAGCATACAGTATAGTAAAACCTGCTGAGACTAAAGGCAGAAGTACAGACATATATATTGCTGCCTCAGGCAAAGAAAAAGAAGAAAGAAGACAGAGATGCAGATAAGGTGAATGACCAGCTGCACGGATAGAAAAGAAAATGTGTAATCCATTATCTTTAAAGGCTTCTGTCACACCTCCTGCCCACAACATGATGAACCTTCCCCATTCACTGTCCCACTACCTCTTTGCCTCCACTCTCCCACCTACCACTCTCCCACCTCCCTCCCAAGACAGCCCTCTTTTGCTTTTAATCATTTTAGGCAGCATACTGATTTAATACCCTTTTGTTGTCTTATCTTGCTCTTCATTCATGCATCATACCAACCTTATGGGGTTAACGGGTCAACACACTGGACTAGTGCAGTGCTGTCAAGTAAATTTCAAGCACTGTGTTGGTGCATCATGATGACAAATGAACATGAAGCCTTAAGGCAGTTGGCATTGGGCAGCTGTCATGTGCCTTGCACATAAACTGTGTGCAAGGCAATTTCTTTAGGCGCCAATCACAGCTAGAGGGAATGGCTAGTTTAAATGTACCTTGTGCAATGGTTAGATCACATGCAGTGTTCCAGACAAAAAATATCATTTCCCAGACAGGCTAATCACATGTTAGAGTACAATACATGGAAATGACAGCTGTTAAAATTCATGACGTTCTCACTGATCACATATGAGTATTTTGATCCTCTGGATAAATACACTCTTAAAATCATCACATGAAATCGTGGTTAAGGAATGCCAGACTTTCCCTGTTATTTTCATGGTCACCATATTTTGTTTCGCCCTGTTCATTTCACATGCATTTCCTGTAATTATTTTAAAGATTTATCATTATTTTCTGATGGCTCTCCACTTTTTATTGATTCCGCCACTGTATGATTTAACTGATCATCAATGCAGTGGTCCTTGCCAGTGAATAGCTTCAAGAGCAAAATCAGGTGAAAGTAAGGAGATCCATGTATCATGCAAATGAGACGTCAGTAACAATTATTTGGGTTGGGAGCACAGTGGGATATTGGGGGTGGCAACAAGATGTTCTTTTCTTCTTTTCTCATTTACAAGAGATTGGGTTGTTCATGAGGTGACTGTTTATATGGGTTCTGGTTTCACTAAACATGAGTCTTGACAGCCCGATCTTGATATCTCGATCCTGCATACTGAACAGGACCCTAGGGGATGCCATTGCTGACAAGTGCATAAGAAGAGTATACTGTAAACTACAATACTGTATTGTCTCTTTAGAGGTGCAGATCAGATAGCATGTGGTCCATACCTCTATTGGATGTAAGATTGTTGTTGGGAGAGATATATGGCTACTTAGTTAGTTTCAATAGGGCTAGACCCTGTTTCTGCAATGCAGCTTATGTGCATATATATTAGAGATGTTATTCATAATAAATATACATTCAATGTCCTTAAAGGAATTTGTACTATTTCTTCATATAAGAGATGTTCTTTATGGACTTATAGAAAATACGAGTAGAATTATTCCACTAAATTGTCCAGACCCAAGATGTTTATGGGTCTAGGACATGCTTCTTTTACCTTGTGACAAATATAACTTAACTTATAGGTTAGAAAAGAATTGAATATGTAGGATATGCACATGACTAACTGCAGGATGTAGCCTGGTATCTTCAGGGATATCTTCAGGAATATCTTCTATCAAAGAAGTATGCGGCGCTTCAAGGGTCAAGTTAGTGAAATAAGGAAACATCAAATCTGCCTTCCTAACTTAAGAGCAGTGCTTACAACAAGTGATGGAAAATAAAACCCCAGAAAAACTGGTTCTTTTCAGGACCGTTATCAATAAATAGGAGGCTCATTGATTTCTCCCAAAATGGCAACCTTTTTCTTTGCCCTCAGTGATGACATTTTTAAAGTTTTATCCCTGCCCCACCCATACCTGCTGATAAGAAATGACTCAGCCCTAAATATAGGACTTATGTTTTTAAGAAAGCAGCCAGTCTGTGCCACTTCCTCACCCTCCTTATAATTCCACAAGCCACTTTTGCAGCTCTGGAAAACACGAGTCAAGCTGAATTCATTACTGTGATCACAGAGACAGAAAGGGTGTGTCCATAAGCTGCTGATGACAAGGCTATTACCTAACAATGTCAGTATAATGCATGACTTTCACGGCTCTTGTCACCATGTGCTGAGAACTAACTGTGTGATGCCAATCTTGAAACGTGCTAGCGAGCACTGCAGCTTTTAACAATGACCAGACCCTTCGGGGACTGGGATTGTGGATATGTCAATGATTATCTATAGACCCTAGGCCTATTCCGTGACATCCCTCCCATGTAGCCCTGCTGTGGGAAATTGTGGCCGATCTCACGATCTCTCTCCCCCTTCCCCCCAACCCCCTGCCCCTTCCCCTGCCCCTTCCCCCTGCCCCTTCCCCCTCCCCTTCCCCCTCCCCTGCCCCTTCCCCCTCCCCCTCCCCCTCCCCCTCCCCCTCCCCCTCCCCCTCCCATGCCCCCTCCCCCTCCCCCTCCCCCTCCCCCTCCCCCTCCCCCTCCCCCTCCCCCTCCCCCTCCCCCTCCCCCTCCCCCTCCCCCTCCCCCTCCCCCCTCCCCTTCCCCCACCCCCTTCCCTCTCCTCTAAATGGCGGGAACAGACAGGACAGCGTCCCACTGGTCCAGTTAGGCCCTAGCGATATCACCGTAGTTGCGGGCGTCCCTGCCTACCTACTCAGTCTCAGAGCACAGACATGCGACACGGCCTCCGATGCAACATAAACCTTACTGTAGCAACCAGGAGCGGATCCAGGGGGGGGGGGGACGCAAGGGGCGCCCCCTATTTTTCTGTGCATTTGAATGTAGATGCTTCAACACCCCGTGGAATGGTGTAGGTATTACAGCGCCCCCTCTTTCCCAAATTCTTGGATCCGCCCCTAGCAACATCACTCTCCTAACAGATTCTTACAGAGGGGCCCGACTCTGAAGTTTAGCTTTGATTATTTCAATTATTTGAACGTTTTAGAAGGACATTTTTACCGGGAAAGATTGAGGGAGTATTTACTACGGAATTTCATATTTTTCAACCACCATTAGATGATAGCTGAGTTATTTTAGCACCATTTTATTGCTGAAAATTATGGCGGAATTTTGTGAGATTGTTTGTGTCTAGTGCGAGAGTATTTCCATCACTTACTAAGTTTTTCTTTAGAATACAATGGATTTCCCAGAATCATTAGGCCTATAATAGAGATAAGGAGTTTAAGATACAAAGGGCTCATAATATACTTAAAGTTAAATTGGAAAGAACAATCGAGTTAGCTTTGAAAAAAGTCCATACTTGCATATAGCCTCTTTTGGTTTATCTGTTCCTGTCAAGCACTGAAGCCTAATTCAATGTGGTGGTACCAGCGAACCAACTAATGCCGTTTTATATATAGGGGAAAAACATGTCTGTCCTAAGGCCCACGAGACCATTCATAGTCAACATACTTTTTTTCATCTTGGGTCTAGTAAAGAAAAAAGGAATTCAATCACTTCAAATAAGAATCTGGCATCATAAAGAAAAACAGCATATTGCTTAAATGTTCAACCCCTCTATGATGCATGAATAAAGCCCTGGCAGGTATATTCACTGAGGCTAAATTATTGCACATGTATGAAATGGCCTAGGAGGCTATGCAAGTCAAAAACAGCAAAAACTGACTAAAGACAAGAAAAAAAAAATTGTGATGTAATTTTGCTGGCACTAGAGTAATCATCAACTAACACTTTAATGAACACCATTTCAAAGGTAATAATAACAAAGTCCCCAAATAATGATTTGATGCAACTACTTGATACAAAACCAATAAAAACAATAAAACAATAATAATTATAATGGGAGTAACTTGAGTAGCTATTAAAAAGAGGATCTGACATGTAGTGATCTGCCCAATCAATACAATATCATTGGAATCTGATGTGAGGAATGATGGCCCCAGGAGGGGAGAGCACCCTCTTAGTGCCTCACTGTGTGAATTATTTGTGGATCTCTGACGATCAAAAACACATCACGTGCTGTCGGCGATAAAACCACTTCACCACCAGCCAGGACGGAGTGAGACTTTGCGAACCCAAGAAAAAAGTGAAGCACTCATAGAGAAGGGGATTCACAGTGGTGTGAGGCCTGTTCAGTTCTAGACTGAAGTGCATCTGTTTGTGGCATGGTCATGGAAGGGTCAATATATTGTTGTATTGAACATGGATCAAGGTGTTATAAGCTACACCCACCTGCGGATCCAGAAGGGTTGATCTAGGGTGGGAAATCCAAAGAACTGTTGTCTAGGGTGAACGCAAGAGGGGTCAGTACCACTTTTCCTATGTTCAAGGAGGCATCGAATATTAGGGGTCTACCATATGCTCCGTATAGGCCCATTGCCTGGATTAGCTACTGGCTGCAAGCATTTCATAAAACATAATCATGTGTTTTTGTAGGAAGCAGTGATGATATTGAGGGCATAATGTGCTCATGCTATGTTTATATTGGGAATCTAAGACGGCAAGCCTATTTGAATTCCTGACACATTTTATGTATTTCCTACTAATTAAAGTTAAGTTGTTCATGTCTGATACAGCACTCTCTTTGTTAGAGCACAGGGTAGTCACACCAATGCTAAGCTACAAGCAATGGCATAAAAACCACACACATACAATATCTCTTACATGCGGTATATATAGGTCCACTAAGACTGAAAGCTGAGGCACACATGTTGCTGCCTCAGGCAAATAAAGAAGATAGAGATGCATCTGTTGTGTGGGAAATAATGACCTTCTGCATGCAAAGAAGAGGAAACAAAAGCGGTGCCCTAGTCTGTATAGGCAATATACACCTAATCCATTATGCTAAATGGCTTCTGTCACACCTCCTGCCCACAACCTGATGAACCTTCCCCCTTCTCCTTGTCACACCCTGTCCCTGCCTCCCCCCCCCCCCAACTGCAGACAGTCCTCGCATGCTATTAACCCTTTAAGGGCAGCATAATGTTTTATGCCCTTTTGTTGTCACCATACAATATGATGGGAGTAACTCAATAGCTCTTCCTTCATGCATCATACTAATATGGGGTTGAGGAGTCAATACAATGGTCCAATGCACTGCTGTTGAGATAATTGCCGGCACTTCGCTGGTGCATCAGGACGACAAAGGAACATTAAGCCTTGAGGCAGTAAGCATCCCTCGCATGCCAGTTAATATAGTCCACACACAAACTGCATGCAAGGCTATTTCTTAAGACGCCCATCACAGCTAGAAGGAATGTGTACTGTTACTGTACCCTGCACAACATGATGGTTAAATTATATGCAGCGTTCTGGACAAAAAATATCATTTGCCAAACAGAGTAATTTTCTGGGAAGACATCCAATCTTTGTTATTGGAAAGTACAAGTAAGAAGAAAAGCAGCTGTTACAAATAATAATCTTCTCACAAAACTTCAAAGTATTTTGATCCTTCGGATAAACATACTCTTAAAACCATCACATAAAGTATGGATGCATCCACCAACTGAATGGATGTGAGGCTTTCCCTTTTATTTCCATGGCCACCATCTTTTGTTTCTCCCTACTCCTTTATTTTTGTGGTTAATACTATAGTGATTTTTGTGGTTAATACTATAGTGATTAGCTAATTACTAATGCAATGGCTCTTACATTGAATATCATGGATGCCTCAATTAGGTGAAACTCAATAAATATCAAAGGGAAAAAGAGACGAGATGAGTTGCTCTGAAGCATTTCAACAGTAGTCACCCATCAAGTAAGGAGATCCATGTATCATGCAAATGGCACATCAGTAACAATTATTTGGGTTGGGAGTGCAGTGGGATATTGGAGATGGCATCAAGTAGGCACTTTTTTCTTTTTCTTACACGACAAGGGATGAGGGTTGTCCATGATGTGACTGTTTCTCAGGGCTCTGGTTTCAGTTAACACATGTCTTGACAACCCAATCAGTCTATGCATGCTCAACAGGGCCTTTGGGCTTACCATTACTGACAAGCAGTGCTCAGTGCAGGGAATTTACAGGAACATTGGATGTTTGGATGACCGAGAATTATCCAGAATTCAATTCATAAAATATATATGCCACTGTCAAAATATCTGCACAGCTGTTTAGTATAAGCGCAATGAATCCTAATCAGATTTTGCTTTCTTGTATAGCCCCAAGCCAGTTCAATTTGGGTGCACATCAGTTCCAGTAAACTGTCCAATTTGGTTCACAAACTTGATGCCATATTTTATTTAGCGATTGTCCAACTTGTGCACATGGCACAATAGAACACAATTAGGGTTTAGGAATAGATCAAGCTACTTTTGGCTTTTTGTAACTTTGATTCCAATTCCCTTGGCCTTCCTACAGGGTTTTTATGCTTCAGTCATGAATAAGATGTTGTAGACAATAAATCATTCACCGATTGATAGATATATGGTGGGTCAGAGTCAGTGTGTGTATAGCCTTACAGATCGTCACAAGTGCTGAGTCAGCATACATATATATACAGCAGAAATAAACAACTTCCAGAAAAAAGGATAACTCTCAGACAGCCTCCTGCACTGAGACTCACTAGAGCCATAACTAGTTCTACTTGACAGGTAGCGTCTATACAAAAAGTCGTCACAAAAAGTCCAGACCCTCTCACAGGTCCCTCTTGTCTGGTGATACACGGTTACCATGGTGATCCTGGTAGCTATGGAGATCCATATAAGAGACTTTTTAATCTGGTAAATGCAGTTGCTTCAACAAGAAAACATCATCAAAGAAGGCACGCACTACCCTGTAGCCCATGGGCACACACCAGAATAGAAATCAAGTGAACAAAAGCAAAGGAATCGGTTACAGCAGTTCTCACTCTTTCTTTTTCACCATTGGTAAATAGCCTTTTGGCTCCTGGAGCTACATCTGTATGAATATTCAACAGGTACTATAATGCATCAGTATGTTGCTCAGGCAGGAATATGTGCATTATTTACATAATAGAATGCAACTTTTCTCATGACTAGAATACATCTGAGTGTCTTTTAGGACAACAAGCAGATATGAGACAAAAGAAAAAATAGAGCAGGCAAGCAGAAAGGGGTACCCCCACGGGACTAGTACCAATTATAGCTACCATGGGGTGCCACCATGGCCTAATAGGAAAGAAACAGGCTAATAATTCATCCATATCGGGTACTTTTTCTGTAGAATACAGTAGTGTCACAGAAAATATTCTATTTTTGGTGAAAAACTTCTATATTTGAGATGTAAAAAGAACATTTTTGAGCCTAGATGAGTGTCCTTGTTGATAAGTGTTGCCATGGAAACATGATGTTCATTCCAATAGAAAAACAAAGAGGCCATTTGATTCACACAGAATATTATGGTCAAAACATATTAGAATTACCATTTCTAGATCAAAATCTAAAGTCTTATGAAGTATGAGGAAGGGTAATAAATGCACACAAAGAGAGTACTCACTTCATAGAGTGTGACTGTACATGAGTATGCTATTGCACTGTAAACCATGATGCTGTTTTATATCCCCAGGAGTATGCGCCATTTGGTCTGTATGTCCAAGGAAGCTCGAGTTTGTGCTAGCTGCATTGCTAGTTAGTCTCTGGAGAGACATCTTTGGTGTCACTCATGCAATCTCAGTATGAACTTAATATATGTCCTTTACATTTCATCAACTGCCAATATAGGGTTTCTTATGTGACTCTCTTGTTACTGAGGTTTAAGGTTGAGAAGGCATACCATCTCAGGCTCGAAAGGGAGGTGTGAGAGAGGACTAGTGAGAAGAGCTGCAATAATGCTCAAATGTTTGTTTATCATCTATTATTTTATTTTACAAAGTGAAATCTCTATATAGACATTAAATGTAATCTTGACACATGTTTCTGTATTTTACTTCACATGACCAGGGGACTGTTTGTAAAATTTGTGGAGATTTACAAATGATTTGTCCATAGCTCAAATAGCCTGAAATCAATTATATCATATCGTATAGAGACGAATGGTAACATTCATACACCTATTCGGGGCTATTTTGATGACTGTAACCACCGCCCCCCATCCCCCCCCAATAGGCATGAAATATGATTAGAAAGGACCCCAGATGCATCTACTCTACATTGTTGTGCTCTAGATCATTTTCTTATTCTTGAAAAAGACAAATTTAGAGACCCATACATTGTCATGACATTAACCCATGATCTAAGTCTAGAAAGGATATCCTACAAAGATATCAATATCGTTATGTCTAGGCACAGGGGATATTCTGATGAGCACTATTAAAATACACCATAAGTATCATACACATCAATGTATGGGATGGTAGAGTAGGTATCTGTACCTCCAGGTTGGAACTCGAGACAGTACTTTGATGATTGAGCGCTGGTATGTAACTCACAACGACAGCAGTGGTGCATCATACTAACAGATGAATGTGAAACGTTTAGATAACCCTTAGTATGTGAACAGAGTCTCAGACAACAGGACCAATTCTCCTCACACAGACAGTGTTGTCATCTGTCACCTCCTCATCCCACCAGCAGTCAAGAATCTAATCCTACCCTTGTGGCCCATTTCCTCAACCCATGGTCTATACATCTTAACCACACACACTACGACATTCATACATTATTAACCTTATGTGTGGAAAAACAGAGGGAAATTAATGTCTTGGATTCAAACACATATTATGTATGAGATATGTTGTTTCTGTTGTTTGAGTGTGATGATGTCAGTATATTAATGTATATTGTGCTGATACGTATCATAATTATTTTAAGAACATTAAACATATTATTAAACCTAATTACTTCAGGTGCAAAGGGATAAACATGACGATAATTCATTTCAATGCCTCTCCTGATTCAGAGGCAGCAGTGGCCACTTCAGTCATACACGTCACACAAAACACAAAACACAGTTTGTTCTTACAGAAAATAGTTTACAGCCAGATAAAATGTTAATGTTATGAAAAACTGTAGCCAGCCTATTGCCATAGAGTAGGATACAAATGTGATATTTTCATTTGAAAAACAATCGCGCAATAGATATTACTGCTCAGCCTTTTTCCAAGTGGCAGGTTTCAAATTGTCACGAGGCCTAGAATACTACATATTGGATGTTTAATGGCAGGAGTAAAAGGATTAAAATCAGAAAGGATCACACCCATATTTCTAATAAGAGAGCTCATGGGCACCTACTCATTACAGGTTGTGCAGATATGGAAATAGAACTCCGTCCAGAAGCATAGCTCATCATCAGCAATACTGGGGATGAGTAATTTGTTAAGAAATATTAAATCCTTATCTAAAAAAAAGGTTTGCTACTGCTTTTGAAAATGCCACCCCTATCCAAAAGAAAGTAGTGCAAAATGACATACATGCTAGTAGAATGATGTGTATCCGCTTATGATCATGGTTTATATTTAGCTTTGTCCTACCTGCCCCGAGCAAGTGTTAAGGTATATCAGGTTTTGCATCCCTCCATTATTTCCGAGATGCCCAAAGCCAACAATAATTGACTGTCATAATAAAAAACTCACGTTTCTTAAAAGGTTGCCAGCTGTGCCACATATTCACCCTTGTTTTTTTGAGTTTATAAATGTGTTTTATTCATAGAATGATTTTCAAAAACACAGTTACATTCGCAAACAATGATATCATCATATTATAATATAAATCATAATATAAATCAATTGGTACCAAATTACAAAGTTTATACAGGGTGCGGCATAATTATGTCCTTATATGATTGTTTATCGTTTACAGTTTTACAGTTTTACATTTCACAATAGTTATATTACAATATCAGTATAGCCTACCAAGGGCGCGCAGTTTGTTTAAGTGTCGCTCGTAGACCACAGGCTTTGCTTTTTCCCTGAATAGATCTTTGGAGGATAGTACCCTGCAGTCCTTTGGTAGACTATTCCACAGTTCTACCCCCCTATACAATGGACTTTTTCTGTATCCCAGTAACTTAGACACCGGGTATTGTAGCAGCGCCGTGTCTGATGAACGCATCACTCGTCCACCAGACAGCGGACGATGCATCTCTACACCAGTGTTTTCATTGGCATGTGATTTGGAGTATACATATTTGTGGATTAACATCAATAACTGTATGTCGTATCGCACAGACAGGTATTCAATCTCGGTATCTAAATGTAGGTCATGTACATGATACTTCATACGCGCTTGCAGACAGATCCGTAGGCTTTTGTTTTGTGTAAGCTGTAGTTTTTTGTGTTCTTTATTAGACACACCATTATAAAGATAACCACAATATTCCATTACTGGACGTATCGTCTGCTTATACACAGTTATGGCAGTGTTTCTTGACATTTTCCCCCTTAATTTACGTAACATTACATTTCGATAATTAGCATTGTTTGTCGTCTTGGTAACAGATAGCTCAAGTGATAACTTATCATCCAATATAATTCCTAAATATTCATAACTGGTACAGGTCTCCAGCTGATCAGTACCTAATCTGATATTATGAGACAGTCTTATTGTGACAGGTGCATGACTATATATTACTAATTTGCTCTTATCAGTATTAATACATAGACCACTGTCAGTGAACCACCTGAAAGCAGCATCTGCATCAGCTTGGAGCAGAGTTAGCGCTTCTTCAGGATCGTTTTTGGAGATGTAGAACACCACATCATCCGCATACATTAATACTTGACAATTTTTTATTACATTGGGAAAGGAATTTATGTAGCAAATGAAAAGGAGGGGCCCCAATATCGAGCCTTGTGGGACACCATAATTAATATGGGCAAGGTCAGACATAGTATTATTACATAAAACACGCTGTGATCTGTTACCTAAATAGGCATGCAGCCAGTCGCAATAAATAGGCGGTAGGTTATACGTGCGCATGCGGCTCAACAGCTCAGCATGGTGTATACAATCAAAAGCCTTCCGCACGTCCAGGTAACAAGCAAGCAGGGGGTTTCGATTGTCCTTTGACCTAAAGATATCATTTACTAATTTAAACACTGCGTCATTTGTGCCCCTGGACGTGCGGAAGCCGTACTGGCAGTCCGATAGTAGATGGTCACGTTCCAGTCTACCGTATATTTCTTCAAAAACTACACGTTCCCTTATTTTGCTTGGCATTGTCAATAGGGATATTGGACGCCAGTTTCCAACCTTTCTAAGATTACCCTGTTTGGGCAAGGGTATTACAGTAGCCGTAGCCCATTCGGATGGGAATACAATATTATGCAAACAATAATTAATCAGGTGTGTAAGTTGTGGAGCGAGTATTAATAAGGCATCCTTCATGACAGTGGAGCTCACATTGTCAATACCACTCGACTTGTGTACATTAATATTATTCAACAGTTTTACAATCCTAGAGTAGCACACAGTAGTGTCTGTGTTCATGGGATAGCTCGTCTTTTTCGGCGGAGACGGGTCACATACCTTTGGGGCATTCCCCATAGTGGAAAATAAGGTTTCACCAATTGTGCTGAAGAAATTATTTATATAGTCTGGGACGTCAGGTCCCTTGACCTCATTATTTGTAACATGATGGTCCATAATAATATTTGGTCGATCCTTACCGACGCGACCTAGTAACCCGTTCAGCTCACACCAGAATTTGTATGGGTTGTCTGCGTGTTCCTCTAATTTATTTTTAAAGTAACTTTCCTCAGCATTACTGGTTAAAACATTTATATCACGACGGGCTTGCTTGGCTAGCTCAAGGAGATCTACGTCAACAAAACCACCATCACAATAGTCTGTCATATATTCATTGCGTTCGTATATAACCTCGTAGATCTGGCGTGACATCCACGGCCTACCCATATCCTTTATGATCATTTCTCTAATAGCACTGTGTACATCTAGATAAGAAGTGATCCTGCTCAACAGGAAATCCCATTTGGTATCAACATCTGAGGCCGCATAAAAAGGGGCCCAGTTTGTGGATAGCAAGTGGTCAACAAAGTCTGAGTATATATACATCTTGTACGATCTACCCAATATCACCTTTCTCGTAGGCTCCTCTTTGGGTTTCTTTTTTACAGCATAAATAGGCAGATGGTCACTCACCAATAGTGGCAGGGTCCCATGAGACATGACAATCTCACAATCAGTGCTTATTACATCAATGCAGGTACCTCCCGGCTTATTAGGGAATGGTCTGGTAATATTAGAAGTTATCACATCAGTAAGACATAGAGTTTCCATGGCACGCTTGTAATATTTTGTTTTACAATCATCAGGACTGAGCAGGTCGACGTTGATGTCACCAATTAGCCATCTTTCTCTACCAATCATACAGGCATGTTGACATATTTTTACTATTGAGTCTATACAACTAACATAGCTTCCGTTTGGAGGTCTGTATACATGTATGAAGCTGGTGAGTCGGTGTTTATCTTGGGTGAAATGAATCACCATGGATTCAATATCACTATTAGATGTTAATAGCTCGGTGTCCACAGTACAATACGGAGCAAGTTTGTCACATATGTAGATTAGTAGGCCACCTCCTACTTTGTTCAATACACGGTCATGGCGGAAGAGCTTAAATCCCGGTACAGTAAGTTTATGATTAGAGTATCCTTCTAACAGCCAGCTCTCGCTGACACAAAGTACATCAAACATTTTTACAAGATCGTATAGCTGGCTAAACTTCTTGTGAAGACTACGTATATTGTAATGGCCAATCTTTAGGCCATGTTTCCCTGCAAAACAACTAAGGGTAGTTGTCATTTTAGGGAGAGCGCGTCGTAGAGATGCGTTTTGACAAAGAGTGTCGCGAATTGAGATTGTTTCATCATTAGCGTTCATCGTCAGAGAAAGGCATACCCACACATATACATTTGCTAAAGATAGACAGGTTTACAAAACCTCGCTGTCATGAGACAGTGGGAGATGCGTTCACACCCTGATTTATGAAAGTGTTTAGATTACAATAACATATGCTAGGCTATTCTATGTTTATCTGGTAATAATACTAATAATAATAATTTTGATACACACAGGCAGACGGCACTATCCACCTGATGCGTGGTTGGTAAGAAAAGTCCCTAACTAGCTTTATGCATGAGCGGTCTATAGTTACAGATTTATAATATATGATATGATCTTGTCTAATAAGGGCCTAGCCGCGAGAATTAAATTGATCAAATTACGGTATCCAATACATTAATCACGAATATTTCTGCAATTCTACAATCACTAAACATTTAGTTAACATCACAGTGTAAAGTCAGTATGATAATTTATCACAAGTCAGCTTTGTCGGGTATCACTACCGGTTATCACAGTACATCAGAACGTTCATGACAGCTCGAGCATCTCATTAGGTGCTGCAGCTTTAAATTAATCACCTAATATACAAGTGTTATACAGTTGTTATTCCATAGGAATGTAAATAATTAGTCCTACACAAACTCCGAATAATAAATTTCATCACTAAACTTTTAGCTAACATCACAGGTTTATGTAAAGTCGGTATGATAATATATCACAAGTCAGCTTTGTCGGGTATCACTACCGGTTACCACCGTACATCAGAATATTCATGACAGCTCAAGCATCTCATTAGGTGCTGTAGCTTTAAATTCATCACTTAATATACAAGCGTTACAGAGCTATTATTCCATGGAAATGTGAATAAATAAGTCCTAAACGTACTTCTAATAATAATTTCATCATGCAGGATTCATTAGCTGAATTGCAAATACGGTTTTCTGATACAGTTGACACAAGTAGGTAACAAATAAATAGAATTACAACTGGCTTTGGTAGCTGTATAGATTGATCATTATGGCTAGCACATGAGTACTAGTGATGCGCCAATTAGATCATACATACAGTTATTCAGATAGGCTAGGCATATACGTTGGCAGCAGTTGGGGCAGGTCTCGTCTTGACTCTTGACCTTTCCAATCTGGGCGGTGGCACAGAGGTGTCCAAACAAGGCTGGGGTTGTCCGCTCGGGTGTGGTGCCACATACCCAAAGTGCACCGATAGTTCGTATCTTATGTCCATTAAGATGTGCCCCATGATATTCTGCCCTCGGGGGGTCAGCATGGTGTGGAGGTCAGGGTCAGTGAAACCAATTCCTATACCCCAGTAGTCATTTCTGCTGGCTTCTAGGAGGGGGTGGTTAGCTGTCTGGAATAGTCTGTGTCTCATAGGCGGGTGTTGTATGAACTTGCTGGTGGCGTATCTGCGGATGTGGTATATCGCATGATCATACCAGTCAGTGTTGTCAGTGTCTATTTCCCGTCCTCTGGACTTGTTAAGGGGGGCTCGTGGTTCATCTTTTATTGCTGCAGCCGCGATGTCGTCCTTTACATGGATGGCCTTGGTGTACTGATAAGCCTGCTCGACAGACTTAAACTCCATTTGTTGGCCGTTCAGTTCCACTTTGATAGGGGCAGGGTGGAAATTTGATAAGAAGGCTGACTCGCCGCTGAATGCAAGACCCATTGGTGTCATGCAGATGTTTTCTTGAGACTGCTTACGGGTGTTAACAAAAGATGTAGGCGGGGTTGCACGTTGCTTTCTTCTCATTGTTGGCGGAGCAACTGGGAGAGGCAGCTCACCAGACTTTGGAGTGGAACTGGTCACCGGCTGCGCTTTAATCCCTGGTGAGATACTTGAATTGTCAAATATGATCGAGGGATCCATGTCTGTCACCGGTGGTGGGGGGGGGAGGGGGGCAGGTATGGGCTGTGGGCTGCGCTGACGGTGTTGATCCACCTCCATTGATACCTCTAGAACTGGAGCGCTGGGAGTCAGCACATTCCTAGATAGAGTTGCTTTATGAGCATCATTCAATGGCCTTGTATTCTTTACAAGGTTTTGGTCTGTGGTTTTCTTCCCTAGGTGTGACACTGGCGGGTGTGGACTTGACAGGGCTTTGGAGAGAGCATCAGTGTGCTGTGATGAAGGTGTTGGCCTTTTAGTCTGTATGTGGTCCTGTCGGTGTTGTCCTCCAGACATCAACCTGTGCTGTGCCGCAGGAGGCTGCTGAGTCCTGGGTAGTGGCTGGTTATGCTGCACCATATTACCGGTAGGCAATTGGTGTTGCTGGGAGTCTGGTTGGGGGTGTGGGCGCCGTGGTCTTCTCCCTCGGGCAGGGGGAGGGGCTACAACCTCAGTGGTATTGAGATTAGTCGGTTTGCAGTAGTCAGGTATTAGCCGTACTCCATCTTCAGTCGGTGGGTAGGTGGTGTCATTGATTGTTATGCCATCATCATCTAGGTAAACATCAATGTCCCAGTCTCTGATATGATTGTAGACAGTCCTGAGTAGGTATCTACAAGCCCGCGTGGCACGGCTCTCATCTGGGTTTAAGAAGACTGAATACCCCAGTGATTGTACTCTACTTCTATGGTATAAGGCATCTGATTGGGCTCGTTCATTGTTGAATGAGATGAGAAATGGTCTGATAAAGGACCCACCAGGTCTGCCTAGTCGGCTGACTGACGAGATGTCGGACCTGTCTGCCACTATGCCTAGTGCAGCGATGATACGGTCATAGGTAACAAATGCATCATTGTCCTCTGTTTCTGTGTCTAGGCCTACTACAACCACATTGTGAGTAGCAGGTCGGAGTGGTTGCTGCTTCATGGTAGAAGGCCTAGGTGGTGGACTTCTTTTGGTGAGAGGAGGAATAGCAGGCATGGCTGCTACATGGGGTCCAGCACTGGTTATCCCATTTTTCAGCTTGGCTGAGTATCCTGTGGCTGCTGGTGTCGGGGCTGATGTGACTGTTGATGCGGCACTGACGGCCCAGTTGGTGCCTGTGGATGCAGTACTAGTAGGCTCCATGAGTTATTTCTGAAGCTCCAAAAATTACAAGTCAAATTTAATTCATTACTGTTATCACAGAGAGATGAAGGGTGTGTCAACAAGCTCCTTACAAAGAAGCTATTACCTAATAATGTCTGTAATGGAAATGGCTTTCACTGCTATTCTCACCATATGCTAATCACTGGCATTGTGATGCCAAGAAAGGAAAGCGGCAGCAAGTACTGCTTCTGCTCATTCAGAGAAAACAGAATCAATAATGCAAAGGTTTTGATTGTGACTCAAACTTGCAAACACTATGATTAACAACAACTGGTACTTTAATGGACATTATTTCAAACTGACTAAGGTAATTATACAAAGTGATCAAATAATCCTTTGATGGAACTGCTTCTTACCACAGCAATTAAAGCAGTAAAAATGATTTCATGGGGTCCTTATTTGTCTGCCAATCACAAAAATGATGTGACATGTGATGCTCTTCCCAATTGTTAACATGTTATCTTGGTTTGATGTGAGGGATGGTAGCCCCCAGGAGGGGAGAGCATCCACTTGGTGCCTCATTGTGTGCTTCACAGCAGTGTTGGATTTGCGATGTGCCATGCCTGAAGTGGATCTATTTATTTAAGAGGGGTATATATGCTTTTGTAGTGAAAATGAATGAATGAAATAGAAATATGTCAAATGACTGCTTTTGTGTTTGTAATCAGCCCTTTTGATATTGAGGGCATAGTGGCTATGTGTACATTGAAAATCTAACATGGCACGCCTACCTACAGTTCTGAAACATAATGTGTATTTCCCACTAATAATCTTACATGTGGTGTAGCATAAAGCACACTGAAGCCTGCTGAGATTGAAAACAGAGGCACAGACATACATATTAAAGCCGCATGCATACACAGATAGAGATACATCTGTTGTGAGGGGAAATAATAGCTCACTGCATGTAAAGAAAAGCAGTAGAAGCAATACCTTGGGCTGTACAGGAAATTTTCACATAATCCATTAAGTATAATGGCTTCGGTCACTCCTCCTGCCCACAACCTGATGAACCGCCCCCCCTTTCCTCTGTCTCAACTCCGCCCTCCCTCCACTCCTACCTACCACCTCACCCCCTATACAGCTCTTGCATGCCACTAGTTAACCATTTAATTAACCATTCATGCATCATACCAAACTTTTGTGGTTGAAGGGTCAACACACTGGACTAGTGCAGAGCCGTCAAGTCAATTGTAAGCATTGTGTCAGTGCATCATGATGACAAACGAACATGAAGCCTTGAGGTAGCAGGCAACCCTCACGTGCCAGTTAATGTTGCCCACACACAAACTGTGTGCAAGGCAATTTCTTTAGACGCCAATCACAGCTACAGGGAATGGCTACTTTAAATATACCTTGTGCAATGGTTAGATCACATGCAGTGTTCCAGACAAAACATATAATTTCCCAGACAGGCTAATCATTTGTTAGAGTACAATAAATGGAAATGACAGCTGCTACAATTCATGACGTTCTCACTGATCACATCTGAGTATTTTGATCCTCTGGATAAATACACTCATAAATCATCACATGAAATAGTGGTTAAGGAATGCCAGACTTTCCCTGTTATTTTCATGGTCACCGTATTTTGTTTCACCCTGCTCATTTTACATGCATTTCCTGTAATTATTTTAAAGATTTATCATTATTTTGTGATGGTTCTCCACTTTTCATTGATTCAACCACTGTATGATTTCATCAATACAGTGGTTCTTGCAAGTGAATAGCTTTAACGGCAAAATCAGGTGAAAGTAAGAAGATCCATGTATCATGCAAATGAGACGTCAGTAACAATTATTTGAGTTGGGAGCACAGTGGGATATTGGGGATGGCAACAAGATGTTCTTTTCTCATTGACAAGAGATTGGGTTGTTCATGAGGTGACTGTTTATATGGGTTCAGGTTTAACTAAACATGTGTCTTGACAGCCCGATCTTGACAGCCCGATCCTGGATACTGACCAGGACCCTAGGGGATGCCATTGCTGACAAGTGCATAAGAAGAGTATACTGTAAACTACAATACCGTATTATTGCTATAGAGGTGCAGATCAGATGGCATGTGGTCTGTACATCTATTGAATATATGATTGCTGTTGGGGAGATGTTTATTGCTAGTTATTAGTTTCATAAGTTTCTCACTCATGAAATGTCAGTATAATTGTCTCTATGACCTTCACATTGTATTGTATGCCAATACAGCAACAGCCATACGTTTGTTACTAAAGTTTAATTTCATGATTCAATCCATATTCATGCAGAAACATCAATATCACACAGGTACTATCTAGAAGAGTACAGTTCAGCATAGCTGTCATACACCTTTAAGCACTGGGTGGTAGATTAGGTATTGGCACCTCCCGGTTAGGGGTCACTAGATGTATGGCATGCAGGTAGTCTGGCTCTTAGTTATCAAGATGTGCATAGTGCTTAAATTAACTATTCCCCCTATGTTGTCATGATGCATGAATGCAGCTCTGAGGAATAACTCGTCAGTGGTACATGCACCATAGACTAATGAATGAGGTAGATGTATTCCTAAAAGGTTGGCACAATGCACCAATACAGCACTGCCCAGTTACTCACTAGCACTAGATTAGTGTATCAGACAGATTTATCAAATGGAAGCTTTGAAGCACTATGCTGCCCTTAGCGGATTAGCTAACCCTCAATATGTCAACCCAGGCTTAGACCCTAGGATAGATTCCCTCACACAGGCTGATCATCTATCACCTCCCCAGAATCTGATCCCACCTTTCTGTCCCATTTCCTTATCCCGTGGTCTATACACTTGTACATTCTGGCCACGCACCCTGTAACATTCATGCAATATTTAACTCATATGTAGAGAGAAAGTGGGAGGGAAATGAATGATTTGGATAACAGATATGTGTTCCTGTTTCTGTTCAATAAAATCCTGTTAGTATATTAATGTATATCATGTTGATTTATGGCATTTTAAGACCACTATTCATCATTGCTGAGAGATGAACATAACTTTAACCCAGCTAAATGCCTCCTCTTATTCAGAATCAGTATTGGCCACTTTAGGTATCCATGTCACTGAAAAAGGATGCTCAGAGTGAGGTCCAAGGGGCATCGTTTTATGTATAGCTGTTCTGAGATGCTCGTATAACACATGACCAACAGAAAATGCTTTTCAGGCAGATCAAGTTTCAACATCATGAGCAATCACATCTGCTGACTGTGTTAGAGAAATAGATAATCTTCTTATTTGAAAGACAATCATGCTATCAATATTACTGCTCAGATTCGCCTGAGTGTCAGGTTTCGAATTGTCGCAAAACCTTGTGTGCCACATATTAGACTTTGACTGACAGGGGAGGATAACAACATCTCATAACACTGCCCTTTTTAACATCAGTGGCTGTAAAAGACATTAATAGCTTTTGTTGATATAACACATATGGATGCAATCCTGGCAAGTGACCAACCAGGGCTGCAATCATTATATTATGCCAACCCTTTCAGAATGTATCACTCATATTGATATGAGGCACAGATGCAGCCTGGTATCTTCTGGGATACAGTCATCTATCACACTAATATAAAGGGCATAATCTATCAAAGATGTATGCAGCGCCTCAAGGGTCAAGTTAGTAAAATAAGGAAGCATGACATCTGAGTTCCTGACTTGTGCTCACAACAAGTGATGGAGATAAGGAAATAAAACCCCAGAAGAACTGGTCCTTATCATCAGCATTAAGGACCGTTATTGATGAATAGGAAGCTCATTGATTCCACTGAAGATGGCAACCTTTTTGATTGCCCTCAATGATGACTTTTTACCTGCTGACGGAAAATGACTCAGCCCTAAATATAGGACTTATGTTTTTAAGGAAGCAGCCAGTCTGTGCCACTTCCTCGCCCTCATTATAATTCCACAAGCCACTTTTGCAGCTCTGGAAAACATGAGTCAAGCTGAAATCATTATTGTGATCACAGATATAGAAAGGGTGTGTCAATAAGCCGCTGATTGCAAGGCTTTTAACTAACAACTACTAAAGTCAGTATTATGCATGACTTTCAGTGCTCTTGCCACCATGTGCTGATAACTGACTGTGTGATGCCAACCTTGAAAAGTGTTAGCGAGCACTACAGCTTTTGATAATCAAAACATGTCTGTCCTAGGGCCCACAAGACCATTTATAGTCAACATACTTTTTTTTCATCTTGGCTGTAGTAAATTGAAAGGAATCCAATCACTTCAAATAAGAGCAATCTTGCATCATAAAGAAAAGCAGCATAGCGCTTGAATGTGCAACCCCCTATGAGCTATGCAAGTCAAAAACAGCAAAAACCGACTGAAGACAAAAGAAAAATGATTGTGATGTAATTTTGCCAGTGCTAGAGTAATCACCAACTAACACTTTAATAGACACCATTTCGAAAGTAATAATAAAAAAGTCCTCAAAAATGATTTGATGCAACTACTTGACACAAAACCAATAAAAACAATAATAATAATGGGAAAAACTTGAGTAGCTATTGAAAAGAGGATCTGACATGTAATGATCTGCCCAATCAATACAATGTTATCAGAATCTGATGTGAGGAATGATGGCCCGGGGAGGGAGAGCACCCTCTTTGTGCCTCACTGTGTGAATTATTTGTGGATCTCTGACGACCAAAAGCACATCACGTGCTGTTGGCGATAAAGCCACTTCACCACCAGTCAGAACTGAGTGAGACTTTGCAAACCAAGTAAAAAGTGAAGCACTTATAGAAAAGGGGATTCACAGTGGTGTGAGGCTTGTCAAGTTCTAGACTGAAGTGCATCTATTTGTAGCATGGTCATGGAAGGGTCTATATATTGTTGTATTGAACATGAAGCAAGGTGTTATAAGCTACACCCACCAGCGGATCCAGAAGGGTTGATCTAGGGTGAGAAATCCAAAGAGCTGTTGTCTAGGGTGAGCACAAGAGAGGTCAGTGCCACTTTCCTATGTTCAAGGAGGCATCGAATATAAGGGGTCTACCCTGGGCACATGCTTCGTATAGGCCATCGCCTGGATTAGCTACTGGCTGCAAGCATTTCATAAAGCCTAATCATGTGTTTCTGTAGCAAGCAGCGATGATACATGTATTGAGGGCATAATAAGCTCATGCTATGTTTACAGTGGGAATCTAACTTGGCAAGCCTATTTCAATTCCTGGCACATTTTAAGTATTTCCCACTAATCAAAGTTAAGTTGTTCATGTCTGATACATCGCTCTCTTAGTTGAAGCACAGGGTAGTCACACCAGTGCTAAGCTACAAGCAATGGCATAACATCCTTACATGCAGTATAACATACAGCACATTGAAGTCCACTAAGACTGAAAGCTGAGGCACACATGTTGCTGCCTCAGGCAAATAAAGGAGATAGAGATGCATCTGTTGTGGGGGGAATAATGACCTTCAGCATGCAAAGAAGAGGAAACAAAAGCAGTACCCTTGTCTGTATAGGCAATATACACCTAATCCATTATGCTAAATGGCTTCTGTCACACCTCCTGCCCACAACCTGATGAACCTTCCCCCTTCTCCTTGTCACACCCTGTTCCTGCCTCCCCCTCCCCCCCAACTGCAGACAGTCCTCGCATGCTATTAACCCTTTAAGGGCAGCATAATGTTTTATGCCCTTTTGTTGTCACCATACAATATGATGGGAGTAACTCAATAGCTCTTCCTTCATGCATCATACAAATATGGGGTTGAGGAGTCGATACAATGGTCCAATGCACTGCTGTTGAGATAATTGCCGGCACTTCGGTGGTGCATCAGGACGACAAAGGAACATTAAGCCTTGAGGCAGTAAGCATCCCTCGCATGCCAGTTAATCTAGTCCACACACAAACTGCATGCAAGGCTATTTCTTAAGACGCCCATCACAGCTAGAAGGAATGTCTACTGTTACTGTACCCTGCACAACATGATGGTTAAATTATATGCAGCATTCTGGACAAAAAATATCATTTGCCAAACAGAGTAATTGTCTGGGAAGACATCCAATCTTTGTTATTGAAAAGTACAAGTAAGAAGAAAAGCAGCTCTTACAAATCATAATCTTCTCACAAAACATCAAAGTATTTTGATCCTTCGGATAAATATACTTTTAAAACCATCACATAAAGTATGGATGCATCCACCAACTGAATGGATGCGAGGCTTTCCCTTTTATTTCCATGGCCACCATCTTTTGTTTCTCCCTACTCCTTTATTTTGGGGCAAGATGGCGGCACAGGGCTAGACGTGTGGGGAGCGCCGAGGGACATTTTTCTACACCCATGACGAATTAAAGGAAGCCAGCACTTACTGTTCGCGACAAATGTGAGCATAAACATCAGATACAACTACTGACGCAGAATTATTGAAGAAATATCACAAAATGGCGAGTGGAAGGCGAAAAGATGATCTGGTGCCAGCCGGCTCGGACATAGACGAGGTTATTAGGGCCGTCAACGCGCTGGGCAGACGGGTGACAGTGCAGGAAAAGGCTTCAAAAGGCATGTTGCAGTCGATTGAGACTATACAAGGTACCTTGGGAACGATCCAACAGGGAGCCACTGAAGCCACAACCGCCATGACAGCATTAAGAACATCTCTTCAAACCAACACCGACGACATAGTGGGTCTGTCAAAGGCAGCGGACGCTAATGTGACAGCGCTTGACAGAGTAGCAGAGACGGCCATGGCGCAGACTCGTATGCTGACCAAACACTGTGAGAGATTTGAAAGACAGGACCGTGATACGCAAAGGAGAACTCTAATCATCGAGGGACTGAAAGAAATGGTTCCAGACGACCTACATGTGGCAATAGGTAACCTCTTTAGAGACATTTGTGTTAATTTCGGGACTGAGAAGGTACTTAGTGTCGAGAGAGTTGGCCCCGTACAAAGGCAGCGTCAACCTCGCCCGCCGGGGAACAGGCAGAGAGGAGGGGGTGTCAACAATAACAACAATGGCCGCCCCCAGCAGAAGATACGGCCCCGTTCTGTCAAGTTGGTACTGATAGACGACTCGACTAAACCTGAGATCATGAAATCCCTCAAACATCTCAAGCCCCTTGACGAATGGTTCAATGTATCTATTGGAGACGAATTGTCAGAACAGGAACGCAGAGAGTATCAAGACCTGCGCTCGATGTTTTTTCTGGCCCGAGACAACAACCTGAATGCTCAGCTAAGGCAGAGGGCTGTAATCATTGAGAAGGTTTCATACAGCCATTCACAATTGAATAACATGCCTCAGCCGTACCTAACCATGGAGAACGCAACCACTGCCCATACCCCCGACGGTATCATGTTCAAATCGTGTCACAACCGCCTATCAAATCTGTTTCCAGTCGATATCCAGGTAGGAGAAAAAACATTCAACTCAGTAGAGCAAGCATTTCAGTATGAGAGAGCGCGTGAATGTGGGTATTATAAGGTAGCCACCACCATCCTCAGCCTTGACGACCCGTACCAAATCATGGAGCAGGGAAAAAAGATTAAGGATACACAAAAGTGGGCGAAAATGGCTGAACCTACCCTCCTGAAGCTAAACAGGATTAAATTCGGCCAGCAGAATCTGATGAGAGATCACCTCAAGTTCGCCAGGGGCAACCTATATGAAGCGTCCTTCCACCCAGTCTGGGGGTGCCAGATGCATCTTGGTGAGGCTAAGTTCTGCAAACAAGGCCAGACCCCGGGTGCAAATCTCTTCGGCAAAATGCTTGAAAAGCTCAGAGATGACATCGCAAGGGAAGATGATTCTGGTGATGATGATGAAGATGATGATAGCCAGGGTGATGATGATGATGATGGGAGTGTAGCTGCTGCAAACAACGATGAAAATCCACCTGCAGATGACGAATCAAGTGACTCTGGAGATAGCCAACCTGATGAGAATGTACCGCCGCCAGTACAACCTCCAGCGCAGGTAGCAGTCCCCACTCCACAACCAAAGCGTGTACCCAAGCTGAAACGACCAAACCCTGACGCTGCTGAAGACTTAGACCAGAGGATCCTGAGAGACAGAACGCAGAAATCTCCAGTGACTTCTGTATAGGACCTAATGGTTGATACCACCTGAAACTACCCTGATTCACTCATGCTAAATTAATAACAAATTGTTAAATAATATGTAAAAATCTATCCCTAAATTACCGGTAGTATATCTATTATGCGAATGGATGGTATGAATATCATTTATTATTTTCATGTTCAATAGTTTTCCATTATTATATCTTTTTCAATATATTCTTTTGCCCAAGCCTTACATGAGTGACAGGTCTGGTCGACAAATAAGTGTTTTGTTGACGTTGTAAAAGGTAACCTAATGTCTTGGTCAGCTGATAGTGTTGTTGATACAGTAGAATCTACCTCAAAAGTTCGGTTGTAAATGGTAACCTAATGTCATGGTCAGCTGATAGTGTGTTGTTGATACGGTAAAATCTACCTCAAGAGTTCGGTTGTAAATGGTAACCTAATGTCATAGTCAGCTGATAGTGTGTTGTTGATACGGTAAAATCTACCTCAAAGGTCCGGTTGTGATTCAGATGTTATTTATCATGTACAAGTACCGGTATTATACGATCGTATCCATCCTCAAGGTTTTACTAAATGGTCAAACACATGTGTCTTAGCATATTACTGTGATACTAGTGTTGTTGATATTGTAGAATCGACCCTACAGATCATTGCATTTTTTCACTAGGTTAGCTGTCGTGATGTGAGATACACAGGTTCTAATGCTGAGCAGTGGCAATCACTTTAAACTTACCGGTAGTAGAAACTCACCTGCGGCATGTATGATAGCAGATTGTGTGTTGTTAGTATTACAAACCACCCTATACTGCATGTCTGAATTTACCCTCGTGATGGTACACTGGTATTCACTTACCGGTAGTTAAAGTCTTAATTGCTTCAATGTGTAACGAGCGTAATCTAAGTGGCTGAATGTTGTTGATATTATTGAATTTACCCAAATTCATTGAATTACAAGTTCATGTGAAATTAATATGAAGATGTACCGGTACCACGACTGATACTATACTGCATAGTTTAATGATTACAAGCCTGGTGTTATTATAAGTGATTAATGTCCCTTGTAATACTTCTCGTAAGTCAAGCCCAGAACCAATAAGCATGGGAAGCCACAAGTGCAGTAGTCCTGTGCGGGGGGGGGGGGAATTTTTCTTTTTCTTTTTCTTTTTCTTGTTTTTTCATATTTTTTTGGATCACCTCCTTGTGTGCGTACGTGATAGACTGTTTGGCTCGATTTAATTATCCATGTAACAGGCGCGGTACCTAATTTCAAAAAAGGGTTCTCGCTCGTGCATTTAAATGCTAGGAGTATTCGGAATAAGACCACTAACATCAGGGTAGAATTAATGCAAAATGACATTGACATTATACTTTTTTCTGAAACTTGGTTAAATGATAGTGACCTTGATGGGCTCTATACATATCCAAGGTACAATTTACATAGGCATGATAGGGTGAGTCTTTATAGAGGAGGTGGTCTTTGTGCATATGTCGATGAAAATATAGCTTGTTCTGTAGATAAATATAGTCATTTAAATAGATCAAATGATGACATAGAAATTCAATGGTTATCTTCAGTAAAAGGAAAATCAAAAAAGGCTTTAATATGTAATGTGTATAGGCCACCTAGTGGATCCTTGATTAATTTTTGTGACACATTAAAGGCATTGTTATTACAGGTAGATGAACTTGATTCCCACGATGTATTTGTACTGGGTGACTTTAATGTAAACGCCTTGGTAAATAATAACGAAAAAAATCTCTTGTTTGAAACCATGTCGCTTTTTAACTTTACACAGTTAATACACGAGATAACTACCACCTCTGGTACTAATACATGCATTGATTTATTGTTTACAAATTGTGATGAAATTACATCGTCAGGTCCTTTGAATATCCATCTTAGTGATCACCTCCCCATACACATCATACGGAAACATGAGCATGTTAAGAGTGGCACAAGGTCTTTTACAGGGCGTTCATATAGGAATTTTGATAAAACATTATATCATGAGAGTTTAGAGAATTGTGATTGGACATACTTTGATGCTTGTATAAATGCAGATGAGGCATGGGACGTATATGAGAATATGCTTAAAAGGATGCTGGACGTACAATGTCCTGTTAAAACTTTTAAGGTAAAAGACAAAGCTGATCCGTGGATAACTCATTATCTCATAGAGCGGATTACGGATAAAAATAATCTCCTTTCTGAAGCAAGGCAGTCGTCATCAATTTTAGACTGGCATATAGCACGTGATTTTAAAAATGTAGTTAATCAAGAAATTGAAACAGCACGTGACAAATTTTATAATGACCTTAGTGAGGAGCATTTAAATGACTCCAAGAAATTTTGGGCTATTTTAAAGGAAATTTTACCTTCTGCTAAAAGCTGCTCAAAGTCTATTAATTTAGTTGATGATGATGACAACGCTGTCTCCTTGGACAACACAGCCTCCTTCATAAACGAGTTTTTTGCTAGTATAGGTCCAAAATTGGCAGAGAATCATAATTCGGAATGGAAATTCCAAGGTACTGAATGTGAAAATACTTTGATTGATTTTGATTTTTCAGACGATGAAATAATTGATTGTGTGAAAAATTTGGATGTTACAAAATCGTCTGCTATACCGTATCTATCTACTGTTATCTTTAGAGATGCTGTACTAGCTAACCCATCTAGATTTATTAAGATAATAAAGATGTGCGTTGCCTCTGGTAAGATACCCGACTCATGGAAAGTGGCTATTGTGACACCCCTTCCTAAAGGCGGCGACCGTACTAAGGTAACCAATTATAGGCCTATAAGTCAGTTGCCTGTACCAGGTAAACTGCTGGAACGACTCATCCACATTAAACTGTCAATTCATTTAACTGTTAATAATATTTTAAGTCCTAGACAAGGTGGTTATCAAAAACACAAATCGACCTTAGATTCTGTCAGCACATTTGTAGATGATATTTTAATTAACAGGAACAAAGGAAATTTCTCAATAGCTGCCTTTATAGACATCAAAAAGGCTTTTGATTCGGTAAATCACATCATTCTCTTAAAAAAATTAGAAAAATATGGAATTAAAAACAAAAATTTAGACTTAATAAAAAATTACCTGACAAATCGTTTTCAGTGTACCACAGCCAATAACATCACCTCTAGCAAAGCTCCATTAACCTGTGGAGTGCCGCAGGGTTCGATATTGGGGCCGTTATTTTTCTTATTGTTCATAAATGATTGTATATTACCTGACGATGCACATAAAACGCTCTTATACGCTGATGATTCAGTCTTATATGCGTCTGGTAAGGACATGACACGGGTTTCTGACACAATATCTTTGGCTTTAGAGAAATTCAGCTCCTGGTCCTCTTCTAATAAATTGACCATAAATGAGTCCAAAACTAAAATAATGACCATAGCGTCAGGTAAGAAGCTAAACAAGCTACACAAACCTACTATATGGTTAGGCAATACACTACTTAAAAATGTTAACTCATACAAGTATTTAGGAGTCCTTCTAGATGAGGAAATGAATTTTAAAATTCACTTAAAAAACCTCATAAAAAATACCCGTTTCAAGTCCTTATTATTGCACAAAGTAAAGAAGCGTATGTCAAAACTAGCACGTTTACGAGTTTACAAATCACATGTTGTTCCTGTCATTGACTATGCTGACATTTTATATGATAATGCTAACGTTGACTTATTAGCCGAGCTTCAAAGAGTGCAAAATAAGTGCCTTAAATCCTGTCTAGATATGCACATCCTAACTGCCACTGATAAAGCTCATGCGTATGCGGAGTCACCAATGTTAAATGAAAGGAGGAAATTTCATGCTGAATTATATGGTTTTAAAAGAGCTCAAAATGTTAAATATAGAATACCTGTAAGAAGGGTCACTAGATCAGCTGATGCACCATTACTATATTATATGACTGTAAAATGTTCTGCGTATGAAGGTTCACCCCAGGTCATTTGTGCTCGAGCTTGGAATGCCCTTGATAGCACAGTGCGGGTTATAGACAATTTGCCTGACTTCAAGGCCAAAGCCAAACTAAGAATGTTAAGCACTATTCCTAGAAAAGCCACATTCGAGCCATAACTTTAAGTATTTTTTTTTATTAAAAGACACCTTTGAGATTAAAATTGTATGAAAATGTGTGATGCCATATTGCCTAAACAGAATGTTATTACTGTACTTATTGATCGAATGCTTATACATGGTAGAGATATAATAACAGCTTGCTGATGTCTCTACCATTCCTTATCCACTCATATTTATATTATGGCTATCTAATGTATGTTATACGAACGATCTCGTGATGTATACATATCTACACCAGCCAGGAAGAAATGTAACGACGTAGAAACTTGAGTGAATAAAGATAACTTGTTCATAAAAAAATACTATAGTGATTTATAATTATTTTAAGAAGATTTTCTGCAATTCATTAAATTGATCCGCTATTTTACTATTCCAAAGCTAATTACTAATGCAATGGCTCTTACATTGAATATCATGGATGCCTCAATTAGGTGAAACTCAATAAATATCAAAGGGAAAAGGAGACGAGATGAGTTGCTCTGAAGCATTTCAACAGTAGTCACCCATCAAGTAAGGAGATCCATGTATCATGCAAATGGCACGTCAGTAACAATTATTTGGGTTGGAAGTGCAGTGGGATATTGGAGATGGCATCAAGTAGGCACTTTTTTCTTTTTCTTACTCGACAAGGGATGAGGGTTGTCCATGACGTGACTGTTTCTCAGGGCTCTGGTTTCAGTTAACACATGTCTTGACAACCCAATCAGTCGATGCATGCTCAACAGGGCCTTTGGGCTTACCATTACTGACAAGCAGTGCTCAGTGCAGGGAATTTACAGGAACATTGGGTGTTTGGATGACCGAAAATTATCCAGAATTTCGTTTATAAAATATATATGCCACTGTCAAAATATCTGCACAGCTGTTTAGTATAAGCGCAATGAATCCTAATCAGATTTTGCTTACTTGTATAGCCCCAAGCTAGTTCAATTTGGGTGCCCATCAGTTCCAGTAAACTGTCCAATTTGGTTCACAAACTTGATGCCATATTTAGCGATTGTCCAATTTGTGCACATGGCGCAATAGAACACAATTAGGGTTTAGGAATAGATCAAGCTACTTTTGGCTTTTTATAACTTTGATTCCAATTCCCTTGGCCTTCCTACAGGGTTTTTATGCTTAAGTCATGAATAAGATCTTGTAGACAATAAATTATTCACCGATTGATAGATATATGTGGACAGTCGAGGGAAAAGGGTCCTCCAAAGGTTGAACTCAATTATAAAATTGAGGTCATCAGCTTTCCAGTGATATATTTCATTAGCAGGTACCACTTCTAGTTTTTGAGAACTGCCTCCTTGAATATGTGTGGGCACTGTCCAATCTCAGATGCCAATAAGCTCAATCTTACTTTGTTTTAGAGATAGCTCTATCTAATTAGCATAATTATGAAAATTCCCAAATATCCAAACTTTTTCAAACATTTAGTCACATATTTTAATCTTAAAATTGGATTTACATTCCGTTTTCAGCATGGAAATCTTTGTGGGGCCTGTAATCATTAATTTCTTGAAAAATTCAATTTAGAATGAAAATTATGTTTCCCTGGCAACCAAAAGTTGCAAAAAAACCCACCAATTTAGGCCCAAAAAAGTTCTTTTTACCTCTAAATATGGAAGGTTTTCATTAAAGCTGGAATTTTCTAAAATGGCCTATTGTATTCTCCATCAAAAAATAGTGTAGACCAATTTTTATGATATCTTTAACATTGTTGGCTATATGGAGCCCCCTGGTGGCTAAAGTTGGTGCTAAAAATCCCCCACGGAGGTCCCTTTTCCCTTGTTGATCCACAATTATGGTGGGTCAGAGTCAGTGTGTGTACAGCCTTACAGATTGTCACAAGTGCTGAGTCAGCGTACATATATACAGCAGAAATAAACAACTTCCAGAAAAAAGGATAACTCTCAGACAGCCTCCTGCACTGAGACTCACTAGAGCCATAACTAGTTCTACTTGACAGGTAGCGTCTATACAAAAAGTCATCACAAAAAGTCCAGACCCTCTCACAGGTCCCTCTTGTCTGGTGATACACGGTTACCATGGTGATCCTGGTAGCTATGGAGATCCATATAAGAGACTTTTTAATCTGGTAAATGCAGTTGCTTCAACAAGAAAACATCATCAAAGAAGGCACGCACTACCCGATAGCCCATGGGCACACACCAGAATAGAAATCAAGTGAACAAAAGCAAAGGAATTGGTTACAGCAGTTCTCACTCTTTCTTTTTTACCATTGGTAAAAGGTCTTTTGGCTCCTGGAGCTACATCTGTATGAATATTCATTAGGTACAATAATGCATCAGTATGTTGCTCAGGCAAGAATATGTGCATTATTAACATAATAGAAAGCAATTCTACTCATGCCTAGAGTACATCTGAGTGTCTTTCAGGATAACAAGCAGTCAAGATGTGAGACAAAAGAAAAAATAGAGCAGGCAACCAGAAAGGGATACCCCCACGGTATTAGTACCCGTCAATTAAAGCTACCATGAGGTGCCACCATGGCCTAATAGGAAAGACACAGGCTAATAATTCATCTGTATCGGGTACTTTTTCTGTAGAATACAGTAGTGTCACAGAAAAATTCTATATTTGGTGAAAAACTTCTATATTTGGAATGTAAAAAGAACGTTTTTGAGCTTTGATGAGTGTCCTCATTGAGAAGTGTTGCCATGGAAACATGATGTTCATTTCAATAGAAAAAATAAAGAAGCCCATTGATAGAATAATAAACAAGGGACATTATGGTCAAAACATAATAGAATTACCATTTCTAGATCAAAATCCAAGTTCTTGTGAAGTATGAGGAAGTGTGATATAAATAAATGCAGTACACAAAGATGGTGCTCTCTTCATACAGCATGCCTTTACATGAGTATGCTATTACACCGTAAACCATGATGCTGTATCATACTACCAGTATGCACCATTTGTCCTGTTTGTCAAAGGAAGCTCAAGTATGTGCCAGCTGCATTGCTAGTTAGTCTCTGGAGAGACATATTTGGTGTCACGCATGCAATCTCAGTATGAATTTAATATATGACCTCTAAATTTCATCAAGTGCCAATATAGGGTTTCTCATGTGACTGCCCTACTCTTGTTAGCTCTGAAAATTTCAAGTCAAATTTAATTCATTAGTATTATCACAGAGAGATGAAGGGTGTGTCAACAAGCTCCTTATAAAGAAGCTAACCTAACAACGTCTGTAATGGAAATAATTTTCACTGCTATTCTCACCATCTGCTAATCACTGGAATTGTGATGCCAAGAAAGGAAAGTGGCATCAAGTCTGCTACTTTTGTTTCAGAGACAACAGAATCAATAATGAAAAGGTTTTGATTGTGACACAAACTTGCAAACGCTATGATTAACTACAACTGGTACTTTAATGGACGCTATTTCAAAGGTAATTATACAAAGTGCTCAAATAATCCTTTGATGGAATTGCTTCTTACCACAGCAATTACAGCAGTAAAAAAGATTTTTAAAGGTAGGGGGTTCCACTCAGTCAGCAGGGCGTGTCCCCACTGCTCCCACTGTGAGTACAGGCTGGCTGTGGCACGTCCCTCTGTATTACCATGCAACAGACACCTCTCAGTTAAGGCTAAATCGGGGGAAATCTATCCATATCTCATCAAATCAAAAAGGCATGGCATTATTCTACACATTCAGGGTCACATCCCTAACCCACCCCTTTTTTTGTAGCATGTTTGATTAATAAATTATGGTTAAAACGGAATTAAATGTTGCTGTATAATGGAGACAGAATAATAAAATGAAAAAAGGGATATGGTCCTCTTATACACTAGATGTATGAGAATTGAATGCACAACTAAAAACTGACCTAACTATTACCATTTCACCCGGATTCTAAGCCTAATGAAGGTCACAATAAAGTAACCAATGCCCTAAACAGTAACAACAAAAGATATATCCTCTAAAAGATCTTGAATCATATTTTATAGTGCTAAAATAATGAGATACATATACAATCTGGTTGCGAAGCTATTGACATGTAAACTTGATGTATTTCCCCCCACTATGCCCTGTGGCTGCACGCAGGGTAATTACTCAGTGTGCTGCATGCCCCAGATACACTCAGTACATGTGCCACGGGACTGGTAGCCATAGTAGGCAGCCAGTGGGGTAAAATTATTGGGAGTTTTCCATCTTCCCAAGGCTCTCACTCGTTTACTTCTATATTTTTTATCATTCAGTTTTTCACATTGGATTAGTGTACATAGGTCTTCTCCATCGAGTCTATATTCTAAATATTATGTACAGTAGTTTTACAATTTTCTATGGAACCCCCTATTAAAGAGTTCTTATTTGTCTGCCAATCAAAAATATTACGTGACATGTAATGCCCTTCCCATATTGTTAACATGTTATCTTGGTTTTATGTGAGGGATGGTAGCCCCCAGGAGGGGAGAGCATCAACCAAGTGCCTCATTGTGTGCTTCACAGCAGTGTTGGATTTGCAATGTGCCATGCCTAGTGTGGATCTATTTATTCACGAGGGGAATATATGTTTTTGTAGTAAAAATGAATGAATGAAATAGAAATATGTCAAAGGGTATGATTTTGTTTGTGTTTGTAATGAGGCCTTTTGATATTGAGGGCAGGGTGGCTATGTGTACATTGAAAATCTAACATGGCATGCCTACCTACATTTCTGAAACATTATGTTATTTCCCAATGATAATCTTACATGTGGTGTAGCATAAAGCACACTGAAGCCTGCTGTGACTGAAAACAGAGGCACAGACATACATATTAATGCTGCATGCATACACAGATAGAGATACATCTGTTGTGAGGGGAAATAATAGCTCACTGCATGCAAAGAAAAGCAGTAGAAGCAATACCTTGGGCTGTGCAGGCAATTTTCACATGATCCATTATGTTTAATGGCTTCGGTCACACCTCCTGCCCACAACCTGATGAACCGCCCCCCTCTCCTATGTCTCAACTCCGCCTTCCCTCCACTCCTACATCTACCACCACACCCCCTATACAGCTCTCACATGCCACTAGTTAACCATTTGATTCTTCATTCATGCATCATACCAAACTTTTGTGGTTGAAGGGTCAACACACTGGACTAGTGCAGAGCCGTCAATTCAATTGTAAGCATTGTGTCAGTGCATCATGATGACAAATAAACATGAAGCCTTGAGGCAGCTGGCAGCCCTCACGTGCCAGTTAATGTTGCCTACACACAAACTGTGTGCAAGGCAATTTCTTTAGGCGCCAATCACAGCTAGAGGGAATGGCTACTTTAAATATACCTTGTGCAATGGTTAGATCACATGCAGTGTTCCAGACAAAATATATAATTTCCCAGACATGCTAATCACATGTTAGAGTACAATAAATGGAAATGACAGCTGTTACAATTCATGACGTTCTCACTGATCACATCTGAGTATTTTGATCCTCTGGATAAATACACTCTTAAAATCATCACATGAAATAGTGGTTAAGGAATGCCAGACTTTCCCTGTTATTTTCATGGCCACCATATTTTGTTTCACCCTGCTCATTTCACATGCATTTCCTGTAATTATTTTAAAGATTTATCATTATTTTGTGATGGTTCTCCACTTTTCATTGATTCCACCACTGTATGATTTCATCAATGCAGTGTTTCTTGCAAGTGAATAGCTTTAACGGCAAAATCAGGTGAAAGTAAGAAGATCCATGTATCATGCAAATGAGACGTCAGTAATAATTATTTGGGTTGGGAGCACAGTGGGATATTGGGGGTGGCAACAAGATCTTCTTTTCTTCTTTTCTCATTTACAAGAGATTGGGTTGTTCATGAGGTGACTGTTTATATGGGTTCTGGTTTCACTAAACATGAGTCTTGACAGCCCGATCTTGATATCTCGATCCTGCATACTGAACAGGACCCTAGGGGATGCCATTGCTGACAAGTGCATAAGAAGAGTATACTGTAAACTACAATACTGTATTGTCTCTTTAGAGGTGCAGATCAGATAGCATGTGGTCCATACCTCTATTGGATATAAGATTGCTGTTGGGAGAGATATATGGCTACTAAGTTAGTTTCAATAGGGCTAGACCCTGTTTCTGCAATGCAGCTTATGTGCATATATATTAGAGATGTTATTCATAATAAATATACATTCAATGTCCTTAAAGGAATTTGTACTATTTCTTCATATAAGAGATGTTCTTTATGGACTTATAGAAAATACGAGTAGAATTATTCCACTAAATTGTCCAGACCCAAGATGTTTATGGGTCTAGGACATGCTTCTTTTACCTTGTGACAAATATAACTTAACTCATAGGTTAGAAAAGAATTGAATATGTAGGATATGCACATGACTAACTGCAGGATGCAGCCTGGTATCTTCAGGGATATCTTCAGGAATATCTTCTATCAAAGAAGTATGCGGCGCTTCAAGGGTCAAGTTAGTGAAATAAGGAAACATCAAATCTGCCTTCCTAACTTAAGAGCAGTGCTTACAACAAGTGATGGAAAATAAAACCCCAGAAAAACTGGTTCTTTTCAGGACCGTTATCAATAAATAGGAGGCTCATTGATTTCTCCCAAAATGGCAACCTTTTTCTTTGCCCTCAGTGATGACATTTTTAAAGTTTTATCCCTGCCCCACCCATACCTGCTGATAAGAAATGACTCAGCCCTAAATATAGGACTTATGTTTTTAAGAAAGCAGCCAGTCTGTGCCACTTCCTCACCCTCCTTATAATTCCACAAGCCACTTTTGCAGCTCTGGAAAACACGAGTCAAGCTGAATTCATTACTGTGATCACAGAGACAGAAAGGGTGTGTCCATAAGCTGCTGATGACAAGGCTATTACCTAACAATGTCAGTATAATGCATGACTTTCACGGCTCTTGTCACCATGTGCTGCGAACTAACTGTGTGATGCCAATCTTGAAACGTGCTAGCGAGCACTGCAGCTTTTAACAATGACCAGACCCTTCGGGGACTGGGATTGTGGATATGTCAATGATTATCTATAGACCCTAGGCCTATTCCGTGACATCCCTCCCATGTAGCCCTACTGTGGGAAATTGTGGCCGATCTCACGATCTCTCTCCCCCTTCCCCCCAACCCCCTGCCCCTTCCCCTCCCCTTCCCCCTGCCCCTTCCCCCTCCCCTTCCCCCTCCCCTGCCCCTTCCCCCTCCCCCTCCCCCTCCCCCTCCCCCTCCCCCTCCCCCTCCCCCTCCCCCTCCCCCTCCCCCTCCCCCTCCCCCTCCCCCTCCCCCTCCCCCTCCCCCCTCCCCTTCCCCCACCCCCTTCCCTCTCCTCTAAATGGCGGGAACAGACAGGACAGCGTCCCACTGGTCCAGTTAGGCCCTAGCGATATCACCGTAGTTGCGGGCGTCCCTGCCTACCTACTCAGTCTCAGAGCACAGACATGCGACACGGCCTCCGATGCAACATAAACCTTACTGTAGCAACCAGGAGCGGATCCAGGGGGGGGGGACGCAAGGGGCGCCCCCTATTTTTCTGTGCATTTGAATGTAGATGCTTCAACACCCCGTGGAATGGTGTAGGTATTACAGCGCCCCCTCTTTCCCAAATTCTTGGATCCGCCCCTGGCAACATCACTCTCCTAACAGATTCTTACAGAGGGGCCCGACTCTGAAGTTTAGCTTTGATTATTTCAATTATTTGAACGTTTTAGAAGGACATTTTTACCGGGAAAGATTGAGGGAGTATTTACTACGGAATTTCATATTTTTCAACCACCATTAGATGATAGCTGAGTTATTTTAGCACCATTTTATTGCTGAAAATAATGGCGGAATTTTGTGAGATTGTTTGTGTCTAGTGCGAGAGTATTTCCATCACTTACTAAGTTTTTCTTTAGAATACAATGGATTTCCCAGAATCATTAGGCCTATAATAGAGATAAGGAGTTTAAGATACAAAGGGCTCATAATATACTTAAAGTTAAATTGGAAAGAACAATCGAGTTAGCTTTGAAAAAAGTCCATACTTGCATATAGCCTCTTTTGGTTTATCTGTTCCTGTCAAGCACTGAAGCCTAATTCAATGTGGTGGTACCAGCGAACCAACTAATGCCGTTTTATATATAGGGGAAAAACATGTCTGTCCTAAGGCCCACGAGACCATTCATAGTCAACATACTTTTTTTCATCTTGGGTCTAGTAAAGAAAAAAGGAATTCAATCACTTCAAATAAGAATCTGGCATCATAAAGAAAAACAGCATATTGCTTAAATGTTCAACCCCCCTATGATGCATGAATAAAGCCCTGGCAGGTATATTCACTGAGGCTAAATTATTGCACATGTATGAAATGGCCTAGGAGGCCAGCTATGCAAGTCAAAAACAGCAAAAACTGACTAAAGACAAGAAAAAAAGATTGTGATGTAATTTTGCTGGCACTAGAGTAATCATCAACTAACACTCTAATGAACACCATTTCAAAGGTAATAATAACAAAGTCCCCAAATAATGATTTGATGCAACTACTTGATACAAAACCAATAAAACCAATAAAACAATAATAATTATAATGGGAGTAACTTGAGTAGCTATTAAAAAGAGGATCTGACATGTAGTGATCTGCCCAATCAATACAATATTATTGGAATCTGATGTGAGGAATGATGGCCCCAGGAGGGGAGAGCACCCTCTTAGTGCCTCACTGTGTGAATTATTTGTGGATCTCTGACGATCAAAAACACATCACGTGCTGTCGGCGATAAAACCACTTCACCACCAGCCAGGACGGAGTGAGACTTTGCGAACCCAAGAAAAAAGTGAAGCACTCATAGAGAAGGGGATTCACAGTGGTGTGAGGCCTGTTAAGTTCTAGACTGAAGTGCATCTGTTTGTGGCATGGTCATGGAAGGGTCAATATATTGTTGTATTGAACATGGATCAAGGTGTTATAAGCTACACCCTACGGCGGATCCAGAAGGGTTGATCTAGGGTGGGAAATCCAAAGAATTGTTGTCTAGGGTGAACGCAAGAGGGGTCAGTACCACTTTTCCTATGTTCAAGGAGGCATCGAATTTTAGGGGTCTACCATATGCTCCGTATAGGCCCATCGCCTGGATTAGCTACTGGCTGCAAGCATTTCATAAAACATAATCATGTGTTTTTGTAGGAAGCAGTGATGATATTGAGGGCATAATGTGCTCATGCTATGTTTATATTGGGAATCTAAGACGGCAAGCCTATTTGAATTCCTGACACATTTTATGTATTTCCTACTAATTAAAGTTAAGTTGTTCATGTCTGATACAGCACTCTCTTTGTTAGAGCACAGGGTAGTCACACCAATGCTAAGCTACAAGCAATGGCATAAAAACCACACACATACAATATCTCTTACATGCGGTATATATAGGTCCACTAAGACTGAAAGCTGAGGCACACATGTTGCTGCCTCAGGCAAATAAAGAAGATAGAGATGCATCTGTTGTGTGGGAAATAATGACCTTCTGCATGCAAAGAAGAGGAAACAAAAGCGGTGCCCTAGTCTGTATAGGCAATATACACCTAATCCATTATGCTAAATGGCTTCTGTCACACCTCCTGCCCACAACCTGATGAACCTTCCCCCTTCTCCTTGTCACACCCTGTCCCTGCCTCCCCCCCCCCCAACTGCAGACAGTCCTCGCATGCTATTAACCCTTTAAGGGCAGCATAATGTTTTATGCCCTTTTGTTGTCACCATACAATATGATGGGAGTAACTCAATAGCTCTTCCTTCATGCATCATACTAATATAGGGTTGAGGAGTCGAAACAATGGTCCAATGCACTGCTGTTGAGATAATTGCCGGCACTTCGCTGGTGCATCAGGACGACAAAGGAACATTAAGCCTTGAGGCAGTAAGCATCCCTCGCATGCCAGTTAATATAGTCCACACACAAACTGCATGCAAGGCTATTTCTTAAGACGCCCATCACAGCTAGAAGGAATGTGTACTGTTACTGTACCCTGCACAACATGATGGTTAAATTATATGCAGCGTTCTGGACAAAAAATATCATTTGCCAAACAGAGTAATTTTCTGGGAAGACATCCAATCTTTGTTATTGGAAAGTACAAGTAAGAAGAAAAGCAGCTGTTACAAATAATAATCTTCTCACAAAACTTCAAAGTATTTTGATCCTTCGGATAAACATACTCTAAAAACCATCACATAAAGTATGGATGCATCCACCAACTGAATGGATGTGAGGCTTTCCCTTTTATTTCCATGGCCACCATCTTTTGTTTCTCCCTACTCCTTTATTTTTGTGGTTAATACTATAGTGATTTTTGTGGTTAATACTATAGTGATTAGCTAATTACTAATGCAATGGCTCTTACATTGAATATCATGGATGCCTCAATTAGGTGAAACTCAATAAATATCAAAGGGAAAAAGAGACGAGATGAGTTGCTCTGAAGCATTTCAACAGCAGTCACCCATCAAGTAAGGAGATCCATGTATCATGCAAATGGCACATCAGTAACAATTATTTGGGTTGGGAGTGCAGTGGGATATTGGAGATGGCATCAAGTAGGCACTTTTTTCTTTTTCTTACACGACAAGGGATGAGGGTTGTCCATGATGTGACTGTTTCTCAGGGCTCTGGTTTCAGTTAACACATGTCTTGACAACCCAATCAGTCTATGCATGCTCAACAGGGCCTTTGGGCTTACCATTACTGACCAGCAGTGCTCAGTGCAGGGAATTTACAGGAACATTAGATTTTTGGATGACCGAGAATTATCCAGAATTCAATTCATAAAATATATATGCCACTGTCAAAATATCTGCACAGCTGTTTAGTATAGGCGCAATGAATCCTAATCAGATTTTGCTTTCTTGTATAGCCCCAAGCCAGTTCAATTTGGGTGCACATCAGTTCCAGTAAACTGTCCAATTTGGTTCACAAACTTGATGCCATATTTTATTTAGCGATTGTCCAACTTGTGCACATGGCACAATAGAACACAATTAGGGTTTAGGAATAGATCAAGCTACTTTTGGCTTTTTGTAACTTTGATTCCAATTCCCTTGGCCTTCCTACAGGATTTTTATGCTTCAGTCATGAATAAGATGTTGTAGACAATAAATCATTCACCGATTGATAGATATATGGTGGGTCAGAGTCAGTGTGTGTATAGCCTTACAGATTGTCACAAGTGCTGAGTCAGCATACATATATATACAGCAGAAATAAACAACTTCCAGAAAAAAGGATAACTCTCAGACAGCCTCCTGCACTGAGACTCACTAGAGCCATAACTAGTTCTACTTGACAGGTAGCGTCTATACAAAAAGTCGTCACAAAAAGTCCAGACCCTCTCACAGGTCCCTCTTGTCTGGTGATACACGGTTACCATGGTGATCCTGGTAGCTATGGAGATCCATATAAGAGACTTTTTAATCTGGTAAATGCAGTTGCTTCAACAAGAAAACATCATCAAAGAAGGCACGCACTACCCTGTAGCCCATGGGCACACACCAGAATAGAAATCAAGTGAACAAAAGCAAAGGAATCGGTTACAGCAGTTCTCACTCTTTCTTTTTCACCATTGGTAAATAGCCTTTTGGCTCCTGGAGCTACATCTGTATGAATATTCAACAGGTACTATAATGCATCAGTATGTTGCTCAGGCAGGAATATGTGCATTATTTACATAATAGAATGCAACTTTTCTCATGACTAGAATACATCTGAGTGTCTTTTAGGACAACAAGCAGTCAAGATATGAGACAAAAGAAAAAATAGAGCAGGCAAGCAGAAAGGGGTACCCCCACGGGACTAGTACCAATTATAGCTACCATGGGGTGCCACCATGGCCTAATAGGAAAGAAACAGGCTAATAATTCATCCATATCGGGTACTTTTTCTGTAGAATACAGTAGTGTCACAGAAAATATTCTATTTTTGGTGAAAAACTTCTATATTTGAGATGTAAAAAGAACATTTTTGAGCCTAGATGAGTGTCCTTGTTGATAAGTGTTGCCATGGAAACATGATGTTCATTCCAATAGAAAAACAAAGAGGCCATTTGATTCACACAGAATATTATGGTCAAAACATATTAGAATTACCATTTCTAGATCAAAATCTAAAGTCTTATGAAGTATGAGGAAGGGTAATAAATGCACACAAAGAGAGTACTCACTTCATAGAGTGTGACTGTACATGAGTATGCTATTGCACTGTAAACCATGATGCTGTTTTATATCCCCAGGAGTATGCGCCATTTGGTCTGTATGTCCAAGGAAGCTCGAGTTTGTGCTAGCTGCATTGCTAGTTAGTCTCTGGAGAGACATTTTTGGTGTCACTCATGCAATCTCAGTATGAACTTAATATATGTCCTTTACATTTCATCAACTGCCAATATAGGGTTTCTTATGTGACTCTCTTGTTACTGAGGTTTAAGGTTGAGAAGGCATACCATCTCAGGCTCGAAAGGGAGGTGTGAGAGAGGACTAGTGAGAAGAGCTGCAATAATGCTAAAATGTTTGTTTATCATCTATTATTTTATTTTACAAAGTGAAATCTCTATATAGACATTAAATGTAATCTTGACACATGTTTCTGTATTTTACTTCACATGACCAGGGGACTGTTTGTCAAATTTGTGGAGATTTACAAATGATTTGTCCATAGCTCAAATAGCCTGAAATCAATTATATCATATCGTATGGAGATGAATGGTAACATTCATACACCTATTCGGGGCTATTTTGATGACTGTAACCACCGCCCCCCATCCCCCCCCCAATAGGCATGAAATATGATTAGAAAGGACCCCAGATGCATCTACTCTACATTGTTGTGCTCTAGATCATTTTCTTATTCTTGAAAAAGACAAATTTAGAGACCCATACATTGTCATGACATTAACCCATGAACTTAGTCTAGAAAGGATATCCTACAAAGACATCAATATCGTTATGTCTAGGCACAGGGGATATTCTGATGAGCACTATTAAAATACACCATAAGTATCATACACATCAATGTATGGGATGGTAGAGTAGGTATCTGTACCTCCAGGTTGGAACTCGAGACAGTACTTTGATGATTGAGCGCTGGTATGTAACTCACAACAACAGCAGTGGTGCATCATACTAACAGATGAATGTGAAACGTTTAGATAACCCTTAGTATGTGAACAGAGTCTCAGACAACAGGACCAATTCTCCTCACACAGACAGTGTTGTCATCTGTCACCTCCTCATCCCACCAGCAGTCAAGAATCTAATCCTACCCTTGTGGCCCATTTCCTCAACCCATGGTCTATACATCTTAACCACACACACTACGACATTCATACATTATTAACCTTATGTGTGGAAAAACAGAGGGAAATTAATGTTTTGGATTCAAACACATATTATGTATGAGATATGTTGTTTCTGTTGTTTGAGTGTGATGATGTCAGTATATTAATGTATATTGTGCTGATACGTATCATAATTATTTTAAGAACATTAAACATATTATTAAACCTAATTACTTCAGGTGCAAAGGGATAAACATGACGATAATTCATTTCAATGCCTCTCCTGATTCAGAGGCAGCAGTGGCCACTTCAGTCATACACGTCACACGTCACACAAAACACAGTTTGTTCTTACAGAAAATAGTTTACAGCCAGATAAAATGTTAATGTTATGAAAAACTGTAGCCAGCCTATTGCCATAGAGTAGGATACAAATGTGATATTTTCATTTGAAAAACAATCGCGCAATAGATATTACTGCTCAGCCTTTTTCCAAGTGGCAGGTTTCAAATTGTCACGAGGCCTAGAATACTACATATTGGATGTTTAATGGCAGGAGTAAAAGGATTAAAATCAGAAAGGATCACACCCATATTTCTAATAAGAGAGCTCATGGGCACCTACTCATTACAGGTTGTGCAGATATGGAAATAGAACTCCGTCCAGAAGCATAGCTCATCATCAGCAATACTGGGGATGAGTAATTTGTTAAGAAATATTAAATCCTTATCTAAAAAAAAGGTTTGCTACTGCTTTTGAAAATGCCACCCCTATCCAAAAGAAAGTAGTGCAAAATGACATACATGCTAGTAGAATGATGTGTATCCGCTTATGATCATGGTTTATATTTAGCTTTGTCCTACCTGCCCCGAGCAAGTGTTAAGGTATATCAGGTTTTGCATCCCTCCATTATTTCCGAGATGCCCAAAGCCAACAATAATTGACTGTCATAATAAAAAACTCACGTTTCTTAAAAGGTTGCCAGCTGTGCCACATATTCACCCTTGTTCATTTCCATGAGTTATTTCTGAAGCTCCAAAAATTACAAGTCAAATTTAATTCATTACTGTTATCACAGAGAGATGAAGGGTGTGTCAACAAGCTCCTTACAAAGAAGCTATTACCTAATAATGTCTGTAATGGAAATGGCTTTCACTGCTATTCTCACCATATGCTAATCACTGGCATTGTGATGCCAAGAAAGGAAAGCGGCAGCAAGTACTGCTTCTGCTCATTCAGAGAAAACAGAATCAATAATGCAAAGGTTTTGATTGTGACTCAAACTTGCAAACACTATGATTATTAACAAGTGGTACTTTAATGGACATTATTTCAAACTGACTAAGGTAATTATACAAAGTGATCAAATAATCCTTTGATGGAATTGCTTCTTACCACAGCAATTAAAGCAGTAAAAATGATTTTATGGGGTCCTTATTTGTCTGCCAATCACAAAAATGATGTGACATGTGATGCTCTTCCCAATTGTTAACATGTTATCTTGGTTTGATGTGAGGGATGGTAGCCCCCAGGAGGGAGAGCATCCACTTGGTGCCTCATTGTGTGCTTCACAGTAGTGTTGGATTTGCAATGTGCCATGCCTGAAGTGGATCTGTTTATTTAAGAGGGGTATATGCTTTTGTAGTGAAAATGAATGAATGAAATAGAAATATGTCAAATGATTGCTTTTGTGTTTGTAATCAGCCCTTTTGATATTGAGGGCATAGTGGCTATGTGTACATTGAAAATCTAACATGGCACGCCTACCTACAGTTCTGAAACATTAAGTGTGTTTCCCACTAATAATCTTACATGTGGTGTAGCATACATCACACTGAAGCCTGCAAAGACTGAAAGCAGAGGCACAGACATACATATTGATGATGCATGCATACAAAGATAGAGGTACATCTGTGAGGGTAAATAATAGCTCACTGCATGCAAAGAAAAGCAGTAGAAGCAATACTTTGGACTGTGCAGGAAATTTACACATAATCCATTATCTTGAATGGCTTCTGTCACACCTCCTGCCCACAACCTGATGAACCGTCCCCCTTTCCTCTGTCTCAACCCCTCCCTCCCTCCACTCCTACATCTACCACCACACCCCTTATCTCTATACAGATCTTGCATACCACTAGTTAACCATTTAAGGGTAGCATAATAATTTAATGTACCATATGCCCTCCATAAATGTTGGAGGGCATAGTCTCCATAAATGAATGCAGCCCTGGAGTCAGTTACTCGACAGCTCTTCATTCACACCAACCCTATGCGGTTGAAGGATTGATATGTTAGACCATTGCAGTGCTGTCTAGTAATAACTGGCACCGCATTATTTCATCATGAGAAATGAACATGAAGCCTTGAGGCAGTAGGCAGCCCTCGCATGTCAGTTAATGTTGTCCACATACAACCACATGCAAAACAATTTCTTTAGGTGCTGATCACAGCTAGAAGGAATAGGTACCTTACTGTACCTTACGCAACATGATGATTAATTCGCATGCAGCGTTCCAGACAAAAACATATCATTTCCCAGACAGGCTAATTGCATAGGGAGACAGCCAAAATATTTTCGCTGTTACAAAATGCAAAGAAGAAGAATGGCAGCTGTTATAAATCATAATCTTCTGATGAAGCATAGAAATATTCTTTCAGATACACACCTTCATATGAAATATCAATGCATCCACCTGCTCCAGTGAATCCCAGACTTTCTGTTATTTTTACACTCACAGAATTGAAATAAGTTAGATTTTTTATGAAGTTAGGTATATTAGGGTCTGGATTGTTTTTCTACATTTACTATACTATAGTTAGGTGATTGATGCAAGGAAATTAGTTGAGATGTGCTCTCTATGAGAGCAGTATAATCCTGAAATCCATTTTTGCGACTTCAGACTGGTTACGTGAAAACACATCAGAATTAAACTTGATCCCGAAAAAACTAAAGGGAAGGTCTGGTACTTATTGATCCCACTAGTTATTCATGGGAATATGTTTAGACTGTATGTATCAGAAGTATGGATCAGAATACTTCGATGCTTTGTGAGAAGATTATGATTTGTAACAGCTGTCATTCTTCTCTCTTGCACTTTACAACAGCAACAACTATGTTAATAGCTGTCTTCCCATGCAATTAGCCTGTCTGGGAAATGATATATTTTGTCTGAAGCGCTGCATGTGTTTTACCTTCATGTTGTGCAAGATCAATTAACAGTAGACATTCTATCTAGCTATGATTAGTGCCTAAAGAAATTGCCTTGCATGTGGTTCGTGTGTGTGTAGGGCTGTGTACTGCCTCAAAACTTCATGTTCATTGGTTATCATGATACACCAATGCAGTGCCGGCTATTACCTTGATAGTACTAGATCAGTGCATTGTGTCAACCCCATAGGGTTGGTGTAATGCATGATTAAAGTTGTTGAGTTACTAACTCTAGGGCTGTATTCATGTCTGGTGATGACAAAAGAGCCTACGACATTAAATCAGCATGGTACCCTAAATGATTAGCGGCATGCAGAAGATGTCTGGGGATGAGGAGGCTGAGAGGTGAGAGGTGTGGGAGAGGAGACAGGGAGAAGGGGTAAGGTTCATCAGGTTGTGGGCAGGAGGTGTGAGAGAAACCATTAACGATAATGGATTACATGTATATTGCTCGTACAGCCCAGGGTATCACTTCTGTTTCCTTTTCTTTGAATGCAGCGAGCCATTACTTCCCCTTACAACAGATGTGTCTCTATCTTCCTTATTTGCATGAGGCATCAATATATGTGCCCGTGCCTCTGTTTACAGTCTTAGCAGGCCTCAGTGTGCTGTATGTTATACTCCATGTAAGATCATGTTCACTTGTTATGAGTGACAGCATGATCAGGTATTGTACATGAGTTGATTTTGTTCCACTGCTTGGAGCTTAGCAATGCGGTAACGACTGTCTGTTTTAACATAGAGAGTGCTGTCTCAGATATAAACAAATTAAGCTTAATAAGCGGAAAACCTACACAATGTGTCAGGAAAACAAATAGGCATGCTGTGTTAGATTCACAATGTAAACATAGCATGAAGATAATGTGCACTCAATATTGAAAGGGCTGATTACAAACACGACAAATTTTATTCTATAACATATTTCTATTCAATTGATTCCTTTTCATTACAAGACTACATGACCATGTTGCAAATTGATCCTCTTCAGGCTAGGCACATGACAAAACTCCCACCACTGTGAATCCCCTTCTCTAAGCATGCTTCACTTTTAACTCAGTCTCACTCAGTTCTGCTCAATGGTGGAGTGGTTTTATTGCCAACAGCATGTGATGTGCTTTTGATCATCAGAGATCCACAAATAATTAACAGAGCAAGGCACCAAGAGGGTTCTCTCTCCTCTGGGGGCTACCATCCCTCACATCAAACCCAGATACAATTGGACAGAGCATTACATGTCACCGCATTTCTTTGATTGGCACACAAGTAAGGACCTGTTATTTTTTGGTGTTGTTTTAATTACTGTGATAAGCAGCAGCTTCATTAAAATAAATTTAAGCACTTGATTATAATTACTGCAAATATAGTGTCCACTGCATTATTAGTTGTTAATTATCACACAACCATCAAGAAATTTGGCAGATTTTGCTGTTTCTTTGCTGACAATGCTAGCTGCATGGGCCATTCCATACATGTAAAATTGCTGAGGACACTCAAATATTTAGTGTGGGTGGGTAACTTGCACTGAAATGGAGCATCATGCTAAGGTGGAAGAGGAAAACAGGAATGTGATAGGTTGACTGTGGATGGTGTCCTGGGTCTTAGAAAACATCTTGTCTTGTCAGTCTTAATTATCAAAAGCAGCAGCGCAAGCTAACACTTCTCTCTATTGGCATAACACTGAGAGTAATTAGCACATGGTTAGCGTAGCAGTGGAAGTCTGAGAGGGCTTGTGGTTAGAATCTACAGGTGTGTAGACTGTAAAGTGAGGAAATAGGCCAAGAAGGTTGGGTCAGATTCTGGGGAGGTAGTTGCCGGACAACGAGGTGATAGATGACCAACCCGTCTGTCTGAGGAGAATCTGTCCTGTGGTCGGAGCTGGCATTGGTGTTCTAAGGGTTACCAAGATGGTACCTTAGGGTACGTTGGTATGATACACCATTGCAGTGCTGGTGATTAATGTACCAACACTGTGGTGCATCATGCCAATATCATCATAATGCATGAATGCAGCATTAAAGCATTATACAGGTCTTAAATGGTTAGGGGTGCAAATATATATATATATATATATATATATATATATATATATATATACTCTACCCTATATATATATACTCTACCCTGCGTTTTCCTCTCACCTTAACACTAAAGTAACTTGAGTACGGCCGTCATGTGAGAAACCATGTTTTGTCACATGAGGAAATGTAAAAGACATGGATACTGTAGCGGGCACGTATCGCTCGGGGCAGCCTGAGCGTGCGTGGAGAGGGCATTGCCTGTCTGTGGTAGCTCAAGTACCGTAGCAGAGCGGTGGAGAAGTAGCTAGCCCTTTGGTGTAGCGGTAGCATTCCCAACTCTAGAGCGGAAGGGCCGGGTTGGATTCCTCATGGGGCTGACCTGTTTTCCGCTGCCTGTAACAATACCATCATACTGAGATGTGCTCTCTCAAAACTGAGACTCTCCTCCCAACCCAAGCTTCATCAGAAGTATGGATATAATGTTGAACACTGCTCATGGCCTACTCTGTATTATCCTTATAGAACAGCTATGGACATGTCACATCTTCTCTGTGTCCTTTATATCATTTTTACTTCCACAACCTAACTCTTTATGAAAATGGTTGGCTGTGCTTTATAAGATGCGATTAGTTACCTAATTTGCATCATAGTGTGACAGTGCAGTCAAGCGGCTGTCTGGATATTTTGAGAGATAGTTAAACATGATATAATAAAGGCCATTATATTAAGATGATGGCTATAGCCCACAACTCCTTCGCATCAGGCTCAGTGAAGATGCCTTATAGTACTTGTTACATATTTACACAGATAAAGGGATATTTACCAATGTTAAAACCCAGACAGAGTGAGAATTGCTGCAACCAATTCCTGTGGTTTTGTTCACTTGATTCCTGTTTTGATGGGCGCCCTATGGCTACAGGGTGGTGCTTGTCTTTGTTGATGATGTTTTCTAAATGAACAAATGACAGATCCCAGATTAAAATGTATTTCATATTGATCTCTATAGTTACCAGGATCACCATGGTAGCCATTTATCACCAGACAACAGGGACCTGTTAATGTGTTGGTCTGGGCTTCTTTATGTAGATGGCCAGGGATAAATATTTATGACTACGGTAACTCTTAGTAGTCAGAGAGCCAAAGGGTGTCTGGGAGTTATGGACAGAAGTGGGTGTTTCTTCTATGTATTTGCTGACTTGTTACTTGGGGCAGAATTGCAGCCTAGACATGCACTGACTCTACACTATGCATCATTCAATTCATGAATGGTTTATAGTATGCATCTTTTCTATATTAATCATGAAATGATGAGTATATGAACCTTGTATTAAAGCCAGAGGAATTTCAATCAAGATTACCCACTCTACTAAAATATCTAGTAGAATCTATGATCTGAAAAACCTATTGACCCTGCAGGTACTGATTGGATTGTTAGTACACATGTTAACTTAAACCAGAACCCTGACAAACTCCCAATCCTGAACAATCCAAATTCCATGTCAATGAGAAAAGACAAAAGATACTGAATGTGTGTGTGTTGACACCCCTGATATACTACTGCACTCCCAACCAAAATAACTGTTACTGAGCTCTTGTGTATATGATATATGGATCATCTTACTTGATGACCATGCAGCTACTGTGTTTGAGAGCACCTCCACCTGGCTCTCAGCCCATTACGGCTTAAATGGTATTTATTTGCAAGAACCACAGCATTAACAGCCTCGGAATCATGAAGTGAAATCAATGAATAGTCATGAAATAATGATAAATGACCGTTAATAAAATTACAGGAAATCTCTCAGAAATTAACAGGGTGAAGCAAAATATGGAGAGCATAAAAATAACAGGGAAAGACTGGCCTTCACTGAAGCAGGTGGGTACATTGTTTTTTCATACAAACGTATGTATCCAAAGGATCAGAACACTTCTCTGCTTAGTAAGAAGATTATGATCTGTAACAGCTGCCATTCTTCTTTCTTGCACCTTACAATAACAACTATGTTAATAGCTGTCTCCCCATGCAATAAGACAGTCTAAGATAGGATATATTTTGTCCAGAATCCTGCATGTGAACTAATCGTCATGTTGTTCAAGAAACAGTAAAAGTAGCCATATCCTTCTCGCTGTGATTGCCGCCTCAAAATTGTTTTGCATGTTGTTTGTGTGTAGACAACATTAACTGGCACGCGAGGGCTGCTTACTGCCTCAAGGCTTCACGTTCATTTGTTGTCATGATACACCACCGCAGTGCCGGGAATTAACTCTACAGCACTACAGTGGTCCAACATATCAGCCTTTTAACCCGCTAGTTCTGTATGAATGAAGAACTAGTGAGTACTCCAGGGCTTCATTCATGTGTGGTAACATTCAAAGACCATGGTGCATTAAATCATTAAGCAGCCGTTGCAATGGTTAAGGTCATGCAAGGGCTGTCTGGGCATGGCGAGAGTTAGAGGTGGTAGGTGTGGGAGAGGAGGCAGGGAGGGCTGAGACAGAGAGAGGGGGAAAGCTTAGTCCGCAGGAGGTGTGGAAACCATTAAACATAATGGATTACATGTATATCGCCTGTACAGCCCAAGGTATCGCCTCTGTTTCCTTTTCTTTGCATACAGTGGGCCATTATTCCCCCTCAACAGATGCGTCTCTATCTTTTTAATTCACTTTGGCATCAATATGTATGCCTCTGCTTTCAGTCTGACACATCAGAATGCTGTATGGTACTTCATATGTAAGATCATATTCACTTGTTTTGACAGCATCATGATGTATTGTATATGGGTGTATTTGATACCACTGCTTGGGGCCTTCCATGTGATTTAATATAGAAAGTGCTGTATCAGACATAAAATAATTAACATTGATTTGTTGGAATACACACAATGTGCCAGGAATGCAATTTGGCAGGCCCAGTTAGATTCCCAATGTAAACATAGCATGAGGACATTATGCACTCAATATCAGAGCTGCTGGTTACAAACACAAATAGTTATGTCCTATAAAATATTTTTGTGTGTAGCTCATAACACCTTGATTCATATTTCTACGCCTCCATGACCATGTTATAGATAGATGCACTTCAGTCTTGGCACATCACAAATTCCTCACCACTGTAAATCCACTTTTGGTTTGGTTCCGCTCAGTCTCACTCAGTTCTGCTCTGTGGTGCAGTGTTTTATCCCAGACAGCATGTGATGTGTTTTTTATTGTTAGGGATCCACAAATAATTCACACAGCAAGGCACCAAGTGGGTGCTCTCCTCTCCTGGTGACCATCATCCCCACATCAAACATAATAACATGTTAATCATGGGACAGAGTATTACATGCCAGATCATCTTTTTAGAAGTTAGGTCCTGTCATTATTTTTTATGATTGTAATAACTGTGAGAAGAAGCACTTCCATCAAAGCAATATTTGAGTACTTCATTATAATTACCTTTGAAATAATGTCCATTAACGTACCAGTTTTTAATTATCATAGTGTTAGCAAATTTACATCATGATCTAATTGTTTCCATTATTGAGTCTGGCTGTTTTTGTCTGCAATCTGTGTTCACTGTTTTATACACAGATTGCCTCCATGCATGTTGAAAAGCTGTTTAAGTATAGCTGAAGCCACTGGGACAACGAGTTTAGTAAATAATAATTATGCATTTAAAATGTGAAACAGCACTGGCAAGTAACTCACTGGCACTTTATTGGTACATCATATTGAGATAGAATAGGAAAAGAGGTATGTAAAAAGTTGACTGTGAATAGTTTTCCTGTCCTTAGAAAACAGTCAAGTTTTCATTCACAAAAAGCAATAGTGCTAGTTGTGACTTTTTTTTATTCTCATCACAATGCCAGTGATCAGCACGGTGAAAGCAGTGTAAGTCATGCACACTGCAGAGGTAGTTCGCTAATAGCCTGGTTGTAAGGAACTTGCTGACACACCCTCTACCTCTTTGTGATCATAATAATGAATTCAATTCCCAGAGCTGTTGAAATTTCTCATGGAACTTTTAGAAATGTACTGAGGTTGAATGGTTACATAGGGTAATGCATCACAGCAAGGGTTTTGAAAAATGTCCTCATCATGATCAGAGAAAATCCATAAAGGCTTCTCTTCCCCCTTCCACATCTATTTATAATAATGAGTCTTTGATAGCTGATAATGAGAGGCAGTGCTTCATGGGTACCATTTCCTCATCTGCATAACCTGTTGTAAGCATTGCTCTCTAGTCAAAACCACAGGTGTGATGATTCCTGATCTTACCAACTTAATCCTTTAAGGGCATCATGGTTCATTAATGCATTATGCCCTTCATCAAGATGATGAATTAATCCCAGGCGGGCGACTTGAATTAATTTTACTGGGATGTGTGGTCATGGGCCTCAACACCTCACCCATATGGGAGTAGGCTGATTAGTTGAAAAATGACCCATAATGGTGCAGACCTTCCAAGAATATGGACCCATATGTGTGCAACTTAGTTGCATTACTGGTAGTATAGATGAAATATAAACATGAACTACTCATCATAATGTATTACTTTTTATCCAGTAAATGTCTGTAACTTAACAATTTAGTTTGCTACAGCTATTAAGTTCTTTACAATACATTTTGTCGACATATAATTGTGCAGGTTTTGACACGGAGTCTCACTACCCTAAATATCAGACACATAACAGAGAAGCTCCTAAAAAAGATAGCCATAATGGAGTTCACAGTCCCACTCTATGGAGGCTTAAAAAGGACCCATATCACTCCAGTTTTTGACCACACATCCCGGTATGTTTGAAACTGAGTCGCCCCCCTGGGGAATTAATGCAGTTCTGATGAGTCTACTCGCCAGAGCTGTATTCATGCATCTTGCTGACCGGAGGAGATGACACAGTCTTGCATGGTCAGCATGCAATCCGTCGAGTTACCTGTGGGGGTCTGCATTCATATATAATGAAGACAAAAGTTATATACCATTGTCAGGCCATTAGAGGGTTCAAAGGGGCAGCACTTTGTGATGTTGTCCTCCTCTCCTAACCTACCACCCAGCAGAAATCAAAGCAGTAATATTAATGGCATTGTATTTCAAGTAAGAAAATCTCATTCACTTGTTTCTCTAATGCAGTTAGTATACTGACTTAATTGCCTGGTAGCCTTTTCTATTAGTTAGATGTGTTATGCAAGCATCTGAATGCAGCAACGCAGAAAAGAAAGAGTATCCCATTCATGTGACATGAATAACTGAAATGGCTGATACTGATTATAATGTAGAAGAGGTATCAGAGTGAATTATCATCAAGCTTATGTCTTAGTAGCCTGAATAATTTAATTTAATGGTGAATAACATTCCCAAACTGTCATGATGATCAAGATGATGTGACATAAATCTTATATAACATAATTGTTTTGAATGGTGATAAAAATAGAGATTCCAGTAATACATCTGTTTGGATCCAATTCATTCATTTCTTTCTCTATTTCCTTCTGCATAAAAAGGTAGATCTTGCATTTGCATCACAGTGTGTGTGGCATCTGCTCATTGCCTGTTGTCAAGGAGATGGTACCGTCACCTAGAGATACATCACAAATTCCAAGCCCCCGATTTTGTCCCCTGACCAAACCACGCCGCTTGGTCTACAGCATTCAATGGGAGAGTCACTGCCATGCGTGTTAGAACACTATATTAAGATAATAGCCAGCAGCTTCTTCACATCATGACCTGTCTGAGGACCGCATTGATGCATTACAGTACCTGTTACATATTTACATAGATAAAGGGATATTTACCAATGGTAAAATCAGACAGGGTGAGAACTGATGTAACCCATTCCTTCCTGGAATTCTTCACTTAGTAATTGCTTCACTGGCCACCCTATGGCTACAGGGTGGCGTGTGCCTTCTTTGATAATGTTTTCGCTATGAACAAACTACAGATCCCAGATTAAAGATATTTCATATTGAACTCTATAGTTACCAGGATCACCATGGTAACCATTTATCACAACAGGGACCTGTTAATGTGGTGGTCTGGGCTTCTTTATAAAGACGGCTAGGGGGAAATAGTTATGGCTACAGTAACTCTTAGTAGTCAGGGAGCCAAAGGCTGTATGGGAGTTATGGACAGAAGTGCCTGTTTTCTTCTATGTATCTGTTACTGTAAATGAGAATAGACAAAAGATATTGAATATGTGTTGGCACCCCTGATATACTACTGCACTCCCAACCACAATAACTGTTACTGACCTCTTGTGTACATGATATATAGATCATCTTACTTGATGGTCATGTAGCTCTGTTTTAGAGCACCTCCACCTGGCTCTCCCCTCTTTCTACATCATGCAGATCCCAATTCATTATGGCTTTAATGGTATTTACAACAACAGAATTGACAATTAGCCTCAGAATCATATAAAAGTGAAATCAATGAATCGTCATAAAACAATGATAAATCACTGTTATTAAAACTACAGGAAATCTCTCAGAAATTAATAGGGTGAAGCAAAATATGGTGAGTGTAAAAATAACAGGGAAAGCCTGGCCTTCCCTGAAGCAGGTGGATGCATTGTTTTTTTTCATACAAACATATATATCCAAAGGATCAGACCACTTCTATGCTTAGTAAGAAGAATATGATCTGTAACAGCTGCCATTCTCCTCTCTTGCAGTTTATAACAACAACTATGTTAATAGCTGTCTGCCCATGCAATTAGTCACTCTGAGATGTGATATATATTGTCCTGAATCCTGCATGTGAATTCACCATCCTATTGCTCAAGAAACAGTAAAAGTAACCATATCCTTCTAGCTGTGATTGCTGCCTAAAAAGTTGCTTTGCATGCAGTTTGTGTGTAGACAACATTAACTGGCATGCGAGGGCTGCTTACTGCCTCAAGGCTTCACGTTCATTTGTTGTCATGATGCACCATCGCAGTGCCGGCAATTAACTCTACAGCACTACAGTGGTCCAACATATCAGCCTTTTAAATTGCTAGGGTTTGTATGATGCATGTATGAAGAACTAGTGAGTACTCCAGGGCTGAATTCATGTTTGGTAACATTCAAAGAATATAGTGCATTAAATCATTAAGCAGCCGTTAAATGGTTAGCATCATGCAAAGGCTGTCCAGGCATGGGGAGGGTGAGAGGTGGTAGGTGTGGGAGGGGAGGCAGGGAGAAGGGTAAAGCTTAGTGGGCAGGAGGTGTGACAGAAACCATTAAGCATAATGGATTACACGTATAACGTCTGTACAGCCCAGGGTATCGCTTCTGTTTCCTTTTCTTTGCATGCAGCAGGCTATTATTTTCCCTCACAACAGATGCACCTCTATCTCCTTTATTTGCCTATGGCATCAATGTCTGTGCCTCTGCTTTTAGTCTTAGAAAGCTTCAGTGTTCTGTAGGCTGTACCACATGTAAGATCATGTTCACTTGTATTGACTGACAACATGATAAGGTACTGTATAGGTGTGGATTTAATGCTGCTGCCTTGAGCTTGGAAATATTCTAAAGACCTTGTACTTCAACAGAGAGAGTGCTGTGTCAGACATAAACTGGTTAACCTTTATTAGTTGCTAATGCAAATAGGAATGCAAATAGGCATGCCAAGTTACATTCTATGTGTAAACATAGTATGAACAGATTTTGCACTTACTATCATTTAAAGGCTGATGTAAGCACAACTGATTCTGTTTTAAAGTAATTTCAATCTGTAGCTTAGGACACCTTGATCATTTCCATCATAAAAACACACCTACCTTTCCATGACTGGGCCACAAGTAGATCTTCTACTTCTTCTGCCTGGCACCTCACGAAACTCCCACCACTGGGAATCCCCTTCTCTAAGCATGCTTCACTTTTTACTCTATTCAGCTCAGTCTCACTCAGTTCTGCTCGGTCGTGGAGTGGTTTTATCGCCGACAGCATGTGATGTGCTTTTGATCGTCAGAGATCCGCAAATAATTCACACAGTGAGGCACCAAGTGGGTGCTCTCCCCTCCTGGCGGCTACCATCCCTCACATTAAACCCCGATAACATGGTAATGATGGGGCAGTGCATTACATGTCAGATCATCTTTTTTCTTGCCATGGAAGTTAGGTCCTGTAATTAATTTTTTATTGTTGTAATTGCCGTTATAAGAAGCAGTTCCATCAAAGGTTTATTTGAGCACTTCATAATGATTACCTTGGAAATTTTAATTATGACAGTGCTGGCATATTTACATCACAACCAAAGTGTATCCAGTGTTGAGTCTAATAAAAAAAAGTGTATTTAATCTGTATGTTTGGTAATCATACATGTACATAGTTGCCCTCCCAGGCCTCTCCACCCATTGAATCTGTTTTGAACCGCTGGACCAACTCATCAATGTTTTTGACACTGAGTACATTATTCGATATGGAGTTAGATCTGGTATATTATCTAGCTAGTCTAAGACCCATTACACAAGTACTTATATATGATTATGTAAGTGCTCCTTTTTGGTGTTGTGCATAAGAAGAGAGAGAAAGCATAATCTATGATGTTTTTACATGAATCTTGACTAATCCTGCTATTGGCCTGAATATGGTGGTGCAGTATTAAGGCTTAGATTAAGGATAGTAAGTAAATCTGAACAGACAGCTGCAGTGCTATATGTTACAGGGATATATAGACCCTACCACAGTACGTGGTGTAGATATATAATTTAGGGAGTGGTCATATTTTACCAATAGGGGGTGGTGGATCTAGAGAGAGCAAAGAACTTGCAACCCTCTTTAGGGGGGGGGACCAAATATGGGTCATCCCTTTTTAGTGAAAAGCAAACGCATTACTTATAGCGTAAAAGTTCAGCCGCGAAAATATTTTGACCCCTCTCACAGGGGGGAACCAATATTTTTTCGGCCAGCTCTTGCAAAAATCCACCGACCCCCACCCCCTATTGCTAAAAATTACCACTTCCTTGTACCCATAGGGAATATGATAAATATGGAAAGGGGATGTACAAGGTGGGCATACATATTACTGCCTAGTATATATATATATATATATATATGTTAGCTGCTGATACCCACCCTGGATATATCATACTTGATATAGATCCCTGTCAGGTATAAGCTCAGCTAAGTGAAGGGCACCCAGGGTCTTGTTTGTACAGCCCCGAGGCCATACCCCACAGTGCTGGGGACAGTGTGGACCGACCTTGGGGATCACACACAAACTGACAAATACTCAAATCTCCTCTTTCATATTTTGTAAACTTCAGGATAGCACTCACCCTAAAGCTCAATGGATTTACAAGATCTAGGTAGGCCTGTATACATGTAAAGCATCAGCAGGGGCTTTGACTATAGATCCATTTATCAATACCAATAACATCCACTTCTATTCCTTATTCCTACCTGTTCTATGTTCGTACATCAAGATGTTGTCATTCATGACCGGGACACCAACCAGGATAATCACCATAAATAAATACAGTAGATTTAATTATTGAATATATTGCAGTGTTTTATGTAGATTGAATTGGCATTAATGAGACACATTAAAGTATTAATGGTGGTTTATATTACAACCCAGTGTCATTCTAACGGTTGTTGAGTAATAGGCCTTGCTTCTATAATACAATATATCAGTCGACATCAAACCTCTAAGGGTCGCATAGAACTTTAATCCCGTATGCCCTTTATTGTCATTACACAGAGAAAAGAAACAGCGTCAAAAGGGAGTCCAGGTTGCCTCCAGAATGACGCCTAGGGGAGCCAAGTACTTGCCACTGCTGCACTCGAGCATCATTGGTGCATTCCAAAGGCATGGGGACGAAATGATGCATTCATGCGGGGCTGCATTCATGCATCATGGCAAAGGACGCAGTACAATAAGCACTGTGCTGTCCTTAGAGAGTTAATAATGTGCTGGAATTTAGTCTCTAATGGCTTACACATATATGAAGATGAGCTATAATCCAACCATCCATAGGATCAATACTATACACGTCACTACTACATTCCTTACACAACTCTGAGCAATTCACGTGGTGTAGCAAGACGTCACCGACTGCAGTCAGACTGACCATTAGGAAGGCGCCTTACAAAGGAGGCACGGCCAGGATTAGCCAATGGCTGAGCCGGTTACAGCGGGGCTAAGGCTCTATCAGATCTGGCTGTTTGGACACATAGGGGGATTAGGGCAAAGTGTCGCGGCGCTTTAGGATCCAAGATGCTGAGGGCTGAGGCCTATTGAGAAGTCACCGGGGGTAAAGAGGGACCATCAGGGGCATTTAGATACAGTTATAGAGATTAACTTAACCCTTTAGGTGCGGAATGATGTCTCAAGGCTATATGTCCAGTTGTTCTCATGCTGCACCAACGCATCATGCCGACCCTTAGGGAGTGTATCAACCCTCCATAGGGTCGACACGATGCATGAATGCAGCCGTATGCATAAACACGAAAATGGGATAGGATAAGTATCATTGAAAACACGACAACATGTATACACATACAATTTAATATAGAAAACAAGATGAGCGAATCTCAACCTTCATTCCAAGCTGACGCTTTATGTATAACAAGTGCTAATCGCTTTCCATGTTTGCCGGGAGCAGAAACCGATTTCAACAAAACAAAAAAATATGTAGCATGGGAGCATGCAGCTTTTAAGGGGTTAGATACAGCTATAGGGCTTAGCTTAAACCCCTATTCACAAAGTGTAGGGTCATAGTGTGGGGTCATCTGACCGTGCAGGGTACACGCCGTGAGCTGTAAGTGTACCCCCACGTACCCGTCCCAACACGGCCACTGGTCAGCTCTGCCGTCAGACTAGATGTCCACAGGGAGATATGAATCACATTTGTACCCAAGGACGGCACGAGGATGATGGACCCTTTAAGGGCAGCAGATGTACCGCCAACATGCCCTTTTATTGGCATGACCCATGAATTGGGCATGAATAAGGCCCTCGCAGGGTTGATACACTCTCAAGGGGTCGGTATGATGCACCATAGCAGTACTGGCGAGTTACTCGCTGGTGCAGGAGTGATACATCATAATGACAAATGGAGCCTTCAGACATGACGCTGGCCCTCAGTGGTTACAGGAGGTCAATCAGTAAGCACAACATGGTGGGTGCTGGCAGGGAGGGGTGTCTATCGTACTATATACCATTTAAGGGCCGCGTGGGACATTAACGCATGCATCAACTGAGCTTTATTGTGAATAGATGGATGCAGCATTAGTAGGTACATTTATATCTAGCTAGTGCTGCATGCATGCATCATACTGATCCCAAGAATGTATGAACCCCCGGAAGGTCGTCATGGTGCATCAATGCAGCCCTGGTGAGTAGACTCACCAGAGCATCATTCATGCACCATGATGACAAATTAAAGCACTATGCAGCCCTCAAAGGGTTAATACTGCACGGGCTGACCTCTCATGTTTCCATGATAGTATCCATGCCTGCGTGTAATCCGGAGTTGAAGCATGGAAAAGGGTGATTCAAACTTTCATTGAAAGCCATAACTGATGGATTAAGGAGGGATGGAGGCTTGGGGTGAACCGGGGGAGGAACATTCATTGAGCATGGCTGGTAAATACATGTAGTTTAAAATTAGCCCTTTAACCCTTTAAGAGCCGTATAGTTCTTAATGTAATCATGTGGGCGTCATGAATGTAGCCCTGGCGAGTAACTCGCCAAGGCTACATTCGTGCATACCGATAACACTGATGTATGGGGCTGAGGAGTGCATCAGCCCCATAGGATCGGCATGAATGCAGGCCTGGCTAGTAGCCCACCAGTGCTGCATTCATGCATCATAACGACACAAAGCATAGCTCATTGAAGAACTTTACCGTCTTTAAAGGCTCTAAGGAAGAGTGGTGACTGAGATAAGAGGTTACCGTGTAATGCCTCCTGTCAGGCGTGTGGTACATGTCGGTCCCCGCCCACCCCGGCCCCTACACACCGGGCCGTGTTCTCAGGGCAGCAATTAGGAGCAGCTCGGGGGAGCAGCTCACCACCAATCGTATCGACTCAGGATGTCATATTGATGCTAACTGTAGCTGATTACAAAGGTGGTTAAGGGCCCAATAGTGCTTTAAATAATGTGGTAACATTAGCTTCATTGCCAAGATGCATGAATGCAGCTCTGGCGGTTGAATCACCATGGCTGCATTCATGCATCATACTGATGGACTTTATGGATGTACTCACCCAATTGGGTCGGCATGATGCATGAATGCAGCGTTAGCGAATCTACTCGCCAAGGCTGCATTAAAGCGCCATGAATATAAAAAGGACATAGCACATTACATCAATATGCGGCTCTTAAAGGGTTAACCAAAAGGGTAGCTCTGAATAGCTAGGTAGTACGGTGAGCAAAATAAGTCCTCAGCGCCCGACCCCATTGATCGGAGCTTCTCACTGGATTGATTCTGAGCTGCTCCAAAAAGGGCGGGAATGATAACTTTGTCTTGTTCTTAATGTAATCATGTGGGCGTCATGAATGTAGCCCTGGCGAGTAACTCGCCAAGGCTACATTCGTGCATACCGATAACACTGATGTATGGGGCTGAGGAGTGCATCAGCCCCATAGGATCGGCATGAATGCAGGCCTGGCTAGTAGCCCACCAGTGCTGCATTCATGCATCATAACGACACAAAGCATAGCTCATTGAAGAACTTTACCGTCTTTAAAGGCTCTAAGGAAGAGTGGTGACTGAGATAAGAGGTTACCGTGTAATGCCTCCTGTCAGGCGTGTGGTACATGTCGGTCCCCGCCCACCCCGGCCCCTACACACCGGGCCGTGTTCTCAGGGCAGCAATTAGGAGCAGCTCGGGGGAGCAGCTCACCACCAATCGTATCGACTCAGGATGTCATATTGATGCTAACTGTAGCTGATTACAAAGGTGGTTAAGGGCCCAATAGTGCTTTAAATAATGTGGTAACATTAGCTTCATTGCCAAGATGCATGAATGCAGCTCTGGCGGTTGAATCACCATGGCTGCATTCATGCATCATACTGATGGACTTTATGGATGTACTCACCCAATTGGGTCGGCATGATGCATGAATGCAGCGTTAGCGAATCTACTCGCCAAGGCTGCATTAAAGCGCCATGAATATAAAAAGGACATAGCACATTACATCAATATGCGGCTCTTAAAGGGTTAACCAAAAGGGTAGCTCTGAATAGCTAGGTAGTACGGTGAGCAAAATAAGTCCTCAGCGCCCGACCCCATTGATCGGAGCTTCTCACTGGATTGATTCTGAGCTGCTCCAAAAAGGGCGGGAATGATAACTTTGTCGGGCAGCCCTAACTGGGGCCTAGAAGAAGCATGCTAAACGGGCGGGTAGGGGAGATATTACATGAGGGGGAGAGAGGGGGAAGAGGCATGACGAGGTAGAAGTAGAAAGTGGTATCTGTTGATATAATTGGGCCATGGAGGAGGGGGGATAGCCCTTTAAGGGCTACATTGTGATCTGATGCGTCATGTCCTTGTCGTCATAATGTGTGGAGGAACTCGCCAGTGCTCTTTCCAAGCATCATGGCGACCTTATGGGGTTGATACTCTCCCAAAGGATCGGCATGATGCATAGGTGCAGCGCTGTATTGATGCATCATGCCGCCAAAGGGCAGTAAGACACGCTGTGACCCCTACAGGGTATACACGGTTATTGTGGCGTCATGGGGGGAAGCAATCAGACAAGGAGGCCGGCAATCATCTCTGATATTTGGTGGGTTTATCAAGTGTGGGAATGATTGCATTGCCAGAAGCTCCCCCTGAGGAGGACACCACCCCCCCCCCCCACCCACCCACCCCATCCACCACTCTGAGTCAATCTGCCCATCTGCCACCCCACCCTCTACTACTGTGACTGCCACAGGAGCTATACATGGAGTACCGTATTGCCTCGTTTAAGCCCCCACCTCATCTATTACTAGTCTTGTCAGCATAAATTACATGACGCTTATTCAAGATTATTCAAAACCGGCACTTATGTGTCGAGTTACATAAGTATACGTGGTTGTTTCTATTTATATTGGTTGTGCGGTGGGAAAACAGACCACTGGAGTGTGATCTCTAGGGAGGGTAACTCTGAACCAGCCAGTTATGCATAAATATGAATTGCCATATATGTGTTATGATGTACGCATGATCACATACATTGGATATGATATATCATATACTGAAAGCTGTATATCACTATGACCCTGGGGCAATTCAAATTTAATGTAATGGCCCTGGTGTGTGGCTACCATGATGAGGTTACCTAAGCACATGTTGCCTTTGTTTGCCCACACTGTGACGTAGCAGAACTGTATATGTAACTCAACCTATTTCGAGACCCAGCATTTAGAAAAGTTAAGTTAAGCATTACGCCTGCTTTTTATTATGTTAGACATCAGTCAGCTTGATAAGTCTTTTTCTGGGCTTGCGGCTCTGCCACATGGCGCTGGGTGCTAATCTCCTTTTGATCCCAAGTTTTCAGGAGGTGTACCTCACAGAATATCAGACTACTACTATCTGATCTCAGGATACATGTACAGTGCCCAGGGGAGTCAATTGATGGTCGCTAAGGTTATACACCTTTTTGTCACTGCTTCCTGCTTAACTCACACCCTTGAGATAAATCTCTAGTGCTACTCATTTTGAGGCTGAGTCAACCCAGGGTGGGGTCGTTTAGAAGAAGCATTGTGGTAGATGGCGCTGTGAGAGATGCTCCTCCAGGGTTGGCAGAATATGACACAGGCGCTGCCAGTCGTGGACGAGGACTGGAGGAGGGAGGATGAGGAGGCTGGAGGAAGCAGCACGGAGATAGCAGTAGTACCAGCAGGTACCACGAGCGGCGCTGCCAACCACCAGAGTCAGACGCAGCCAAGGCCCTTCTCGTCCTGCCGCCCTCAGACTGCCAGAGTCGGGCTGTGCTCACTGCCTGCCCGCAGTAGCCGCCTTGTAGTCCCAGTGCCGCCTGGCACCACCCATGGAGTAGTCATGGTCCGTACCCTTAGTGCTAGAAGCCACCACAGGACTCTCCCTCCGTCATCGCCACCACCACCACTCAGGGCACAGTACTACTACCCAGCCCACCACCCCTATACTACTACCCCACACCTCACCACTCCCACCCCCAGGTGTGACACCACCGTGAGGGCTTCACAGCTGGAGGCCACATACCTATGGTAGTACACCTGTGGATGTTATCAGTAGTAGATACTAACTCAACCACAGGCTTCTCTATACTACCACCATATCTCTCTCCCCAGTGGATACAGCCAGCAGCCTGTGTGGTACACAGCCATATAGAGATAAGACGCTACACGTGGATGCCTCTAGGAGTGGATCCCATACATTCACCAGCCACCACTGGTGTCAACAGTGTCGTCCCTACAGTACCCCTATACCAGCACATGGACCCAGTACCTGTACACGAATACCCTCTCCTTGTGGAGCCCCTGTCACCTACAGGACCCTGACACAGGTGAGTACCATTTATATATGAGACGGCGGGGGGGGGGGGGGGGGTAGGTGGGGAGAAGGGGTGGGGGAAGGGGGTCATGAGATGAGGTGGGGGGGGGTGAGGTTACAAGGCTAATACCGGGATTCAAAGTGTGGGTGGGTGGGTGAGGAGGGGATCGGTAGGGACAATAATCCTGATATTATCCTGAGGATCATCACATACCTTGAGACACTATAATTGTACATTTAAGTTTCAAAAAAATCACCCTACTAGTTGTGTGTACATGTAGCTGTATACTGACTCATGTGGTAGGTTGAGGAGGGGGATACCGTAGTGGCTTGAATATGTGCACCTCCGCCTATGAATTTAGATGGTACCAATTGCCCTGCGCTTATTCGAGATACAAAAATAGCCTAAATTTCAATAGCCTCGTTGACCCTGCACTTATTGAAGACTTGCGATTATATGAGACCCCTGCGCTTATTCAAGCCACTAGAGGTATTTAAACCCCCCGGCGCCCCTATATATAGGGCTGAGTACCTGTCCCGACTGCACTCTGACTGTTACTGGACGTGCAGTAAGATCTGCGGGTTTAATATTATAGGGTGCTACAGCGGGAAGTAGCGACTGGTAGTGAGGGTAGTAGTATAGTGTTGGGTACTGCTGACAGGCGTCCAGAGGGATGAGGGTACTTGGTACTTGGTGAGGGCTGTGCGGTGAGCAGGGACCATGCAGGAGGGGACTGTTAATTGGTGCTCGTGGTTCGGCCTGAGTGGGTCTACACAGAGGCCCTGAGATAAACTTATTGGGTACACACGGAGATGGTGCAGTTTTAACCCTCTAAGGGCCGCATAGCATAGTTTTATGCCCTTGATAAAACGCATACTCCCCTGCAAAGGCCCCAGTGTCGATCCTGGCTCTACTCCGACTGTTACACGCAGCAAGAGTTTGGCCTTAAACCCGCAGATCTTACTGCACGTCCAGTAACAGTCAGAGTGCAGTCGGGACAGGTACTCAGCCCTATATAAAGGGGCGCTGGGGGTTTAACGTCGTAATGCATGAATGCAACCCTGGTGAGGCAAACTCGCCAGCTATTCATTCAATCATGCATCATGGCGACAAAGGGCAAACTGCACCAAAAGCACTGTGCGGTCTTTAAAGGGTTAAAGATGCTGGAGTATTATGTGGATAGAACAAGTATGATAGAGATTAAATATGCATGACATTACTGCAATAGGACCTGCTCACTTCTATAAATTATTACTTCAAGGACACAGACTAAAAGCCAGCGGCGTATCTGATAACCCACCCCCTTGTAGATGAAACAGGTATAGGCCCGTCAATAGTAGCAGAATCAAGATTGAGTATATTAAATATGCTCATTAAAAGTGTAGGGATGTAAGTATTCCCTAGTATTCCCTAGATTTCAAGATCCATGTCGCCAAGACCTTCATTTAAACCTTTGTTTTTAAAGGAGATAAAGGGCATAGTGCATTAAAGCAATGTGCGGCACTTAAGGGTTAAAATGCTGGGGTATCATGTAGTTGAAACAGGTCTGATGGAGATTAAATATGGATGACATTACCACAATAGGAATGAGAATCAATAGTATAATGTGCTCACTTCTATCAAATATATTACTTTAACACTTAAAGCAAACGGCGCATTTGATATTGATAACCTTGTGTGTAGATACAACAGGTACTAGGGTTTTAGATATGGAGAACATAGGTTATCCAATAATAAAAGAATAAAGAATAAAGAATTAATATTATGTGTGCTCATCATTGTAGGGATTTAAGTCTTCAAGTACTCCCTAGATTTCAAAGTGTTTTTTCTATGTCGCCAAGACCTTAGAGACCTGTAGAGTCCCCCAATTCAGAGACCACCATTTAAGGATACTGAAAACTATCTCAGAAAACCATAGAAACCACTTGAGAATCGCTCCGTATCTTCCTATATATATAAATAGTACAGAAAAAAAATATGAAAGAGATTTATGGTGCCATACCAGAGTAAAAGCAACCGACCTGGTGGGACTTTTTACAGAGATCCTAGACATCACTTCAACCTAAAACAAGGCATCAAGATGTTTACCATAACAGTAAATTACTTTAGTTAGGTGACTTAGGATATTTCTCAGGATCCTATATGTAATTCACATATTATATCTCAATAGGATTGAAACTATTGAGTTAGATATTGGGGGCTTGCTTGAAAATTGCAAGATAATCCGTTCATTAAAAGAAATCAACCCATAGATTCTTCACCAAAGTCTGCCAGAACATGGCTATATATGATAGGTGTAATATATCAAAAGAACAGCACCAAACATGATGTTTAGCAAATGGACAAGAACCACCTGACAAGCTACATCATTAGATGATATTCCACATGTAGTCATCAGATCCTACATATGTATCTGAACAGTGCTCACAGACACTTGCCTGGTTAGCTCAGTCAGTAGGATGCCTGCCTGTTGATTCATAGGTTGTGAGTTCAAGCCTCTCTTGGGGAAAACTGAAAAAGTTTTTCAAACTAGACATGCTTAGTACCACTGACAATAGCATTAGCAGTCCTCACAGACACTTGTCTGGTTAGCTCAGTCGGTAGCAGGTTTGCCTGTAAATCCTGAGATCCTAAGTTCAAGGCTCTCTTGGAGAAAACTGCTAAAATATTTTCCGAATTGGTGTTTGCATGCACATCCACCAGGTGGAGCTCCGGTGCCCCTAAACAGTTTCTGAAGGTTCTCAAAGCATCCACAGGGGGCACTTAGATTGTATACAGTGTCCTTAAACCTCTTCTTTAAGGAGATTTTTCATTTTCATCCCTTGTACTGAAGTTTTACTTCAATTCTGCTTTTGTTTTTACATTTAGTACTCTTTCCTACAATTTAAAGTAGGACTCGACGATGCCAATACATATGTAGCGATAACGTTACTTCATTCATTTGAAACCTTATGTCTAGAAAGGGTCTAGAAGGATTACACTTTGTTATTATACAATCCTACTCAGAATTTCAGCTCAATTCTGGTCGTGTCAATCTCGAGGCTATAGGCAGTGATTGCAAATGGCATTATACGAGAGGGAGTAGCGGAATGAGCTCTGGGGTTGAGTGACGCCTCTCAAATTAAAGTGCTAATTTGACGGGATTTCACAGGTGTCAGTGTTCGGGCCAGCGACAAGATTGAAAGGGGATGAAATTAATACCAAGCGGCATGAGATGGAGTGGGGCTTGTGGGACACTAGACGATACTTTGTGTTTTAATTTAGCCCTTTAAGGGCCGCATACTGCTTTAATATAACATGCCCTTAGTCACAATGATGAATGAATGTAACCCTGGTGAGTCCATTCGCCAGGGCTGCAATCATGCATCATGCTTACCCTTCTGGAGTATATCAGCATGATTGCTTGGATGCAGCACTGCCACTGGCAAGCTACTCAGTAGGGTTACATTAATGCATCATATCGAGCAAGGGCATGATGCACTAAAGCACTATGCTGCCCTTAAATGGTTAGGGCTTCATATACTCAACGGCCATATGTAATTACACATGACAATATGACCGGCTGATGTATAAAAGGTAAAGTTGTAGCGGAGAGGAGGGAGTGAGAGAGATATAGTGATGTGGACAGGTAGCGTACATAAAGGTACTGTCAGTCCTAGTGAGTGGGACGGGAGTGCTGAAAGTGCTGAATTGCTGCAGTCATTGTGTAGGGCACATTTTCATCCATGTGCTATAGACCTTCACGCGGAACTCCATTAGAATCAAAGCCGCAGATCTCAGCACCCCTCCAGCGACAGTTGGAGTGGAGCTGGGACAGGTACTCAGCCATATATATAAGGGCGCTGGGGGCTTAAGGGGTTGCTAGAATGCACTGAAGGTGTGAAACAACCCGTTGCAACTTATAGGGCTCTAAAAGCTTTTTGTGCTTTACATAATACATGTTCCTCTCAGGGGTGTAGTGAGCAGGGAGATGGGAGGAGCATTAGGGCTTGTTGTGTAGGCCCAGGATGTGGTATATATAACGTTAAATAGCCTCAATTTAGGAGTTATCTAGACGATATACTTTGGATATAATATAAGCCGTGTAGTATAGTCTATATTGTTTGCACGGCTTGACTTTGGGACTTAAATCCCTCACCAACCAGGATATATTTACTAAATACCGCCCGCTGTTATCCTCCAGGGCTGCATGAACCCCACCCCCTGTGGAGCTCACATACCACGGCCAACCCGGGTGATCCCCTCCCCCCCCCCCCCCATCTACCCACCTGCAGGGTTGATCCTTAAACCCGCAGGTCTTACTGCACGTCCAGTAACAGTCAGAGTGCAGGCGGGACAGGTAGTCAGACCTATACAGTCAACTCCCTCCTAACGGCCACCCCTCCATAGCGGCCACCTCACCAATGCGGCCATATTTGGAAAGTCCCAACCGTTTTTCCCTTTATTTTAATATTAAAAACTCCCCCTATAGCAGCCACCCCTCTAATGCGGCCACCCCGCCCTGCGGCCACCTATTTTACAGTCCCAAATGAAGAATTACTCCCTGTAATGCGGCCACCTGTAAGCAGATGGCAGCTAACCGGGCAGCTCACCAGAACTCCCATATCGGCGTGGAAGACCTAATAAACTGAGATGCATGAGCCAATGTATTTGCGACCTATATGATAACTTATTTATGATCTTTCTCACAAATTAGTGGCATAAACCACTCTTATATGGCTATAGATAGATATCCCTTCTAATGCCTGTGGAAGTACCAAGTCTGTCTGCTGTTGCGTTGAGGAGTAAATTTTAATTGTATGTCTACCAAGGTGGCCCCCCCCCCCTCTTCACCCTTGTATGTACCGTGGGAGCATAGCTGTAAAGACGCCGAGGCTGAAGGTGAGGGGTAGGGGAGGGGTAGAGGCGGGGGGGGGGGGGGGGGTTGATATCACGGGAGTTGTGAATGTCCAGTCCCGCCTGGCATTCACACTCTCCCGTGGATGGGGAGTCTCATTGTGAAACTGCCCCTCCAGTAACAGTCGGAGCCTCCATTGTCTTAACACCAAGCTACAAAGCCACATGACACATCCTGCTCATGTTCTGCTTGACTGACTATAGACTCGCCACTCCCCCCCCCCCCCACCAGGCGCGGGGGGGGGGGGGGGTGGTGAGTCTGTTGCCTTTATGAATGGAAGCACCTTTGATTTCCCCCAAAAAATACCAGTTACATATCAACCAACATTAAAATTTATGTTATACTTGAAATAACTTTGATAATTGCACGCTTCTCTATAGCACTACTTAGATTAAATACCCAATGAACCGTTATAATTAACCCCTCTAGCTCTATGCTTGCATTCCATGTAGTCCATGGCCTTAGCATTGACTCCCTCCAGTGCAGCCACCTCGCCAATGCGGCCATTTTTGGATAGTCCCAAGGGTGTCCGGATTAGAGGGAGTTGACTGTATATAGCGGCGCTGGGCCTTTAAACCCTTTAAGGGCCGCATCGAGCTGTAATACATTATACCCTAGCTCGTCATGATGCATGCATGAAAGCAGCCCTGGTAAGGCTAATCGGCAGGGCTGCTTTCATGCATCACGCCAATGCTATGGGGGTGCTGATAATCAACCCAGTTGGGTCGGCATTATGCTGGTATAATGCATTAATGCAGCCATGGCGATTTAAGCACCGTTCTGCATTCATACATAATGTCTACATTCTTAATAATGTACAATTAAACCACTATGCGAGCTTTAAAGGGTTAATACCCGAGGATTATCCCTACCGGCTTTCTCGGCACACACTCGGTATTACACGGCATGCCATCCACCTTAGCACACTACCACCCCATGTGGTGCCCTAATACACTACGACGTATCACGCCACGTCATATCACAGCCAACTATATCATGTCACGTCACATCAGTTCACTAAGCACTATGGTACGTGCGGACCCTCTCCTAACCCTTATAGGGGCAGCATATTGTTATAATGCACTGTGCCAAATTGCCGCCATGATGCAGGAATGCAGCCCTGCTGAGTGACTCGCCAGTGCTGCATTCATGCATCATGATAATCCTACAGGGTTGATATACCCCCAAGGGTTTGTATGACAAAACAATGCAGCGCCAACGAGTTGCTCATTGATACAGTATTGGTAAATCAGGACGGCAAATGAACCTTGAGGCGTCACGCCGTCCTTAAAGGGTTAACATGCTTCATCATCATATACCGTGCTATCTCATACAGTGGTCTACTATTCTGTAGATGTGTGCTAGCTGTATTGTAGATGGAATACCAGCTCAGAAAATACTACTACACTGCTATTCTATTCTCATATAATTTTCATCATTCTGTGTTCCTTTTATAAGCTTTTATACAGCATAACTCATGACATAGAGAAGGCTGCTTCTGCGGCACATTGAAGGGGATACAGTGTGCTGTAATGGGAAAGTGAAGCTACCAGTTAGAATATTAATGCATGCATACAAAGGTACCCAGTAGAGATACCAAGTATGGTTTTAATTGGCCCTTTCAGTGGATCTTTAAGTGGTAGATTCAAAATGCTATATCAATGCATGTTCGTACACCCAATTATGGGTAAGAGGCCTCGAGCAGGGGGTAACTCGGTGTGGATGATATGAATTCATTCTTACATGTTTAGATACATACACTGTACACTGTAAATATTTAGTGTAGGTACACAGTAGTATGAGTAGTTCTCCTATACCTGTAATGTAAGAGAAAAAAAAGAGAAAGTTTCCTGAGGCGAGGCGAAATACTATATGTATCATAGAGTTATGTATTACCGTACTACATTACATGTAAGCTATATACACACCTGATATATACGGGAAATGATAGCGCTGCCAAATATGGGACATTGTTCACTATACTGTGTCAGGTGCTTTGGGATAGAAGTAAGGCAATACTGAACCACAGTTTGTGTTTCTACACTATTTGGTTACTGTCTGCCACTGTCAGGTTATCATGTTTTAGCATAGTATAAAACGTATTATGTTGAACAGACTAATGACGACACCAAACACATCCTGTATGCATATTATGTACATCCATTGCACTGTATCAATAGTAAATATGTTGTAGGATAGGTTACAGGGCGATTGGGGAGGAGGAGGGGGGAGTGGTCATAGGGGAAGGGACTGGGGGTATACACTCAAAAAGTAAACTTGTCTCCAGACTCTTCCAAGTGATGATCATAAAATAAACGAGTCAAAAACTTGTGTATAAGTGACAAGGAAGCGGGTCTTCTAGCTGGACATAGAAGACCCACTTGTTATGTACCAGCCTAAAACCTGACATTTGCCAGCTCCAGATTCTATTTGTGGGATGGTAATGTAATAGGTTAGACAACTTTTGACTCGTTTATTTTATGATCGTCACTTCGACGAGTCTGGAGAAAAGTCTATTTTTTTACAGTGTGTGCTACCTCTCCTGGCATCACCAAGGTCCCCCTGTCGGCGTACAATAAGACAACTTTTGACTTTTTTTGCGAGAGCACACCAAGGTTTTTTCCTACCCCCCCCCCCCCCCCGCCGTCCTTACGAGATGGAGTCCTATGTTAGGAAGTAGAGAACAGCTTGGGTCGGATAATGGGTTTTCATCATTTGTTTTAAAACCACATAAAACATGTGTAAAATACTCTCAAACCAGGAAATAACTGCCATGTCATAAAAGACGGCTTTGAATTGTTTCCGCTCGGAATGGCTATGGGCTAGTAACGTGAAACCCGTCTCCTTTTTGTCCAATTAAATGGCCTACTTGTCACGATGGTTTACATTTTGCGTCGGAAATCATTTCCCCCAGGCTGGATTTCGGAAGCAATAGTGATCCATTGCAAAACGACGACGATATTAACAGAACTTGCGAAAGAAAACCCAAGAAAAGGAATGAGCTTTGGGGGAGTATTACCTTCAGCTATCTTTGTGCAAGCCCTGAAATCTGAGTATCTACATTCATGCAGTTCATTGGCAAGTGTTTATGCTTCAATTATTCTATTATCAGTACATTTTGTATATGAAATGCAATCACCAGGATGCGAATTTTCTTCAGTGATGAGGGTGCATTGTAATATACCTTGAGCAATCCCAACTACTGCAGGTCAAAATGGGCAATTATCCCACATCCCAGGGTATTGTCATTATTGAGCCTTTAAGGTCCGCATAGTGTTTTAATACACTATGTCCTTTTGTCGGCATGATGCATGAATGAAGCACTGGTGAGTAACTCGCTAGTGATTCAATTCATGCATCATGCCGATTGTATACGGGCTTGATACACTTCCCAATGGTTGGCATGATACACTAATACAGCATCGGCAAGTTACCTACCAGTGCTGCATTTATGCATCATGCCAACAAGCGAGCTTGGTCCCTTATTGAGGCGTCATGTCACCATTAAAGGGTTAACAATAGCCCAGGTATTGCCTCTGCTAAGATGCCCATGGAGATGATGAACAACCCAAGTAATAACAAGAAGGAAATGAGACTGTTATCCACTTGTCTCTATCTATACAAAACCTGGCTCCTGTGGCAACCTCCAGCAATCCCACCACGACCAGCTCTGCCAATAACCCCAGCTGGCATTTGGCAATGTTGGACAGGGCTTAACCCTTTCAGAGCCGTGCACTCGATGTCCTTTATTGGCTTGATGCAAGAATACAGCCCTGCTGAGTAACTCGCTAGAGCTGCATTTCTCCATTATGCGGAGCATACAAGGTTGATACACTCCCACGTCAAGGGTCAGCACAATGCAGCGCTGGCGAGTTACTCGCCAGGGCTGCATTCATGCATCATGATAACATAGGGCATAGCACTATGCGACCCTTAAAGGGGTAACAATGTGAGATGCTACTTGATGACACTTGGATAAAACCCCACAACAGTTGGATTGTCTGTCATTGACTGACAGCAGCAATCTGTGCACGTGACCTACTCCCCCTGACAGAGGACAATCATGTGTTGATGTCTGATGGTATTCCTGTCAATGACCTGCAGCAGGGGCGGATCCATGGGGGGGGGGGGCATTTTGAATCTACTTGACGTACACTCTATATATAGTGTAACTTCACTGTAAAAGTTGGTTGCCATTTTTGTAGGTGCACAGTTAATTGTAGGTAAACAGTAGGATCTACTGTAAATCTATAGTAGATTCTAGTGTAAATCGATTCTATAGTAGATTCTACTGTACATCTACAGTAGATTATACTGTGTACCTACACTAACTATTTACAGTGTTGACCTAGCGTCAACCAGTGCCTTGAGATGTCCACCTCAATTTTGTTCAGGAAGTGTATACATTATAAACCACTTTAGCCATTACCATTACGCACATCATAATTCCATCACCAGCCCTGGAGATAAACACGTAAAATCTGACAGTATCTGTCGTCGCTCAACAACAGCTGTTCAGAGCGGAAAACAGACTTCTGGTAAAACACCTGGGAAGTCAAAACAGACATGTATCCGCCGATGGGGCCAGGCAGACTTGTTGTCAACAAACCATACTGATGTCAGGAGCACAAGAACAACCAGGCAACCAGGCCTCACAACATGATACAGCACTATAAGATTACATTTATGTGACGTGTTTTCATCAAACAGTGACATGTTGCACTTTCTGCACTGGAGATGATCAGGTACAAAGGGTATAAAATGATACTTTTCCTAATTTATGTTTATCAAAAAGCAGCCTGAAAAGGTGGATTTTTGAGACATGTGACTGGTAAAGTAACGTTTTCGAATGGTGGAAAGAAGAGTACACATTGTTTCAGTGCTATATTGTTAGTAGCCTCACCAATTTACAATTCATATATTAAATATTACAACGTCTGATAAAACAACAGCCTTAACACTTTAAGGGGCCGTATAGTACGTCGTAATGATACATGAATGCAGCCCTGGCAACTAACTCACCACTGTTGCATTCATGCATCATACTGAGCCTACGCCTATGATACACTCCCGATAGGTCGGCATGATGCGACCCTTAAATGTTTAACTCCTGATGACTCAGATACAACTACACCCAACAACAACCCCCACCCACCCCCCGCAGTAATACCCGACAACACCCCAGCTCACTCAGAGATTTGCTGTCTGGTGGCCAGATTAATCCTCCCGGAGCCGCCTCCGTCATTGGGAAACAAGCGACCAGTCCCGGGGGAGGCTACCACGGGGGGAGGTCTAGTCTACGGGTGAGTGGGCGGCCAGAGGATCCAGCGGGAGGCAATGAGTGATGGGGGTACCCAGTCTGTGAAGTAGGGTGTTGGGAGGAGTGAGTGAGCAATGGATGCCTAACCCTTTAATGATGGGCGGCGCTTAAATATGACATTGGTGTTCATAATGCACCAATGCATCATGCCGACCCTTTGGGAGTGTCTCAGCTCGAGAGGGTCGGCATAATGGTTGAATGGCGAGTTACTCGACAGAGCTGCATCCATGCATCATGACGACCAATGCTATGATACATTAGGACATTATGCGGTCCTTTAAGTTTTAACGCCATTTCGACAACTAAGGTCATATTCATGGTGAGAAACTTAAATTAGAGAACAAAGGTGTTGGGAGGCGTGATGAGACTATTGTATTCAATGCTCTTTTATGTGTAACCCTTAACTTCAGATAGTACTTTAATATGTGTATGCCCTTTTATTTTTTATGAAATACGGCAGTGCTATTGATTTAACCAAAGATCGCCGTATTGCACACCCCCCGTGAAATAACCCATGGCCGTATTTCACGGCCCTGTGACGTCATCAAAATGGCGGTTTGTTTACATTTGAACGACGTAGAAAAAAGCTATTTCAGCCCTATTTAGGCCCTTCCCCCTGTAATAATTTAATTTGAATCGAAAAAGGTAAAAAATAAATACAAAGGAACACTCGTTTTAGTCTGTAGCAGGGTTATTTCACTTGTTGAAGGTAGGGCCGCATTTCACTCGGCCTGCAGCCTCGTGAAATACGGCCCTACCTCCAACTCGTGAAATAACCCAGGCTACAGACCAAAACTCGTGAACCTTTGTCTTTTTATTGGCATGACAAAATCACAAAATATCAGCCAGACAATCATCCACATCTTCATGATTGTTCATAGTTAACCCTTTAAGGGCGGCAGGATGCTAAAGGTATGATTCTCAAGGTGACATATTCAATTTTCGTCATGATGCACCAATGCAGCGCTGGCGAGTAACTCGCCCATACTGCGCTGTAATGAACATTTCGGGAATGTATCAACAACGTATACATCCTGTACATCCATTTGCCTTCATACCCTCTTATTTAGCTTACACAGTGTACAGTTGATCTAATAGAAATTTATACCTACGGTTCACTTTCGTAAGGTAGATATTTTGTTGGCTATACACTTTAGGTTGGACCTCTTTGAGATTCACAGTATTAGGCTTCTCTGGTTACAACTACTACTTACTGTCACCAATATCCTATAAATATGCTATTGTAACAATGGATGGAGCATATTTTAGTGGATTAAAAAAGATACTACTCGCCATGGGCCATGCATGGCGACAAAGGGCTTATAGCTAGCATTCAAGGACGATGGGGCCTAGGAGGGTTAGGGGGAGTTCCCTATATACTCCTGTATACAATGTATTTATGCTATAAAAATGCTGATCTATGTATATGTGCACACATGCATACCCAAAAAAGCCCCGACTATCCTGGAGATTGGGGAGGGAGTTAGTGAGATTGATGAGCTGGGACTCACTGTCTGCATACACCTATAGAGAGTAGAGCGGCGTGAATGACCGAGAATGGGATAAACAGCATTGAACAGGTGAGCAGGATTTGTAGGGGGATTGGGATGATTTAGCACTGTATAGTACATAGGCAGGCAGGGCTGAGTCTACGTGCCCGGGGGCAGTGGTAGAGGACGGACCCCACATACAACAATCCTGCACTCAGTCTACTGAGCGGACACCATCCACGTTCAGAAACTACCGGTAAGGGAAGTTTATGCCACACTTTTTTTTATTCCTTAGGTTGCCGACACCTTGAAAAGTACGGAGGAAGAAATAAAAAAAGATTTAACATAAAGTAAAATTTGTCTTTCCCATTTTACTACCTAAAACTTTTAATAATGGTCCATTTTACAGGCCATAAAACTAACAAATAGCAATTTAACTGGAGATTCACAATTTTATTTTCAGTACAGGAGTTTTCATAGTAGTGCATCAGGCCCGTAACCCAAACAATAACAAAAAATGTTTGGTCTTGCAGCCTCATGCAATTTCAGCGTTTCTTTCTTCTTTTCTTTTCTTCCTTCTTTTTTTTCAGAAAAAGAGATATTTTCAAAAACTAAAAGCCGAAATAGTTCTCATGCAGTCTGAATTTGTTGAAATGCAAAAGGGCTTTTTGGCAACATACGAATTATAGTGTCTTTATACTGAGTGTTTAGCCAGATTCCATGTGTGTTCTTCTCACAAAACATGGTCACTTTAGACTCCCAAATGTCTGCGTTTTCAAGGAAGTAATGGTATATCTCAGCCTAAAATCTATTGAATGAGGAGTTATTTCAGTGTGACTGAGCCTCAGCTTGGCCAGCAGGTGACCAGCTGACCACAGGGTAACCAATGAGACCTAAGGGAGGGAAAAACATGCATAATTAAGTCCAGCTGACGAATGGCAGCAGGTTTGTAGGGCACCTTTGTAGTTGTGGTTAATGACAAACACCTCTCCTGCATTTCTACAAGAGTTATTGACTCAGGGTAACCCTGAGTCTTGTGCGACGGGTAGCAGTGGTCCTCTCAGCCTAAAATTTAAAACTGCTATCATTCCTTCAAAATTTGAGCTTTTTCTCTCAATTTTGTGTCACTAGATCCGTTGTTGTCCTTCCTATGTAGTCGCGCTTTAATCCATTTTCAAATGCTACCCCCCAAAAAAGCATGATTTTATTTTGTGTCTAAAATGGTGGTAATTTGCTACAGCATAGAGCCCTATGGCAGACCGTAGATAACCCTTAACATTGAACATTTACATACTGAACGGGCTCAGTGCTATCTCTATGGGAGAAGGTTATCTGCAGTGACACTACAGGGGTGAGACTTTTTTTTCAGACATTCTGACAGCTCTAACCTTAGGGTAATTGACTGGGGGTTACTTTGGGAATGGTTAATGCATGGTAATTTTGTATTGTGTGTGATATTGAACATGTCAGTTGGGGAGGGGGGCACTTGATGGGAGGGGGTATGCATGTACACTACACAATGACACTACACATGCATCCTACACCTGTACACTACACATGCACACTACACATGTACACTACACATGCACACTATGCATGCACACTACACCTGTACACTACGCATGCAGACTACACATGTGCACTACGCGTGCACATTCCACATGCACACTATGCCCACACACTTCTCATGCACACTACAGGCAACCACCCTGAGTCTTTTGTGATTAGGACATGTCTGAATATGTAGAATGTGCTGTTTGTACCTGGAGTGCGGGGACCTGGTAACAACTGACACACACACACACCACCACCACCACCACCACCACCACTATAGCGAAGAAATGGGAGGGAACTTGTTCCCGGTGTCAACACATGCACTATAGCACCGCAGATCTCGTGAGATGTTGGCTCTGCTCTCGAAACTAAGCTTGTTCCTGGCAGACAATGCTCTGCTAATATCAGGTAACTGGATAGATCTCATGGGAAATTCCGTGCACAGAACCAACATGGTGGCGCATATGGAGAAACCCGACGTATCGCTATACCCCGACCACTCAGCCCGTCCTGAAGTGGCCACACACCTCCAGGCCCGGATCAGCCCGGATTAATGCCTCCATATATCGGCGATCGGCGGACGCTGCACTCTAGTCCTGTAAGGGCCGCATACTGCATTAATGCATCATGTCATTTATCGCCATGAAGCATGGATGCAGCCCTGGTGAGTAATTCACCAGGGCTGCATTCGAGCATCATGCCGACCCTACGGGATTGATACACTCCCAAAGGGTCGGCATGATGCATAGATGCAGGACTGACCAGTAGCGCCACCAGGGCTGCATGAATGCATCATCTATAACGACAAATGGGTGCAATACATCAAATCCCTATACTACCCATAAAGGGCTATATAGCTAGGGGCGGGCAAGTGGGCTTTAGGGAGAAAAGAATGGGACTGGTGCGTATAGGGCGTGCAGAGGTGGAGGGCATTCACCCTGGAGTATTGTGGTGTTCCCAGCCCCCCCACCCCCACACACACACCCCTACATCCCTACACGCCCTCACCCACACCTGCACACACCCACACACGCCTAATGCAGGCCCGCCCAGGACGATCGATCACTAAGACGGAACCTTAAGTTTGCATCGCGTGGGGACCCGATGGTGGATCTTTTTTTATCCCGTTGGGAGGGCCGCGGTGGGAATGGATGGGGCCCGGAAACAGTATAATAGGTATTCGATTTCCAGCACAGTGAGAGAGGAGAAGACTGCAAGTAAACGTTGGTCTACATGTGTGGGGAGGGCGTGGACGTGTGTGTGTATTGACAGGGCCCCAACGTGGAAGGGGAGGGCTCACAGTGGGTTAGGCAGGACTTGTCTAGGACATATGTAGTACTTCAAGTGACCAGGCCAACAAAACCTTTGTTTCATGTTTAGTGGTCTGGAAAATTTAGGGTAGATAGGTCTGGAAGCTCATTCTAAACAGGTCATAAATTCGTAGGCAAATTATCACGTGACGAAACCTGATTGATCATCATTTTGGGTCTTTCAGAAAAAAAATCCTGTTGAAATGTATACGGAAATGTCATCTTTAATACCACATTTCTTTTCAATTGCAAATACTACACTATTGGCGGGAATCCAATTCTCACGGGTCACAAATCTGTCCTGAAAGACCTTCCAGATATCTTTGATTTCTAAATTTTCAAATATCTTACTTAGACCTCTTAGTACCCAGAGATGGACATGCAAACGATGGCGCAGATTCGCCTCGACTGGGTTCGGCTCGTGGGCCATCAGATCAACTCTGGAATACATTGTCTGTGGTCGGCCCTGTTTATCTAGGCAGGGTCAGGTAACCTGAAACACACCATTTCTTGGCTCCAGGACCCTGAAACTCTCCCCGATCCACAGCATTGTAGACCTATGTGAATGGATATTGGCTATAACCATGCAGCCAATTGGCAATGTTGGCAATTTTCCATCTACCGTCTTCTGGAAGTAGGTCGATATAGTACATTTGTATATAGAAACAAGCGTTCATACCATTGTCATGGCTTTTCTACAGTGTTATACATTCTGTACGGTGTTTTGACCAACCCAGTGACATTACCAAGGACATTAGTGAGGCAAGAACGCGCATATTCCATGAATAGGGAAGCGGTGAAGCTGACAAAACCTCGGCTGATTTGAAGCACCCCTTATCTAGGGTAGACCGCCCATGAGATGACTATAGCTGGCATATTGGTACCATGAGTACATGTAGACTGCTATGTCTCAATCAGGGTGCCATTAATCATGGGGGCAATGTTCCACGGGGCTATCATAGACATTGGGCCAATCATCCTCAGGGCCAATCGCTATAGGGTCTATTGTCCACAGGGCACCAATCTACCCAAGGTATCAACAGACCAGTTAGTCATTTCATGGGCAGTCTACCTATACCACACAGTTCTATGTTCACCAAGTGTATATAATGTAACATTAGGTAAATGGTGGTTGTGCTGGGGATGGATCAATTTTGTGCTATCACCTATAATATGTGCGATCACACACTATCTGTACGACAGGAATTTGGTGATGATACAGCCATGCCCGCATTTCCTGGAATTAACAAAATACTCAAATAAGCAAATTATCCGAGGAAATGAGACCGATTATAATGAAGCAATAACAGGCCAGTTGCAGGGCTTCTGTCTGAGGCAGTGAGGGACTCAAAGAAGTAAGGGTTGGAGGAACTGAGGGTTGACTGTACACGGGTTGTTTACCCAGAGAGTGAGGCATGTCCTTGTAGCCTCATTGGCTTACTCCAATACCTGACAGATCACCCATTATCTGAACCACCTTAAAGAATAAGCCTTAGGTATTGGTTACTCTGCCAGGGTTCCTCCTCGTGATGATACATTTTAAAACCCAACTAAGAGTTAGGCATCACATAGCGCCGTTCAATTCGGGTGTTGCTACAGGGTGTAATCCAACATGGCACTTCTGTGTGAAACATGAATTAGGAGTTGCTTTCATAAGGTCAACATGTTGTGTAGCTTTTTAAATCATTCTGATACTTAGTAAACCACAACATATCTATAGGACAAATCACTGTCAGAATAGGTCAGGGGAGACGTCTTTATCAGTACAGGAAGAGGGATCTCCTGATCTGGTTTTCTCTGTTGTATGCATGTACACCTATTAGAATGATTTAAAAGGCTACACACATATTCATATGGCCATTGTGAACACAAAATACACTGTGTAACTGAAAACTGAAAATCAGCCCCTAATTCGCTCCTAATGCATATATATTGTAATTCGTTGGACCCCCTCCTCCTGGGTATACCATCCAGAGGTACCGTAGTCACATAGTACTACCGTATAGTCATTTGCTGGAGTCATTCCGTATACCAATGACTGTCTATAGTCTTGGATTATATCTACGAACTATTTGCCTTATCCGCGAAGGTCAGTACAAACAACTGTATATGTGTTAAGTCAATGGGGACAGCATTCCAGGGGTGGAACAAGATACGTAGTGTAGAGGACACAAACTGATGTTTGTGTGAACAGACTGGATAACGTGGGCAAGGTGCATCTTGGTTGTTTAGGTCGACTTATTAACCCTTTAAGGGCCACATACTGCTTTAATACTGTGTGCCCTGTGTCGTTATGATGCATGGATGCAGGCCTAGAGAGTAACTCGCCAGTGCTGTATTCATGGATCCTATCAGGTTGATACACCCCCGAAAGGTCGTCATGATGCATTCACCGACGCTGCATTGGTGTATCATGCAGACAAACGTTGATTGAAAGTGTTAACTGGAGACACACATATATATGACCCTTCTCCCCAACCCTCCAACCTCCTCCCCCTCCCGTACATACACACACCATGCACTCAAAAAATAAACTTGTCTCAGACTCTTCCATGTGACTGTCATAAAGTAAACGAGTCAAAAACTCATCTAAGTGACAAGTAAGCGGGTCTTCTACATACTCAGAAAAGTCAGCATCATTGTCGCTGCCTGACCTTCAGGTGAGGGTGGTTTCAGCGACAATGACGCTGACTTTTCTGAGTATGTAGCTGGAGATAGAAGACCCACTTGGCATGTGCCAGCCCATAACTCGACATTTGCCAGCTCCAGATTCTATTTGTGGGATGGTAACCTGATAGGTTAAACAACTTTTGACTCATTTATGTTATGCCAGTCACTTAGACGAGTCTGGAGACAAGTTTACTTTTTCAGTGTGTGCTAACTCTCCCCTGGCATCACCAAGGCCCCACTGTCGGCGTACAATATCAGCACCCCTCCCCCTACTACACAACGTGACAAAGTGCACCTCCATGGGCTCCGTTTTTCCCCTTCTCCGTCCCAGGATGGCCCTGAGATGGGCCGTCACCGCGCGGATTGCCCTCTTACCCCCACTCGGGGTTGACTCTTATGGTGGAGGAGAGCAAAGCTGGATAAGGGTCTCACAATAGGCCTCTCTGTGCCGGGCCTCACCAGGGTTTGAAGCCTTCTCGGGTGACCTGACCGTCCCCACACCCCCTTGTTCCCCCAGTCCCCAGGTAATAATACCTGCGCCGCCCTTGTTACCAAATAATGCCCCTAGGGGAGGGACCCGGGGTATTAAAATGAACATCGTCGGCATACCTTCTAGGGGCACATCGTTTGTGGTTCAGATAATCAAAAAATACTCCCAGCCAAGTCGGCCAGAGGCTTAAGGGGGTGGTGGGGTCGGGTTGGGAGGGGATTTAGATTCTGGTTGAGGTGACATATTAAGAGTTCCGGGCGGCATTATAGTGATTGTTACTAAGAAATGAGAGCCGGCTGGTCACAGGTCAGGGTATTAGTCAGAGGAGACTTAAGTAACCCTTTAAGGACCGCATAGTGCTTTAATGTGCTATGCCTTTGTCGCCATGATGCATGAATGCAGCCCAGGCAAGTAGCTCACCAGGGCTGCATCCAAGCATCATGCTGTCCCTGTGCAGTTGATACACTCACCAAGGGTTGCCATGAACATATATAAATGCAGCCCTGGCAAGTAACCTAGCCAGTGCTGCAATGATGCATAAGGGTGACAAAGGGTAAAACTCATTAAAGGACTATGCGGCCCTTAAAAAGGTTAGATAGGTGGTGGGACACTTTGATGTGTAGGATTAAGGGGGTTGAGGATAGGATTAGAAAGGTTCTTGTGGGTCTGTATCAGACTAGCACAGACACCTCCCTGTCACACACCTAGTTCACAAAGTGACACACCTCCTCCACAACCACCCCCAACCCCACCCCCATACAACCCCCCCCCCCACCCACCCACCCATCCCTTAACGGATCTATTTCCGCCGCCTCCTTCGTCTCCATCACCTTGATATTGCGGCTGGAATGTAGTTCCGGTTCAGCTCGCTTCATTCTGCCTCAAGCAGGCTCTGAAATGGTGTTTTTACGACACTCTCTCACGCTTTTGAGAAGTCGTCTGCTTTTCATTCATTTTACGACATCTCTGACCAGGTTCTATGTCCCCATTGTGGCGGATGGCTGCTTGGAGGATTCGCGGCCAGGGACAGCGTCCCAAATCGGCCAATTGATGACATGCAGCGAGAATAAAGATCGGGTGAACTCGGGGTTGCGGCCGCTCGACGGCAGATGTCGTAATTCGGCATGGCTGTCAGCAGGCGAGCTCAGCCAGAGGACGGTTTGCGGCAGAGGTTAGAATGGTTTGCGTCTCGCTATGCACAATTATTGGCCTCCTTTCACGGCAGCCAATTCATGCTCTGTGTCCTCGGAGACAGATTGCGGCAGCAATAACCGTACACCGGTCATTGGGCCCAGTGCTGAATTTAAATTGGCCAATTAGCCCTTGAAGGGCCCCATAGTGATTTACCGTGCTATGCCTATGACCTTTGTCGTCATAATACACGAATGCAGCCCTATCGAGTAACTCGCCAGGGCTGCATTGAAGCATCATACCCAACATATGGGGTTGATACACTCCTGAACGGTCAGCATGACGCATGAATGCTGCACTCGAGTAGACTCACCAGGGCTGCATTCATGCATCATGACAACAAATGGCATAGCACATGAAAGCATTATGTAGGCCTTACAGAGTTGTAGTCAAACAGTGGTAACAGATGAGTGAGTGACTGCAGGGGGGACGGGGAGGGTGCGGCAGGCATATGGTGTGGTCCCCCAGGAGGACTGGGGCAGGAGGGGACTGTGCGTACTGTGGTACCAGCGTTTATCTTACAACAAAGCTACATTCAGCATAAGACACACACCACAGTGGATTCTCTGTGTTTTGTCTCTGTTTTAACACTTTAAATGTGGCATACTGCTTTAATGTGAAATGTCATTTGTCGCGATAATCATGAATGCAACCCTGGCAAGGTAGATTCATGCTGCTGCATTCAAGCATCATGCCAAGCCTTCGGGAGTATATCAACCACCTTTTCATTGGCATTATGCTCAAAAGTAGCATTGGCGAGTTACCACAGCTGCATTCATACATCATGACAACCAAGGGCATAATGCATTAAAGCACTATGCATCATGTAAAGGGTCACTGTTTTTAAGCACTTCATTTTCCACGCCCGCCTATCGTACTGCACCATAACAACGTTTCCTGTGAATTCCACGCTCTCCAAGTGGAACAACAACAACACACTTTACGTCTTGCCGTACGGGGGTGGAGAACACTAGCATCTCAGGATGTCATCTTACAATAGCCACCTTACCGTGCAGTACACTGATAGTTCACAGATTCCCATCAAATCGTTAACTTGACATTTGAGAGGTCTCATAGTGGTTTAATGCAGTATGTCCTTTGTTGTCGTCATGATGCTTTCAGACTCGCCAGGGCTGCATTCACGCATCAGGCCGATCATTCAGGAGTGTATCAAGCGCCATTTTTTAAAGCATAAAGCCGGCATGATGCTTGAATGCAGCCCTGGCGAGTTATCAATGCATCATGACGATAAGGGCACTATGCGGCCTTTAGATGGTTAACATCTCTCGAGGAGGAAACACTTTCTAAAGGCCTCAAGACGGATGCTACTTCCGGTGTAGATGTATTATCGCCCAGTTAAAGAGCCACTTCCTGTGTGTACACTATCTCCACGTTTCCTGATTCGCGCACAAAAACACAGATCGTTGTTGCGAACATGAGAGCCATTCTAAATCTTTCTATTTCTTTCAATTCCATCAGGCGTACAATGTACTACATTTATCGTCCCATATAAGGATGGCTGTAGTGCTTGAAGGGATGTCTCTTCAGCGTTGAATACCTACGTTTATGTCGTAATGCACAACCCCTTCGTGTCTTTCACTAAGGCACCTCGATACAATCTCAAATACATTGTTGCTTTTATACAAGAACCCATTCTTACATGCATCTCTCAGAACTCCCATGTCCATTGATCTTTGTAGAGTTTTCTTCTCAAAAGCTCCAACATGCAGGACTCTATGATGTCGCTTTGGGCTTTCCAACCCTCATGCCTCACGTTAATATAATACACCCACTGAAGATACTATAAAACGATAAAAGGATGAATTTAAAGGTATGTGCAATTGAAATAAGATGTTGTCACGATTCCCATTTTGATGAAAGAAGAGGATGTCATGCATCAGCCCTTTAAGGACGGCCTGGTGCCTTGATGGTCAATATTAAGATCGGCATGATGCAAAGATGTGTCGTTGGTGCACCCTCAGAAAAGTGAGAGTCATTGTCACTAAAACTACCCTCACTTGAGAGTCAGGCAGTGCCTCAGGTGAGGGTAGTTTTAGCGACAATGACTCTCACTTTTCTGTGTGTCTGAGTAACTCGCCATGGTGTTGTCTTGGTGCATTATGCCGACTTTGCAGGAGTTTCTCATTCCCTTAATTAAAGCGAGCATAATGCATGATTGCAGCACTGCAAACCTGCAACTGTCAGGTGCTGTATGAATGCATCATGCCACCAAAAAAGACTGCCATACATTAAATCCTATTCTGCGCTTGAAGAGCTAAGTACGTGCTTTGTTTATGAAAATAATCTCACCATCTAACAACATGTATCCTATTCATGTATACAGCTTAAACACTGGTCGGGAATATTTATACAGCAGTTATTGGACGTTATGTCTTTTTCTATTGGGTGTAGTTGTGAGGGAGAGGATATTAGATGGGTGGTTGAGTCAATACAAACAGTCCTGATATAGAGGGCCGTCCTCAGCCAGGAGAGGCCATTCAGGAGGAAACAACGACTGGTTTATGTGATGGACGCGGGCCGATATCCATCTGTTATCAACTCAAACCAATCAAAAACAGAAGCCTATTTCTTCCCGCCGCCCAGAACTGATCATAAAACGGTAAAGGCTTTTAGAGCTAAGCTCCGTTCAGTGCCGCGTCAATCTGGAAAACAGCCTGCATTTTAAACATTTATGGATCGCATAATGTTTTCATGCATTATGCCGTTGATCGTCATGATGCATGAATGCATCCCTGTCCTGTCTATTTTTCCAGGGCTGCATTCCTGCATCATGCAAACCCTTTGAGAGTGTATCGATCCCATATAGGGTCGACGTGAAGGATGAATGCAGCACTGCTGACTTACTCGCCAGGGCTGCATTCATGCAACATGATGATCAGGAACATGCCACATTAAAGCACTTTGCGGCCCTTAAAGGGTTAAACAGTGCTCAGCCCGTTTTACGGGCCATAACACTAAACGTGCATTGTGTATACATATAAAGTAGCTGCCTGGTTGTCGATGTGTCTTGGTGGTATGGTAACGACTCTAGTCTCCAGCCGAGGACGCATCCATGACTCTGTGTGGCAGAGAATGCTGCAGAATGGTGTAGGGAGGGCTGGGAGGGAGGGACTTTTCGCGGAGCCCATGAGGGAAAGCTCTGGTAACTCCCACTTTGGCCTTGAACTTGGATTTTGCTTGGTTTGGACAACTCCTGCTAGTAGCTTTGAACCAGTGAACAGGAACCATAATGTATAGTGGGAGTTTTACCATCACGCTTTCTTGTTCCAGAACCAGCTCCTGTTTGCTGGTTCCAAGCCAGCAACAGGGATTGCCTAAACCCAGCAAAAGTTCAAGTTCCAGGTTATAGTGGAGTTTGCAAGTGCCATTCCGTACCAGAATGGTGCCTTGGACAAGCGTGCAAAGGGGTCTACAGCAATGTGGTTCAGAGAAAAAACTGCTTGACTCTGTAATCCAGTATTCTATGAGGAAAGTCTAGTACTGCCTCTCGTTAAAATGTTTAACCCTGGAAACGCCGTTGTTTCGGAGACAGTGTCCAACTCTCACATTTGTGTCTGTGTTTATGGCACGTGCCTTGTACGGTAGTGGAGGGATGGGAGGCAAAGACAGTTGGGGGGGGGGTGGTGAGGGGGCAGTGATACAGTTTATAACGCATGACTATAATATTTTGTAATGGTGGGGGGCAGAGAAGTAGAGGTACGGGGAGATGGGTGGCGGGGGCTGCACAGTGACGTGCATAGTGTTGTGACACATGACCGTGTTGTAAGCAAGGTATTGGAAGCTGAGGCATACGGTAGTGATGGAAGAGGTGGGGGCTCAGCAGTGATACGGTATGG